>CM055957.1:4872005-5472005 GCA_029490685.1 Schizonepeta tenuifolia
GAAATATATTAATGAAGTATTCAAATATGCAAATGCATAAGATAAAATAAATTCTACTGTAAATGTTTAGGAAATAAATCTGTTAAAGGGTTGGGTTTTAAATTGGATTTAATTAAATTGGGTTAGGGTAATTAAATTGGTTTTTAATTAGCAATATAATTAGGGGTTTAATAAAGTTGGATTTAGTATTGAGTAGTGGCAAAGGGTAGTAAATAAAGAAAATAAGGGAGGGTAAGGAAGTATAAAAAGGAAAGTGGGACTTTAAAAAATAGACACTTCTTTATGAGCAAATGGAACTTTAAAAAGTGAACGGAGGGAGTATTAATAATTTCACAATTATTTTGGTGCATCGGTTTTATACTATACACCCACTTTTATCCTATTATAGCACACCATCTTTGACTTTTCAACCAACATATTTACACCCCCGGATTCACTGTTCACGGCACTGTTCATATTTTTTTATTTTTTTATTTTTTTAATTTACCATTTTTTCTTCCAGATTTCCTTTTTCTTGTTATTTTTTTTATTTCCTGTTTTTTATTTCTCTTTTTTTTTATTTCCATATTTCTTTTTCTTTTTTTCTGTTTTCTTTTTTATTTTATTTTTTTATTATCCTTTTTTTCCCACTTTTTTTTTTAATTTTTCAGATTTTGTTTCTTTTTTTATTTTCCAGATTTTATTTTCTTTTTTTTTTTGTTATTTTCCACATTTTCTTTATTTTATTTCATCTTCGGTTTTTTTCAACACTGTCGTGACGAAATGTAATGATTGTGAAACATGACGTTTCTTAGTGGAAAATTTTACTTTTTCCAACAATAATAATTACTTTTAACGTTCGACTAAAAGTAGAACTTGTTGTATTAAAAAGTAAACATTGTCGTGACGAAATGTAATGATTGTTAAACATTACGTTTCTTAGTGAAAAAGTTTATTTTTTCCAACGACAATAATTACTTTAATGTTCGACTAAAAGTAGAACTTGTTGTATTAAAAAGTAAACATTATCGTGACGAAATGTAATGACTGTTAAACATTACGTTTCTTAGTGAAAAAGTTTACTTTTTCCAACGATAATAGTTACTTTAACGTTCGATTAAAAGTAGAACTTGTCGTATTAAAAAGTAGACATTGTCATGACGAAATGTAATGATTGTGAAACATTACGTTTCTTAGTGAAAAAGTTTAGTTTTTCCAACGACAATATAACGTTCGACTAAAAAGTATAACTTGTTGTATTAAAAAGTAGACATTGTCGTGATGAAATGTAATAATTGTGAAAGTTTACGTTTCTTAGTGAAAAAGTTTAATTTTTCCAACGACAATAATTACTTTAATGTTTGACTAAAAGTAGAACTTGTCATATTAAAAAATACATATTGTCGTGACGAAATGTATGATTTTGAAACTTTACGTTTCGTAATGACAGTGGTTACTAAAAAAATTGGAAATAAAAAAATTTGGAAAAAAAGCTGAAAAATATAAAAACAAAAAAAAACTGAAAAATAAAATATGTAATTAAAAAAAAAATTGCTAAAACAGTAACCTAGAAAGGAAAAAAAATGAACAGTACCCCACGTGTGAACAGTACGCGCGCATGGGTGATGAACAGTAACCGACGGGTATTTTGTGTGAAAAAGTCAAAGATGGTGTGTTTTAATAGAGCAAAAAGTGATTATATACTATACAACTGATTCATCAGAACACACCTCTAATAATTTTTATCTCCAAAATGGTGGTATATGATATATCAGTTGTACCAGAGTTTTTGACAAAAGAAAATATATACCCTAAATTTTGAATTTTTAATCATGTTATGTATCATCTTTTTATTGTTACAATTGAAGATGTGATAGAAGCTGAAACCGGGGCCAAACAAAATTTTCAAATCCGGCCAAACCTAATCACCTTAAAACGTCGTACGATAAAATCTTTTGTGGGGCCAATTTGGGATTTTGGTGTAGTTTTACGTCCAAATCCAAAAGAAAGGGACCCTCAAATTACGGATTAAAATATTAAATTACGAACTCAATTATTTATATTGAAGAAATGCGCACAAAAACCACATACCTATCTCTAGTTGGTTGGGCATTTAACAAACCTGTCCCAATCCAACCAAAATATCAAGCACCAAATGACAGCCTGTCCGACACCAATTAGCTTACTATATATATTCCATATTGTATTTCTTCGACTTGTCACACAATAATGAGACAATATGAAAAATTAATCAACCCAGGAAAAAGAAAATCAGAACATAAAACCGAGCATTTCTAGAGCAGAAACGCAACAACAATTCAGTTATCAAGCAAGAAGAGAAAATTGTAGAAGATAATATTGATTGGTCTACTAGTGAAGATACACAAGGTTAGGGATAAGTTAAACTGACATACATACCTCATCTCTTCTTCTCTGAATTAGCAGTTAATTAAAGGTCAAACTAGACTAATTAATTAGTGACATAATCATTTAGACAGACCATCTACTAAATTAAATACATATATATATATATATATATATATATATATAAATTTATATTACAGGTAATGAGAAGGAAATTTGACTTGCCACAATCATATATATATATATATATCTCAATTTGTGGCAACTGGTTGAAGTCTCTTTGCCGCGCGAATGAAATCCACAATCACTTGTACCTCATCCACATGCTGTGTTGTATTCATAAAGGGCAACATGTTACATTTCTTGTATCTAAGTATTATGATACTGTGTGTATCTGTGTGTGTTGCATGAGAGTATATATGTACCTGTGAAGAAAAATGCTGCTGGATAGTATTAAGCAGCTGTTCCTTAGTAGGGTTAGGACTGATTTGTGCCTGCAGCAACAGCACAATCACAAATTGAGCAAAATTACAAATATACTTCGAGAAATAAGATACTCACAAGTTGGAAGCTCCGCCAGTATCTCCAGAGTGAACCAGTTCCAAGCTTCGCCAAATTAACTCTCTAATCAAAATCCAAGAGCAAGTACAGATCAGAGAAATATACAAGTGCTCTAAACTCGAGTACTCAACTGAGAAATCTTCGCTTACCAATTGGGTTGTATGACATTTGGACTGGACTTCTCTGCAACTACTGCGATTAACTGATTTCACTGATGTGGATGGCGACCATGGCCTACTATACCGAGCTCGAGGTTTGTTTATCTTGCTGATGTGGAAGGTAGAAGCTGGTCGAAAGAGAATTGGTCAGAGTTTTAAAGAATAGCTATAAGAACAGTAAACTGTATTCAAGCATGCCGGTGCTTCACTTACTGAAGCGATGATGGTCTTTCTCGGCAATGTCTGAGCCACTGCTAGAATCGTCGAAATCATAATCATCATCTTCTTCATTTCCAGTTGGAGGTTCCAACACACTCAGAGCATTCCTTTGGAGTTTGACCTCAACACCATTCTTCAAAACCTGATTCAATTTGTTCTTATTACTAAAGTAGAAGGTTGGGGAAAGGAAAAACCCAATGGACACCGTACACAAATAGAGTAGGAAACATATGCAGCAAAGGACCTTATATTGAACAATGCAAAAATCTCAAAGTCCTTGCTTCAACAGTTCAACCACTTTCAAAGATCTATCAAAATTCATTATTTCATGCCTATTGTAATTTAAAGTATTCATCTATATGGGAAATTCTTTCAATCAGGGAAAATAACGGAAAATTTATTGCAAGACCCCAAGAAATGGCAAAAAATATGTTTTAATAGACTTGTTTCTTAGAATTCACACAATAACAGGAGTTTAGGTATCAACAGACACATCAAAAGAAGATAAAAGTAAAAATCATCTCTTCAAAAGTAAAATGTGGTTAGTCTTAAAGTTAAACTTGATGGCATTGATCAAATAAATTTCAAATAAAAAAAGGAAAATGTCTTTAAATATCTATGATCTATGACATTACAACAAAGTCAAAACTGAAAATATAGAATGATATCAAAGTATCAATCAAGGGGAAGCTAAATGAAGCAAACCCAAAACACAATTGAATGTAATGACCGAAAAAGGCTAGCACAGAAATCAATTTGACCACTTATTGGTGAAGTTTTCATTCTTTATGACTCTACCAAAAATATAGAAATGTTGATTAAAAAAACCAATCTATTCAATTATAAGAAAAGGCTGATGCTGGCCTACCAATTTCAAATTATGTTGAAGTAAAACATCACACTATATTAAGATCATGTAATTTGCAAGATGGAGAAACTATTACCAGCCAATGCCATCCACCAAGCCCAACGGCCTTCTTGACAACGCCTTGCAGCCCCACAAGAACACTCTTCGTTCTATTGTTCCCAGTCACAATAACCTTTGTATGCCTCGGAAGAACAGAGAGCTCTTCATCCCCACTCTCCTCGCGAAATGGTGACAAGACCCGTGAAGGGCAAGATTCCGTTTCTAGCATCTCTCTCTAACCGAAATATTAGCAGCAACGAAGCAACACGATGAATGAATCCTTAAAGGCCACTAACTTCCACAACTTAACGCACATGTGAGCCACCTTCACCTCTATCCACACTCAAATCGGACGACCCAAGACATGTTCAAAGAAGCTGACAATCCAAACATAAGCAGTGTGCCGTGGGGAAACTTTCCTATTCAAAGTTGAATTTCCAGAATCAATCAATCATCATGGTAAGCTGCTGTGAGGATATCTTATCTGCATTAAAAAGCTTCCACCTCAGAATCAGATGCTTGAGATGAAATATTGTTCAGGCAGAGTGACATACAGGTGTAAAAATGTCGATCACAAACAGAAAATTCTCAAAACTGAATTTGCATATTAAAACCACGACTAAGACAAAGAAGCATGGCAGATTATTTTATGTTCAGCACATATTGACGGTAGTTATAAATGTAATGCATTGAATTTATTTCAATCACGGGCTCAATTTGATTAAAATAAATGAACCAATTAAACAGAGCATCAAATTAGCGGCACCAGCATTATAAAATTCAAAAAATTCTCTCTCTCTCTCTCTCTCTCTCTCTCTCTCTCTCTCTCTCTCTCACACACACACACACACACACACACACACACACACACACACAAATGCAAACATACATGCAGTTAAAATTGGGGCTAGTCAGGATAAATGTCATGATAATTTTTCTAAATCATAGCTGCATTATATCTTAAGCGTAGGTCTTCCGGCAATCATTATAATATTTTCGAAAAATAAAAATAAAATTGCAGAGAAATGTGGTCTAAAAATTAAGCAGCATTCAGCAACCGGAGGAAATTCAGTCCGTAGACAAACCTTCTAATGCGTAAAATCATTAGCAGAAATTAGAATTAGTCAACTGGAAAATTATTCATCGGTAGTTAAAACTTAAGCAAAAGATAACAACATAAATGCTGAATTTCAGAGCACCAATAGAATAAGCAATATCAAGAAGTGAAAATGCACACCTCTTCAGAGAAATGCTGTACGGACAACGACACGAGAAGCAGGATCCTAAAGAGAGAAAGTGATCGGGAAGGGCTGAGGCAAATGAATTTAAAAATGGCAGGGATCTGAGAGATATGTGCCACGGAATGGAAGTTTCAGAGGGGGGAGTTTTATTGGATTCTAGAGAGGGAAAGAGAGAGAGCGTGGTGCGTGTTGTGCGTGAGAGAGAAAGAGAGCATGAATTAAATGCAGAGTAACTGCCATTAGGAATGGATAATTGGGGGAGTGACCTGCTACTGCCAAATTGGAGTGGACCCATCTTCTCTCATACTCTCACTCATGCTGCTTTTGTTACCGGTTGACTGGGTCATGCATGGCTCGTCTCAATTTTTATTAGCCGTATTTGAAGTTCTGTTTGGAGTCCGCGCATTCTTCCAGCCAGCTGGACCGCATTTCTTTTTCTTGCCCATCTTTTCAATATTTGGAATAATATTATTTCAAGAAATAAAGAGCGCGCTTCGTTTTCATCCAATCACTACTGCATTTGGCCCTTCCATGCACAAATTTATAAAAACTGTTTTCCCCTATCGAGAATAGTCTTAATCAATACTTCATTTGTTCATAATAGATGTCATCCTATTAATGAACATCACCCTTTACCCTTTTATTTTTAATGATAATTTTAATTACTCCCTCCGTCCCACCAAAGATAAGGCATTTGTTTGGACACAAACACTAAGAAGAAATAATAGTAGGTATATTTAATGTATTATTTTATTGATAAAAAATGTAAAAGTAGTATAAATAAATAATAAAGAATGTTAAAGCGGTGTGAATGCAAATCTAAAAGTAGTGTGAATGTAATTAATTATTTCCTAAAACAGAAAGGGTCCATCTTTCGTGGGACAGCCCAAAAAGGAAAGTGGCCCGTCTTTCGCCGGACAGAGGGAGTATCAAATACTTCCTCCATTCACGAAATAGTTGTCACATTGTGGATGATACGGATTTTATAAAAATGGTAGGTAGTAGTGAATTATAAGTATTATTGTGAGTGGAGTAAGAGTCCCACAATAAATGTAAGTGGAGTAACAAAAGTGGCAACGATTTCGTGGACAAATTTAAGTAGCAAAAGTGACTACCATTTCGTGGACGGAGGGAGTAATTTTGACTTGGTTGATTTTTCACCATATATAGCAAATAACTGTCGGTTTCATTCTTCACTCACGATACTTTTCTTTACCCATTCTTCATTTCTTAAAACATGTGTCACTTTCTCCGTATTTTGAAAATCGAATTAGAGTTCGAACTGACAAGATCTCTAGATTACTTTATAATTGAATAATTAAAATAATAATAATAATAATAATAATAATAATTATAATAATGTAAATGATAAATACAAAAATATTTATTTCACGACTTATTTTTAAAAATTACACATCAAAACCAATAATATATTGATATACAAATATTAAATATTTCATATAAGTATATTCATTAATTATAAAGATATCAATTAAAACTAATACGAGTAAACAATAGAAGAGAGATTGGTTAAGATTGAGATTTGAATATTTAATAGGGTACTACGTATTACTCCCTCCGTTCCATTCTACTTGTCTCGTTTGAGTCGGGCACAGAGATTAAGAAAAAAAATTAGATATAAAAGGTGTGTTTAGTGTAGTAAATAAAATGATATAAAATATTTTTTAATTGATAAAGTGATGTAAAGTATTTTTGAAGTAATATAAAGTGGTTTTGAAGTGATATAAAGTGAATAAAGTGATTTCTTAATTATTTCATTAAATGGAAAGTGAGACAAGTAGAGTGAGACACCCAAAATAGAAAATGAGACAAGTAGAACGGGACAGAGGGAGTAATAAAGTTGGATAGTAGAGATGGTTTAAGCCTTGGCTTTTGGAGTTTCCACAACCCTTGCATCTCTTAGCGGCACAATTGAGTTGCCGTCTCTACATTGCGCATCGTAATTTATCGCAATTAAGTATGGACAGATTTATTTTTCTGTAATCGAGATTTTATTGTATATTGAATTAAAGAGATTGAAATGTTTATGTAATCAATTCAACATATTGTACTGAGAAAAGAGGGAGTGATTTGGAAAAAAAAAGGAGGGAACTTATTTACATTAATTCAACAACTGTAGCACTTTTACATCACTTCAAATTTCCCACACAAAATTTGATTTGGGAGGAAGTTGAGGGAGGGCGGAAAGTTTAAACTACGTCTCTCACTCTTCAATTGTGGAGATCTCTATTTATAGAGGGAGATCTAATTAATTGTTAGAAAGAGCTGTTTGATCTCTGCCAAAAGCATGACACTCCACCTACTTTAGTGAAAACTTTCCTAAAATGGCAACTGTGACCTTCGTTGTTTACGCATCTTTGTTGTTGGTCCATTTATAGTAAGTTTTCTAACTGTCTTGTGCTTCCGAGTAGACTTGAACTTGGACTTCAGCTCGACTATCTTCAACGTCTTCAAAGTCTTCAAAGTCTTCTTTTCTCAGCTTTGCGACGTCTGACTTGATCACAACTTTTCTTCATGTTTGACGCCACGGCTCAGTTGTGGACTCAGCTGAGTTGTGGTTCAACTGACCAAGTTCAGTTCGAGCTGCCTTCTTCAGTCTGGATAAATTCTTCTGCTTGAAACCTGTAACGATAAAAATCCCTACGCTCAAACAATGAGCTCTCTCTAAGTTTAGACTGATGGTTTTCATCTACTCGGTTGGGGTCAGTTGGGTTTTGGTATAAATCAAAACCTTTTACTAATTAATTTCCCTCTTTTTGATGATGTCAAAACTCTAAATTGACACCACCTAACTTTCCTAATTGATACCATACAACTGATATCATTGAGGCTAAAAGATAAACTCAATTCTAGTCTTTAAGAAGGTGTTACAGCCCGAAATCAGGTGTGTAGGAACGACCAGACTCCATTGAATTGTGAAGGTGAAACCATCAAATAAACTAACCACTTATGTCTCAACTTTAAACACTAACCCGAATGAATTAAAATGTGAAACCAACAAATAAAACTCGACTCAACAATGAATCAATCAAGGAAAATAACGTTTCAACATGACATGAATATAAACATACTTTCATAACATAGCTCAACAATGAACGAGCTTAATAATTTACAAGGTTCTCAAAAATAGGGTTAAGTGTAACGACATCATGTCGTTCAAAGTAGGGTATGCAAACGAAATTCAAAGCATTGTTTTGAGCACACGGCTCATTATTTTCAGAGTTATCAAAATATTAACATATCAAAAGATTGTTAAGCAGCGGAGACATCACTTGCTCACAACAATTACATGTATGAAGACATGTAACTGTCGACTCAAACTTTCCACAGATTAACAAACCACCAAGACCATCCGTACCATCCTCATCTGTAGCTAACCTGCACGTTTCGAAATACATGCAGGGCTGAGTACTTCGTACTCAGTGAACACATTGCCAAAAAAAAGTTTAAAAGCTTGCCCATTAAGGCTATATGATTGAAATCTTGCCTCGTTTCGAAATACACATCATTGTTTTAAAGAAGTTTTCCCACTTGTGACAGCCATAAAAACAGTTTCGTTTTGTAAATCGTCTGCGTAGACTAAGTTTATATCTTAGGTACTAATCAATCTAAAACTGAATTTTCTGTTGTGTCGAGAAGTAGGTCTCCTTCTCGAACACCGTGATCAGCCTATCCCGGCTTACAGTCACCTAATGCATGCATTGTCCTATAATCTAATAGGACTTTTATCCCATGTTTCTCATAGGACTTTTAATAATTAACATATAGATGATTGCATACCACAACATTTAAAACATTTAGGCAAGTCAATCAATTTGAAGAGTGCACATAATACATGATTAGTAAGCGCATTCATCATTGAGTTTTAGTTAAGAAAGCCCACCTTACTTCTGGTCTATTTAAGTCGAGGTTGCTTACTTTTCGCTTCGGGACTATTTGTCAATTACGCTCGGCCCTTCAATAACAACATCGATTAAAATCGAGTTTACTTGACTCGATAAACGCATAATAAACTTAGGGTTCGGCTGAAGGATTTCTACTTGACTCTGGTTTTCTTTAACTTAACTAATCTTTTCTACATCGATAACTTTCTCGATTACTCATTCTCGATTCATCATATTTACTCGATTTCTAATTGTCACAGCCCCAAATCCCGAGGGACAGCAAAGCCGGGGTGCAACTAGGGGTTGGATTAAAGAAGCGGGGAAGAAGGGGGATAACTAAGAATGAACAGACGTTAATAACAGAATAACTTCTATGAACAAGACTTTATTTAAAAGAAAGAGTTGATCTTGAAGGATCACTCGACAAGTTGTTCAAAAAGGAACGAAGTTCATTGTACGGGGCTTAGACCCAAAAGATAGATACATTATCTCAAAAAGATTGGCAGCGGAAAGCGTAAAGCTTAATATAAGTTCTTCTTCCTAACTACGACTCTTTACTCAACATCAACCTCCGCCGCTTCCAACACTCAACCTGCACATTTTATAAAACATATGCAGGGCTAAGTACAAAAGCACTTAGTGGGCACATTGCCGAAAACATATCATAAGTATAGATAAATCAGGCATCTCATTTCTGTAGCACATCGGGGTTTTTCAATAAATACCCGTGTCTACTAAACATTTATTGTCTCATTTTCACAACATGGCTTGATCAAGCACTTTTCTGATAGATGTTACGTTCAATCTTGCCCAATAATTATCACCGTGGCTGGCTACCCCTCAACACGGTTCCACACACAACGGCTATTGTGTACGCTAACTTTGGATAGCAGTCGGCTAACTCAAAGTCCGATCGTTTTAGTTAGCAGGTCGGCTAACTAATAATTCTGGATAGCAGTCGGCTAACTCAGAAGGGTACAAGAGAACTCACATAAAAACAAATATTTAATGCTCTGATTATCACTTTGAAAACACAATTATCAAAGCTGTAAATAAAGATTTTCGAGCATCGCTCATTTTATTTCGTATATAGAAAAGCCCACCTTAGGAAATTACAGAACAACTATAGCTTCTGTCTTCTGTCTTCCGTCCTATCCTTGGCGCTGATTTTCTCCTTTTATCGTAAATAAACAAACTTTAAAACTCGATCGTAACGATAAAAGAAACAGGAAATCGAAATCGGTTTTAGTCTTTTAGGCCTTTGTACTTTACTACTTTCTTTTGATTAACGAATAAACGAGACTCGATAAATTTTCATTTATAAACTGACTCGGCTCATTACTCGACACTTAGGTCAGTAGATAAATGGAATTCAATAGCTTATAACGACTTAAAAGTTCAAAAGGAATCAAGTTGAAAAGATTTCAACTTAAGGAATTAGGTTTACACAAGTTTCTGCACAAAGCAGAGGTTCTGGAGTTCTTACAGAACAGATTCCTGCGAAACAGGGGATGTTCTCTGTACTAAAAGAAAGCCACAGATGTCTAGTTTACTTTTCAATTTACGGATCTCGATTTCGTTAAGCGAGCTAAAAGTTATGACAGTTTCCGTGAAAGGTTGCAGTTCAGTCCGCGCGAAACCCTAATGCTCGATAAAACTCGACGTACGATTCCCTAGGTTCGATTAATGCTATTCCACTTTTATTCTTATGAAATTTTCATCTTAAGGCAGTCTACATGCATGTCCCTTAATCGGGTACACATTCACGTCTTTTGATTAAACAAACGACGAGCATTTCCTCGTCCTCTTCAACCAACCAATTACTAAACCAATTCAATTTCAATTTCTATTTCATTCATCAACTTCTCGTTTATAATCTATAACTTATATCATCTCGTATCTCGGATGGAAATATCGTCAAATACAATCTCGTTCGTCAAACGACGACAATCATTAATATCAAAATAGTTTTCCTTATTCGACTTTTCTATCGACATTTAGACTCCTTTCTTCGTTTCTTATCAAAATTCCAATCTTCTTAGAATTCGTTCAAATTTTCCGATTACGATCATTAACTAACAAGATTAACATATATTCAAATCACAAACCTAAATCATTATTCATTCTTGACTTATCGACGATTTCTCGTCTCTTAACAAAATTTCAACGTTCTCCGATTTTGCTCAAACTTTACAATATCGATCATCATCTATCTAGAATCACTAATACGTAAACCACAAACTCAAACGATTAATGAATCTCAACTTATCGACGGGTTTTCGTCTCTTACGATTTTTATTTTATTTTTAAAAAAATTCCAATAAATTGTATAATCAACCACATACATACTACATCTCATTTGTATTATCATAACATGCAAATCATAACATATACTACATCAAATCATCAATTCTTTCTCTCTTACACTTTTGTTTTTATTTTTAGAAAATTCCTTAATAATTCATGTGATCATCTATCATCATATAGAACACTAATCCATCAATCAATCCTCAAGAAAATCGAACTACATCAAACCCCTATTTCTTCAAAAAAATTTCGGTAATAACAAATAATATAGGAGGGATGATTTCTTCATGATTTCAATCCATAAAATCATTCCTAAGCATACTATAACATATATTAAACATAGATTCATCATCTTATTCCATCTCCAATGTTTCGAAAAAAATAAAGTTGAGGGAAAAGGATTTTTGTTCGGTTCAATCTCGAGAGGAAGCTCTTACCTTGTCGAATATGGAATCGGAACTAAGAATGATCGGTAGACGAGAGACTTGTGGAGCTTGAGAAAGCTTGAAGATGACTTCAATGGAGGATTGAGAGAGAGAATAGAGAGAAGGGGGGGCGGTAATGGTGAGTGAGGGAGAGAGGGTGATGACTAAGTGGATACTATTCCATAAAGTGAAGAAATATCTCAAAGATGACTCACACACATACATAGGCGGTTTAGGTGGGTTTATTTGCCGGAAATATCTCGTTTACGGGTCTAATACGACGTTATAAAAATCGAGAAATAATTTCTTAGATGGTTATGTTTTCGACGAAATCTAATTCGACCGTTAGATTAGAAATAAATCACATACTCGGAAAACATAATTCGTTTTTCAAAATTTGATGAAAAGTCGGGATAAGACAGTCCAAAATTCGCCCGGAAAAATAATAAAAACTGACTTTCTCCGGTGAACTCGTATCGAAGAAAAAGTGAATGTAAAGTCTGACGGTTTTTCGATCTGAGTTTTCGGACGAAAATTTTATCGGATGCGAAAACCCTAATACAGTAGTCGTTCGACCGACTTCTGGAATTTATTTTCAGAAACGGATTTCACCGTCAGTCTTAGAATCGAAAATCCTTAACTTAGGCGTGCAAAGCCTTAATTAATAATTAAATTTTTATTTTGACGACGGAAGAATTATCCGGGGTATTACACTAATTATTTCTCAAACTCGAATTCTCGTTTCTAATATAACATTTCCAACTTCACACAAAACGAGAAATTACTAATCACATTGTCTTAAACTTATTTTATACTCAAGTTATATCATCTCGGCAAATCATATCGTCAAATCTCAAGTAATATCATCATACATCATTCATACACAGTTAAGTATTTATTTCAACATTCGAACATTTACTTTTGAATATCAAACATTCACATTGAACATCAAACATCTACTTTATAGCACATATTCGCATCAACAGTCAATTATCATCATAATAAGTTATTGTTCGACTTTTAGCTTTTAAAACTCATAACCTCAATTCTTAATGAAAATCATTTCATTAAACTCATATAATAATAATCATTTTGAATTAAATATTCAAACTTATACTTCGTATTTCTAAACTCTAAAATACGTCATTATTTCCTCAAAATATGTATTTATATTCGTATACAATACTCAACTAAATACTTAAATTAAAATAATCATTATTTTATCTTTTTCTTTATTTTAAAAACTTATTTTTCGTTTTTATTTAATAAAAACTCGGTTTTTTTATTTTAAAAATTTTGCTGCTCGATAACTTCTACATCTTAACTTCGTTTTAAGCGATTCAAAAAGCAAACTCGCTTAATTCTACTCAATTAACATCATCAAATCACTTAACACATCATATAACATCAATTACTCATCATAAAAACTTAACTTCATCGTTTTCTTGCAATATATATTTATTTTCTCGTTTTTTTCAAACTTTTACTATTTTTCTTACTCGATTAACATCTCGTCACATCAATTTAGCATTCAAAGCACACTTAAGGACCTAAACATCACTTTTAATTCACATCATTCAAAAATTTTCATTTTTAGTGGAAAAATTCCACTAAAACAAATATTCTACTATTTTTATTATTATTTCAATAATAATAATTCTCTTAGCTTCTCGTTTATATCAAACGAACTCAATTACAAACATCTTAACTCTTTAGCTCATATTCATGACTTCTAACATATTATTTCATTTTCTTTTATTTTATTTCTCTTTTTATCCTCAAATATTAATATTATTATTAATATTCTATTTTTCTTTTAATCATAACATCAACTCATATATTACATCTACTAAATATCATTCTAACATCATCATCAATCAAAAAAATATTTTTTTTTGACTTATACTTTCATTTATTTCTTTTTCTCATTATTTTCTTTTTAATATATATATATATATATATATATATATATATATATCAAAAATTCATAGGAAATTCTTAAAACTTTATTTTCTACTCAATTCATTCAAAATATACTCAACATCTCATCTATTTCTTAAATTCCATTTTTTTATCTAATGAAATTTCTCATTATAATATATATATATATATATATATATATTGAATAAAATAAATAAAAAATAATAATTATTTTTCTAATTACTTTAATTCATCTTCAAATCTTCAAGTTTCTCTCATGAACTTGAAGAACACATCTTCAAAAATTCATATTAACATCAAGAACATCATATCTTATTTTTATACCTATTTTCTTTATTTTTCTTCGAATTTACTCATAAAAATTTCATAAAAATACTAAAAAAAATCATATTTCTCAATTTCCATGCTCAAAATTTACTCAAAAAATTTTCTAACACATATTAACATCATAATCATCATCATCATCATCATCATCATCATCATCATCATCATCATCATCATCATCATCATCATCATCATCATCATATTTTATCAAAAATCATCAAAAATCATTTTTCCTCATAATATCACATATTTTAAATTTTATGTAAAAATTCATAAAATTCATATTATGACTTAAAAACACATCTAGATCATATTTTCATATATCATCATGCTCATAAATATCATATAACTCAGAAAATTCATAAATCATAATTTATTCATATTTTCTCTATTTTTATTCGAATAAATCCATTAAAATTCAATAAATTCACCAAAAATTATCATCAACACATATATGCATATAAATCACATGAAAAATCATAATAAGTATATATCATCATCATATCATCAATTAAGCATCAAAACTCATCAAGAACTCATTTTTCCTAATTTTCTCTTTTTAATCGATTTAGGGCTTTTTGCCTATCTTATGTTCTTTTATCTTTTTAACTCCTAAATCATGTTTTAAACCTCATTTTGATCATCATCTCATCATCAGAACCCTGAGGTTTGCCTAAGCATAAAGTAAACCATGCATATTTTCCTTATTTTCTTGGTTTACATATACATATATACATCTTAAGAATGAAATCATACTTAAAATAAATAAAACTTTATCTCTTCTTGGCTTGAAGGTTTGGATGGCTTGGAGGATGAAAGATGATGGATCAGATATCTCCTTTGCTTGCATGAAATAATATACAAGGCATCAAGATCATGACCTTGAAAAATAAGATCAAACCCTTATTTTCTTTTTAAGAAAATCGATGGAAAGGGTTGAAAATCTAAGCTTGTTTCAAGCTTGAAAATGAAATGAAATAGATAGAACTTACTTCTTAGATGATCTTGGATATGAAGGAGATGATATACATCATAGAATCCTCAAGCATGAAGCATGATTTCATCGATGAAGCTAGGTTTATGCATGGAAATCGAAGGAGAAAATCTGTTGCTGCTCTTCGATGAAGAACGAGCTGTTGCAACTGATTTCTTCGACTTCAAGGGCAGTGGATGATGATGAAGAGGTAGGGGATGATCTCTTAGTGATTATGGTGAAGATAATGAAGATATGAAGGTGATAAACAAGAGGAAAACTGCTGGTTGCTGCTGCTATTGTTTCTCGGCAGTGAATCAGCCGAAGGGAGAGAGAGTTTGGCTTACTTAGTTCGGTTGAGTGAGAGAGATGTGAGGTAAAAAAGAGAGTGATGTAATGTTAGATAGGGATGCAAGTTGAGAGGCATTTAACATGTGGAGAATCTTGAAGGATTGGAGAGAGATGAGAGAATCAGAGAGGGAGAGATTTGAAAGAGAGAGGGAGTACTGTGTGGATGAATGAGAGGGAGAGTAGGGTACACTCTCTCTAGTGAGAGTATTGGAGGATATTTAGTTACTATTTTGGATAAACATGCAATTTTTAACTGCTAACTATACCCGGAAATAAAAGTTTTCTAGTAGAAAATATCCTCGTCATTTTATTTTATTCCCTCAAACTTTTAATAACCCTTCTTGTCTCTTTCTCGACGTCTAAATTTTCTCTAATTCATCTTATTTCTCCCAAAATAATTTAAGGAATTCAATGATCTAATTTTTATGCCAAGATTCCTTCTAACAAATAAATTCATAAAAACTGTTCGACTAAACAAGTCATTAAGCAATTTATTTTTAAACTTCACTCAAATGATCTCGGAAAATTCTCCGACTTATCTCAAAGGTATTAAAATAAATTCTAGATTCTTATGAAACTAATTAGACTAGATTTGGAGTCGGTCGATGAATAAGGATTTCTTGGTTTACATTACTATTCATCTAAAATTCAAAGTTCTCAGAAAATTCCAAAATTCATACTCAAGCTCAAACTCATATAAGTAAGCTCAATGAATTCATCACATACTCGATTCGAATAATCGAAACGAGAAAAATCACATTAAAGCACATAAGGGCATTTTCGTCATTTCACAGAAAAATTTATTTTCGCAAAAAATTTTAGTGCTCAAAACTCATCATATAGGCATATTAATTAAATTAATACGCACTTAAGAACTTAGAAAATTTTGGGGTATTACAGAAGGAAAGGGTTAGCACAAGATAAAAATAAAAATTAACCTCAAACTTGGACAACGAGATAGAGGTCATCAAGTGAAGTTAATGATTCAAGATATTCCAAAAACCGCTACTTATTATTGATGGTAACAAGTAGGGGTGAGATTACATTACAACTGATTAAAATTTTAACAGCTCAGAGACTAAATACATCAGCTGTCCTATCTTCTCTTCTCAGCATCAGTCCTTCTTTTCTTGTTCTTCATCCAGTTTCAGCCCATATTTTACGTAGACATGCTTCCTGACTAATCAAAATTTTTCAGGTTCTTAGACTATATCAATTTTGAGTTTTACAGCTAGAATCTCTACTTCCTTTTCGATCAGGCTAAAAGCAATTATTTTGGTTCCAGGGATCATGGAAGGAGTGAAGGTTTTCTTTGCTGGGATAGCTGGAGGGAAGTGATCAGATTCCTTTAGAATTGTCACGAGACATCTGCCAACTACATCTTCCATGGCAAAGGTTTGGATATACAACACCCATGCTTCATTAGCATGTGTTTTTCCATAGAATCCGTCATAGTAGAATTCAAGGATGAATTCTTCTTTCAGGTCTTCCCAATGATCGTTCAGAGCTCCGAGATGAACTTTTCCACATGTGGATGCACACCTTGATTTTAATGACTCCTTCTGATCTGCAATCTTTTTTTTTTTTTTTTTTCTGAAATCGCCTTCCAAGACTTTCTTCTTACATCAACAAGGTGAAGTCTTTGTTGATAAGAGAGCTTTCTTGGCCCTTCAGTCATGTTGATTTCATGTCACAGCCCCAAATCCCGAGGGATGGCAAAGCCGGGGTGCGACTAGGGATTGGATTAAAGAAGCGGGGAAGAAAGGGGGAATTACTAAATAAATGATAAACTGACATAACTTTGATAAGATAGTTACTATGAACTGATTCTATTAAACAAAAGAGAGTCGATCTCAAAGGATCGCTCGACAAAGTTGTTTCTGAGTTGACTAGGTTTCAAGTATGAAAACTTAAACCGAAAAGATTATACATCAATAAGAAGTATTTTGCAGCGGAATAAAAGGTAGAGTGATAACACATTTCAGATGTGAAATCAAGGCTCAACTAAACTTTACTTCCTTAAGTACGACCTCTACTCAACCTCCGCCGCCTTCATCACTGACGGAGCACTGTCGTCACACACTTCGTACAAATAATATTTATAAACACCTCTTGCCCAACAAGGTAGTAGTCAGTGGCAAGCGGGATCGTACCCAAGGGACCTGGTGTAATCTGTTCTTCAGATGTTGCTCAACAAAAGGGTTTTGGTCACGAAGTATCTAAATAACCTGTACTCAACAAATAACAATATCAAATAACAAAAGAGTTTGGATTGGGTTTCGAATCCATGATCCTAATTACTCTTTACTCGTTCATTGGTGCAAAGATATTCAA
The DNA here is from genome assembly GCA_029490685.1 of Schizonepeta tenuifolia. Classification (NCBI taxonomy): domain Eukaryota; kingdom Viridiplantae; phylum Streptophyta; class Magnoliopsida; order Lamiales; family Lamiaceae; genus Schizonepeta; species Schizonepeta tenuifolia. The sequence goes on from CM055957.1 coordinate 4,889,995, forward strand.
CTTACTGATTTTATCACTTGGTTTAAAGCAAAGATTAGTTAACACCCTAAGGTCACGAAGTCACGATGTAAACACACTTAACCTATGTCTAATCAATTTTACAGATCTTGACCTGAAGGCAAGATCTCCTCTCTTGACTAGCAAAGTCACGAAGACACTTCAGTAACGATGCTGCCCAACAGGCATTAAGAATAAACAGACCCAAGTCAGCCAAGAGGTAGGTCAATACCGACTGCTCTCCAATACCCTTTACCTTCTTGGGCACGAAAGACAGTCTCGTGTTAATCCCAATTTCTGTTAATGACTTAATCTCAATATCTAGATGGTGATCAATCAACTTCAATATCAATTAAGTCTAGAATTAATCCTAAGTGTTTCGGGAACAAAATCAATTAACGAACTAACACAATTAGACCTCACAAGTTTGAATGAGTAATTTAGAATCACTTCATCTACATCCAACCCAAACGATAAACTTAGCTAGACATAATAGTAATTAAAAACACAAAGCAATTAAAGAAAAACATACTTAGCATAAATCTGAAACGGGTTGCTGCCCAAAAGCGTAGTCAGCAACCAGGGTCTTGGCTTCACGCCAACAACTAAACTTAAAACAGTAAAATAGGAAATAAAAGTAAATTGCCCGCAGGACTTGTTTCTTCCTCCCTTTCTCTCAACCTAGAATGCAGAACTAATAATAAAAACAATGTTGTAAGCACAATGGAGTCGGCCATATATATAGGCGATAGAAAATTGAGGTTTAGGGAAATTTCCTTGTTGATGAAGGTCTCTTCCATGCATATCTCATCCACCCTCTCTCTTCATGCATGAACGATACTTCTTTCCTTGCGTGGTGAATATATCCTTTGATTAAGCTTGGCTAGGATAAGGAAAGAAAGATCCAATCCTTATCCTCTTCCTTGAAGGAAAAGAATTCTGCTTCTACTGCTGGTCCGACTCGCATCCTGCCCTTCATCGTCTGCATCCTGAATTGCCTCCGGTCTTGACCAAGATCCTGGCTCCTCCGAGTACTCTATCTGTTGGCTTAAGGATATGGGGAGGTGCTTCCTGACTTGTAGATTGGATATTCTGATGTTGCCCAGCTACAAGTTTCCAGCCCTATGCCCATTCGCATCGTATCACCATCTCAACAACAGATTTTCCATCGGATTTGCCCAGCATCCACCTGTTCTTCTCTGCACATTATCTCTCGACTTGCGTGTCCTCCTAGACACATATTGACTCGATAAAGACTAAAAACACAAGAAAAGATGGACACAAATATGGGTTCATCACACCCACATACTTGAATTACACTTGCCCTCAAGTGTATGGTTGCAACTTGCCCAAGACTCAAACACCGAAAAGACAAAACAGAAAACACAGACTCAAAAGATCAGCTCATCAACATGTCAGTCAAAACAAAATATGTACACAGATATTGCCATCAAACAGGTCAAGATAGAGTTATTGGGCAATATGGATATCCTTACCAGCACTCATCTCTCAAGTGTATAGGGTTAAGTGTATACGCTCTTGATCAACATCAACAAAGTTTTTCCATAGGCTTGCTTGCCCTCTCCATCTCTACCTCTTTGAACAAAATCAAACTACTTATCCTTAGGTCTTTAACAGGTTGTAATGTGGCTTTAAGGCAAAAAGGTGGGGAGATTTAGGAACTGGCTAAGTCAAGAACTACGTTCTCGAGCAACAAACTGCCCTTAATTTCTTACTCCTCATCTAACACACTTATTCTTTTCTGGACTTAATTTTTTTTCCTTATTTATTATTTTTTTTTCTTTTTTTTTCTTTTTTTTTTCTTTTTTTTTTCTTTTTTCTTTTTCCAACCCAACACCTCTATAATAGGTAATATTACCCAGTAAGTGCTACCCAACATTTCCTTCCTTTCCTCGTTCTTCTAGACCTGAGTTCTTGACCGGGACGACTCAAAATTCAGGCTTCTATAAGTGATTAGAAAGAATTAACATCAAGCTCAAGGGGGCTAGTCAAAGGATAAATGTCAAGGTAGGAAATTTTTAGGCTATGGGCTTCTTTGAACAAAAATTGCCTAATTCATCTAAGTAATCCGACTAAATTACATGAAGCTTTAATTAAGAGATGCAGGCAATTTCTAGATCAACACATGCTAAATGATCATTATCACACAAGAAAAAATAATGCTACATATTTATATAGCATTTTAAAAGCTCAAATCCTCACAGTTAATGCCCAATATTTCATTCCGTCCTACCTATTTACATACGGCATCATCCATAAACCTATTCTAACTTTCATGCTAACATGCTGATCAATAACACAAACACACTTTTAAAAAAAGTACAAATTGACAACCCAACACCCACACACTTTACCTTAGGCAAAGTGGGTAAAATGTTGGGCAACAAACAAATAAAAACAAACTGACTCAACAAATACAACCGAGAAGGCAATAAGGTCTTCACCACACAATTTGCTGAGTAATTTGTGGTTGAAGACAGTAAAATCGCCCTCTCGAACAACAAGACACTAAATAACACAAAACAAGACTCAACAATTTAAACACAAAAACAAAAAATAAAAACCTAAACTAACAAAACAAAGGGAGGAACACAAATCAAAGAGAAGATTCAGGTGGATACCTGAATCCTTGGTGTGCAAAGAATGCCAGCTGGGCATCCCTGATCTCGGTCAACAACCTCTCCACATTGGCCAGTGTGGTCTCGATCCCGGTGTTGGGTTGCACCGCTGCACTGGTGCTTGCCTCCTCCTTTTTGCCCAAGGGTGGTAGCATGGTGGATTTTGGTTTATCGTGCTCAACAAACACGTATTTGCCATTCCTTATCTCAATGTCGTTCATCTTCTTCAAGGCAGCTTCTCCCAACTTGCTGACCACCATCACCGGCTTCCCTTTCAGCTCATCGTAGACCCCAACTCCATGCGCAAAGGCTGTCACAACATGGCCACAAGTGCATCCTAGAGATTGCTTCACTAGAACCGTCTTGAGCTGCTCACCAAGGAACGCCGCAAAGTTGACCCTGGTCTTGGTGTGCATACACCACAGTAAATACCGCTCCTTGTTGCTCAAGATGTTGCCACTATCGCTCTTGCCATACAAGTTGTAGGCCAGGATGCGATGGCAAAGCCTGAGGGCGTGAGTCTTCAGCTCGGTTCTGTCACACCCCGACTCTCGAAGTGCGACTTACGAATAACAACAAAACCTAAACAACTAACAATCAACTCAAATATGGGGAAACATGCTCGGGGAAAAACGATAATGAAGGATAAGGCAATCGATTTAGACTTCCAAAGTATAATGAAGTAATATTCGAGCATCTCAAAACCACTTATAACAGGAATTTAAATAAGTACTTCATGCTGACGGGGATAGAATTCCAACAAAAGAGAATGCACCCATATATACCAAGTTAAGAGGATCATGTTCAACAACATTTCAAGTCAACGAGCCCATCGCTCGAAAGTACAAATCAAGTAGTTTAAGAAGTTAACAAATATTCAAAGTCATCGAGCACAACGCTCGGAATCAAAAACATGAGAATCAAAGTATTAGCATCAACAGACATCAATTCAAAAGGGTTGCAGCGGAAACTTGCATCAATACCCAACATCTGCACGTATGAAGACGTACAAATGCCAGTCTGATATTCAACTAGACTCAACCAAAAGAACCATACCACACCACCAAGTATCCATGCCATCGCCATCCAGTCAACCTGCATGTTTAGAAACACACGCAGGGCTGAGTACTTCGTACTCAGTGAACACAAGCCAAAGCATTTGAATAAAGATGCTTCTTAAAGCTATAATAATTGAACTTGCCTTGCCGAACACCACAAGTACTCAAGCAGTTAAAAAACAGTTTTACTTGTGCATGTTAAAAACATTTTCTTTTAAACAGACTGCGCAGTCAAATATAACATATAATATAACAGTATGCATCATCTGTCACAAACAATCTTACTGTGCTGAGAAGTAGGCCTCCTTCTCGAGTACTGTGACTGGCCTAACCGAAGCAAGGCTCACAGTCACCTCAACATATACCATACGTGGGTTTCCTGCCTTTCACAGGATAATAACATCTTCACATAAATAGATGATAACACATACCAACTTTAAATAAAAACGGCAAGTCAATCACATTTAAAAATCATATCATAATACTCAATAGCATAACTAGTTCTCATCGATAGTTTTGGTTCAGAAAAGCCCACCTGACTTCCGAAGATTTAGCTAGGTGGTTTAGGGCTATTTGTCCGTGCTTAATGATCCGTCCGGCTCGATCCTTCACAGTTCGACATCGATAGGAAAAATAAGATACATGAAAGACGGACACAAAGGCGTTGGACTCAATTGAAGGACTTCTACTTGAGTCGTTTCTCTCTTCGCTTTAACTTTTCTAAAGAATCTCGCATTTTCGTCTTTAAATCATTAACTCTACTCGAATTGGTTAACACTACTAATCAACGTCTTAATACTTTTCTCGCTTTAATTAATAAACGTCGTCCATCTACATTTTATTACTCGAGTTTTCTTTCAAAGACTTTAATCAACTCTCGATTTAACAATCATTAACTCAATCATTTTTCATACAATAATTTAGTAATTTCTCATATCATAACTAATATCATGCATTTAAACATTTATTCAACCACATAATGAATTCAAATAAATTAAACATACTTCAAGACACATTAACATTCATTCAATTTAGACATTAGAACCTAACTCGATTATGCATTTCTTTTCATAAAGGCTCAAACTATTTACTCTATCTTTTCTTACTTTATAGACAACGCTTTGTCCTAAATTCGTTACCTTATGAGGTATTTTATAACTTTTACTCAATTAATAAAAGTTCTTTTTAATTATTATCAAACTCTTATGAAATTAGAATTTCTTATCCATTTCTAATTCGATCTCATTTCTTAACTCGACTATTATTTTTCTAATTATTAACTCGGTATTTTCTCTCGATTTATTCTTAATTCTCTTGGTTGAACGCAACGTACTCACTTAATTATTTTTAATTAATTTCCTTCAACTCATTACTCAATATCTTATTCTATCATTATTTTCTTGATTAACTTATACGAGTATCTAACTTAACTCGTCTAGCATCTTATCTTCATTCGATTAAAACTTCCTTTTTACTTCTTCTCGATAAATTCTTTTAAACTCGGTTTTTCTCAATTCTTGCTCATTTATTTAATAATTTCTTCTTCTTTGTTCTCAACCTCTAAACCATTTTCTTTCTTAACAATTTCTTTATTAATCCAAACATTTTTATAAACTAGTTCATTTTATTAGTTAAGTTACAAAATATCTTTTTGTTGTAGTTTAATAAAATTTTAAGTCTTTAAGTTTTACTACAAGAAAATTTATTAACATATCTTTTATGCATTTTTCAATTCTTAACCATTCAAAAGCTTTTGAAATTCATTCCTTTTATTACAAAACTTCTATTTTCATTCATAAATTAAACTAGTACTTATACATACATTAAAACATCTAAATATCTAATCCTCTTTATATTATCACATTTTAATTTCTTCCAAAAACTCAACATGCAATTTCATTTTCTTAACTTAAACACATGTATGATTATACTAACATATCATATAATTATCTCATTGATCAAAACATCACTCAATTCATCAACAAAATCAACAAAATAATTTCTCCATTTCACATCAAAACACACGGCATACATGCATTTCTTGGTGCATTTTATTTCTCAAATTTTCATGCATGTAATCTCATTCTCAACATAATAAAAATAATAAATCAAGCATCAAAATAACAATAACTCAAAGAATTCATATTTTTTCTATTTTACCTAAAATTTTTGGTATTCATCATTTCTTTAGGGTTTTAAATTCTTTTTCTTCTCTTAATTCACCAATTAAAATCTAATGCTCGATTCTCCTAATGATTTCTTCTCACTTGATTATCACATGCACATCCTAAGTTTGCCTAAACATAATTAAATATCATGCATGCATAGATCTTTCTTTTAGGACTTAGAGATATACATATTTACAATTAATCAAATGAATATCATACTTTAATTTAAATGGAATTCCTTCTCTTGGCTTCTTGGATTCGAAATGGATGGAAAATGAAGCTTCAAAGCTTGGAATTGAAGGGAAGAAAGAAGTCTTCTTGAATCCTCAAAGAAGAGAATAACATGAAGTTAATCACCCATCTCTTTTAGGGCTTAAGAGCCAAAATGAAGAAAATGTAGGATGATTATTGAATTTAACTTCAAGAACTTGAAGGATATTTACCTTTTCTTGAAGATATGAATAGAATGGATGGAGGATGATGATTTCTACTTCATTTCCATGGATGAGGAGCTTGAATACATGGTTGCATGTAAGAAAAATCAAATGTAGGTGTGAGTGTGTGAGAGTGCCGAGAGTGAGGGAGAGTAGAGAGTAGGAGAGTTTTATTTTTCTTCTTCTTGGGAGAGAGAGTTCGAATGAGAGAGAGAGTTGGAGTGTGATGAATGAAGTCTTCTCTCTTTGTCTTAGATGTATGAAATTGAAATCCAACAACAAGAATAAAGTGTAATGTTGGAAGTTGTAATTATCTAAATTGATTGATAGATAGGTGATTGATGTAGTTTGCATGCTACTTTTGGTAATGCCATGCATAAGACATAATCATGGCAATTAGTCTTGAAAATTGAAGAGTGATGGGAGAGAGGTGTGAGGTGGCGTGAGAGGGAGAGAGGTGTGTCGACACGTGTCTTCGTCGTGTCATTACGGGTATTAATTACCCGGTCGTAAAGGTTTTCCAGATAAAACGATTCGTATTAATTCCTTCTTATATTATAAACGGGTCTAACCTCTTCTTGTCTCATTACCGCCACTAAACATCTCCATCCTATTTCACGTCTCAAATAAAAGATTAACTAATTCGATCATTTGGTCTTTTAAATCTCAAAGGAATTTAGTCGGCTTATTAATCCGTTTATTAATCCTTTAAGGATCAATTCCTCATTACTCTTCTCAATTCTCGAATAAGCTCTTACCCTATCTCAGTGACCTTAGAAGCAATTCTAGATTCAAAGATTCTAATTCAACTCTATTCTAAGTTCATCGGTGTGAATAATTTTCTTGGCAACCAAAATTATGCTATCTCAATCAAGCAAACTCCTCGGGATTTTTCTGGAATTTAATCTCATACTCATTTTCATTTAAACAACTCAATAAGCATATCACATCATCATCATCTTAGATAAATAGAACAGATAAATTCACACAAAACTCACAAAACATTCTAAACGTTTTACTCATTTCTCTTTGCTTAGAAAAGAAAAATTTTATTCCTAAATTTTCATCCTTTAACTTACTCGGTTAATTGCTACGCTCTCTAAAGATATAAAAACTCGGGGTATCACAGGTTCCCTTGTTGTTGGCCCCATAGTACGGCGTTCCATTCCCGATCTCCTTCCACTGCTCCTCGTAAGCCACATCTCCCGGGGGTGGCACCTTAGTCTTGGCCTCCATGAACTCCTTCTTGGCCAAGTCTCTCAAACTCACCATTCCCAGAATCTGATTAAGGGCACTAACTTGAAAATCATACTTCTCGCCCAACAGTGAGAAGGAAATCATGCTCACCCCATTCTCTGGATCACTCGTTATTGCCGCCGTGCTGTACACCTCCTTAACCTGCTCCTCATAGACCTCCACAGGCTACTCCAAAAACTTGCTCCAGCATATCCCTTCAAATAGCTTCCTAACTTCCTGGGCAACACCCAGGTTCTCGTAGAGTTTGAAGTCGAGAACCCTGGGTGCAGTCACCTTCCACTCTCTGGGCTTCCTACACATCATCACCGTAGGACCCCTCCTCTTCTTCCTGCTCTTTCCACTTGCTGGGGTAGACTGCTCATCATCCCCTTCCTCCTCAACATCGTCTCCTTCATCCTCTTGTTCACTGACAGCTGTTCCCTTCGAAATTGACGGCTGAAAAGACCTGGCGTCCGAAGCAGCAGACTTGTGTTTCTTCGCCGGCGTCCCCTCACTGCTGTGAGGGCGTTTCTTAGCCGCCTTGGCTTCCTTCTTCTTCGCCAGACTTTCCTTGGCCTTGGTCTTCACCTCCACCAACGCCTCCGCTGCTAGCGTCGCCGCCACTGCGTCAATGGTTTCATTCACATCATCGTTGTCACCTTCTCCCTTATCATCTTTCTCTTCTTCTTCATCCTCGCCGTCGTGTTCCTCCTTCTCTACTTCTTCCTCTAACTCCTCCTGCTCGAAAACCTGCTTCGATTGCGTCTCCTCCTCCTGCTGCTTCTCCGCCTCTTCCATCAGGCTAAGGTTTTCGTCGCTCATCAGAAGCGTGGCATCGACCGACGGACTCTTGGGTACGGTGGTTCTGATCGAGATTTCTGGGTGTTAGTCGGCAGAAGGGTTGGTGGGTTCCATGGGTAGTTTTCTCTTGGTGATGATTTTGGGCTTTGTGGTGGTGGTAGTGGGGTGTTCGGTGGTGAGGTCGATGTTGGTTCCGGTAGGGATCTTGTTGAGTTTGTTTTTGGGACGAGTAGACACCATTGTAGGAAATTTGGGAGTTTTGATGGAGAGAGAAGAGAGAAGATGAGAGGTTGCATACTTGAATTTGAAATCGGGTAGTTGGGGTATAGACGTGGTAGGGTGGTTTTAAAGGGCGCGTAGTTTTAGGGGTACAATAACCGCCTCAATCGTTGTTGACCAACAACTCAGCTCTTGCCCAAAATCCTTGCTCCACTCCCACAGCTCCTTCTCTTAGAGTGGATCCTGATTTACAACCTGCATCTTGCTCAACATCTCCTGCACACTTAGAAACACAAATACACTCCGGAACAAACTTCCCTTTATGGTTAGACTCGATCATAAAATGCTTTAAAATAAAATACTTATAACATAAACTAGCTAAACTACACTAGTTTTTTTGGATTTTTCAGATTTTATGATTTTTTTAGATTTTCATATTTGTGCGAAAATAAAATAAAAGAGAAAAGAAATAACGAGAAATTAAAAACTAATCAGGTTGCCTCCTGGACAGCGCCCCGTTTAAGGTCTTGGGCACGACACCCCCCTCTTTAGAAGTCAGAGGTCCTCCTCGATAGAAAACCCAGATAGTTCCCCCTCAACAAACTGTTCTTGCCCAAGATAGGCCTTCAAGCGCTGGCCATTAACTTTAAAAATCTTCCCGTTCTTGGGATCCTTGATCTCAACAGCTCCATTTGGGAATTGAGCTTGTACTTCATAAGGTCCGGCCCACTTGGTCGAGAGCTTCCCTGAAGATAGCCTGAACCGAGTTTGATAGAGCAGCACTTGTTGCCCAAAATGGAACTTCTTTTCTTTAATCAAAAGGTCGTGGGTCTTCTTCATCCTTTCCTTGTATAGACCGGCATTAGCATAGGCTTGGAGTCTGATCTCGTCGAGTTCCTGGATCTTGAGCTTCCTTGATTCACCTGCTTCATTCCAGTCGAGGTTAAGTTGGGCAACAACCCAATGTGCTCGATGTTCCAGCTCCACGGGCAAGTGACATCTCTTGCCATATACCATGCGATAATGAGACATGCCAAAAGGTGTTTTGAAGGCAGTCCTATACGCCCACAAGGCATCATCCAGGCGCATACTCCAATCCTTCCTTGTTGTGCCTACGGTCTTCCTCAAGATCGTCTTGATTATTCTATTGGACAACTCCGCTTGTCCATTGGCTTGTGGGTGGTAAGCTGTTGATACGCGATGAGTAACTCCATACTTCTTGAACAAGGCGGTCACCGTCGCGTTGCAAAAATGAGAACCTTGATCACTAATGATAGCTCGAGGTACACCAAACCTATTGAAAATTTGAGTTCTCAAAAAATGAGAAACCACCTTTGAATCATTCTTGTATGAAGCACGTGCCTCTACCCACTTCGAGACATAATCCACTGCCAATATGATGTACTTGTTGCCTTTGAAACTCGGCAATGGTCCCATAAAATCCATCCCCCATATATCGAACACTTCCACGGGCAAGATCGGGATTATGGGCATCTCGTTCCTTCTTGTGATGTTGCCTTTCCTTTGGCACTTCTCGTACAACTTGACCCACTCGTAACAGTCTTTAAACAATGTTGGCCAATAAAAGCCACACTCCAAAATCTTCCTTGCAGTACGTTGGTGCCCAAAGTGTCCTCCACACTCCTTGTTGTGGCAATGCTCAAGAATGCTTCTTTGCTCTTTATCTTCGACACACCTCCTTATTATCTTATCCGAACATTCCCTCCATAAATATGGTTCGTCCTAAATATAGAAACGACTCTCATGTTTAAGCTTGTTCTTCTGATAACGCCCAAGATCTGAGGGAATTTCTCCAGTCACCAAGTAATTCATGATATCAGCATACCATGGTTCATCTTGGGCAAGACTCATATGCTCTTCGGGAAAGGTCTTCTTGATCGGCACCCCATCGTCTGGCTGGAGGATTTGACTTAGGTGGTCGGCAACTTGATTCTGGGCACCACTCTTGTCCTTGATCTCTACGTCAAATTCCTGCAATAAAAGAATCCATCTAATCAATCTTGGCTTAGACTCCTTTTTGCTCAATAAGTACTTCAGCGCCGCGTGGTCCGTGTACACTATGGTCTTTCCTCCAATAAAATAAGATATAAACTTTTCAAAGGCAAAGACAATGGCCAACAACTCCTTCTCCGTGGTGGCATAGTTGCATTGGGTTGGGTTCAACGTCTTGGATGCGTAATAGATGACATATCTCTCCTTTCCGTGCTTTTGCCCAAGAACTGCTCCGACGGCATAACCACTGGCATCACACATTAACTCAAAAGGAATCCCCCAATCCGGAGGTTGGATGATGGGGACAGTGATCAAGTTCTCCTTCAAGGCATGGAACGCCTTCTTGCAATCCTCATCGAACTCCCATGGCACTTCATTTTGAAGTAATCTCGTCATTGGTTGGGCGATCTTGGCAAAGTCCTTGACAACTCTTCTATAGAATCCAGCATGCCCAAGGAATCCTCTTAACTCCTTCACCGATCTTGGGTAGGGCAACTTGGCGATAATGTCGATCTTGGCCTTATCCATCTCAATACCTTTTCCTGAAATAACATGCCCCAAAATGATTCCTTCTCTTACCATGAAATGACATTTCTCATAGTTCAATACAAGGCTCTTCTCAACACATCTCTTCAAGACTCAATCCAGATTGTTGAGGCATGATTCTAAGGTCTTGCCGTAGACGGTAAAGTCGTCCATGAAGACTTCGATACACTCTTCAAGAAGGTCTGAAAAAATGTGCATCATACACCTTTGGAATGTCCCTGGGGCATTGCATAATCTGAACGACATCCTCCTATATGCAAAAGTGCCAAACGGGCACGTGAATGTGGTCTTGCCTTGATCCTCGTTAGCAACCCAGATCTGCATGTAACCAGAATAACCGTCAAGAAAATAGTAGTAGTCATTACCGGCTAACCTCTCAAGCATATCGTCGATAAAGGGCAAAGGAAAATTATCCTTCTTCGTCTTTTGGTTGAGCTTTCGGTAGTCTATACACACTCGCCATCTGGTTTGTAATCTCGTGGCCACCATCTCGTTTTTGTCGTTCTCAACAACTTAAATTCCTGACTTCTTGGGCACCACGTGCACAGGGCTCACCCACCGGCTGTCAGACACGGGGTAGATGATCCCTAAGTCGAGAAGCTTGAGTATCTCTTTTATTACCACTTCTTTCATGGCCGGATTCAATCTCCTTTGTGGATCTCGTACGGGGGCAGCATCCTCCTCAAGCAAAATGTGATGAACACAGTCTAAAGGGTTAATGCCCTTGATGTCAGCCAACGTCCACCCTAATGCCTCCTTGTACTTGCTTAGCACCTCTCCAACTCTGACCTTCTCCATGCTTGATAACTCTGATGATATGATCACGGGCAAGGTCTCGTTCTTGCCAAGATATATGTACTTCAGGTGCTTGGGCAAAGGTTTCAACTCCAATGTAGGGGCTTTTTGTAATGATGACATCAACCTGTCCTCCAGTTTCAACTCAGGGATGTTGAGTGGTTTGAACCCCTGAGGCTGCATGTTGCCCAGAATCCTTGCATAACTGCATTCTTCCACATCTGCTGGTTCTTCGTTCTGGGCAAGATCCTCTTCATTTTGTAAGCTGGCATCCTCCTCAAGAACTGTTTGTTGCCAAAATTCCTCTACTAACTCTTCAGTCTCATCATGGGGTAACTCCTCAAGTTCTTCATCAAACTCATCAAGGGGTTCTTGGTTCCCTAAATTCTGGTCCTCATCTTCATCCGTGAAGTAGTCCACGTTGGTGGAATCAAAACTATGTCCATAGATTGATTCTTCCCAAAAATCTTCTTCACTTTCGTACTCATCTCCTTCGTAGAATTTCATCAGAGCACCATCTTCCTCATTATCCTCATGCTGATCAGGATCCTGGTCAAGATCCTGAACTAGGTTGAATTCTGCCTGGATTGCATCTTCATTGTCTTCTATGAAACAACTTAAGCTATTCAATGTCTCCACTTGCTTTCCACATGCACTGAGGGTGTTGAGGTGTTCCAGGGCATTATCTTGATTTTGCCTATAAGCATCGAACTCTACTACTTCTCCTGCTACTTGGACTGTCAACTTCTCCGTATCTCAATCAATCTTGGTACATGCTGTCCTCAAGAATGGCCTCCCGAGCAAGATCACTGGGTTCTTGATTGCTTTCTTTCCCATGTTAAGAACATAGAAGTCGGCTGGGAACAGAAGATCTCCCACTTTGACCAACACATCCTCCAACACTCCATCCGGGTAAACTATGGATAAATTTACTAATTGGATGGCAACACGTGTAGGGGAAAGAGGTCCAAATCTCATCTCGTCGAACATGGCTCTTGGCATCATATTTATCGAAGCTCCAAGATCAAGCATCTTCTTGGGTATTGACGTAGTACCAATCGTGCATGGGATAGCGAACATGTCGGGATCCCTCTTCTTGGTCGGGATCTGGGAATTCATTAGGGCTGACACATTCTCCACATGGAAACGGGCATTATCTGGGTACTTAGTCTTCTTTAAGCACATTTCTCACAAAAAATTTGCACACTTTGGCATAGATTGTAATGCCATCAACAATGGTAGGTTGATCTCCACCTTCTTGAACACCTCCATCATGTTCTCCAACTCCCTCTGATCACGATCGCGGGCAAAACATCTTGGATATGGGATCTTGGCCTTAGTAATGCGAGGAACAGTCCTCTTGGCCAAAGCATCTGCTTCTTTCTCAGCCTTCAAAGATTCCAGCATCACGTCATCTTTTTCAAGTCCCAACTTAGATCTCTCCATCTTCACGTAATCAAACAAGGCTTCATCCTCTTCATTATCAAAGACTGGGTTCTTGTTGGCCTTTATCCCTTCTTCACGCTTTGCCTTCAACTCCTCGTAGATGTCATTGATATCTCCTGAACTCATTTTGGTTTCCTCTACTCGAACTGGTTCCTTAGGTTGGGTCCTGGGCAACATCTCTGGCAAATTCTTCCCACTACGCAGTGTTACAGCATTGACTTGCTCCTTGTTGACCTCTACCTGGGCAGGAAGTCTTCCTGGCTTGTCTTCTACCAACCTTGATAAGGTTTGGTTGATATGAGTTAGTTGAGCTTGAAGGTTGTTGGATTGTCCTCGACTTTCTAGTTGGAAGTTCTCGAAGTCTCTCCTCAGCCTTTAGTTCTCGTTGGTAAACCTATCAATGGTCTCATTCATGAACTCCGTCTTTGCTGGTTCTCGATGTGGAGGCACATAATTATTTTGCTATTGAGGATGTTGTTGAGGTGGAGGCACATATTGCTGCTGAACAGGCTGTTGCGGTTGTTGATGGGCAAGAGGCATTTGGTAATGGTTGTTGCCATACCTCAGGTTCTCGTGCTGATTCTGCCTATAGCCGTAGTTGTTGCCATAGTTGTTGTTATTGCCATACTGGAACCTTTGTTGCCCTCCGCCTTGCTGGTTCTGACCTATTGTCTTTACCTCTTCTCCTTCTTCCACGAACCAACTGGGACATTCTGAGGTGACATGTGATGTTGCCTGACATACTTTACATCTCTTCACAGCTCTTTGAACTTCCTTGCCATCTACCTTCTTCTTCAAATCCTCCATTTGGCCAGACATCTAGGTCATGAAGTCTTTCATGGTGCTGACCAAGTTGTCTTGGTTTCCTATGCTGCCTTCTTACCCCGCTCTTGGGATATCATCTTCATCTCATGATTGTTCAGCCATGGCGGCTATTTTCTTAAACACTTCAGATGGTAGCTGATCGACTATGGCTCCTCCACACGCTGCAATTATATACTTCCTCTCTGATGCCCTTAATCCCTTCAAGAAATATTCGATCAAATCAATATCCTCAATCCGATGTTGAGGACATCTTGCCAACATCTTCTTAAATCGTTCATAATAGTCATATAATGACTCATTTCCCCCCATCTTGATCGATGAAATAGCATTCCTCCCACTTTGTATCCGGCCAACGGGTATGTATTTGTCAAGAAAGGCCTGCTGCATCTTGTTCCATGTATCAATGCTTCCCTCTAGCAAGGTGTAAAGCCACTCACGTGCCCCGTCAAGAAGTGAGAACGGAAACGTGAGCAACCTTACGTAGTCAGGAAAGGTGTCTTGGGCAGCATCTTGGTTCCTCATAACTTCAGCATCGTTCCTAACAACTTGTCTATCCCCATTGTTCCTAGTAGTAGTAGCGGCATTGTTCCTTACTGTGCTAATCGCCATTTCAAAGTTTTGAAGATGAGTTTGGAGATCTTCTCCAGGATGGTCACTGAACTTGGGCAATATGTGTATTAGCGAGTGCTTGAGCTCCTAATTGCCACTGATGGTGGGCAACTGAATACTTGATAGTCGGATTCCCTTGTTGTCAGGGAATATGATCTGACGGATGGTTCTCCCCGGTATTCCTGCTATGATTGTTGATGTTTTTGCTTTTGAACTGGATGTTGACTTCTCACTGTCTAAACTGGCTGTTGAGCAAGATTCGACTTCTTGCTCAGTATCCTGATCATCTGTCAAGCTCTGCGACTCTGAAGGTTCATTGACGTCTTCCTTCAGATCTCTCTTCTTCTTGCGTTGTTTTGCTCGATTTCTCCTAGCTATCACCTCCGGGCAAGCACCGTGATCTTGTGGATCTCCGTCACTTCGTAGATGTGGCTTGGGCATAAACTGTGCTCAACACAAGCTAGAAGAACAAACTAGCTTAAAACCAAGTCCCCGACAACGACGCCAATTTGACGGAGCGCTGTCGTCATACACTTCGTACAAATAATATTTATAAACACCTCTTGCCCAACAAGGTAGTAGTCAACGGCAAGCGGGATCGTACCCAAGGGACCTGGTGTAATCTGTTCTTCAGATGTTGCTCAACAAAAGGGTTTTGATCACGAAGTATCTAAATAACCTGTACTCAACAAATAACAATATCAAATAACAAAAGATTTTGGATTGGGTTTCGAATTCATGATCCTAATTACTCTTTACTCGTTCATTGGTGCAAAGATATTCAACTAACTGATTTTATCACTTGGTTTAAGGCAAAGATTAGTTAACACCCTAAGGTCACGAAGTCACGATGTAAACACACTTAATCTATGTCTAATTAATTTTACAGATCTTGACCAGAAGGTAAGATCTCCTCTCTTGACCAGCAAAGTCACGAAGACACTTCAGTAACGATGATACCCAATAGGCATTAAGAATAAACAGACCCAAGTCAGCCAAGAGGTAGGTCAATACCGACTACTCTCCAACACCCTTTACCTTCTTGGGCACGAAAGACACTCTCTTATTAATCCCAATTTCTGTTAATAACTTAATCTCAATATCTAGATGGTGATCAATCAAATTAAATATCAATTAAGTCTAGAATTAATCCTAAGTGTTTCGGGAATAAAATCAATTAACGAACTAACACAATTAGACTTCACAAGTTTGAACGAGTAATTTAGTATCACTTCATCTACATCCAACCCAAACGATAAACTTAGCTAGACATAATAGTAAATAAGAACACAAAGCAAATAAAGAAAAACATACTTAGCATAAATCTGGAAACGGGTTGCTGCCCAAAAGCATAGTCAGCAACCAGGGTCTTGGCTTCACGCCAACAACTAAACTTAAAACAGTAAAATACGAAATAAAAGTAAATTGCCCATAGGACTTGTTTCTTCCTCCCTTTCTCTCAATCTAGAATGCAGAACTAATAATAAAAACAACGTTGTAAACACAATGGAGTCGGCCATATATATAGGCGATAGAAAATTAAGGTTTAGGGAAGTTTCCTTGTTGATGAAGGTCTCTTCCATGCATATCTCATCCACTCTCTCTCTTCATGCATGCACAATACTTCTTTCCTTGCGTGGTGAATATATCCTTTGATTAAGCTCGGCTAGGATAAGGAAAGAAAGATCCAATCCTTATCCTCTTCCTTGAAGGAAAAGAATTCTGCTACTACTGCTGGTCCGACTCGCATCCTGCCCTTCATCGTCTGCATCATGAATTGCCTCCGGTCTTGACCAAGATCCTAGCTCCTCCGAGTACTCTATCTATTGGCTTAAGGATATGAGGAGGTGCTTCCTGACTTGTAGATTGGATATTCTGATGTTGCCTAGCTACAAATTTCCAACCCTATGCCCATTCGCATCGTATCACCATCTCAACAACAGATTTTCCATCATATTTGCCCAGCATCCACTTGTTCTTCTTTGCACATTATCTCTCGACTTGTATGTCCACCCAGACACATATTGACTCGATAAAGACTAAAAACACAAGAAAAGATGGAAAAAAATATGGGTTCATCAGTCACTCAACCTGCACATTTAGAAATACATACAGAGCTAAGTATAAACATACTTAGTGGGCACTTTGCCGAAATCATATCATAGGTTTTATAGATTCATCAGGCATTCTCAAAGTAACACAATGGGGTTTTCCTTTCAAAGGCCCGTGCTTACTAAACATTTTCCTTTCATAAATAACTTGCGCAAGCATTTTACTATTGTTACGTTCAACTTGCACAACTTCTGTTTCAATGCCGGGGGAGAGTATACTTCTCCCGCGCACGTTCTTCACCATGGTTAGCTACCCCTCAACAGAGTACCACACACAACGGCTACCGTGTACACTAACCCTGAAAAACCCTTCCGGTTAACTCAGAATCCGATCTATTAGTTGGCGAACTAACTCAGAATGGCACAAAAGAACTCACAAAAATAAATTCTTTTATACACTGATAATCACTTTCAAAACATACTTATAAAGCAGTAAGTAAACATTTTGAGCAACGCTCACTTTATTTTGTTATATAGAAAAGTCCACCTTAACCGTTTACAGAACAAACACAAACTTCTGTCTTCGGTCTTCCGTCCTGTCTTCTAATTTCGACTTCCTTCTTTGATCGCAAACATTCAAACTTTAGTAATTGGTCGAGACGATTAAAGAAAAAGAAAATCGAATTCGGTTAAGTCTTTTAGGCGTTTGCACTTTAACTAATCCCCTTTGGTTTAAAAAGAAACAAGAGTTGGACACATCTCATTTAGAACTAACTCGGTTCCTTACTCGACATTAATATTAGTTAAAACGGAAGTCAATAACTTATTAGTGACTTAGAAGTTCTTTAAAGAATTCAAGTTAAGAAAAGATTTTACTTAAGAAATAGAGCTGCAGAAAAATCTGCACAACTGTTGAAGATTCAAAAGCTCACGCAGAACAGACTGCTGAGAAACAGGGAAGGTGCTTAGTATCAAAAGAAAGATACAGATGTCTAGTTTACTTTTCAATTTACGGATCTCGATTTCGTTAAACGAGTAAAGAGTTATGGCCGTTTCCGTGAAGTGTCACAAAACTGGCAGAAAACCCTACGGATTCAACTTCATCTCAAACTTTTCTATGTTTGTTAAAACATTATACAACACTCAAAACTCTTGAAAATTCAACCAACCAAACGATACAAACTCACATTCACATATATTTGAGTTCTCGATGAAATAAACGACAAACATTAACGTCTTTTGTCCTTAATTTCTACACTTAGCAATTTCAAAGAATTTCTCAACAACATGTCAATCAATTTCTTAACTTCTATATCAATCATCAAATGATATCATTCCAATTAACATATGATCATTTACTCACATCATACTCAAAACCACAATCACTTATTCATATATAACATGAAATTCTCAAAACTTACACAATGAACCCTAAGCATACTAAATCACTAATATTCAATTAGTTTTCTCATTTCATTTAACCGTCAAGACTTATGCTCGATTTCTTGTCTTTTACAAAAAGATAAATGTTCTTAGAAATCTTCCAAACTTGCAATTTAAGATCCTTAAACACTTAGATCAACTAATATACAAACCACATATTCATATCATCCTTTATACTTAGCACAATCTCGATTTTTCGTCTCCAACAAAAAATAAAAGTGCTCGGAAAATTCTAACTAAATTATATGATGATTAACATGCATACAACTTCTCATTTATGCAAACAACATCATCAAATAAATTCTATCCTTAAAAAACCGATCGAATGTTCGTCTCCAACGATTATCGTTTTATTTTTAGAAAAATCTAACATAAATATATGCTCAACTACATGCTCCCTACATCTCATATATCACAACACATCATCAAAAACATAAGATTTACTCAATCAAAATCATACTTCTTTGTCTCTTACAAACTTGTCCTTATTTTTAGAAAATTCTCAATGAATTCATACAATCATTATTCATTGCATGGAAACATATTCTACAAACAATACATCTAAATTCAAGCTCAATCTTCATTGCATGAAGCATGAAATTTTTGAAATAAAAACATGCATAAGTTTCGAAAATTTACATTTAAATTCTAACATGTTTCAATCATGAATTTAATCATAGAATCTTATTCCTAACATCAAATACTATGAAATAAAACTTAGATCATTAAATCCTGTCACCTCAAAAATTTTGAAATTTATTAGAAATTAAAGAGATGGATTTTTGTTTGGTTAGGTATAAAGAGGAAGCTCTTACCTTATCAAATATGTAATTGGAATTGACTTTAATCGAGAATCGAACAAGTTATGGAACTTAGAAGCTTGAAGAACTTTGAAGAAAAACTTGAAGATATGAAGAACACTTGAAGAACAAGAGAGAGAAGAGAGAAAAAGGGGTGGGGCAGTTTTTTTTTTGGGGGGGGGGGAGAAAGAGAAGAGAAGAAATGAAGTAGAAAGTGATATTTATAAAGTAGAAGACAAAATCAATTTGTACACCTTTTCCATTACAAAAAAATCTAATTTTCCGGATCTAATACTGCAAACTAAAAACGAACAATTACTTTATTAGACGATCACATTTTTTGACAAAAATGGATACGACCATTAGTTCCGGAATATTTTACTTAGTCGGAAAGGACGACTCGTTTCCCGAAAACTTTGAAAAGTCGAGACGTTACAGTCCAAATTTTGCCCGGAAAAATAAATAAAACTAACTTTTACCATTAGACTCGTATCGCAAAATAAGTGAATGTAAAGTTAGACGCTTTTTCGATCTGAGTTCTTGAACGAAAATTTTATCGGGCGCGAAAACCCTAATACAATAGTCGGTTGAACGACTTCTAGATTTTATTTTTAGAAATGGATTTCACCGTTAGTCTTAAAACTGAAATTCCTTTACTTAGGCGTGCAAAGCCTTAATTAATTATCATATTTTTATTTTCGTGACGGAAAGAAAAGCCGAGATATTACATTTCCAGACTCTCTTGCATCTCCTGCTTGGATCTTTCAAGCTTAGCCAGCTGGATTTGCTCGAATTCTTTCAGCCACATTCTATCTTCCACCTGTTTGTTTGTGGCTCTAGCAATTTTGGCCAAGATGATGATATCATCCGAGATGGAAGACATCATTTGATCACCCTCTATGTCAGCTTCTTCTACATTTACCACGAGATTGTGGGACAAAAGATTCACTTCTTCACCTCAAGTTGAGCTTTGTCGGTCTTGACAGCTTGATCTTCAACTTCAGCAGCAATTGTTAAAGTTCCTGCAACTGCAGCCTCAGTTTCCTTTACTGGCTCTTCACAGCAGTTGGAGCCTCAGCTTGAGTTTCTTCATTACCTTGAGTCTGCTCACCAACTGCATTGACTGTAGAGACTTTTTCCGCATGTATCAGTTTTTTATCTTCCCCTTTTTGGTATCATCAAAGAAGGAGGAGACTTTGGCCCTTAGGTTAGAAAGCTCAGAAGCCAGACGGGAGTTGGTTGAAAAAAATATCCTGGATGAGTTGAACACATGACTCGTGTTCTTCTGCAATGTGTTGATTCTGAGCTTTAAGTGCTTGCAACTCATTCTTCAACTCAATATACTTGTCATCATGGTGCTGCACTTCAGATCCATGATCTTCAACTCTTTCGTGGATGGCTTTAATGTCATCTGCTATGCCTTGGAAGTTTAAGAAGAGCGACTATGTTTTGAAGGCGTCCCGATGGTGGGCGAGCTTTGTTTCAACGTCATTGGAGATGTGATGCTTCAACTTGATGAAATTAGTTGCAATTTTCTCGTCATGTGTGTCAAGGTGTGCTTGACTTGATCAAGCACCTTTAGTGAGCCTCAGATTAACTCTAACTGATCATTGAATTCCTGTCTAACATGAGTGGAGGATGACCTAAGTTCTTCTTTCAGCTGATCTTGTTGAACCAACTCTCGGAGATAAGATGTCTCGTAAGTTGGATCAGCGACAGGATGACTAATCAAAGTCTTAGCAGCGACCAGTGCTTGGCTTGGAGTGAGTTCTTCTTGGCTCCTGGGTTGAAGAATTATTATCTGTGAATCGCTACAGTCTTTCTTGCATGAATGTGCTGGTGCTGAAGATTTAGGTAGATGAATCCAGCGACATTGAGCAATCTTTAGACGATGATGTTCTTTTGTGTTAGAATCAATCTCTTCACACTGAGGAATTTTACTTAGTAATTTGGAGCAGTGCTCAAGATATGCTCTGATCAAATTGTCCTTGTTCTGGATCAGTTCCAGCTTAGTCTTGAATTTGAAAGTGGTCATCATCTCTCCTTCAGAAATTTATAACTTCGTGATATCATGGAATTTCAAGAAGTCGACAAGAATGTAGTAGTCACCTATGCTGATTGAGATGTAGACATAGAGCTCGACCAAAAGATTGAGAGTGTTGAGGTGATCTCTCAGTTCAGGGAACAAAGATAGTGTTTTCTTATAGGCATTCAGATAGACTTTGTCAAATCGACTGAAAATTGTCTTCTACTTGATTTCTTTATCTGTGAGCCGTGGAACTTCGTCATCCAAGTTTTCTAGCAGTAGAGAATTAAGTCCTTGAAATACCTCATCATCTGTATCGACTTGCCCTTGTGGTGATGCATCCCTCAATTCTTTTGAGATGGTTGCAAGATCATTTGCAACTGAAAGAATTAGCTCATCCTCAAATTGAGCGTTCAAGTTCCTCATATTGCTTTTATTTGATAGAGATTCACATCATGTTCCTTCAGTCATTGGATTAGGATGTGCTTCCTATGTGATGTCCATTTCTTCTTCTTCTTCTTCTTCTTCTTCTTCTTCTTCTTCTTCTTCTTCTTCTTCTTCTTCTTCTTCTTCTTCTTCTTCGTTCGACTGATGCGAGGAGTGACTGACACCAGGTGAAATGAACTAAGAAGCATTCTTCTTTGAAATGGGAGCCGAGCTAGACCTCTTGACCTTTCTTCTCTTCTTTTCTGAAAGAGGAGACCTTGTTTTTTCAGAGTCTGATCCACTCTGAGATGCATTTCCCCCTTGCTTCGAGTCAGTTGACTTTTACTCGACTTAGCACCTCGACCCCTTTTATATGACTGAGAGGTACCTTGGTAAGTCAAAGAGAGAACTTTGGTAATTCTTTCTTCAGTTTGCAAGAATATATCCTTGTCTGATAGTTCCCTCTTGTCAGTTCGATTCCAGTCGATTTTCAGCTTCTTTTCGTCAATAGTGACTAGAATGATTGAGCTGACTTTGGCCCATAAAGCAGTTTTCCAGTGCATTCAAAAGGACTCTTTCGATGATCAATTTTGGCTGCTTGGGCCAGCAGGAGTTCCGATATTACTGTCATCCAATCAGACCATGCTTTTTTAATATTACCATTGTTGGTCTCATCTTTGGTTTGCTCACATCTGATTTCAATCATGACAACAGATGAAGGCAGTAAACAACAATGTCGTAAAGTAGATGCGGTTTTGGCTCTAACTTTGTCCGCATCATTCCTACTTTAAACTTCTCATTTCCAATGGTAATGTCTTGGATGAATTCGTATACCATGCTTTCTGTGAGGGAGGAGAGGTTTTCTCTATTGTAGGAAGATGGAAAAATTTCTTCAAATAGTATGTGACGTTAATGGATACTTTCTCTTTTATGAAGCCGTCATCAATTCCAGAGCAAACTGGCAAATGAACAAAAGTTGAGAGATGTTCATTATCGTCTTTGTGAAAATTCAGCAACTCCTGAGGGGATGAGATACATGGGTTCATGGCACACCAATTCCTTCAACCCTGCACCTTGTATAAGGTTGATACATTCCTTTAGATCAGGATGATCTTCTCGCTCGAGGGATAACACTGGTTCAAAGACAACCTTTGCTCTTACTTTCTCCAGTGCAACTTCGAAGGCCATGGTGGATTTTGAAAGTGGCTAGAATGGAAAAGACTTGATGGAAGAGAGATGATGTCTGAAAGAGGTAATTCTGAGATATTTTCTTCGAGGGCAGATGGAAACCAATTAGGGATTTCAAGAATTCATTATAAGCGGAGAAGTGGATTGAAATCAATGATTGTTAATCATTCCCGTCTCTTCGTAGTTAATGGCTGAGATTGGAGACGGTTTACCTTAAGGGAACATGGCACGGGACGTGGATCGGCGGTGATAGGTACTCGCACGTGAGGCATGAAAGAGTATCCATGTCAGCCCACTCGCAGTCTCAAAAGTTTAACCTATTGATTAGGACTTATTTTGCATTAAATGCAAATGCGGTGCATATATCAATGTGATCATTATCGTCAGAGGATGTTTGAATTAATTTCAAAACTCCTGCCTTAAATACTAAGGAACGAATGTGATCTTTTAGATCTTCTCAGTTGGTCTGAATCCTAACTAAATCAGCATACACTCAACTGACTCAAGTTCATCAGTTCAGTTGAGGTTTGATCTTGGCGTCTCCTATCGAACTGTGTTACTGTAAACTGTCTCAATTCCCCCTCAACTTGTGATTTCCATCTTCTTCAAGTAAGAAGATTAGTATGAATTTTCCCAACAATGCATATTGACCATGCAAGATATTCCTTTCTCAGTTTATCCTGTTCCTGCAGCCCACATGACAAACTTCTGATCCAAGCTCAGTTGGATTCAAGTTTGGAAGCAACTGAAGCTTCATGGAAGACTCGAACTGCGTGATCAATTTGAATTACTTTTCATTCTTCATCCACATAGACTACTGACTTGATTGGCCTTGGGGCGCGAGCAGTCTAATTCTTCGGTGGATAACCTTCTCTTTGAGGAGCTTGATGTCGACCCAGCTGAATTGGTCGATTCCTTCGTGGTGAGAACTGTCTGGAAGATAACCCAAACTCTCTAGCTCCTTGAGCATACCCGTACTGTGGATATCTAGGACCATGATATTGATCTCCAAAGTTTCCATGTCCTTGATATGCTTGCTGGTAGTGATGAGGTACAGGGATGTCTGTCGGTAGAAGTTTGGATTATCCCAGTTTCTATGCCTTTGTTGTTGATGTTGAGCTGAGTGGTTGTATGGCTTGCGTCTGGGCTGATTCTGCCGTGATTGTGAAGGTCCTTCTTATCCATTCCCCCTCGCTCTGTGACGTCGGGATCTAGACTTCTTTAAAGATCTCTCAGCATCTCTTGATGTACCAGCTTCATGTTCCTTAGGGTCTTCGAGTTGAACCTTGTTACCTTTATCAATCACAGGAGTCTCAACAATCTGAGGTTTGACTGAAGTCTCTAGAACTGTGATGTCGACTGAGTTCAATTGAACTTGAGGTGTCTCAGTCGAAGGTTGACTAGCTTTGACGAACTAACCCGACTGAGCTCCAATGTCCATCTCCAAATTGTATCCAAGACCTTCTATGCAGTTGGGAGTTCTTTGATTTCTTATTATGCTCTCTAGAGCTGCACTCGAGGTATGAAGGGACACAATCTTCTCGTTTGCAAACTTCAACTCCATTTGCAACTGAGAGACAGCACGAGTCCTGGTTATATTGATCAAGTTGATGACTTGGATGTTCGTCGACTGAGCAACTTCTTCATGGAGTCTTCTGTTTCCTCCACGAGCTTCTTATATCTTGATCCTCCATGATCAGCTTGTTGCTCATGTTGTCAAACTCTTCTTGAAGTTCTTTGCATTGTGCAACTTGATCAGCGCACAATCTGCTTAAGTGCTCGATCTCATCCCAAGACAGTTGAACATCTTCGTCTAGTTCTCTTGCACATTGGTTACCAGAAGAGATAATATGAGAGGGATGGAAAGAAGAATTTACCTCATCAGTTGACTCTTCCGGCAATACCATGAAGTACTGGTCTTTTACTCCTGAGTAGGTTGGTGAACCAACTTCCTCTTCTTCTGATTCAGTGAACACGTCGGTGTCGTCGATGTCATCCTCTACGATCATGGCCTTTATCTTTTCCTTGGCCTTAGCTTGGAGGGCATCTTTCTCCTTTTTGAAGAGATCAGGACAATCAATCTTGAAGTGTCCTGGCTTTCCGCATTCAAAGCATCCTTCACTTTGATTCTTTGAAGAGGGTTCAGTTGAGCTCCGCCTACTCTTGTTGATCCTCCTAAACTTCTCAATCCTAGAGTTCATCTTCTCGAGTTTCTTGGTCATTTCTTTGACCTTCTTCTGAAGTTCAGACCTACTCGGTCGATCCCTAACTAAGGAGTCAGCTGACCGTGAGGATCTTGCAAACTTGGATCTTCATGAGTCAGTTCGAAGCGCCATTTGCTTGGTCACTGAGCTTTGCTCGGACTGTTCTGGTTTCTAAACTTGGCTTGCTTCAATCGGAGGATGTCATACTCAATCTTCTTAAGCATGGAGAACAAATTCTCAGTCTTCATTGAACTGAGGTCACTCCAATTTTGATGGATGACTCTGTACACCACCCAATCTTCACCAAGTGCGGAGAGAACTTTCAGGTTCATCTCACACTTAGAGTATTTAAGCTTTCTGATACTCTCAATGTCCATGATCACCTCTGTGAATCTCAGCTCCATCTTGTCGATGGACTCGCCAGAGAGCTGAGTGAAGTTTTCATACTTCTGACAAGCTAAGGTGAACTTATTCTTCTTAATCTCATCGGATCCTTCACAGAGTGCAGCTAAGGCATCCCACTTCTCTTTTGATGTGGAGCAATAGATGATCTTCGGCAGGTACGCTTTGCCGACTGTGGATGAGATGACACTTTTTGCAATGTCATCTAGCTGCGGGATATCTCTTTCTCCTTTTGTGTAGTGCTTGGGTTCCTTCAGCTCTGTCTTCGTGGTTAGCTCTCCATCTCCAGGTTGTAAAGAGGGAGCTGCGACAGTCTAAGTCACGCGGATGGGACCATTTGAAATGGTCTCCCACATCCTGTGATGTCTAGCTGTAAGCGTCATCTGCAATCGAAATCTCCACGTGGAGTAATCATCCATGAAGAAATCTGGCAAGCTTCCGATCAGTGTAGGATTCATTGTACTATAGTTCTTATTCAGTTTTTATTATGTTTAACGAAGCTGTCGTTTATACTTCGCACAAATTAATTTAGTAATCTCATATGCCCACAGTAGGCAATAGCCAGCGGTAAGCAGGGTCATACCCAAGGGAATTGGCGTAGCTTCTCTTCCACAAACTGTTGTCATAAAAGGGTATCGGTCTGAACTTCACTTATCTTGGTCAACAAACACTGAAAAATTATAACTGAAACTAAAAGTAGACTTGATCAATAATAAAAAAGACTTGGTCTGGATTTTGAATCAATGAATATTAATACTTTTTACTCGATTATGGGCACAATAATTTTCAATCGCATGCCTTTACTATTCAGTTTAAAGGACAAATTAATTCATGCCCTATGGTCACGTAGTTATAGCTAAGAATTCTTTATCCTCTTATCTATCCCTTTAAATTCGAGTATGCCAGAGACACTCCAGACAAAACTCCTCTATTGATCAATACACTTACGAAGACCCTTCAGTAGGTGTATTGCCCAAGAGGCATTAATATCTTTTAGACCCAACTCAGCCAAGAGATGCCCAAGGCATCGACTGCTCTCCAATACTTATTATCTATTCGAGCATAAGAGACACTATTGTGTTGACCTCGACTCTATTGGTGATCTAGACTCCTTAATTTATTGGTGATCAAGTAATTTGTTATTTTGCCCAAATATAATATTAAGTCCTAAGTATTTTGGGAATAAAGAACACGATTTATTTAACATACTTTGGCCTCACAAGTAATCAAAATACTAATTATCACTTCATCTCATCCATCCCAAGTTTAAAGAATTAGCTAGACATAATATTAAACGTAAACAAAGTAAAATAAATTAAGGCAAACATAATAAAAACTGATTAAAAACTATATTACCAAAAGTAAAGTAGAACGTGTCTTGGTCAAAATGCCAACAAAAACCTTAAAGTAGTAAAGTAAACAGAAATTAAAGCTTTGCCCGTAGGACTTGTTTTTCTTCCTCACCAAACTCTCAAGACTGAATTAAAGTAAACTATGCTAGGGTTAAATGACGATGATTTGCAGAGTACATGCAGCCATATATATAGGCATCAAGATTAGGTTAAGTCGGTCCACTTCATGGGCTGAACTCCTTCCTTCCTTGGCCTTATTTCCTTCTTTAGCTTGATATCAGCGCATTGGATTTCCTTCCTTGTTGAGTCCGGCTTTGATCGGCCTCTTCTTGATAAGGATGGAAGTTTCCTTCCTTATCCTCTTCCTTGACGCTCAAGCCTCATCTGTTACCCTCTACTTTATCTATCTATTTTGGTCATGTCAACTTCACTCTTGCCCTCAACGCGCACCATTCTGGGTACTCTGCTGCTTTGGCCATAAGATTATGGAGAGGTACTCCTTCACCGGTAGCTTTGCTCAAGATATGTCTCTTCATTCCTAGCTCTAGACTTCAGCCCTATGCCCATATTGCATCGTATTGTTGCCCAACGCCAGAAAAGCAATTTGCCACTATATTATGCCCACAAACGCACTTGTTTTACCCTACACCCACTTCCTTCTACTTGTGTCCTCCCAGACACGAAAAAACTCGAAAAAGACACAAAACACATAACAAAAAGACATGAAAAATAGACACAAATTTGGGTTCATCATCATTGTACCTGCACACCAACAGAAAAGAGACAAACAAGTATGCAGCAGAATGCACTAAAGGTTTTTAGACAAGATCTACTCAGTTGACCACTGAAAATCTTACTCGACTCACACCTTGTGAACCAGAGTCAACAGTCTTTTGAACCACTGCTCTGCTGACGCTTGATGGTCCCGGTACCGAGTAACTAGTATATAGGGGAATACACCAGTAGAATTTTTCGTCAAACACTAATTCAAATCACTGAGTAAAACTACTCTGGTTAGTTTGCTCAACAACTGAGAAACACAGTTGGAGGTGATCGCACAGTTAAATGCACAACTGAGGGTTTAGTTGAGTGCACAGCTGAAGTTTCAGCTGAGATGCCTAACTGAGATTTCAAAGTTTTAAGCTATGCGAAAGTTGGTGGAAATTAAAGCTCGTTACTCAAACTGAAACCTTTATGAAAATGGGGAAGGTCAAGTTCCCAAAGCTTTGTGCAGTTTGTTAATATGTAGTTTGTATGCAGAGTTAGTTGGTTAGGTAACTAAAAGATAAAACAGAAAGTAAATATTGGAATTTAAACGACACAGTATTTTTACGTGTTTCAGAGATCGACCTCCTGCATGCACGACTTCTTTTTCAGGGAAGTAATCTACTAGATAAGCTTATGCGTGCTTATCAAACGTTCCACTTGGTTTGCGGGTACCAAGCAACCTAACCAGTTCGATGGGTTTGAACAAGACCTTACAACACTTTTACGGGCAAATGTACAGCCTGGTCTTAGATTACGGGTTCTAAGGGTCCTATTCTTAGATTGCGGGTTCTAAGGGACGTAGTGTCTTTGATTGCGGGTTCAAAGACAGACCTGAGGTTTTGGCGTTGGGGATTATCCAACTATGAGTCTTCTACACTGAGAGGAGTGGTGGCTTCTTCCTAAGGTTGAGATGCCTAACTGAGAGAGTCTGCTTAGATAAAAATGCAAGAACCTATATTTTAGACTCAATCAAAGAAAGGACTTTTTTCTGAGAGGCTAGAAGGGGAAGAACAGGAGGAGGATTGGGTCTCTCTACTTTGACTTGTTCTTCGACTCGAATGTTCTTACTTTGGAGCTGCATTTCTTGAATGTTTTCTCTGCTCTTCTCTCTCTCACTCTTCAATTGTGGAGACCTCTATTTATAGAGGGGGATCTAATTAGCTGTTGGAAATAGTTGTTTGATCTCTGCTTAAAGTATGACACTCCACCTTCTTTACTGGAAACTTTCCTAAAATGGCAACTGTGACCTTCGGTTTTTACGCGTCTCTGTTATTTATAGTAAGTTTTCTAACTACCTTGTGCTTTCGGGTAGACTTGAACTTGGACTTCAGCTCGGCTGTGTTCAAAGTCTTCAAAGTCTTCTCTTCTCAGCTTTACAACGTCAGACTTGATCACAACTTCTCTTCATGTCTGACTGCATGACTTAGTTGTGGACTCAGCTGAGTTGTGGTTCAACTGAGCAAGTTCAGTTTGAGCTGCCTTCTTCAATCTGGATGACTTCTTCTGCTTGAAACCTATAAAGATAAAAATCCCTACTCTCAAACAGTGAGCTTTATCTATGTTCATACTGATTGCTTTCATCTACTCAGTTGGGGTCAGTTGGGTTTTGGTATAAATCAAAACCTTTTACTAATTTTCCCAGCAAAGCTACAAGTTCAATGATTTGTTTTTAACTTTGGAAGGATACTACCACGGGATTATCAAAGTCAAAGGCAACAACAATTACAAGATCTCACATATGGAAAATGAGAGATTTAGAAAGCTTGGTAGACTACCAGAATGTCTTAAGGTAGTAAAGAAGAGCTTGGATTACCTAAATGTGTAGGAGAATGGAGAAGGTGTAATGTACAACCTTGACAGACTAGTTAAAGGAATGCAACAGGTGTTTTTAAAAGTATATGAGCTCTTTGTATGTTTTTTTTGCTCATGATTTACAAGGACAAACAATAAAGGTTTTTGTTGTTTGAAATGCAAATTGTCCTAGTTGTAGCTGTGTTTTAGAGCCACTTTTGTCTTAGCAATATGAAATGGAATTATTTTTTGCATCATTGATTTTTTTTTAACTATCTATTTCAACCTCCAAAACTAGGTTACTAAATGCCTACTGGTAGCCAATATGATAGGATCAAGTGAGTATCTTATAACTAGCCTCAATGAAATATAGACAATTCACAATCCCCAAGCAAACAGAAACAAACCAAATGTAGTATCAAGTGAGTATCTTGTTCTATTAGATTCCTCAGACAAAGAGAAACATACAAAAACAAAAAAAAATCAAAACTTTGTCATTATAGGTAAATTCACAACTGAGGCATTACCAGCCCACACCCATAGAGGCATCAATATGATAAGGATCAAGTGAGTATCTTGTTCTATAACTGGCCAACATCATTTCACATAGCATATAGACCACATCAATTCACTCATAAATTGATCACAAGTGTAGTATCTTGTTTTATCAGATTAATAGGCAACCAAAAAAGCATCATGAATTCAGAGAAGACATCGCTGGCCCAATAATTCATCATAGAAACCTCACCAATTCACAATAGATTCAGTATCATTTCACAATAGAGGCTCATTTTGCTCAAGTAAATTCATCATAGAATCATCACAAATTGAAAGACAACAAAAAATGCAACATCAATTCATAAGAGAGGCATGACCAGCCCCCGAAAAATATAGAAATAAGAATGCAATCAACTGATTAGAGAAGTGTTAAAATACTAGGGTAGTAAAACCCTAGCGTCTGGATATACCACTCATTGCTCCATGGCGTAGTTTGTAGTGGCAGCTTTCTTCATGAGTGATGATGCGACAAGCAGCCAACCATGCTTCGTAGTCTGCAATTCTAGAGGCATACTTTGCACACTCGGACATAAGACAAAAGTATGCATCTTCCGACACCATTGTCATAGATCTGAACACCATTTTCTCTGAGTTTCAAACCCGAGCGACATCATCGATGATAGATCGATAAGAGGATCAATGTGCTCTGATCTAGAAGATGGCAGCGAAGAATTGGCCATCATGAATAGTGTTTTTGGTACCATGTTGGTCGAATTAGTCTCCAATTCCCATGAAAATATAAGAATCAGAGAAAAATGGGTTGCAATCGGGCAAGACATATCATCATAATTTGAGGTCGGATCGAAGAGAAAATATTCTTCAAATGGAGGTGTTTGATAAAATTCCTAAAAGAAGACTCTACAAATGCAATTAAATCTTTTTTGACTCAAACAAATACGTTTAATAGGTTGACATAAAGCCTTAGTATGCAAAGTTGCATTAGTGCAAATTGAAAAATAACTTTTTAGCCCATGTATAACATTATACATGTTGGAAAAATTATTAAAGGTTTTGATTTCTACCAAAATCCAACTGACCCCAACTGAGTAGATATGTCTTTAGTTTGTTCGTAGCTAGAGCTCATTGTTTGAGCGTAGGGATTATACCTTTGCATGTTCAAACCGAAGAACACAACTCAAGACCAAAGGCAGTTTAAGTTCAGTCAATCAGACTGATTCTCAGTCGACTTCGGAATAGAACCATGTAGTTCAAGCATGTTGATCAGTTCTGTCGAAGTCACACGTCCAGAAGTCTGAAGAAGAAGACTTAGAAGACGAAGAAGAAAGAAGAACTTGAATTCAAAATTCAAATCTGCTCAAAGTACAAGACAACCTGTAAATTTCCTTTTATGGACTGACAACAGAGAGATGCAGAAAGCGAGTCTCGCAGTTACCAATTTAGGAAAGTTTTCAGAGATTTGGTGAAGCACCATACTTTATAGCAGAGGTCAAACGGCTCTTTCTAACGGCTCTTTCGACCTCCTCCCTCTATCAATAGAGACCTTCACCATTGTGAGAAGACGACTGAAACTACAAGAGGGCACAAGCATTCAAAGCAAGCAATATTCTAATTGTCTCACATAAAAGCAAGGAAGTGTTAGTTCAATCAAAGCAAGCAGATGAGTGTTTATACCTCCTCATGTTCTTCATTCTAGTTTCAAAGAATCCCTGGTTTTGATCGAGTCTAGAATTTCCCTTCCTTGTAATCCCTAAGTAGATTCACTATAAAAGTTAGAGTCTCTAAACCTTTGAAGGAAACTTCCACTGCAAAGTGTTGAAGATTTCATAAGTTGGAAAAAACCCCCAACCCTTAATTTTGCCTTCAAACCTGTAGTGGATGCCACTAGGTCCTTTATTACCCAAAAACTAAGGTTAGGCTTTATTCTTGCTCGCAAAAAAATTGTAGGCTTTGTTTGTACCCGTAAACAAACTATCAAGGCTTTTTGTTGCCCTTAAACCAACATAACATTTAGGAAGTACGCAAACACTTCGCTAGTGGATTACTAGCCCGAAAAGCTAGTCGTGGACATAATAGTTCATCTTTGAACCACGTAAAAATACTTCTGTCTTTTTTACATTAAGCATTTCAGTTATTGTTCTTATTTCTAACTGACTACCTGCACAAATAAGTCTTTGAAAAACTATACTAAGTATTGCGAACTTGACCTTCGCTCAAAAGGAGTTTCAGTTTAAGTGACGAGGATAAAAATAACCACCATATTCCGCACACTGTACACTCTTTGAAACCTCAGGAAAACACAGTTGACCTTCAGTCCAAGAAGTCAACTGTGTGAGCGCTGCAACTGACTTTCACAGTTGTAGAGCAACTTGAACTGAATAGTTTTCAAGAAAGTTTTTAAAATCCTTACTGGTGTATTCCCCCCCTCCTTCATACACCTTAACTCGTTACTGGGACCATCAAGTGGTATTAGAGCAGTGGTTCAAAAGACTGCTGACTTAGTTTCACTAGGTGCGAGGCGAGATTTTTCAGTAGTCAACTGAGCAGATCTTTTGAAAACACTCTTAGTGCATTCTGCTGCATATTTGCTTGTTTTCTCTATTGTCTTTTTTGTCAAGAAAAGATGAAGCCCACGTTACTAGAAAGCCTGTCGGAGTTTACTGTGGATGAATAATCCACATAGAAATTCAGACTGAAGATGGCGTTGACTGCTAGGCATCACCGGATGTGGGAGACCATCACAAACAATCCCATCCAAGTTATCCAGAAAGTCACAGTTACATGCACAACTGTAGGAGATGGTACAGTAGCTACCAAAGTGGAACTGAAGGATCCCAAAGGTTTCACCAACGAAGAGAGGGATATTGCCTAGCTCGATGACATTGGCAAGAGTGTCATCTCGTCTACAGTAGGCGAATCCTAGTTACTAAAAATTATCTCATGCGAGACTGCAAAGGAGATGTGGGATGCTCTTGCATCTCTCTATCAAGGCTGCGACAAAATCAAGGAGAACAAGTTCACGCTGGTGTGCCAGAAGTACGAGAACTTCACTCATCTGATGGACGAGTCCATCGACAAGATAGAGCTGAGGTTCACAAATATAATCATGGATATTGAGAGTATCAGAAAAGGGAAATACTCACAATGTGGGATGAACTTGAAAGTTCTCTCAGCAATTGGTGAAGATTAGGGATGAACCCATATTTTTAGTCCATTTTGTGTCTGTTTTAGGTAGTCTAGATCGAGTCTTTGTATGTGTTTTGTTTAATTTTAGTGTCTAGGAGGACATATTATGGGCAGGTGGTGGTTTGTTGCCTGGCAGGTGCATCTTGGGAAAAACAAGGTCTGGAAGCTTCATTTCTGTATGCAGAGCAGGGCAAGAGGTGAACTGATCAAGATGGCAACGTGCTTGGGGCAACTGGCCTATTTCTCTCCGAAGTCTAGAAGGATAAGGAAAAGATTATCTAACTTAAATATCTTTCCTTATCCGACTAGAATTAGGATCCGGAAGGGATCTCTTGTAGATAGACGTGACATGCCATGTGGGGGGTCGTGTTTATCAAGAGTTACTTGCATTCCAAGGTAGCTCATGGAATCCTACCAAGTTAAGGACCGAGGGCCCAAACCCTAGCACAAGCCTATAAATATTCGATGCCTAGCTGCTACCGAATTTTTATGCTTTCAGTCTTTGTTTATTCCGAGTGTTGTGAGGAGAAGAATTTAATTTGTGGTTTCATCGTACTTGTTTTGATCGGCACTTTTGGCCGGCCTACTTTCCGTTGGATTCTTCGTAAGTTTTAATTTTGTGTTTATGGGTTTCTCAATGATTTGTGTTTACGTATTTAAGTTCATGTCTAGCGAAGCTTTTATACTTGATCTGGGCAAGACAGTTAAGTGAATTCCAAAGCTTAAGAGGTCTAAATTGTGCTTGATAATTGCATGCATGTGTTCCCGATATGTTAATGAACTTGTTCTAATATGGTGTAATACGATTAAGGGGTTAATAGGCCGTTAATCGCTTAAGATATTTTAGATCACCAATCAATTAAGAGGTAGGAGTGTTTTCCATAACTTATCTTAGTTAAGATCGATTAGTATTAGAGGAAGGTGTCTACATTGTTGTGCAAGACGTGATGATTCCTTATTGGGCCTTTCTAGTTATTAAAGCTGTTTGGGCAAGAAACTGAACGATGACTCCGACAGAGGTATGGCCCAGAGTAGGGAGCCGATGGTGCATCACCAACTAAGTAAGGAAATGTAAGGGAAGGATTTGTTGAGAGCGTGACGAGTAAAAATGGATCTCAACATTCAAGTCTAATAACTAACGATGCATGCAGATGATGAATATATTTGCACCAATGACCGAGCTAAAGTTTTCACTTAACAATATCTTTGTCCAGATCAAGTTGTCTTTATTATTGATCAAGTCCACTGTTTATTTTCAGTGTTAATTTAGTTTCTGTATTGGGCAAGAGAGCCCGAGTGACCAACATACCAAAACCCAATTTCTTTCCAGGTAGAGAAGGATTCAACAGATAGAAGCAATCAACTCCTTCTGGATCGACCATGTACTTATATTCTATCTACATAGCTGTGAGAATAGGCTACAAATTTATTTTGCGAGTGCAAACGACAACTTCGTCAATTAGATAGTTTATAGATTCTTCCACCAGAATCGAACGGACCTTAGTTCATTAAAGTCGGAGAAGCTGTTCTCCACGCTCAAAGCTAATGAATACGATATTCATCGCTTGAAGCATTCTCGACTTCAGAAGCCTGAATCAATGGAGTAAAGCTCAACGATAAAATCTGTGGCACTTCGAGCTGACTCTGGCAGATCAAACTTTGTCACACCCTCACGGTCCGCTGATTCCTCAGCTAGGGATTGACCGTGCAGATCCAATTTCCAAAAGAGATTGATGAGATGACCAAGCAGTTAGAGGACATGAACTCCAAGCTCGATAGATAAAAAGATGAACAAGAGCTGGTGCAGTTCAGCAGAAACATCCTTGAAGACTCAAGGCGATGGGTGCTTTGAGTGTGGCAAGTCCGAACATTTCAAAGTGGACTGCCCATACCTTTCAAAGATCGAGCAAAGGCCAAGGAGAAGACCAAGGCCATGATTATTAAGGAAGAAGTCGACGACACCGAATTGTACACAGATTCCGAAGGAGAGAAAGCTGACTCTCCATAAAGCTCTGGAGGAAAAGACAAGTGTCTTATGGCAATCCCTAAATAGTCTACAGGAGAGATAAACTCTTCTTTCTATCCTAATTCTATAATTCATGTAGCTAACCAATGTGCAGGAGAATTGGATGAAGATATTTATCCCTCGTGGGATGAAATCGAACAACAGAGCAGATTGTGTGATGCTCCAGCCACTCAATTCAGGACACTCAGAGCAGAGTTCAATGTGATGAGCAACGAACTGATCATGAGGGATCAGGGAATAGAGAGATTGATGGAGTCAAATCGAAAGCTCTACGAGGAAGTTGCTCAGTCCACCAACAACCAAGTCATCAACTTGACCAATATGATGAAGACTCATGCTAATTACATATCTCAGTTGCAATGGAGCTCAAACATGGAAATGAGAAGATAGTGTCCTTTCGTTCATCGAGTGCTGCTCTAGAAAGCATGATCAGCAACCAAAAACCTCCCAACTGCGTAGAAGGTCTTGGATACAATCCTGAGCTTGACACTGGAAAGTAACCAAGATCATTTGTCAAAGCAAGTCAGCACCCGACTGAGGTAAACCAAGCTCAACCAGACTCATTCGAGGTCATAGTTCAAGAGACTCCAGTTGTTCCTCAGACAGTTGAGACTCCTTTGGCTGACAAAGGGAAGAAGGTTCAAGAAGATGAACCTAAGGTAGATGAAGTTGGTATTTCAAAGGATGCTGAGAGATCCACGAGAAAGTCTAGACCCCGACGTCGTAGAGCGAGGGAGACGACTCTGCAAGATCCTTCGTAGCCAAGGCAGAATCAGCCCAAGCGCATGCCTAACTACCGAGCTCAACATTAGTCACAATGCCATCCGAACTAGAACAACCCCAACTTCTATAATCAGACATATCCAGTTCATCCTCAATACTAGAAAGCATAACATGGACATGGAAACTTCGGTTATCAGTATCATGGTTCAAGTTATCAATAATACGGATATATGCAAGGAGCTAGACAGCTTCCAGACAGTTATCACCCCGAAAGAATCGACCAAGTCAGCAAGGTCGAAATTAAGCTCCAAGATGACAAGGCTATGCACTAAAGAATTGGACTGCCAGAGTTCTAAAGATAACTCAGTTTGTAG
The DNA here is from genome assembly GCA_029490685.1 of Schizonepeta tenuifolia. Taxonomy (NCBI): domain Eukaryota; kingdom Viridiplantae; phylum Streptophyta; class Magnoliopsida; order Lamiales; family Lamiaceae; genus Schizonepeta; species Schizonepeta tenuifolia. Next base: position 4,926,057 of record CM055957.1, read on the forward strand.
TCTACATGCATAAGGATGGGAAGATAATTCGAATTGACCGCACAGTTCGAGTCTACAATAAGACGCAATCACTAACTAGCCAGGACCCAACTGAGTTTAGGTACATAAAGTTTGTTTTGTTTATTGCAGGAACATGACGAATTGAGGAAGAAAAATGCTGCAAAGTCGGTGTGGATCATGGAAAGTGGATGCTCCAAGCATATGATACATCACATGAATCTACTTAAAGACTTCACATTTCGAGAAGGATCTGTAGTGACCTTTGGTGACAACTCTCGTGGTCAAACCAAAGGGTTTGGTACACTTGAAACTGATTTTTTGACTATTAAAAATGTCTCCTTGGTCGATGGATTGAAGCATAATTTGCTCTTCATAGGCCAATTCTGCATTAATGGTTATTCTATGAAGTTTGATACACAGGGATGCAAGGTGAAAGACTTAAAGACCAAACAAATTCTTCTAATTGGTAAAAGATCTTTCTCTGGAGATTTGTACTATGCGGACTGATCAAGCTGTCCTCTAGAGACATGCTTGATGTCCAAGAGTAGTTCAAAAATAAGCTGGATGTGGCACAAAATGCTGACTCGCCTCAACTTCAAGACTATGATTCGACTTGCTCGCCAACAACATGCTGATGGAATACCGGACTTGGTGTTTAGTCTGAACATCTCTGCAGTGCATGCCAACTAGGAAAGTTGGGTAGAGCTTCATTTCGTCTCAAACTAACTCTCTCAACGGACCGTGTTCTGCAGTTGATCCACATAGATCTCTTCAATACAGTCACCCGCAAGAGCATGAGTGGGAATGGATATACACTTGTAGTTACTGATGACTAATCAAGATACTCATGGGTGATCTTCATAGTGCACAAAAACAAGATGAGAGAAGAGTTGCCAAAGCTGATGGATTGAATCATAAATCAACAAGGAAAAACCATAATGTCCATCAAATCTGATAGTGGAACTGAGTTCCTCAAAGAGTCAATCATTGAGTATTGTGAGAAGAATGGCATAACTCACCAGACCTCAGCAGCAAGGACTCCACAGTAGAACAAAGTGGCTGAGAGGAAAAATATAATCCTGAAGTATGCTGCAACATCCATACTAACAAGCTCACCACTGCCAAAGAGATTTTGGGCTGAGACAATCAAAATAGCGTGCTACACTCAAAACCGCTCCCTCTTGACGAAGCGACATGGAAAGACTCCATACGAACTATGGAGATATCGGAAGCACAATCTATCCCATCTTCGTGTTTTTGGTTCTAGGTATTATATTCACAAGAATGGAAAACTCAATTGAAAACTTTTGAGCCTAAAGCTCTTAAAGGCGTATTTCTCGGATATGCTGCGAAGATTAAGGCTTATAGAGTTTTCAACAATAGCTCCAAAGTTGTGGAAATAACACCTCATGTTAGTTTTGATGAATCTACGTGTAGGGAACAAGCTAAACTGCAGGCATCTAATGGAACCTCGACTGTACAGCCCGTTCAGATGAGATCTCAACTCCAACAACTGAAGAACTTGGCAGAGCTGCTTATATGGTCGACTGAAGAAAGAGAACTTTATTCTTTAAAAGATGAGACTGAAGACCTCGTCTCGAACCAAGGGAGAATTTCCACCCAGTCATGTATCGACTCTAACTGATACACCAATTGTGCCTATAGTTGATCAACAACACAGTCCAGGACCAGCCAACTCCCCAGTTCAACCTCCTACCTCAACTAAGGATCAAACTGCATTAGAAGTTAGACCACTGAGACCAACACCTCAAGTCTCTCCTAGAAGACTGGATTATCCCATTTCCTTGCTTGATGCTGCTAAAGAAGAAAGAAGAAATAAAAGATGGTATGAAGACCATATCAAAGAAGTTGTGATTGGGAATCCAGAAGCATGAGTTAGAACGAGAAGATCGACACAAGTTGTTGATGCCACAACTGATGCTCCAACTTAGTCCACACAGTCTGAAGAGCAAACTGATGAAAAACCAACTGTGCATGCTCAATATGCTGCAGAGCTTGAAGTGCTTGAAAAATTTGAGCACGCTGGAGACATAGCAATGTAGTTGATGTGCTAGAGCCTAAAGATAATTTGGAAGCTCTAGGCTGTATCCACTAGACTCAGGCCATGCAAGATGAATTGAACGAGATCCTCAGAAACTGCATGTGGGAACTTGTTGAAAGACCTTTAAGAGTCAAGGTAATTGGTCTAAAGTGGTGATGAGCCCTATTTCTGTGCTCTTTTTAATGTATGTACCCTGTTTTTGTGCTCTTTTTAGTGTCTGTAGAGGTCTAGATTGAGTCTTCTTCTCTTTCTTTTGGGTTTGTTTGTATCTGGGAGGACACACTAGCTTGCAGGGCACCACAATCTTGCAAGTGGGCACGAAGGAGCTAATTTAGGGCATGAAGTGGAACAGAAGCAGTAGAGAAACAAAAGAGTTACGAGGAGCTGAGCCATGATCACGACGACAAGCAGCAAAGGCATGAAGACTCCGTAAGCTAAAGTCAACTCTTTGCTGAAAATGGAAAGAACAGCTCTGACAGGGACCACTACATCTCCAATGGCAACCTCCAACAACGGCAGAAAAGGCGACCAATGAGAGTGGAACAAGGACAAAGGACTGATAGTGAACTCTCACCTGCCAAGGAATAAGTCGGACTCCAAACTCTCCTAAGTAGCGGATTTGAAAGGCTACAAACTCTAACTACCAAGATGGCAGCCGCCATATAAAAGGGTCTCCTCCTTCCTCGACTAGGACATCATTGTCTACTTCCAGATTTCACGATTATTCTCTGCTACTCTTAGTTTTTGTAAACGATACAATATAACCCCTTTATGATTTCTGTTAAAACCTTTGTGAGGTAAACAATCTTTTCAGTTTTAATGTTAAGTATGGTTTCTTTTACCTCTTGCCTTGTTATTTCTTTTACTTTCATGTCTAGCTAAATTTCTCTTGCTTGGGTTGGTTAAGATGAGGTGAGGTGTGTGTGCTGTGTGTAAGAGGTGAGGCCAAAAGCTCGCTGGAGATCTGCTGAGGTTGTTCCATATGCGTTGGGCTTGATTCTAAAGTGGTGTAACCTCCACGACTTTGTTGGAGGTGTTGGGAAATTTATTCGTAAGAGTTTTGATGAATTCCAAAACCAACTGACCCCAACCGAGTAGAGGTTGCCAGAACCTAATATTAGTAGGTAGGCTCGCTGTTTGAGCATTGTTAAGATTTTATCTTTACAGGTCTCCAGCTGAAGATGGCAACAAGGCATCACTCGGACAGAACATCAGTTGTAAGGAAAACAACTGAGCGTTCATCAGATGAGAAGCAGTAAAGGGGAAGAGAACATCAGATGAAAGGAAGCCATCTGAGCGTTCGAACCCAACTGATCAGATACAAGGAAGACAACTGAGTGTTCAGTTTCAGAACATCAGTTGTAGAACTCAACCAAGAAGATCAACAACTTGAAGTTGAAGTCAGCTGAGAGTTCAACTGTTAGTTGTCCGATAGAACATCGGCTGAAGAACAAGTTAGTTGAAGATCGAAAGTCATAACCGACCACTCCTTGTTGGAAGTCTGTTGTTAAGATTTGAATTTCAAAAAGGAAGTCACGTGAGGGTTTGACCGTTCAGTCAGTACCCCATTTGGCCCAACACAAGGCTATCTCAGATGGAAAGCAGAAGAGCACAGATGCTATATCGGGAAAGTCTGCAGAGATGAGAGACAAGCCATCGCTTTCAAAGAACAGAGATCAACAGCTCCTCCAACGGCTAGTTGATACTCTCCGCCTATAAATAGAGGCCTTCATTCATTCGAAAAAGACACAAGACACACACGCGAGAAGAAACCAGAGAGCGAAAGAAAGAGCAATATTCTTCACGAGCTGAACTGAATTTAATCTCTTAGAACATCACTTGTTGAGAGTTCTAGAGTTAGTTAGTTTTTGTGTCTTTAGATTGAACCTTGAGAACATCACTTAGTGAGAGTTCGTAGAGTGTTAGATCATAACTCACTTTGTGTTCGAGCTTTTAGTTGGAACCCCATTTTCTTTCACCTGAAAAGGTTTAGGATCCTACTCTTCCTACAACTGAGTAGATAGGTTGTTTAGTACCTGAAAACTAAACTGTAAGGTTGATAAGTACCCGCAAACTTATCCTTAACGGTTGCTCAGCCCGTGTAAGCTGAGTGGTTTGTCCAGAAGAACTGGGACAGAGTTGTGTGGACTCACAACTCCCCGTGGACGTAGGAGTTCTCTCTCAACCATGTTAATTCTCTGTGTGCTTGTGTTTTTCTTTATTCAGTTATTTCTTGCATTCTCAATTAATTGACTAACCAGCATACAATCTGCATCTGTGCATTCTTAACTGTTTTGGTTTTTGACCAACCGTGCAAAAAGGCGTGAGTTGTTTTACGAGTTTAATTTCCACCATATTCCGCACAGCACCACTCTTCCAGCTGAGGTTACTTACTCAGCTGTGAGATTCCAACTGAGTCTTTTTACTTGGTTGAAGTAATTTTCAAGAGTTTAGTTTTAAAATCCTAACTGGTGTATTCCCCCCCCCCATACACCAGTAACTCGTATCGGGACCATCAAGTGGTATCAGAGCAGTGGTTCGAAAGACTACTGATTCTGTTTCACAAGGTGTGAATTCGAGGTATTTTATTCAGTGGTCAACTGAACAGATCTATCTTTCACGCTAGTGCATATTTGCTTGCATATTTGTTCTGTTGTTGAGTGCAGATGGACGTCAAGGACAAGATCGTGGTCATGTTCTCGGTAGTAAATTATACATCCTGGAGGACGCGGATGAAGAAGATCATACTGTCGAAGCATCATAGGATGCAACAAGTACTCTCATCCGGACCGATCGTCATCAAAGAAAGAATCGCTCGCACTCCTACAAATCCCAACGATGGGGATACAGTTGTGGAGTTTGTGGAGAAGCAGCCGGAAGACTACACTCCAGAGGAAGCCAAGGTGAGCCAGTTGGATAGCTGGGCTCAAAGCACGATTATGTCCACTGTTGGACAAGATTATCTCTCTTGGATTGAAGAGTGTGAGACTGCCAAAGAAATGTGGGATATCCTGGCATCGCTGAGTGAAGGAAGCGATGAGACGAAGGAGAACAAGTTCTCACATGCATGCCAAGAGTTCGACAACTTTTGTCTGAAGACAGATGAAACAATTGATCAGCTAGAGCTCCGGTTTATGGACATCCTCAGAAGAATCCAGTCCATCCGAAGAGGAAAATACACACTAAGAGAAATCAATCTCAAAGTGTTGCAAGCTCTACCGGCTGAGTGAGATACTTTCACCAATATCCACGAGAGCCGAGCTGACCTTGGTGAAATGGGAACTGAAAGATTGTTCTCAATCTTAAAGGGAAATGAGTATAAGGTGAACCGAAGAAGATCTCAGTCCTCGGTTCATCGACTTGAGGATGTTGGTTCAGCCTCAAAGTCAGTTGCTCTTCGAGCTGACTATTCCAAATCGAGAACATCGAGGCCAACCAGATCAGCTGACACAACTGCAAAGGAGCCAAGCAGAGAGGAACTGCAACAGAACATTGCAGCCCTGTCAAAGAAACTAGCCGACATGGACACTCGGTTTGGGAAATACAAACGATTCTACAAATCAAACCGAACTCGAGACAGTTTAAAGCCTGTCACCAACGGTTGCTTTGAATGCAGCAAGGAGGGACACTTCAAAGTTGACTGTCCAGACCTCTCAAAGAAAGAGAGAGAAGCGATGAGGGCCAAGCAAGCTGGAAAGAACAAGGCCATGGTAGCAGAAGAAGCAGCTGACGACATGGACATCTTCACTGACACTGAAGATGAGGATGAGCTGACTTCTACCAACAGCCATCAGTCAGGATCAATGCCTCACGGCACTTGGAACCGACCAAGAGGATACTGAGGTACACTCTAATCCTGCTAAGTTAAATTCTTTCAATACCTCTAACATGCAGGAATCTCTGGACGAAGAGTTGGAACCCTCCTGGAGTGACTTTCAAGAACTCAGTGAGGAACTACATCAGCAATCGGTTGAGTTTAAGAGTCTTCAAGCTCAGTTCACCAAACTTGAAGATTCCTTAACTGAAAAGGACGATCTGATCAAGAGCCAAACCGAGGAGATTGAGAATCTCAAGAGTCAACTGAATGAGGCTAAGGCTCCAACTGATGAGGAGTTGACGAAGCAGATCAAGGAGCAGCAAGATTAGTTGAAAAATCAAGAGACTCAGATCGACCAGCTGATAAAGAAGTCAGATGGGCAAACCGAGCAGATAACTGTCCTCCTCAAGGAGTTGTAAACTGAGAAGGACAATCTAATCAAGCTGTATCAGTCATCCAAGATCATCGAGAATCTTATCAGTTACAGTAGACAGATGGATGACGTGTCAGGACTCGGTTATGATGTGATTAAAGATCGTGGAATTCCTCCAGCAACCTTCGTCAAAGTTGTTGAGGTCAAGGTTGTCGAACCTAACACAATGGAACCTGAGTCACCACAAAGTAATTCAACCTCCACCTCTCAGCAAGCTCAACCGACCAAGGCAATTACAACTGAGAAGGGAAAAGGAGCAGTAGATGGAGGACAGAATGTTCCATTGGTTGGGACATCAACCGAGGGGGAATGCTCCAAAAGTCAGAAGAGGAATCAGAGGCGTCGAAGGCATAATCACAACCAAACTCAGAATCAGAACCGACCTCTGCATCAACCTCAGAGTCAACATCAGAAAGAATGGAACCGACCGCAGAACTGACAAGGGTTCAATCATCTGAATCAACAGCGGTTCCAACATCAGTTCAACCAAAGGTTCCAACCGAGTCAACCAATAAAGAACAGGTCGAACAACTGGAGATATTCATGCCATAATATGAATCACCAACAGGGCATGAACAGCTACAGACAACACTCAGGGAGTTGGAATTAGAATCAGCCACAAAGATTCCAACATGGCGTCCGACCTCACAGACAAATTCAACAGGATAAGAATCGCCATCAAAACAGGGGGAAAGCCTCTCCTCCGAAAGCTCAGAATGGGAGAAATCCAACTCCTTCCAAGAAACAGAACATCACTACTAACAACAAGCCTAAGGATAACCGAGGTGTTGTTATAGTGGATGATGAAGGAAAAGTGATCTGGAATGATAAATCCATCCGAGTATACAGGGAAAAGCGACGCACAGTTCCAGGGGGAACTGGTTCTAACCCTCCAGGACCCAACTGAAATTGGGGACCTAAGTGAGTTTCTCTTTGCAGGTACAGGAGAAACAGTTGAGGAAGAATAAAGCGTCTGCAACAATGTGGGTGAAGAACAGTTGATGCTCAAAACACATGACGAATCTGAAGGATTTGCTTGGAAGTTTCGTGGAGAAAGAAGGTCCATCAGTTACCTTTGGTGACAACTCAAAAGGTTACACCAGAGATTACGGTACACTTGAAACCAATCATGTTTCAATCTCTAATGTTTCTTATGTTGATGGATTGAAGCATAACTTGCTCTCCATCAGCCAATTCTGTGATAATGGTTTTTCTGTCAAGTTTGATGCACAGGGTTGCAGGGTTAAAAATGTCGGATCAAAGCAGGTGATATTGTTGGGAAATCGATCACCAACCGGGAATGTCTACTACGCTGACTGGAACAGCAGCCTCCCTGACACCTGTCTGTTATCACAGAGCAGTTCAGATGTGAGCTGGCTGTGGCACAAAAGGCTCAACCATCTGAACTATGAACCGACTTGCCAGATAAGAACATGCAAGAGGCATACCAAACCGAGTGTTTTCAACAACACATATCTGCAGTGCATGCCAGTTGGGAAAGCTCGCTAGATCCTCCTTCCAGTTGAAGTCGACTCCCTCAACCAACCGAGTGTTACAGCTGATCCATATGGATCTCTTCGGGCCAGTTACACCAAAGAGCATGAACGGGAACGAGTACACCCTGGTTGTAACTAATGACTACTCAAGATATACGTGGACCATCTTCATGCGCCACAAGAGTGAAACCCGAGATGAGCTACCCAAGCTGATGGATCGGATATCAAACCAACAAGAGATGAAGATCATTTCTATCCGATCAGATCATGGAACTGAGTTTCTAAATGAAACCATCATCGAGTATTGCGAGAAGAATGGAATTACCCATCAAACATCAGCCGAGCGTACTCCGCAACAGAATGGAGTAGCTGAGCGAAGGAACAGAACGCTAAAGGATGCAGCTACATCCATGTTAACCAGCTTAGCTCTGCCAAAGAGATTTTGGGCTGAGGCCATCAACACTGCATGCTACACTTAGAACCGGTCTCTTCTGACCAAGTGGTTGGGAAAGACACCATACGAGCTACGGAGACGCAGGAAGCCAGATATCTCATATTTTCGTGTTTTTGGTTCTAAGTGTTATATTCACAACAATGGGAAGACTCAGTTGAAAACTTTTGATGCTAAAGCTTCGAAGGGCATATTTCTTGGATATGCCGCTCGGATCAAGGCTTACAGAGTTTTCAACAACAACTCTTGTGTTGTGGAAATAACACCTCATATTAGTTTTGATGAATCTACTTTTGAGTACAGGGAACAGGTTAAAGAACAACAGGCTGATCCACAAGTTCCACCTGTTCTCACCAGATCGAAAGCTCTAAGGGAAAAGAATCTAGCTGAACCATTGGTATGGGCAACTGAGGATGAGGATCCGTACTCCTCTGAAGATGAATGCGAAGACCCCAGCTCATCTCAAGGGGGAACTTCAGCTGATGCCTCTCCAACTGCATCGGCATCCGAAGCCCAACCAAGTCCAGTTCAAAATGGTGTCAATGTTGAGGATCCAGACTCAACAACTGATCAATCTTCAGTTTTGAAGACTCCAGCTTCTCCCACAACTCAGGATTCACCTTCAGTTGAAATCCTGGAACAGCTACGGGTTGAAGAAGAAGGAAGACGCAACAGGAGATGGTATGAAGAACATCCTCAGGACAACATCATCGGAGATCCAACCGAAGGTATGCGTACAAGAAGCAGAGTTGCGACACAGGATTCAACCGAGGAAGATTCCAACACTTATGCCCAATATGCTGAGGAGTTGGCAGTTCTGGAGGAGTTCGAGCAAGCTGGAGATGTTGCCATGATTTCTTGCTTTGTAGCTGATGTGCCAGAGCCGAAGAATGTTGTGGAAGCTCTCAACTGTGTTCACTGGACAACAGCCATGCAAGAAGAACTGAATGAGTTTCTTCGCAACTGTGTATGGGAGTTGGTAGAAAGACCAAATGGTGTCAAAGTTATTGGATTAAAATGGATCTTCAAGAACAAGAGAGACGCCATTGGATTCATCGTGAGAAATAAGGTAAGGTTGGTAGCTCAAGGATATTGCCAACAAGAAGGAATCGATTTCGAGGACTCCTTCACGCCGGTTGCAAGGCTGAAAGCCATCCGAATCTTTCTAGCCTATGCCGCACATCACAAGTTCAAGGTTTATCAAATGGATGTGAAGTGTGCATTTCTCAACGGAGATATCAAGGAAGATGTATACGTTGAACAGCCTCCTGGTTTTGAGACTGGAGATGAAAGAGTGTACAAGTTGAAGAAAGCAATTTATGGACTAAAACAAGCACCCAGAGCTTGGTATAACACTCTTTGTGCTTTTCTTCTGAACTCGGGTTTCAAACGAGGGTCAGTTGATAAAACACTGTTCACCATCAAAGTTGGAGATGAAATACTTGTTGTGCAAATCTACATTGACGACATCATATTCGGATCCAAGTCAGAGGAGCTGTGCAAGAAGTTCTCAGATCTCATGAAGGAGAAGTTCAAGATGTCAATGATGGGCGAGATGAATTATTTCCTTGGATTACAAGTGAAGCAGTCGCCAGAAGGGATTTTCAACAATCAATCCAAGTATACAAAGGAGCTCATCACCAAGTTCGGATTGCAGACAAGACCACAAGGATCCCAATGAATACTAACTGGAAGATTGAACCTGGAACTGAAGGAAAGCTCGTGGATGCCAATAAGTATAGAGGGATCATTGGTTCTTTACTATATCTGACTGCCAGCCGGCCAGACATATCATACGCAGTTGGAGTGTGTGCTCGGTTCCAAGTTCAACCAAGGGAAGCACACATGTTAGCAGCAAAGAACATTATCAAGTATCTGAAGGGAACTGTTAATGTTGGGTTGTGGTATCCAACCGACGACAACATTCAGCTGACCGGATACTCAGATGCAGATCTTGCCGGAGATCGGTTGGATAGGAAGTCTACTTTTGGACACTGTCAGTTCATGGGAAACAAGCTGGTTTCATGGTTCTCCAAGAAACAAGCATGTGTTGCCACTTCTACAACCGAGTCAGAGTATATGGCTGCCGGAAGCTGTTGCATGCAGATGTTATGGCTCAAACAACAGCTGAGAGATTATGAAGTTTTAACTGGACAGGTTCCCATTCATTGTGATAGCTCAAGTGCTATTACTATCTCTCTGAATCCTGTTCACCACTCTCGGACAAAGCATATCGACATCCGTCATCATTTTATCCGAGATCATATTGAGAAGAAGAATGTATCCATGGAAAAGATTCCAATTGAGATTTAGAGAGCTGATATCTTCACCAAACCTCTAGCTGAAGCACGGTTCAAGATGCTATGTGACCTCCTTGGACTGTTGGATCCATCAGATGAGGAGTCAACTGGGGAAAAGAGATAGATATCCATCTGAGGGGAAAGCTCAAATGAAGGGAGAATCTCAAATGCGGATCGCCAACTGAAGACATCAAACGTCAGCTGAACAGACGAACTCGAGTCAGCTGATGGTATGCTGCAACATTGGATTAGACATCAGCTGAACAGACGAACTCGAGTCAGCTGATGGTATGCCGCAACATGGAAACACAGCTGATTTCGACATCAGCTGGCAGGTAACATTTATGGCTGAAAGTGTTATGTTCTTAAATGAGAATGTTTGAAATAAATTCAAACATTCCTGAACTAGTCAGTTACATTAAAAATAGCCATCATGTCGCATTAAATGTAAAGTAGGGCTGAACATCCATAGCCTACTTTATAGTGCGACTGGACTGACATGAAAACTGTATACCTTCTCACGCGCTGGTTGGAACTCGGATCAAAACGTCAAGTCAAAGATAGTCAACAGTCGCGTAATCTCAGCCGTTGATGGATTCGCGCCATTTAACCCCAGCCGTTGATTTCATCCAAGTCAAAGACCTATATAAGGCAAAAAATCAGGAAGAAGTCTCCTACTTTCCTCATTCGTGTATATCTGATTTAACTGTTCATCGTCTTCACAGTTTTTGCCTAACCCTTTTCTGCAAAAGATCTTCTTTCCTTTCCTCTATATATTCCCTTTGCAGTGATCATTAATGGCACCAAAAAGTAAGAGAATGGCATCATCTGGACCATCCCTAGTCCCTACCACATATGAAGAATCGTTCGATATGCTAGTGTCGAAGATTCACTTTGAGCAAATCCTCTCCGACGAGGATCTGGAGTCGCCGGTGTTGGCCCCCCTCGCCAATACTCTCAGAGAGAATGGCCTCCTGGAATGGGCCAAGCTCTGCCCATCCCATCTTCTCAGGCGACAAGTGGGGGAGTTTTACGTAAACTTGAAGGCCCCCCTTGAATCTACAGAAGGAGTATCTACGGAAGTCTCCTGCCGGCAAAGAGATGTTCCGACCAGGACCATACGTTGTGTCACCTTCCCTATCGACGTGTCCGATGCCCTCCGGTACATCATTCCCGTCAACCACACAGCTATAGAGTTCCTGGAGAATATTACCGACGAGCAGGCGGATGAGTTTCTGCAAAATGCTCTGATCGAGCCGAAGAGATTAAGGAGCAACATGCAACGGACGAAGCTGAAGCCAGAACATTGTCTGCTGTTCGATGCTGTGTCGAAGGTGGTGTTCGGTTACAGTGGCGCATTCGGCGACATCAGCCGACCCAAGTTGAAGCAGTTGGTGGCCTTGGAGCACCAACACCAGATCAACTGGTTCCAATACTTCTTGAACCAGTTGATGGTGGAGAAGTCGAAGATCTCCGAGACGACATCTGACTCGGGAGAGATCCTGCTGAGTGTAAAGGGGACACTCAACTTTGGCTGCAAGATCTCTGCCCTTATCTTGCTCGCAACCAAGGACCGCAACATGCTCTGGGAAGATTGCGAGGAGACGCCGCTGAAGAAGTTGCTGTTGTTCCCGACAGCCAAGAAAGCACAGGAGGTGCTCAGGAGTGTCTACACTCCTAAGGAAAAGAAGGAGTCTGGAAAGACAGCTGAGTCAACAGCTGAGGGGGAACCAGCCGTTGCTCGCCTTGCCAAGTCCAAAGCTGCACGCCGACGAGCTGAGTCGGAGAAGGAGTCAGCTGAGGAGCCCTCCAAGAAAAGGTTGAGGGTGAAACTCAAGAAGAAGGTTGTTATTGAAGAACCAGCTGATGAACCAACTGAGGTGCCAGCTGTTGAGACAGCTGAGGAGCCAGTTGATGTACCAGCTAAGGAGCCAGCTGAGGCGCAAGCTCCAGCTGAGGAGGAGGCACAGGTCGAGTCTGCGCCAGCTGAGGAGGAAATGCCAGCTGAAGAGCAAGCTCCTGTTGAGGAAGATGCACCAGTTGAGTCGGCACATGCTGAAGAGCCATCTGAGTCGAGCCGCTCAACTGAGACTGCCATCTATGAGATCGCCCCTCGAGCCCCCAGAGCTGATGAGGTTGAGGGAATGGAGATAGAAGTGACGTCGGAAACGTCCTCCTCATCTGAGGACTTTGAAGATGTTCCCACCTCCCCCACGGCAAGAGATAATGCCGTACCGCCCCCAGAGCCTCTTGCTCTTTCTACCCCTTCTCAACCAGATATTCCGAGCACTCTGCTCGATGCCAACATCGTGACCGCTCCTTCGGCCAATGTTGAGGAAACTATTGAAACTTCCCTCCCAATCGAATCCCAAATTCTGAGCTCTCAGCTCGATGCCGATGTTGCGACCGACTCTTTGGCTAACATCGATGAACCTCTTGAACCTCAACCATATAATCTCACACCCTCGCCAATAAATGAAGCGGAGGACCTTCAGGCAGTTGCGTTGGAGCACGAAGGAAGGGTGGCCTACTGCTTTCAAAAGCTGCTAGGCTTGTTCCCTGAGGCTTGCAACATGCCCATCTTCGCCACTCTGGGAACTGAGCTCTTGTACCAGTTCCACCTGATCTTCAGCCATTGGTATGTCAAAGAAGATACGATCAGGGTGCAGAGCTTGGACAGGCTGAAGTCAGATGAGTCCCGCATCCGAGCCTACTTCAACTATTCCAACTTGGAGGTGGCTTACAACAACCGGATTGCGCTGCTCACTCGTCGGTTGGACCAGAGTCGAGCTGAAGGGATAGACACCAGGGAAGCAGCTGGAAAGGAGTGCATCGACTTTCTAAACAGCATGTTGGTTAAATCAGCTAATTTTCCTGAGGATGTGGATGCGGCTGCCGCAGCAACGAAAGTAGAAGAAGAAGAACTGAAGCTGTACCTGGCCAACAGACAAGCTATGGTCACAGCTGAGCCTCTAGCTCTGACTGCACAAGCCCCTCCAGCTGATCAGCATGCTCCCTCAACTGAAGAAATCTGTGAGCTGGTAGCTGAGAGGGTCAACCAGCTGAGGACTGAACTTCTTGCCAACCTCCAGCATCAAAAAGATGACCAGCTGAGGGCGTTGGAAGCACAAGAAGTCAAGAACCAACAACTGGTGGAGGAGAATGTTGAACTGAAGACCAAGCTGAATGATTTCTCCTCCTCCACCAGTCAAGATGTGTCGGAGTTGAAGTCAACTCTGTTGGGATTGAAGTCGGAGCTCAACGTCTTCGAATCCTTGGCCGACTCAAATCTTGCCAAGTCCCAACAGACACAGGATGCAGAATGGGAGTTCAGGTTCGAGTCGCGTTGGGCTGAGTTTGCTGCTTTTCAGACAGAGGTCATCGACAACCTCTGTGTCTTGAAGAAGGCCGAACAAGAGCGCCAGGACTCCGAACTGGCGAAGAAGGTCGAGCTGGAGTGTGCGGTTGATGAACTCTTCAACCGTGTTCAACTAACCAAGGATAAACTCAACTCTCTGGATGGTTCAGTAGCAAGCCTTGTTGCTGATGCCAAAAAGGGGGAAGAGAAGGAGACGGAGGTTGAGGCGCAGGAAGAAGAAGAGACCCAAGAACAAGGAGTGCCAGCTGCTCAATCATCAAAATCTCAGCTGAGGAAGAGGAAGTTTGTTGCTCCCAAGTCAACTGAAGTCTGTGGAGCTGAGATGTCTAAAGACTTGGAGCAGGCAGAGAAGTTTGGAGTTTCCTACAGCTCCATAGCTGAGATCGCAGCCGAGCTGGATTCTGAACTCGACGGGATAACAACCGAAGAGTGCATTGCAGCGGCCAAGGCTATGGATGTAGAGGAGAAGGATTATATGAACCCGAGCTGGATCAGGAAGTTTGCCGCCAGCCAGGCGAGAAGGGTGAACCAGTTCAAGGATGAGCTGAAAAAGTTGTCCCAGAACCTGGACTGCAACGTTGCCTCCTGCAGCCGACGTCGCATCAACAAGCTTCAATCAAAGGCGGAAGCTCGGTTGAAGCAACAAAGGTTGCCAGCAAAGTCCAAGGTCGAGAGTCAGTTTAGGCATGTTGACAAGTGGATGTCGACCGAGTGGAATGAAGAGTGGGAGTTGTTCAAGCAGGAGTTCGTGAACGACTTCTACTATAGGAAGGTTTACACAACTGATGACCCGAGGAAAGCGTTCAAGGAAGCGCTGACCGAGTTGCACTCAAGAGACCCGGGCATGTTCAGTCAATTCAGGCGGGCTATGATTGACGCTAACCTGGACTTGAACACAGTTCTAGTTCCCAAGAGGATTACTTATCGGCCTCCTCTTCTCCCAGACTCTAGCAACCCGAACCGCACGAAGATCGCAGCTGAGGCGAGGCAGGTTTGCAAGGAGCATGGAGTGGACATTTCTAAGGAGTCACCTGCCAAGAGAGAGATTTTTGTTAGGATTTTTAGTAAGTATGGGCTACAATTTTAGCTCAGTTAGTTTTCAAGCAACTGTTGTAATTTTTGGTTTTTGTGCCTATCTGTGTAATCATCAGTTGTAATGAAAACTTCAAGTATATATATTCGATTCACCTTGATGAACAATCCATCATTGTCCAAGCTCTGAATAGCAAAGCCTTTTAAATACCATGTTATAACTGTGCTAACCCTTTGATGTTTTATCTTATAGACTATCTAGAATTTCAGCTGAGATTTTAGATAAGTTAGTAAGGTTTAGATCAGTAGCGGTTTAAAGTTGTAAGTGGTTTTGGCATCATCAAAAAGGGGGAAATTGTTGGGAAATTTATTAGTAAGAGTTTTGATGAATTCCAAAACCAACTGACCCCAATCGAGTAGAGGTTGCCAGAACCTAATATTAGTAGGTAGGCTCGCTGTTTGAGCATTGTTAAGATTTTATCTTTACAGGACTACAACTGAAGATGGCAACAAGGCATCACTCGGACAGAACATCAGTTGTAAGGAAAACAACTGAGCGTTCATCAGATGAGAAGCAGTAAAGGGGAAGAGAACATCAGATGAAAGTAAGCCATCTGAGCGTTCGAACCCAACTGATCAGATACAAGGAAGACAACTGAGTGTTCAGTTTCAGAACATCAGTTGTAGAACTCAACCAAGAAGATCAACAGCTTGAAGTTGAAGTCAGCTGAGAGTTCAACTGTTAGTTGTCAGATAGAACATCGGCTGAAGAACAAGTTAGTTGAAGATCGAAAGTCTTAACCAACCACTCCTTGTTGGAAGTCTGTTGTTAAGATTTGAATTTCAAAAAGGAAGTCACGTGAGGGTTTGACCGTTCAGTCAGTACCCCATTTGGCCCAACACAAGGCTATCTCAGATGGAAAGCAGAAGAGCACAGATGCTATATCGGGAAAGTCTGCAGAGATGAGAGACAAGCCATCGCTTTCAAAGAATAGAGATCAACAGCTCCTCCAACGGCTAGTTGATACTCTCCGCCTATAAATAGAGGCCTTCATTCATTCGAAAAAGATACAAGACACACACGCGAGAAGAAACCAGAGAGCGAAAGAAAGAGCAATATTCTTCACGAGCTGAACTGAATATAATCTCTTAGAACATCACTTGTTGAGAGTTCTAGAGTTAGTTAGTTTTTGTGTCTTTAGATCGAACCTTGAGAACATCACTTAGTGAGAGTTCGTAGAGTGTTAGATCATAGCTCACTTCGTGTTCGAGCTTTTAGTTGGAACCCCATTTTCTTTCACCTGAAAAGGTTTAGGATCCTACTCTTCCTGCAACTGAGTAGATAGGTTGTTTAGTACCCGAAAACTAAACTGTAAGGTTGATAAGTACCCGCAAACTTATCCTTAACAGTTGCTCAGTCCGCGTAAGCTGAGTGGTTTGTCTAGAAGAACTTGGACAGAGTTGTGTGGACTCACAACTCCCCGTGGACGTAGGAGTTCTCTCCGAACCACGTTAATTCTCTGTGTGCATGTGTTTTTCTTTATTCAGTTATTTCTTGCATTCTCAATTGATTGACTAACCAGCATACAATCTGCATCTGTGCATTCTCAACTGTTTTGGTTTTTGACCAACCGTGCAAAAAGGCGTGAGTTGTTTTACGAGTTTAATTTCCACCACATTCCGCACAGCACCACTCTTCCAGCTGAGGTTACTTACTGAACTGTGAGATTCCAACTGAGTCTTTTTACTCGGTTGAAGTAATTTTCAAGAGTTTAGTTTTAAAATCCTAACTGGTGTATTCTCCCCCCCATACACCAGTAACTCGTATCGGGACCATCAAGGCCTACGGAGAAGTGGCGGAAGTAAAATCCCTGATAATACCGGGAAAAGGTGTAGGGGTTCCCCTCATCTCTGGTTGTGCTGCAAGCGCTGAAGAGTGGTGTATGACGAAAGTCATGCTTCTAGCCATCTCGAGCCTTCTAGATCAAAAATCTGCTGGCACAGATGGCTCAATGGTGACTTTTCCAGATACGAGATAATTATGTGGTCAGTAAGGTGGGCTCCCAAGGTGACTCGGAGGGCTCGATACAGAAAGGAAGTATTGAGTTGGGGATGCTCACATGCGTGGCATAGTGAGAGTATAGGAGCGTGAGTGATGAGACCCCATAACTGAGAGAGGGACTCACACAATGGCTATTCGAGAGCCTGGGATTCTACACATACACACACACACACACACATACACACCGAACCAAGTCAAGATTGACTCAAGCATACCCTTTCTATTTGATATCTTTCGTATTTTATTTCAGGTTTTGCTTGTTTTTATGTTAAAAGTATTCCAAATCAAAACTCAAATACTGTCCAGTGACACCAAGATCATCACATCCTACCTTCCTTGGGTTTGACCCTGAATACTTACCCTAGCCGCACCTAGTGGTGGGCATCAGGACTTATAAATTGTATTTTGGCACACCTGAGTTCCTGACGACAAACTCGGCATTGTCAAGTGGATATTCAAGAACAAAAGAGACATCATTGGATATATTGTCAGAAACAAGGCTAGATTGGTAGCTCAAGGATACTACTAACAAGAAGGAATTGATTTTGAAGACTCCTTTGTGCCAGTTGCTCGCCTAGAAGCAATACGGATCTTCCTAGCCTACGCAGCTTACCACAAGTTCAAAGTCTATAAAATGGATGTGAAGTGCGCATTTTTGAATGGCGATATCAAAGAAAATGTCTATGTAGAATAACCTCCTAGTTTCTAGACCGGTGATGGTATAGTCTACAAGCTAAAGAAAGCCATCTACGAACTGAAACAGGCTTTGTGTACATGGTACAACACCCTTTGTGGCTTTCTACTAGACTCTGGATTTATAAGAGGCTCAGTCGACAAAACCCTCTTCACCATGAAAGTTGGAGAAGATATACTTGTGGTGCAAATATATGTCGATAGCATCATCTTTGGATCCAAGTCCAAAGAACTGTGTGAAAAGTTCTCCAAGCTCATGAAGGACAAGTTCGAGATGTCCATGATGGGTGAAATGAATTATTTCCTTAGGCTGCAAGTAAACAGTCGCTAGAAAGAATATTCATCAAGCAGTCCAAATACACCAAGGAGCTGATTGCCAAATTTGGACTTGACTCAAGTAAATCAACTCGTATTCCGATGAACACAAACTGGAAGATCGAACTTGGCCATGAAGGAAAGCCAGTCGATGCAAAGAAGTACAGAGGAATCATTAGTTCGCTGCTTTATCTAACTGCGAGTTGCCCAGATATATCTTATGCAGTTGGAGTTTGTGTAAGGTTTCAAGTTGATCCTAGAGAAGCTCACATGCATACAGTGAAAAATATCATCAAGTACCTGAAAGGCACAATCAACATGGGCCTTTGGTATCCAACTGATGATAATATCCAACTGACAGGTTACTCAGACGCAAATCTTGCCGGAGATAGAGTTGATATGAAATTAACCTCTGGATATTGTCAATTCATGGAAAACAAGTTGGTATTTTTGTTCTTAAAGAAGCAGGTGTGTGTCACCACTTCAACGACTGAATCGGAATACATGGCAGCATGCAGTTGTTGTATGCAAATATTCTGCTGAAGCAGCAGCTCAGAGATTATGAAGTGGAGACAAGCCAAGTCGCTATCTACTGCGACAGCTCGAGTGCAATTGCGATCACTTTGAACCCAGTTCATCATTTAAGGACAAAGCACATTGACATCAGGCATCACTTTATTCGTGATCATATCGAGAAAAAAAGATGTCATTGTTGAGAAAATTCATACAAACATTCAGCGAGCTGATATCTTCACAAAGCCTTTGGTGGAGTCACGATTCAAGATGTTGTGCCAACTCCTTGGATTGCTCAACCCAACTGAAGATTAAGCAAATAAGATGGAGATATCAAGTTGGGGGGGAATCTCAATTTAAGAGGGAACTCAAGTTCACATCAATCGGACAGATTGACGATATGATGGAGTCAAACCTCAACTGAACAGATGACTTAAGTCAGTTGAGTGTATGCTAAACTATGGAGATAGTCGAGTTCAACGGCGACTGAGAGGTACATACTGTATCAGTCCATTTCTTAGCAATTAAGGCAGGTGTTTTGAATTAAATTCAAACATTCTCTGACATGTTGATCACACATTAAAGAGCCATGCGGTTGCATTCAATGCAAAGCTAGACTAAAATCATAGTCTAAGTTTTATTGACCGCGACTGGGCTGACATGGAAACTGTTACACTCCATACACACGCGTACTCGTCACCGCCGAACCCACGTCCCGTGCACGTTTACTTTTATGCGAACCGTCGCTCATCTTCACCGTTGATTTCGAAAGGACGGGAGTAATTCCTGACCATTGAGTTGAGCCATCGCTCATCTATATAATGGATTCGCAAAACCCTTGTTCTCCTTTACATACTCTCCATACTTGAATTTCTTTGTAAGAAATTTTTGCTTTCATTGTTTTCTTCTTGATCGTGCTTTGCGTTGTGTTGTGTTTGTGTTTCAGATCTATCAACCAACATCAGAAAGATGCTTTCTAGAATAGTTAAGCCTATAGCCTCCTCCACTGCTTCTATCTCCACTGCTCTAAATGAAATCAGACCACTGGTTATATTCGAACCAGTGCTATCTCTTGCACACCAAGAACATGCCATTCTTTGTCTGATAATCCTTAGAATAGTTGACGTGAGTCTCAAGAAGTAGGTGCATTGCGAACCTAAATACATTCTTCCCTCTACCGCTACCGAGTTTTTCATGAACTTGAAGAAAGATCAATAGAGGTTTGAACACTGTTGTCAATCTCCCCATCAACAATGCAAAAGGATCGTACCAGAAGCAACCTCTCAAAATAGACATTGATCAGTGTTTGGGAGAACTGTATGAGATTTCTTGTGTTGGAGATAATTTTGCCAATGTTCCCCTAATCAGAGATTAATCAGTTCATCAAGTCCATCTCCCTGACCAAAGAAAAGTTCAAAGGTGGGATGCAGAGGATGCAGTTAGAACCGGACACCAAACTGCTCTTTGACATCATCGTCAACTGCGTACATCTCCTGGAAGGATCCAAAAGAGATGTAAGTTGCCCCAAGATGAGGCCGATGATGGCCATCTATAGAAGGAACAAGATTGACTAGTTCAGTAATTTCAAGCATCACCTTGAGACTGAGGCCTTGAGGATTGTCCATGCCGACAAGTCCTTCTCGTGCACATACAAACTGATGTACGGAACCAAGGTGTGCTCCATTATCTTACACGCATCCCAGAACATAAAGGTGGATTGAGAGCACACTGACAAGGAGTCCATCACAGACAAGGATAGACTATTCTGTGAGGAGAGCAGAATTAACACAGTTCTGGCTCTTCAGTTCAAGGGAGCTGCTCCTTCAAAAGGTGGAAAGAAGAGCAGTCGGACTGAGTAGACGAAGCCTACTGCCTCAGTTCGCACCAAGAAAGTAGCTGAGTCCTCGACTGACTCAGACGGTGAACGGACTCTGTCCCCTTCTTCCAAGAAATCCAAGAAGACCAAGCCCTCGAAGTAGAAGCCCTCTCCCTCTGCTCTAAGGGATGAGGAACCAGAAGAGTAACAGGAATCGCTTGAACCTCTTGTCACGAAAAAGACTCGCAGATTGGTCAAGTCTGGTGAGACTTTGCTCTTAGAGGCTGAGTTTTATCAGTATGGCACCCTAATCAAGAGTCAGACAGTTCAGGATGCGGCCATCTAGGCATCAATAGCCGCTTGAGCTATCATCTCATCAAGTTCATCCCTTTTCGAGTAGTTCGAAAAGGACCTCACGGAGACAAGTCATAAGATAACTGAAGAACTAAGTCCAAATTTAGCCATGGACAAGCTCGTTTTATCGACTGTGTTGGCTCCAAATCCTCTTTCAGTCTTCATACCATCTAATGACGGAGCAGAGGCCACAAATGCAACAATGGATTGTGCAACTGAGGAAGGTGAAGTTACAAAGCCTACTAAGAAGACTAAAGAAGAGAAGACCGCGGCTGAGACTGCAGCCGAGAAAACTGGTGAGAATGTTGACTAGGAGATAACTGAGCAAGAAGTCACTGTTATTCCATCCCAGGAACCAACAAAACAATAAAGTGATGAGCCGACCCAACAAGATGAACATGACTCCCCTCTCTTTGATGATGCTGAAGATAATGAGCCGGAGCTGACTCTGGCAGAGCTCGAACAAAAGACATTAGTGCAAACATTTAACAGAGTTCATCTTGATGCAGTTTGTCAAGCACTCTCTCTCCATCTGGAGTTGACCGATCGCCCTAACTTCCTCTTCATAGTGACTGACATGCTGATGTATGTGGCAGTCAGTCTGAAGATTGAAGATCTGAAGATTTTATTTATTTTATTTTAATTTTTGTTTTTAATTATTATAGGCCAACAATATGGCTTTATTTTAGTTATTTTGGTAATTTTATATTTGATTAGGATAAGGATTAGTTTCATTATTAGTTTAGGATTGTTTCCTTATTGTTCAAGTGTAATACCCCGAATTTTTATAAGTCTTTAAATGCGTTTTAAATTTCAATATGCCTAAATAATACGCCTTGAATAATAATAAGATTTTTCCCAAGAAAAGGGATTTGCTGAAAATGACCAAATTGCCCTTATGTGCTTTGACGTGAATTTTCTCGTTTCGATTATTCGAATCGAGTCTGTGATGCATTGATTGAGTTTATTTATATGAGTTTGAGCATGAGTATGATTTTTGGAGAATTTTGAGAATTTTTACTTTTCAGTGAATAGTAACGAGAACCGAGAAAACACTATTCACCGACGAACTTAGAATTTAACCTAATTAGTGTCTTTTGAATCTAGATTTAATTCTAAGACCCCTGAGATATGTTAGAAGCTTATCCGAGATCACATGAGAGAATTCTAAGAGTTTAGTTCTTAATGGATTAATTAGCCGATTAATTTTTAGGTTTTCTTCGTTACTTGGAATTTTGACCTAAAAATTAGATATTCGGAATCCTTGAATTATTTCGTGAGATATGAGATAGAGTTGAGGTGTTTTCGATGTCGGAAACGAGACGAGGAGAGTTTAGAGCCGTTTTCAGTATAAATAAAATAACACGGACATATTCTACCGGAA
This sequence comes from Schizonepeta tenuifolia, assembly GCA_029490685.1. Lineage (NCBI taxonomy): Eukaryota > Viridiplantae > Streptophyta > Magnoliopsida > Lamiales > Lamiaceae > Schizonepeta > Schizonepeta tenuifolia. The sequence continues at coordinate 4,948,164 of CM055957.1, forward strand.
AACTTTTTCATCCGAGGAAAATTATACCCGTGATAAAATGAGAATCTCTCTCTCATCTCTCTCCCTCTCACCACCGACCTCCCTCTCTCTCTCCCTAATCTCTCTCTAGGTGTAGCCTATTTTCAACTCCTACATGGAATATCATGATTATATTCCTTCTCTTAATATCTAAGAGAAAAATTTATCTCATTCATCATTCATCTCACTTACACACTCTCTCTCATTCCATCGAGCATCATCACAAGAGAAAGAAGAAATATTCTCTCCATCTCTCTCCCCTCTTTGCCGAGAAAGATACACACACACACAAAAATTGTGAAACCTCCATTGAAGCTTCCATCTTCAAGCTTCCAAGGCTCCAAGTTTCAAGAGATCATCATCATCCTCTCTAGTTCTTCCAACTTTAATTTAAGAGGTAATAATCCTTCAAATTTTGAGTTCAAATCCAAGCAAAAACATCTCTCTATTTCCTTTAATTTTCGGCACTCTAGCCCTAAAATGAGATGTTTGATTCTTGTTTTAATTTTTTTCAGGATTTAAGATGAAATCCACCATGAAAATTCAAGGTAGAGTTTGAGCCTTCAAACCCCTTCAAATCGGTTTCACCAAGATCAAGAGGAGAAGCTTCGATTTAATTTTTAAAGTAGGTTATTCATTTAATTACTTGTATATATGTAATCTCTAATCCCTAAAGAAAAGAAAGCATGCATGATTTTAATTTATGCGTAGGCAAACTAGGGATCGATGTGAGAATCGATGTGAGAATCGATGTGAGGAAATCGTTAGGAGAATCAAACCCTAGGAATTAATCTATGAATTAAAAGAGAAAAGAAAATAAATTCCCCTAAAAATGGATTAAAACCGAAAAATAGGGGAGAAAAGAGGAAAAATCGATTTACATGATTTATTGATGATTTAATGATCTATATGTATTATGAGCATGATTTGGATGGTTATTATGTATGAGAAAAATTGAGAAAATAATTTGCTTAATTATTATGTTAATACCGAAAATTTTGAGTTTATGGAGAAGAAATTATTTTGATTTATTTCTTGATGATTTGTTGATGTTATGAGCATGAGATGATTATGAGTTATAGATGATTTGATTCATTATGATGATATATGAGGAGAAATTGATTTATATTCATGTTTGAAGAAGAAATGATAATTTGATGATTTTTAGTGATTTTGATGTTATGAAGATTTGAGCATGTTTGTGTGAAATTTTGAATATTAGATGTTAAAGGAGTATTATGGAAGAGAAAAAGATGAATTTCTAAGCATGAAAACATGAAAAAAATCGAAAATTAGAAGTTGAATGCCTAGTGTGTGTTCTAGGTGTTCTTGGTGAAAATATGAGTTTTTGAATGAGTGTTCTTGGTGTTCTAGGTGTTCTTGGTGTAATTTTGAAGATTTAAAGAACAATAAAATTAATTATAAAATAAATTAAATTAGAAATATTGAGAATAAAAATAATTAGAAAATAAAAAGAAAAGTAATTAAAATAATAATGAGTTTTGGAATTGAGAAAATAAAAAAAAATTCTTTATTAACTAATTAGAGTTAAGAAGAGAAAATTTTGTTTTATTAATAAAAGATTAAGAAAAAGAATTTTTTTGAGAATAAGCCGCCTAGCTAGTCTTCGGAAGTTAGGTGAGCTTTTCTAAAACCAAAATCTTCGATGAATGCTATTATTATTATTGAGTATTATTATGTGAGTTTTGAAGTTCGATTGACTTGCCGTTTTTACATGAGTTTTGGTATGCTTTATCATCTGCTTAAGATATGAATGCCCTGTGAAAGACAGGAACCCACGTGTGGTATTTGAATGGTTTGAGGTGACTGTGAGCTTTACTTCGGTTTAGCCGGTCATAGTGTTTGAGAAGGAGGCCTACTTCTCGGCACAGAGTTAATGTGGTAGATGATACATGCCTTTGATTGAGTATATATTATGTTTTGACTGTGCAGTCTATTCAGAAAGAAAATGTTTCTGCATTCACAAGTAAACGATTTTTAATTGCATTAATACTTGTGATGCTTCGGCAAGGCAAGTTCAATTGTATAGCTCTAAGAGCAAGTTTTCAAATGTTTTGGCACGTGTTCACTGAGTACGAAGTACTCAGCCTTGCATGTATTTCTAAACGTGCAGGTTAGCGAGATGTGGATGGCGTGGGCGGCTTGGTGGTGTGGTGTGTTGTTTGGTCGAGTAGAAAGTAGACTGGCAATTGCATGTCTCCATACATGCAGTTGTTGGGATTGAGTCGAGATTTCCGCTGCAATGCAATGCTATGTTAATTGAAGTCTTTTGATATGTTTTTGAATTATACTCTGATACATGTTCTTATTCACGATCGATGTGCTCGATACAATTTACCGCTTATCCTTTATTCTCGTTTCTTGTGAACTTGATATCCTTATTCCAATTTGAATTTGATATGTAAATTATCCATGCTCGTTTGATATTTTAGTTGTGACTTGGAAGCATGTTTTTATTTGTTGTCGCTTTCGGTCAATATTCCCTTGTTTCCCTGAGCATGAATCCCTTAATTGAGTTGAGATGACAGATGGTTAGTAGTGTTAGTGTCGTTAGTCGCACCTCGGGAGTCGGGTGTGACATCAAGGAATTGTTTCTTTACTAGATTGGGATTATGTTTTCTTTTTATTTAAGGAATTATTTTTCCTTATTATATTAGGACTTTATTGTATTCCACCCCTATAAATAGGTTTATAGGGTATGTATTAAATAACAATTTGATGAATAATATTTTGTGAGTTTGTTTCTCCTTCAGTTCGTTTACCAAACTAGCAGATTAGCGGCATGTCACTGTGATGTTCTTATCGACTTATCAAACGGATCACCATCCCCATTTGTGGCGTCATTCATCGTCCCGGAGTTGTTGCGTCAACATCACATTGGGTTATAGGGAATTCCATTCGCCTATTTCATTTCGTGGGTTAGTCAGAGGTTTTGGTATATTCCATCTTATCCGGTTCGGTTTAGATTTGGTCTTGGGTGTATACTATTCACGTCGGCGTCTGCAACTCCGGCTAGAATCGTATCATTTGATATCGGAGCCTGATCTGAACCTCTATCTTTTATCTGTTTTTGTCTTAGAAAAAAAATAAAAAAAAAAGAGAGAGAAAAGAGAACGAAAAAAAAATATTGTTCTTTCGATGCAGCTTTGAAGCTGTGGATTTGAGGATAATCCCTTTCAAGAGGAGGGGAATGATGCAATCCAAGATTGAAGATCTGAAGATTTTATTTATTTTATTTTAATTTTCATTTTTAATTATTGTAGGCCAAAAGTAAGGCTTTATTTTAGTTATTTTGGTAATTTTATATTTGATTAGGATAAGGGTTAGTTTCATTATTAGTTTAGGATTTGTTTCCTTATTGTTCAAGAAATTGTTTCCTTACTAGATTACGATTATGTTTTCTTTTTATTTAAGGAATTGTATTTCCTTATTTGAATATGACTCTATTGTGTTCCAAACCTATAAATAGGTCTAGTAGGGCATGGATTAAATAACGATTTGATAAATAATATTTTGTGAGTTTGTCTCTCCTTCAGTTCGTTCACCGAACTAGCCGATTGGCGGCATGCCACCGTGATGTTCCTATCGACTTATCAAACGGATCACCATCCCCATTTGTGGCATCATTCATCGTTCCCGAGTTGGTGCGTCAACATCATGTTGGTTTATAGGGAATTCCATTCGCCTATTTCATTTCGTGGGTTAGATTCAAAGGTTTTGGGATATTCCATCTTATCTGGTTCAGTTCAGATTTGGTCTTAGGTGTATACTATTCACGTCGACATCTACAACTCCGGCAATGATCGTAACATTTGGTATCAGAGCCTGAATTAAACCTCTATCTTTTATTTGTTTTTGTCTTAGAAAAAAAATAGAAAAATAAAAGAGAGAGAAAAGAGAAAGAAAAAAACATATTGTTCTTTTGATGCAGGTTTGAAGCTTTGGATTTGAGGACAAATTTCTTTCAAGAGAAGGAGAATGATGCAATCCAAGATTGAAGATCCGAAGATTTTATTTATTTTATTTTAATTTTCGTTTTTAATTGTTGTTGGCCAAAAATAAGACTTTATTTTAGTTATTTTGGTAATTTTATATTTGATTAGGATAAGGATTAGTTTCATTATTAGTTTAGGATTTGTTTCCTTATTGTTCAAGGAATTGTTTCCTTACCAGATTAGGATTATGTTTTCTTTTTATTTAAGGAATTATTTTTCCTTATTAGATTAGGACTCTAATGTATTCCATCCCTATAAATAGGTCTAGTAGGGCATGGATCAAATAACGATTTGATGAATAATATTTTTTGAGTTTGTCTCTCCTTCAGTTCATTCACCGAACTAGCGGATTGGCGGCATGCCACCGTGATGTTCTTATCGACTTATCAAATGGATCACCATCCTCATTTGTGGCGTCATTCATCATTCCCGAGTTGTTGCGTCAACATCACGTATGGATATAGAGAATTCCATTCGCCTATTTCATTTCGTGGGGTAGATTCAGAGATTTTAGGATATTCCATCTTATCCAGTTTGGTTCAGAGTTGGTCTTGGGTGTATACTATTCACGTCGGCGTCTGCGACTCTGGCAAGGATCGTATCATTTGGTATCAGAGCCTAATTTGAACCCTATCTTTTATTTGTTTTTGTCTTAGAAAAAAAAAAGGAAAAAAAAAAAGAAAAGAGAAAGAAAAAAAAAATATTGTTCTTTTGATGTAGGTTTGAAGCTTTGGATATGAGGACAAATCCCTTTCATGAAGAGGGAAATGATGCAATCCAAGATTGAAGATCTGAAGATTTTATTTATTTTATTTTAATTTTCATTTTTAATTATTGTAGGCAAAAAATAAGGCTTTATTTTGGTATTTTTGGTAATTTTTTATTTGATTAGCTGTAATACCCCGATTATTTCTAATGTCTTTAAAAATGAAAGTTAATAATAATTATGGCTTTGCACGACTAAGATCATGAAATTAAATTCTAAGATTTACGGTGAAATCCGTTTCAGAAAATAATTTCCAGAAGTCGGACGAACGACTACTATATTTAGGGTTTTCGCGTCCGGTAAAATTTTCGTCCGAAAACTCAGAATTAAAATCCGTCAAATTTTACATTCACTTTTTCTTCAATACGAGTTCACCGGAGAAAGTTAGTTTTTATGATTTTCCAGGCGAAATTTAGACTGTCTAATCCCGACTTTTTCTCGGATTTTGAAAAACGAATTAGGTTTTCCGAGTACATAAATTATTTCCAATCTAACGGACGAATTAGATTTCGTCGAATTCGAAACTATCTAAGAAAGTATTTCTCAACTTTTTAATCGTCATTTAAGAGCCGGAAACGAGATATTTTCGTCTAATAATTCCTCGCCAAACGCTCCCTAACGACTCACCATACACTTTGTTAGATTTTTCCTTTACTTTATGTATATAACAATGAGTCATCACCTCCTCTCTTCTCCCTCCCTTTACCGCCAACACACACACATACTCTCTCTCTCATTTTCTTCTCCAATCCTCCATTAAAGCTCCAACCTTCAAGCTTTCTCAAGCACTCAAGTCTTCCATCTACCGATCAATTCCATTTCTGAGTTCATATTCCGCAAGGTAAGAACTTCGTCTCCAATACGAACCGAACACAAATCTTTTTCCATCTTTTTCATTTTTTCGAAAGATAGGAGATGGAATAACCTGTTGTCTTTTAATCGAATCATGTTCTAGTATGTTTAGAATCGACTTCTACGGATCGAATCACGAAGAAAATCACTCCCCATTTCTTTAGGTTATTACCGAAATTTTTATAATTTTTGGGGGTTTGATCGTAGTTCGATTTCTTTGATGTTTGATCGATAGATTAGTGTTCTACATGTTGCTAATTGACTCTATGAATTAATTTAGATTTTTCTAAAAATAAAAGTTGAAGGATAAGAGATGAAGATTGGTCGATTTAGTATAGTAAATGTTATGATATGCTCGATTGATTAATAGAAATGAGATATGCGATGTATGAGGATGATTATATATTTAATTGGGATTTTTCTAAAAATAAAACGAAAAACGTAAGAGACGAAAACGTGTCGATAAGTTGAAGCTCGTTAATGTTTTGATAATATGATTTGCGTATTAGTGATGCTCGTTAGATGATAATCGTTATTGTTTAATGAACGAGTTAGTAGTTGACGGCTTTTACATCCGAGATATGAAATGATGAGTTATAGTTGTGAATGAGAAGTAGAGACGAGAAGTTTGAATTGTTTTGTTATAGTAAATGATTAGTTTGAAAAGGCGAGGTTTTAAACGTCGTGCTTATAATCGAAAAATGAAAAGGAGTTCATCACGTATGATGATACGTGTTGACTGCCTTGAGTCAGTTTTTTTCGTGAAAAATAAGGTGGAATAACATAAGTCGAACCTAGAAAACCGTGCGTCGATTTTATCGAGCATTAGGGTTTCACTCGGCAGTTTTGCGACCCTTCACGGAAACTGCCATATCTCCTAGCTCGTTTATCGGAATTGAGATCCATAAATTGGAGAGTAAACTAGACATCCGAGGCTTTCTTTTGGTACAGGGCACGTCCCCTGTTTCGAAATCCCCTGTTCTGTACAAGCTTACTGATCTGTGCAGGATTGTTCAAAAAACTTAGATTCTTAAGTTGAATTCTTCTCAACTTGAACCCTTTCGATCTTTTAAGTCGTTTCAAGTTATCGACTACTTTCTTTCTACTGACCTAAGTGTCAAGTGCAGAACTAAATGAGTGTCAAACAAGATGCGTTCGTATCTCGTTTCTGTTTAATTAAAAGAGTTTAGTTTAGCGTGCAAATGCCTAAAAAGTCTAAAGGACTAAAACTTAATTCGATTTTCTATATTCGTTTATCATTTGCGACCGAGTTTTAAAGTATGATTATTTACGATGAAGGAGAAAGTCAGCACAAGGGCAGGACGGAAGATTGAAGAACGGAAGCTCGTATAGTAGTTCTGTATTCTATCGAGGTGGGCTTTTATATATATGAAACTGATGGTCCCGATACGAGATACTGGTGTATGGGGGGGGGGGGGGAATACACTAGTTTGGATTTTTCAACTTTGAAAACTTAACACTCGAAAATCACTTCAACTGAGTAAAGAAAGGCTCAGCTGAAATCACAACTGAGTAAGAGAACTCAGCTGTGAGAGTGGTGCTGTGCGGAATATGGTGGAAATTATACTCGTAAAAACAAGTCACGCTTTTATGCTCGGTTGGTCATGAACCAAAACAGTTGAATATGCAAATATGCAGTTTGTATGCCGGTTAGTTTGGTCAGTTGAAAATGCAATAAGTAACTGAACAGAAATAAACACAGACACACAGAATTTAACGTGGTTCGGAGATAACCCTCCTACGTCCACGGGGAGTTGTGAGTCCACACAACTCTGTTCAAGTTCTTCTGGACAAACCACTCAGCTTACGCGGGCTGAGCAACCGTTATGGATAAGTTTGCGGGTACTTATCAACCTTACAGTTTAGTTTACGGGTACTAAACGACCTAACTACTCAGTTGCAAGAAGAGTAGGATCCTAGACCTTTTCAGGTGAAAGAAAAAAAATGTGATTCCAACTTACAGCTCGAACGGAAGGTGAGCTGTGATCTAACTCTCTATGAACTCTCACTAAGTGATGTTCTCAAGGTTCGATCTAAAGACACAAAAACTATCTAACTCTAGAACTCTCAACAAGTGATGTTCTAAGAGATTCAGTTTACTTCATGAAGAATATTGCTCTTTTCTTTTTGCTCTCAGATTTCTTCTCGCGTGTGTGTCTTGTGTTTCGAATGAATGAATGCCTCTTATTTATAGGCGGAGAGTATCAACTAGCCGTTAGAGGAGCTGTTGATCTCTGATCATTGAAAGCGATGGCTTGTCTCTCATCTCTGCAGACTTTCCCGATAGGGCATCTGTGCTCTTCTGCTTTCCATCTGAGACAGCCTTGTGTTGGGCCAAATGGGGTAATGATTGAATGGTCAAACCCTCATCTGACTTCCTTTTGAAATTCAAATTCAAACCTTTCTGACAGTCAACCTCGGTTAGTCGGTTGAAAATCTTGATCTTTATCTGAGTGGTCTTCAGCTGATGTTCTGTCTGAACCGTTGAACTCTCAGCTGACTTTGAACTTCATGTTGAGACTTCTTTATAACTTCCCCCTTCTTGAAACATTCTCTTTCTCGGATGGCATGCTACAGCTGATGTTCCAACTGAACAGTTGGCTTGAACTCTCAGCTGTCAAAAAGCATTCCTCTTTTTGGCATAGCTCTCTCATCAGGCAAAGTCTTGTAACTGATGTTCCTCATCCGATCTTTCATCCGGGGTTGTATCCGAGTGTTGCTATGTTGCCGTCTTCAGCTGGAGATCTGTAAAGATAAAATCTTAACATTGCTCAAACAGCAAGCCTAACAGCTAACATTAGGAACTGGCAACATCTACTCGGTTGGGGTCATTTGGTTTTAGAATTCATCAAAACTCTTACTAATAAATTTCCCAACAATTTTCCCCTTTTTGATGATGCCAAAACCACTTACAACTTAAAACCACTACTGATCTAAACCTCACTAACTTATCTAAAATCTCAGCTGAAATTCTAGACAGTCTATAAGATAAAACATCAAAGGGTTAGCACAGTTATAACATGGTATTTAAAAAATACTGCGATTCATGGCTTGGACAATGAGATATTGTGCGTCAAGTTGAATCGTATATATACTTGAAGTTTTCATTACAACTGATGATTACAGTAATAAGTACAAAATATTTAAAGATACATCAGTTGCTCCAAAAACTACATCAGCTCAAAAACTATCAGCTCAAAAACTTCGTCAGCTCAAAAATACTGTTGACCATACTTGCTGAAGATACGGTCAAAGATCTCTTTCTTCACAGCTGACTCGATCCCAGTGTTGACACCATGTTCCTTGCAGACTTGTCTCGCCTCAGCCATGATCGCATTTCTGTTCGGAGTGCTTGTGCCCTTGATCATCTGAGGGCGATATCTGAGCTTCTGCGGAACTGGAACGGTGTTGGGATCGAGCGAGCTTTCAGCATAGCTCGCTGCAACTGTCTGAACATTCCAGGGTCTCCAGATCTGAGCTCCTACAAGGCTTCCTTGAAGGCTTGCCTTGGGTCTTCAGTTGAGTAGACCTTCCTGTAGTAAAAATCATTTATGAACTCGTGCTTGAACTGCTCCCAGTCATCGTTCCACTCAGCATTCATCCACTTGTCAATGTGTGGGAACCGAGACGGGAGCGGGGCGTTCCTCTGCAGCTGCTGCATCTTCTTCCTAGCCTCAGCCTTCATCTGGTGCTTGTTTATTCTTCGCACGCTCCGGCTGGCTTTATTTCTGTCTACATTCTTCTCAATCTTGGCCAGTTCCTTCTCGAACTTAGCCACCTTCTTGGCCTGATCAGCAGCAAACTTCTTAATCCAAGAGGGATTCAAATATTTCTCCTTCGACTCCCCCATAGCTTTTGCAGCTTCGATGCAAAATTCAACAGAGATCCCGTCAAGATCGTTATCGAGCTCGGCTGTAAGCTTGGCTACGAGGTCGTGGGAGACTTCCAGTTCCTGCTCTTCTGACTCCTTCGGCTGAGAACCTTCAGCTTCTTCCCTTTGAGGTTCAGCTGGCACTCCTTCTTCCCCCTGCTCGTGAACTCTTTTCCCCTGTCCAGCAACAGCTGCTGGCTCATTTCCTTCCCCCTTTTTGGCATCATCCAATAGGGTGGCAACTGAGCCATCTAGGGAGGTCAGCTTGGCCTCAGCTTGTTGAACTCGGGAGAAGAGTTCGTCCACAGCATCCTTCTCTTCCACCTTCTTTGCCAGCTCCAGGTCCTGGCGTTCCTGCTCGGCTTTCTTCAAGGCTGCAAAGGTCACAGAGACATCTTTGTGAAGGGTGACGAACTCAGCTCGAAAATTGGCGAACTGAGACATCCACTCCTGGTCCTGTGTCTGCTGAGACTTTGCCAGATCAGATTCAGCAATGGACTTGAAGACGTTGAAGTCCGAGCTGAGTCCTTGAACCGCCTTCTTCAAATCCTTGACCTCCGAGCTGGTAGAAGAGGAGAGGTCTTCGAGCTTTTGCTGAAGGGAGGAGGAGAGTTGTTCCAACTGATTCTTCAAGGAAGCGTTTTCTTCCATCAGCTGATTCATCTTGGCAGCTTCCTCTTCCTTGTTGCGGTTGATTTTGGACAACAGCTCCTGCCTCAGCTGGTTGACCCTCTCAGTGATCAGCTCACAGATAGCATCGGTGGAGTGAGCTGGCTGATCAGAGGGTACAGGCAGTTGTTGTTGTTGTGTCTGAGTTGTTTGGTCCACGACAACCAGGGCTGTTCGGCTGGCCAGGTAATGTTTCAGCTTATCTTCTTCCCTCTTGGCCGCCTCTTCAGCTGTGTCGACATCCTCCATATGGTTGGCATTCTTGGCCAACATATGATCCAGAAATTGTACAGCTCCAGGATTGTCGCACAGCTCCCTGGTGTCTGTCCCTTCTTGTTGACTCTTATCCAGGCGTCGACGGAGCACAACCACCTTCTGGTTGTAGGCAACCTCCAGGTTCTGGTAGTCGAAGTACACCCTCAGGTTGGATTCTTCAACCTTCAACCTGTCCTAACCATGGATCCTGAGGGTTTCCTCCTTAACGTACAAATAGCTGAAAATGACGCTGAACTAATAGAGCAGTTCCGTCCCGAACATGGCAAAGATGGGCATTGAGCTTGCCTCGGGGAACATACCGATTAGTTTTTGGAAGCAGTAGTCCAGCCGGCCTTCATACTCAGCCAAGATCACCTGGCGGTTGGCTTCTTCATCAATTGGGGGTGGGTCGATTTCGAAGGATATGGGTTCAAGGGTGTCATCAACATTGGCCAAAGGAACGGTCTCAACGTTGGCATCGAGCGAGAGGCTCGGGATATCTGACTGAGGACCAGTTGAGAGAACTGGATCCTCTTTGGGTGGTGAGTGGGCTGGCTCAATTGTTTCCTCAGACACAGGTGGGATTTCCTGGCTGGCATCAGCTCCAGTTGGTGGACTGTCGTGGGACTCCTCAGATGAAGAAGAGTCATCTGAGGAGGAGCTGGATTCCTCCACGTGGATCTCCACCCCTTCAGCCATCTTTTCTTGTGGGCGGGGTTGAATGACGAACGCAGCTGCATCAACCGATTGGCTAGATTCGGTTGATTTCTCAGCTGGTGTCTCCACCACGGGGCCAGATGCAGCCGGTTGAGCTGCCGGCTGTATGATCTTGATCCTGGGCTTTTTCTTGAGGGGTTCCACCTCTTCTTCTTCTTCTTCTTCTTCTTCTTCTTCTTCTTCTTCTTCTTCTTCTTCTTCTTCTTCTTCTTCTTCTTCTTCTTCTTCTTCTTCTTCAGCTTCTTCAGCCACCTTCTCCAACTGGCGCTTCGCAAGCTTGGACCTTGATGGGTGGCGAGCTGCTGGAGCCATCTCCACAACTGGCTTGGAGGCTCCCTTGGGAGTGTAGACTGCTTCCACAACATCCCTAGCCTTTTTAGCTGTAGGGAACAGCATCAGCTTGCTGAACGGAGGGTCCTCACTCCCTTCCCAGCTCAGCTTTTGTCCCTTGGTGGCTTGGAGGATCAGGGCAGAAATTTTTGTGCCGAAGTTGAGTGTGCCTTTGACACTCAACAGCTGTTCTCCGGACTCAGCTGCCGTCTCGGAAATTTTCAGCTTCTCCGCCCACAGCTGGCTTTCAATGTAGCCTAGCCAGTCAATCTTGTGTTGTTCCTCCAAGGCCTTCTGCTGCTTGAGCTTCGGTCTGCTAATATCACCGAAAGCTCCTCCGTATGCGAAGGCGCATTTTGAAATTACGCCAAAAAGAAGTCGGTGCTCCGGCTTCAGTTTGGTCCTCTGCATACTCCCCTTCAGAGGTTCGGGGACAAGAAGGATTGTCTGCAGAAATGCATCTGCATCCTTGTCTGAGAAGTTCCCCATTACATCTATGGCTTCCCGATTTCTGGGGATGATCTTCTCCAGTTCTTTGGACACCTTGATTTTGATGGCGGTGTCTTCCATCGAACGAGAAGTGCTATTTCGTTGCTTGCACGGGATGGTCGTGACAAGGCCCAGGTCTGCATCACGTTGCAGATTCCTGTAGAAGTGGGCAACCTGCTTCCTCAGCAGCTTGGAAGGAGAGAGGGTTGCCCAATTTAGCAGGCCGTGGTCGGAAAGAATGATGGCGACGGGAGCCAGTTCCGGCGAGGTCAGAGCTGCTCTGGAAAGAACCTGTTCGAAGTGAATCTTCGACATCATCATGTCGAAGGATTCCTGGAATGTAGCTAGTTCTGCGGAGACCATCTTCTTTGAGGCTTTTGATTTAGGTGCCATCTCAGAGGAATATATATGCAAAGAAGGAAGAAATGTGTTACTGGAAATGGTGAGACAATTTCGGAGAAGATGATGAATAGTTAGTAAAGATATGCACGAAAAGAGAAGGTAAGGATCACTTCCTGATTTGCCGCCTTATATAGGTCTTTGACTCGGATGAGATCAACGGCTGGGGTTAAATGGCGCGAATCCATCAACGACTGAGATTACGCTACTGTTGGGTAATTTTGACTGACTCTCCACGCGCGCGAGTGAGAAGGTGAATAGTTTAATGTGTCAGCCCAGTCGCACTATAAAGTAAGGCTATAGGAGTTCAGCCAGACTTTACATTAAATGCGACACGAAGGCTTGTTCAGTTTAGCTGACATGTTCAGGAATGTTTGAATTTATTTCAAACATTCTCATTGAATATCATAACACCTTCAGCCATAAATGATACCTGCCAGCTGATGTCTGAATCAGCTGTGTACCTCAGTTGTGTTCCTCAGTTGCCGCATACCATCAGCTGACTCGAGTTCGTCTGTTCAGCTGACGTCTGATATCTTCAGTTGGGGCTCCGCATCTGAAATTCCCCCTTCATCTGAGCTTCCCCCTCAGATGGATATCTGACTCTTCAGCTCGGATGGATCCTCATCAGCTCGGATGACTCTTCATCTGATGGATCCAATAGTCCAAGAAGATCACATAACATCTTGAACCGGGCTTCAGGTAGAGGTTTGGTGAAGATATCAGCTCTCTGAATCTCAGTTGGAATCTTCTCCATGGACACATCCTTCTTCTCAATATGATCTCGGATGAAATGATGACGAATGTCGATATGCTTTGTCCGAGAGTGGTGAACAGGATTCAGAGAGATAGCTATGGCACTCGAGCTATCACAATGAATGGGAACCTGTCCAGTTGCAACTTCATAATCTCTCAGCTGTTGCTTCAGCCACAACACTTGCATGCAACAGCTTCCAGCAGCCATATACTCTGATTCGGTTGTAGAAGTAGCAACACATGCTTGTTTCTTGGAGAACCATGAAACTAGCTTGCTTCCCATGAACTGACAGTGTCCAGAAGTAGACTTCCTGTCCAACCGATCTCCGGCTAGGTCCGCATCTAAGTATCCGGTCAGTTGGATATTGTCGTCAGTTGGATACCACAACCCAACATTGACAGTTCCCTTCAGATACTTGATGATGTTCTTTGCTGCCAACATGTGAGCTTCCCTTGGTTGGACTTGAAAACGAGCACACACTCCAACTGCGTATGATATGTCTGGTCGGCTTGCAGTTAGGTATAGCAAAGAACCGATGATCCCTCTATACTTGCTGGCATCCACTAGCTTTCCCTCAGCTCTGGGTTCAATCTTCCAGTTAGTATTCATTGGGATCCTTGTTGTCTTACTTGTCTGCAATCCGAAGTTGGTGATGAGCTCCTTTGTATACTTAGACTGATTGATGAAGATCCCTTCTGGTGACTGCTTCACTTGTAATCCAAGGAAGTAATTCATCTCGCCCATCATTGACATCTCGAACTTCTCCTTCATGAGATCTGAAAACTTTTTGCACAGCTCCTCTGACTTGGAACCGAATATGATGTCATCCACGTAGATTTGCACTACAAGTATATCATCTCCAACTTTGATGGTGAACAGGGTTTTATCAACTGATCCTAGTTTGAATCCCGAGTTCAATAGAAAACCACAAAGAGTGTCATACCAGGCCCTTGGCGCTTGCTTTAGTCCATAGATAGCTTTCTTCAACTTGTACACTCTTCCATCTCCAGTCTCAAAACTAGGAGGTTGTTCAACATACACATCTTCCTTGAACTCTCCATTGAGGAATGCACACTTCACATCCATCTGATACACTTTGAACTTGTGATGTGCGGCATAAGCTAGAAAGATTCGGATGGCTTCCAGCCTTGCAACTGGCGCGAAAGAGTCTTCAAAGTCGATTCCTTCTTGTTGGCAGTATCCTTGAGCTACCAACCTTTCTTTATTCCTCACAATGAATCCAATGGCGTCTCTCTTGTTTTTGAAAATCCACTTCAATCCAATCACCTTGACACCATTTGGTCTTTCTACCAACTCCCATACACAGTTGCGTAGAAACTCATTCAGTTCTTCCTGCATGGCTGTTGTCCAGTGGACACAGTTGAGAGCTTCCCCAACATTCTTTGGTTCTGGCACATCGGCTACAAAGCAAGAAATCATGGCAACATCTCCAGCTTGCTCGAACTCCTCTAGAACTGCCAACTCCTCAGCAAATTGGGCATAAGTGTTGGAATCTTCCTCGGTTGATTCTGGATTTGCAACTCGGCTCCTTGTACGCACACCCTCGGTTGGATCTCCGATGATGTCGTCAGTAGAATGAACTTCATACCATCTTCGGTTGCGTCTTCCTTCATCTTCCAACTGTGGCTGTTCTGAAAACTGAGTTGGAGTCTTCAGAGCTGGTGATTGATCAGCTGTTGAGTCTGGAACCTTAACATTGACAGCAGTTTGAACTGAGCTCGGTTGGGCTTCAGATGCTGATGCAGTTGGAGGAGCATCAGCTGAAGTTCCCCCTTGGGATGAGCTGAGGTCTTCGCATTCATCTTCAGAGGAGTATGGATCATCATCCTCAGCTGCCCAAACCAGTGGTTCAGCTAGGTTCTTTTCCCTTAGAGCTTGCGATCTGGTGAGAACAGGTGGAGCAGCTGGATCTGGTTGTTGTCCTTTAGCCTGTTCCCTGCACTCAAAGGTAGATTCATCAAAACTAACATGAGGTGTTATTTCCACAACACGAGAGCTGTTGTTGAAAACTCTGTATGCCTTGATCCGAGCAGCATATCCAAGAAATATGCCCTTCGAAGCTTTGGCATCAAAAGTTTTCAACTGAGTCTTCCCATTGTTGTGAAAAAAACACTTAGAACCAAAAACGCGAAAAAAAGAAATATCTGGCTTCCTGCGTCTCCATAGCTCATATGGTGTCTTTCCCAACCGCTTGGTTAGAAGAGACCGGTTCTGAGTATAGCATGCAGTGTTGATCACTTCAGCCCAAAATCTCTTTGGCAGAGCTGAGCTGGCTAACACGGATGTGGCTGCATCCTTCAGCGTTCTGTTCCTTCGCTCAACTACTCCATTCTGTTGCGGAGTACGCGCGGCTGATGTCTGATGGGTAATTCCATTCTTCACGCAATACTCGATGATGGTTTCATTTAGGAACTCAGTTCCACGATCTGATCAGATAGAAATGATCTTCATCTCTTGTTGGTTCGATATTCGATCCATCAGCTTGGGCAGCTCATCTCGGGTTTCACTCTTGTGACGCATGAAAATGGTCCACATGTACCTCGAGTAATCATCAGTTACAACCAGTGTATATTCGTTGCCATTTAAGCTCTTTGTTGTAACTGGCCCGAAGAGATCCATATGGATCAGCTGTAACACTCGGTTGGTTGAGGGAGTTGACTTCAATCGGAAGGAGGATCTAGCGAGCTTTCCCAGCTGGCATGCACTGCAGATGTGTGTTGTTGAAAACACTCGATTTGGTATCCCTCTTGCATATTCTTGTCTGGCGAGTTGGTTCATCGTCTTGAAGTTCAGATGGTTGAGCCTTTTGTGCCACAACCAGCTCACATCCGAACTGCTCTTTGATAACAGACAGGTGTCAGGGAGGCTACTGTTCCAGTCAGCGTAGTATACATTCCCAGTTGGTGATCGATTTCCCAACAATATCACCTGCTTTGATCCGACATCTTTAACCCTGCAACCCTGTGCATTAAACTTGACAGAGAAACCATTATCACAGAATTGGCTGATGGAGAGCAAGTTATGCTTCAATCCATCAACATAAGAGACATTAGAAATTGAAACATGATTGGTTTCAAGGGTACCGTAACCTCTGGTGTAACCTTTTGAGTTATCACCAAAAGTAACTGATGGACCTTCTTTCTCCACCAAACTTCCAAGCAAATCCTTTAGATTCGTCATGTATTTCGAGCATCCACTGTCCATTACCCATTTTGTTGTAGACGCTTTCTTCTTCCTCAGCTGTTTCTCCTGTACCTGCAAAGAGAAACTCGCTTAGGTCCCCAATTTCAGTTGAGTCCTGGAGGGTTAGAACCAGTTCCCCCTGGAACTGTGCGTCGCTTTTCCCTGTAAACTCGGATGGATTTATCATTCTAGATTACTTTTCCTTCATCATCAACTATAACAATACCTCGGTTATCCTTAGGCTTGTTGTTAATAGAGATGTTCTGTTTCTTGGGAGGAGTTGGATTTCTCCCATGTTGAGCTTTAGGAGGTGAGGCTTTCCCCCTGTTTTGATGGCGATTCTTATCCTGTTGAGTTTGTCTTTGAGGTCGGACGCCATGTTGGAATCTTTGTGGCTGATTCTGATTGCAACTCTTTGAGGGTTGTCTGTAGCTGTTCATGCCCTGTTGATGATTCATATTATGGCATAAATATCTCCAGTTGTTCGACCTGTTCCTCATTGGTTGACTTGGTTGGAACCTTTGGTCGAACTGATGTTGGAACCGCTGTTGATTCAGATGATTGAACCCTTGTCTGTTCTGCGGTCGGTTCCATTTCTTCTGATATTGACTTTGAGGTTGATGCAGAGGTCGGTTCTGATTCTGAGTTCGGTTGCGGTTATGCCTTCGACGTCTCTGATTCCTCTTCTAACTTTTGGAACATTCCCCCTCGGTTGATGTCCCAACCGATGGAACATTCTGTCCTACATCTACTACTCCTTTTCCCTTCTCAGTTGTAATTCTATTGGTCGGTTGAACTTGCTGAGAGGTGGAGGTTGAATTAGCTTCTGGTGACTCAGCTGTGTTTGGCTCGACAGCTGTGACTGCTATGGCTTTGATGAAGGTTGCTGGTGGAATTCCAGTATCCTTGACAACATCATAACCAAGTCCTGACACGTCATTCATATGTCTGATATAACTGATAAGATTCTCTATGATCTTGGATGACTGATACAGCTTGATTAGATTGTCCTTCTCAGTTTGCAACTCCTTGACGAGGACAGTTATCTGCTCGGTTTGTCCATCTGACTTCTTTATCAGCTGTTCGATCTGAGCTTCTTGATTTTTCAACTGATCTTGCTGCTCCTTAATCTGTTTCATCAACTCTTCATCTGTTGGAGTCTTAGCCTCGTTCAGTTGACTCTTGAGATTCTCAATCTCCTCGGTTTGGCTCTTGATCAGATCGTCCTTTTCGGTTAAGGAATATTCAAGTTTGGCGAACTGAGCTTGAAGACTCTTAAACTCAACCGATTGGTGATGCAGTTCCTCACTGAGTTCTTGAAAATCACTCCAGGAGGGTTCCAACTCTTCGTCCAGAGAATCCTGCATGTTAGAAGTATTGGAAGAATTTAACTGAGCAGGATTAGATTGTACCTCAATATCATCTTGGTCGGTTCCAAGTGCCATGAGGCATTGATCCTGACTGATGACGTTGTTGGTAGAAGTCAGCTCATCTTTATCTTCGGTGTCAGTGAAGATATCCATATCGTCAGCTGCTTCTTCTGCAACCATGGCCTTGTTCTTTCCAGCTTGTTTGGCCCTTAACGCATCTCTCTCTTTCTTCGATAGATCTGGACAGTCAGCTTTGAAGTGTCCTTCCTTGCCGCATTCAAAACAACCATTGGTGACAGGCTTTGAACTATCTCGAGCTCGGTTTGATTTATAGAATCGTTTGTATTTGCCGAACCGAGTGTCCATGTCGGCTAGCTTCTTTGAGAGAGCTGCTATGTTCTGTTGCAATTCCTCTCTGCTTGGCTCTTTTGCAGTCGTGTCAGCCGATCTGGTTGGCCTCGATGTTCTCGATTTTGAGTAGTCAGCTCGGAGAGCAACTGACTTTGAGGCTGAACTAACATCCTCAAGTCGACTCGTCTGAACCGAGGACTGAGATCTTCTTCGGTTCACCTTATACTCATTTCCCTTTAATATTGAGAACAGTCTTTCAGTTCCCATTTCAACAAGGTCAGCTCGGCTCTCGTGGATATTGGTGAAAGTATCCCACTCAGCCGGTAGAGCTTGCAACACCTTGAGATTGATTTCTCTTAGTGTGTATTTTCCTCTTCGGATGGACTGGATTCTTCTAAGGATGTCCATAAACCGGAGCTCTAGCTGATCAATTGTTTCATCTGTCTTCAGACAAAAATTGTCGAAGTCTTGGCATGCATGTGACAACTTGTTTTCCTTCATCTCGTCGCTTCCTTCACTCAGCGATGCTAGGATGTCCCACATCTCTTTTGCAGTCTCACACTCCTCTATCCAAGGCAGATAATCTTGTCCAACTGTGGACATTATTGTGCTCTGAGCCCAGATGTCTAACTGGCTCACCTTGGCTTCTTCTGGAGTACAATCTTCCGGCTGCTTTTCCATAAACTCCATAACAGTATCCCCATCGTTGGGATTTGTGGGAGTGCGAGCTATTCTTTCTTTAATGACGATTGGTCCGGAAGAGAGAACTTGTTGCATCCTGTGATGCTTTGATAGAAGGATCTTCTTCATCCGTGTTCTCCATGATGTATAATTGACTACTGAGAACATGACTACTATCTTGTCCTTGACGTCCATCTGCACACAACAACAGAGCAAAAATGCAAGCAGATATGCACTAGCGTGAAAAGATCTGTTCAGTTGACCACTGAAGAAAATTTCTCGAATTCACACCTTGTGAAACAGAGTCAGCAGTCTTTTGAACCACTGCTCTGATACCACTTGATGGTCCCGATACGAGATACTGGTGTATGGAGGGGGGGAGGGGGAATACACCAGTTTAGATTTTTCAACTTTGAAAATTTAACACTCGAAAATCACTTCAACTGAGTAAAGAAAGGCTCAGCTGAAATCACAACTGAGTAAGAGAACTCAGCTGTGAAAGTGGTGCTGTGCGGAATATGGTGGAAATTATACTCGTAAAAATAACTCACGCCTTTATGCTCGGTTGGTCATGAACCAAAACAGTTGAATATGCAAATATGCAGTTTGTATGCCGGTTAGTTTGGTCAGTTGAAAATGCAATAAGTAACTGAACAAAAATAAACACAGACACACAGAATTTAACGTGGTTCGGAGATAACCCTCCTACGTCCACGGGGAGTTGTGAGTCCACACAACTCTGTCCAAGTTCTTCTGGACAAACCACTCAGCTTACGCGGGCTGAGCAAGCATTATGGATAAGTTTGCGGGTACTTATCAACCTTACAGTTTAGTTTACGGGTACTAAACGACCTAACTACTCAGATGCAAGAAGAGTAGGATCCTAGACCTTTTCAGGTGAAAGAAAAAAATGTGATTCCAACTTACAGCTCGAACGGAAGGTGAGCTGTGATCTAACTCTCTATGAACTCTCACTAAGTGATTTTCTCAAGGTTCGATCTAAAGACACAAAAACTATCTAACTCTAGAACTCTCAACAAGTAATGTTCTAAGAGATTCAGTTTAGTTCATGAAGAATATTGCTCTTTTCTTTTTGCTCTTAGATTTCTTCTCGTGTGTGTGTCTTGTGTTTCGAATGAATGAATGCCTCTCATTTATAGGCGGAGAGTATCAACTAGCCGTTAGAGGATCTGTTGATCTCTAATCGTTGAAAGCGATGGCTTGTCTCTCATCTCTGCAGACTTTCCCGATATGGCATCTGTGCTCTTCTGCTTTCCATCTGAGACAGTCTTGTGTTGGGCCAAATGGGGTAATGACTGAACGGTCAAACCCTCATGTGACTTTCTTTTGAAATTCAAATTCAAACCTTTCTGACAGTCAACCTCGGTTAGTCGGTTGAAAATCTTGATCTTTATCTGAGTGGTCTTCAGCTGATGTTCTGTCTGAACCGTTGAACTCTCAGCTGACTTTGAACTTCATGTTGAGACTTCTTTATAACTTCCCCCTTTTTGAAACATTCTCTTTCTCGGATGGCATGCTACAGCTGATGTTCCAACTGAACAGTTGGCTTGATCTCTCAGCTGTCAAAAAGCATTCCCCTTTTTGGCATAGCTCTCTCATTAGGCAAAGTCTTGTAACTGATGTTCCTCATCCGATCTTTCATCCGGGGTTGTATCCGAGTGTTGCTATGTTGCTGTCTTCAGCTGGAGATCTGTAAAGATAAAATCTTAACATTGCTCAAATAGCGAGCCTAACAGCTAACATTAGGAACTGGCAACATCTACTCGGTTGGGGTCAGTTGGTTTTGGAATTCATCAAAACTCTTACTAATAAATTTCCCAACAGAAACAAAATGAGCAATGCTTGAAAACCTTTCTTTATCGCTTTGATAATCGTGTTTTCAAAGTGATAATCATGGCATGAACTATTTATTTTATGTGAGTTCTCTTGTACCTTACGAGTTAGCCAAAAGGGGTTAACTAAATGATCGGCTTTAAGTTAGTCAAAAGGGGCTTTCCAAAGTTTAGTGTACACTGTAACCTGTGGTGTACGTGGTATCCTGTTGAGGGGTAGCCAGTCACGGTGATAATGAATGGTCAAGATTGAATGTAACATTTATGAAAAATGCTTGTACAAGCTAAGTTATGAAAATGAGAAAGAAAATGTTTAGTAGACACGGGAATTTGTTGAAAAACCCCGATGTGCTACAGAAATGAAATGCCTGATTATCTATACTTATGATTATATTTTTGGCAATGTGCCCACTAAGTGTTTTTGTACTTAGCCCTGCATATGTTTTCTAAATGTGCAGGTTGAGAGACGGAGCGGCGACGGTTGAGTAAATGTTGTTAATAGGGAAGACTTTAGTATGTAGTTTACAATTCCGCTGCAAACTCTAACTCACTTATGTAAATATGAATATCACTTTTGGTTTAAGTTCTGTACTTATAACTTAGAATCTTTTGAGATCTTGTTCGAATGAGCCTTCGAGATCAACTCTTTCTTTTGTTAATGAAGTCTTGTTCATAGGAATTATTCTGTCTTTAATGTTATGTTTATTCATTCATCCCCTTTCTTCCCCACTTCTTTAATCCAATCTCAGTCGCACCCCGGCTTCTGCCGTCCCTCGGGATTTGGGGCTGTGACATTAGGATAAGGATTAGTTTCATTATTCGTTTAGGATTTTGTTTCCTTATTGCTCAAGGAATTGTTTTCTTACTAGATTAGTATTATATTTTCTTTTTATTTAAGGAATTGTTTTTCTTTATTAGATTAGGACTCTATTGTATTCCACCCCTATAAATAGGTCTAGTAGGGCATGGATTAAATAACAATTTGATGAATAATATTTTGTGAGTTTGTCTCTCCTTCAGTTCGTTCATCGAACAAGCGGATTGGCGGCATGCTACTGTGATGTTCTTATCGACTTATCAAACGGATCACCATCCCCGTTTGTGGCGTTATTCATCGTCCCTAAGTTGTGCGTAAACATCACGTTGGGTTATAGGGAATTCCATTCGCTTATTTCTTTTCGTGGGTTAGATTCAGAGGTTGTGAGATATTCCATCTTATCCTGTTCGGTTCAGATTTGGTCTTGGGTGTATACTATTTGTTGGTGTATACTGTAAAGGAAACGTTTTGTGCTTGTATACACAGTTTCTATCTCCGCCATTTTCTCCCATATCTAATTTGATTGTTTGTCGCATAATATCTTTTGTCCCTTTATCTCATGTTATAAATCAAATGGTGTGTTGTAGATCACAGAAGATCATTTGATCAGTTTCTCATGAGATATTAATAGTTATTCACAGTTAAGATAACTCTGGACAAGTTATCGGTTTAGACTGTAGCATATAACAAATAGTAGTTTGTCTTGACTACTTGTTTATGCTAGTACATATGTTCATGTATTGAATGGAT
Organism: Schizonepeta tenuifolia; assembly: GCA_029490685.1. Taxonomy (NCBI): domain Eukaryota; kingdom Viridiplantae; phylum Streptophyta; class Magnoliopsida; order Lamiales; family Lamiaceae; genus Schizonepeta; species Schizonepeta tenuifolia. Next base: position 4,970,350 of record CM055957.1, read on the forward strand.
CGCAGTGAGATGTGTTCTTCTATTCTGACCGTTTGAGAAGAACTAAGGTCTCAGTGACTCGATAGATCTAAATCCTAATAAGTGAATAAGTGTGATCAAATATATGTGTGTCACTTTGACTTACTATGGGTGAGAGTTATGCGTTAACTCAATATGCCCTGTATCTTGGGTGACAACAATATTTGTTTCGACACTTAATTAACTGTATTAGGAAATCATGTCCTGGTGACCCCAGGTTGATAACATTCCCTTAAGGAGCTCATTAGTTTATCGTACTAAACCCTGCAGGTGGATTTTGTATCCCATACGATAATAAGGTTGAGTGGTACTACTTAAGGAATTAAAGATATTAATTAATATAAGGTGTCAGAAGCTTTAATGAATGTTTGACATCTTAAACATGGGGATTGTCAGAGTCAAAACTAGAAGCCATGATTCATCAGCGGACTAGAACGGCAGTGCATCACTAATTCTTTAGTGGAATTAATTAGTGATTATATACTTGTAATTATTCTGGGTTTGAATAATAGTGTACAAGTATATAGGTAGGTCCAACCCTAGTTTTCTAGTAGATCCCTAGAATGTCCCAACATGTCTTTTCTTTCAAGCCCAACCCACATATTAAGATATAATGGGCTTGGCCCATGGAGTGTCTTATAACTACATGCTCTCTCTTGAAACCCTAAGTCTTGCATCCAATACACTTAGAGGTTAGAGAGGGAAAGTAGTGACTGGGTTTGGAGTAGCTTGAGGATCTTGGAGGATTGCTAACCACATGGCATCCGAAATCGAGACGGGACACACTCTAGAAGATCAACTAGTGAAATCATTTCACGAGCTCCAAATCCAAGAGAACGGTATCTCTAATCTTTGTATATTGCTTTAAATTAATAGAATCATACTAGGTATGATTCTTGTATGTTGAGTTAGATATCCAAAAAGGATCTGTGGGCAAGTCGGTTCGGCTTTCATTAGCCGTTCCCATCAATTGGTATCAGAGCCCGGTCCGGATTTTTCGGCTCTATCGGATTAATTCGAGTAGATTCTGCTGTTGTTGCTTTGTTGTTGATTTATTGCGGCAGGTTTTTGATTGTCTATCGTAGCCCTATTTATTTGATTTATCTCTCTGGTCTGTAATATTAAATCGCTACAAGCTATGAGCGATTAGTATAGGGATTTTCCATTGTATTCTGTCATTTCTTGTTGTAATGTACTGGGAATGATGAAATGGAAATCTTGATGAGAGAGAAGCGGATGGTGACGATGGACAGTGGAGATGCAGCTGACGGCGGCATTGGGCTGTTTTAGGTGCGTGACGGTGTGGCTGCGTCAGCCGGATTTCTACCGTGAAGAGGAGGGCAGCACCGACATCCAATTTCCAGAGGTCTGAGATCTCTGGATCTATGGTGGCGACGAACTTCTCGGCACGGTGACACCGGTGGTGGACTGCAGCTCTAGGCAGCGCACGGCACAACCCAGATCTGCTGTTGCTGGTCCTCTCTGGCGAAAGTGAAGGACGAACGGAGGTGGGTTGAGGCTGCGCGGCTGTTCAAACAGCGACGGCAACGGCCTCTTCCTCTTCCTTGTAGTCCGGCGAACGAAGAAGGGAGGGGGAGCAGGGGACCCGATGCCGGCGGCGCCTTGTGCACCGGAGCCACTAGTCGACGTGTCCGGATCTGGTCTCTCCTCCGGCTTCTCGCTGCAGCAGCATCGCAACAACGACAGCAGCTCGGCAACGGCGAGGTCCTTCGCGAAGGAGAAAAGCCGCGCCAGGCGGCGCTGCCGTTTGCGCATATGACGGAGCTTCTCCGGCAAACCTCAGAAACCCGAAATCCTGCAGCGGCGCTGACTGGAATATAAAAAAAAATTGAAATTCCAGCAAGGATGGCGCCGGCGGCGAGATCTCCGGCAAGAGTGGCACAGGCCGAACCCTAGGGTTTGTGGCCCGCGGACTGCGAGCATCTGGGCCCAAGCCCTTGTCCAGCTCGCCTTGGCTGTTGGACTTAGATCTTAGGCTGCTTTCTGCTATTGGGCCATCTGTTTGGGCCAATTTCTGGCCTTGTCTTAATTAAAAATAAAAGGAGGTAGCCCATATTGCTATTGTTGGTTTTTGGGCTTGGTTGTACTGTTTTGGGCCATATTCAAGATTTTGAAGACCTAGACATTGTAATAGTTAGCCCGTTTTTTTAATTATTTTATTTATTTATTTAAATATGTAATTAAAACAGGTACGAGGCGGCGATCCATATGGGCTACGATAGACAATATTTTTATTTATGTTCTTTATCGTTTTATGGATGGTATTGCGATATAATTATGTGATAGCATGATTTGCTCGTCTATTTGATTTATCGCAATTTTGAACATGCTAGAATTACATGTTAGTATGTTTAGAATTTTGAGAAGCATGATTTATTTGTGTTTTAAATTCTTGATAAACATGCTATGTGATTTATGTGATTTGCATGATCAAAGTAAAACCTTTAGTCAAAATGTCTAAGCAAGATTAATTGAATTTTATTTGTTAAAATTCATTGAGGCCTCCACAATTGATCTCTAGACAAAGTTTGTGATTTATCCATGTAAACGTCCACACGAACGTGGCTTACATGTGTTCATTGCACATAAGTTTGTCAGATGAGATTTCTTAATTAAGCGTTAAATTTTATGTGAAAGTGAACAATGGCATGCGCAACCGTCCACACTATCGTGGCTTGCGTGTAATATTGTTCATGGTTTTCACGGGATAAATTTTAACGAGATAACTGTAGGTCATTTTTTTACGTACGACATGGTTCTAGTAAGTATGTCAAACGTGGAATAAGTGACTTTGGGGTTAAATTGTGGTCATTGCTTAGGTACAAGTTTTAATACAACCCCCCAACGGGGTCCCTGTTTTAATTTGTGCGGCCAGTTAAAAGTTCAACTATTAATTTCATTCATCATAAGGTTAAGTTGACGAGATAATGGAATTAAAGACTGGGTTTCTGGTCAATAGTTATAGATGTAAATGTCCACACTATCGTGGCTTACATTGGGTATCTATTGGGTTGTTGAAGGGTACATTAATATTATTTTCTAAAGGTTTCAATATTAATTGTATCAAAACCTTATGTGACAACATGCTTATATGTGTTTACATGTTTATCATTTCAGATATGGCTTTCAATCCTCTTATGACTATTCTTACTCCGAATAAGCTTACCGGTGCCAATTGTTTGGACTGGAAAAGAAACTTGGACCTTGTTTTGATTGCTGAAGAGTACATGTTTGTACTCACAACCCCTGCTCCTGCCACTCTGACTCTTGAGTCCACTACAGAGGAAATGGAGGTTCATAGAAAGTGGCATAAGGCGAATGATATGGCTAAGTGCTGTATTCTGGCATCTATGTCCACGTCTCTACAGCTGCAACACCAGAATATGGTAAAAGCCACAGAGATCGTGTTGAACCTCAAGGAGCTCTTTGGGAAAAAGGATCGATCAGCCAGATTTGAGGCCATGAGGAAACTCATGACGACTCGAATGGCTGAGGGCACATCTGTCCGCGAGCACTGTCTCATGATGTTCCAGTATCAGAATGAGATAGAAGTGCTCGGTGGACTGTTTGATGTTGACACCAAGATCGACATGATCTTGCACACTCTACCCAAGTCTTTTGAGAACTTCCGCCTCAACCATGTCATGAGCAAAAGGGAGTACACCCAAAGTGAACTCAATAATGACTTAGTGGCAGTGGAAGGTGTAATGGGGAAGACACCACAAGCCTTGATCTCTACTAAAGGCTCTTCTTCTAGCTTCAAAAGCGGAAAGAAGGGGAAGCCTAAACGTAAGAAGGCTAGTGGGAGCAAGAGGGTAGGTGGAGTAGGTCCCTCTGGTGGCGTTAAAAAGCCTAAGGGGAAATGTTACAAATGCAATCAAACGGGACATTGGAAGACAGATTGTACCCTTCTGAAGAAAGACAACAAGGGTACGCATCTCGCTCTTGTAATGGAAACATGTCTAGCAACCTGTTCCGCCCATTTATGGGCGATAGATACAGGAGCAACTGATCATGTTAGTTACACCTTGCAGGGGTTCCTGCGGATAAGAGAGCTGAGTGAGGGTGAGACTACCATTTCCATGGGCAATGCTGCAAGTGTAGCAGCTGTTGCAGTGGGAGATGTGCGGCTCAAGTTCCCGAATTTCGATTTTGTTTTAGTGCTTAAAGATGTTTTGTATGTGCCTGAATTTCGTAGAAACTTGATTTCAGTTACGAAATTGTCTAAGAATGGATACTCTGTTATTTTTGGTAGCTCTGTGACTATCATGAGAAATAACTCTCTTATATATTCTGGCATGTCAAATAATGATCTTTACACTATAACTTGTGCACATGATACTCCTACTGAAACCGTTGTTTCATCGTCTTCTAACCTCAGAAAGAGGAAAGTTTTTTCTGAGATGAATCAAACACATCTATGGCATCTAAGGTTGGGTCATATCAATCTTAGAAGGATCCAAAGACTGGTTAGTAATGGTTCCTTGGAATCTCTCCAAGTTGAACCAATCTCAGTCTGCGAATCCTGCTTAGAGGGAAAGATGACCACTAGGTCTTTCAAGGCCAAGGGGAATAGAGCCAATGATGTGTTGGAATTGATTCACTCTGATTTGTGTGGGCCTATATCTACTCAAGCTCGAGGTGGCTATCAGTACTTCGTCAGTTTTATTGACAATTACTCAAGATACGGCTACATTTACCTGATGCGCCACAAGTCTGAATGTTTTGACAAGTTCATACAATTTAAGGCGGAACTGGAAAAGCGTCAAGGTAAAAGTATCAAAACTTTGCGATCTGATCGTGGTGGAGAATACTTGAGCGATGAGTTTAGGCAATACTTATCAGATAATGGGATTACTTCCTAGCTGACTGCACCTGCTTCTCCCCAACAGAATGGTGTAGCAGAAAGAAGAAACAGAACTCTACTGGAAATGGTTAGATCAATGATGAGCTTTGCCACACTTCCTGTATCGTTCTGGGGATATTCCTTGGAAACAGCGGCGTACATCCTCAATCTAGTACCATCCAAATCAGTCTCAAAGACTCCATCTGAGTTGTGGACAGGGCGCAAGCCCAGCTTGAACCACATTCGAATTTAGGGAAGTCCAACACATGTTCTGAACAAGAAAGCTGATAAGTTGGAGTCTAGGACTGAGGTGATGTTGTTTGTAGGATATCCTAGAGGAACGAAGGGTGGTTATTTCTTTAGTCCTAAGGATTAGAAAGTCGTTGTTAGCACCAACGCAAGATTCTTGGAAGAGGACTATGTGAATAATCCCAAAACTAGGAGTGATATTGTTCTTCAGGAAATGAAAGGAGACATTCAGATTCCTATACCGAGTGTACAAGATAATATACCATCAGACACTGCAGAACGTGTCATCACTGATACACCTGAATTGCCTCGTCGAAGTGGGAGGGCAATTGTGTTGCCCAAGCATTACACCCTCGTGGGAATGTCTTCTAAAACACTCCCAGAAAACGAGGATATTGGAATCATTCCCTGTAATTACAAGAAAGTAGTTCATGACACGAATGCAGATTCTTGGCATAAGTCTATGGATTCTGAAATTGAATCAATGGAAAATATGGATGTGAAAGACCTACGGGAGCTTCCTGAAGGCAAGAAAGCCATCGGTTGCAGGTGGGTCTACAGCCATAGGAGAGGATCTGACGGGAAGGTTGTGGCCTTTAAAGCATGCTTGGTGGCTAAGGGATTCACTCAGAAAGAGGGAATCAATTATGATGAAACCTTTTCGCCTGCAGCAATGCTTAAGTCGATCTGGATTCTCCTGTCCATAGCAACCTACATGGACTTTGAGGTTTGGCAAATGGATCTCAAGACAACATTCCTTCGTGGATATCTGGATGAGGACATCTATATGGAGCAACCTGAAGGCTATGTTAAGAAAGGCCAAGAGCATCTCGTGTGGAAGCTTAAGAAGTCCATTTATGGGCTAAAGCAAGCTTCTAGGTCTTGGAACCAACATTTTGACGAGGTTGTCAAATCTTTTGGTTTTGAGCAATGTCTTGACGAAAGCTCTGTGTACAAGCTTAGTGGTGACGGAAACGTGGTGGTATTCTTAGTATTGTACGTAGATGACATTCTTCTCATTGGCAACAATAAGAAGGTGTTGTCAGACGTAAAGGTATGGTTGTCCGAGCAATTTCAAATGAAAGACTTAGGAGAAGTTGCTTACATCCTCAGGATCAAAGTAAATCGTGATCGGAAGAGAAGAATGTTAAGCTTATCTCAGGTGTCCTACATTGACACAATCTTAGCCCGTTTCAGCAAGCAAAATGCCAAGAAAGGTTTCTTCCTTCCAGACATGGTATTCCTCGACATGAAGACAGTTCCTTATGCTTCTACTGTTGGAAGTCTCATGTATGCTATGTTGTGTACTAGACCTGATATATGCTATGCAGTTGGCATGGTGGCAAGATATCATCTAACCCAGGGCAGGGACACTGGATTGCGGTAAAGCACATTCTTAAGTACCTGAAAAGGACTAGGAATTATGCACTTGTATACCAGGCAGACAGTTTACTTCCTCTTGGGTATACGGACTCAGATTTCCAAGCAGACTGGGATAAAAGCAGGTCTACCTCAGGTTATGTGTTTACGTTGGGAGGTGGAGCAATTTCATGGAGGAGTGCAAAGCAAAAATGCATTGCTGACTCCACCATGGAAGCCGAATATGTGGCTTCTTCAGAAGCTGCTAAGGAGGTAGTTTGGCTCAAGAACTTCTTGATGGACCTGAATGTGATTCCGAGTATGCCTAAGTGTATCACAATTTATTTTGACAACTCTGGTGCAGTGGCAAACTCGAAGGAACCACGGGCCCATAAGGCAAGTAAACACATACAGAGAAAGTCTTCCGGCTAAGATCTTCGTAAAGAGAGGAGACGCAGGTGTGGCCAAAATAGCATCGTTGAATAACCTGACCGATCTTTTTATGAAAAGCCTTCTGGCTAAGATCTACGACAAGCATGTTGAAGGGCTAGGTTTACGATGTCTGCCAGCAGAGCTTTGAGTAGAAGTGGGAGATATGTTGTAATAATTGATGTAGCCACGAGTATACTAAAAGTTTTCTTTAGTATAAGTGGGAGAATTGTTGGTGTATACTGTAAAGCAAACATTTTGTGCTTGTATACACGGCTTTTATTTCCGCCGTTTTCTCCCATATCTGATTTGATTGTTTGTCGCATAATATCTTTTGTCCCTTTATCTCATGTTATAAATCAAATGGTGTGTTGTAGATCACAGAAGATCATTTGATCAGTTTCTCATGAGATATTAATAGTTATTCACAGTTGAGATAACTCTGGACAAGTTATCGGTTTAGACTGTAGCATATAACAGAAAGTAGTTTGTCTTGACTACTTGTTTATGCTAGTACATATGCTCATGTATTGAATGGATCGCAGTGAGATGTGTTCTTCTATTCTGACCGTTTGAGAAGAACCAAGGTCTCAGTGACTCGATAGATCTAAATCCTAATAAGTGATTAAGTGTGATCAAATATCTGTGTGTCACTTTCACTTACTATGGGTAAGAGTTATGCGTTAACTCAATATGCCCTGTATCTTGGGTGACAACAATATTTGTTTCGACACTTAATTAACTGTATTAGGAAACCATGTCCTGGTGACCCCAGGTTGATAACATTCCCTTAAGGAGCTCATTAGTTTATCGTACTAAACCCTGCAGGTGGATTTTGTATCCGGTACGATAATAAGGTTGAGTGGTACTACTTAAGGAATTAAAGATATTAATTAATTTAAGCTGTTAGAAGCTTTAATTGATTAATGAATGTTTGACATCTTAAACATGGGGATTGTCAGAGTCAAAACTAGAAGCCTTGATTCATCAGCGTACTAGAACGGCAGTGCATCACTAATTCTTTAGTGGAATGAATTAGTGATTATATACTTGTAATTATTTTGGGTTTGAATAATAGTGTACAAGTATATAGGTAGGCCCAACTCTAGTTTTCTAGTAGATCTCTAGAATGGCCCAACATGTCTTTTCTTTGAAGCCCAACCCAGATATTAAGATATAATGGGCTTGGCCCATGGAGTGTTTTATAACTATAAGCTCTCTCTTGAAACCCTAAGTCTTGCATCCAACACACTTAGAGGTTAGAGAGGGGAAGTAGTGAGTGGGTTTGGAGTGGCTTGAGGATCTTGGAGGATTGCTAACCACGTGGCATCCGAGATCGAGACGGGACACACTCTAGAAGATCAACTAGTGGAATCGTTTCACGAGCTCCAAATCCAAGAGAACGATATCTCTAATCTTTGTATGTTGCTTTAAATTAATAGAATCATACCAGGTATGATTCTTGTAAGTCGAGTTAGATATCCGAAAAGGATCCGTGGGCAAGTCGGTTTGGCTTTCATTAGCCGTTCCCATCATTATTCACGACGGCGTCTGCAACTCTGGTGAGGATCGTATCATCACTGCAGAGTCAGAAGTTGTTTTCCCCCGCCGGATGAAAAATTATACTCGGCTCATCAAGGACTGCGAGTGGGTGAAACCCCAAGTTGAAGACCCTCCGGTTATGGGCCAGTTTGAGGAGCCCATACTGTTGAGACTGCCGAGGAAAGACGCAAACTGGTCATACCTGAGACTGCTAAATCCAATGCAGAAGTTGAATCCAGGCAACCACCTCCTACTGAGCCTAATGGTGTTGTTGCTCTCAACACTACTCATCTTGACATTGAACAATTGATTTCGGAGATCGTTAAATTAAGGGCAAGTGTCAAAAAGCTTGATTCTATAAAGCCTCAGACTTTGACGAACTGAAGAGAGCTCTGATTTCTATGAGAGCCAATGTGCAAGAGAGCTTTGAGGAAAAGTTCAAAGTACTTCAAAAAGCTCTGGACATGTTGTATGAAATCAAGTTGCAACTGGATGAGCATATCAAAACCACAACAGCAGAAATGGCTCAAGCACACGAAGACCATCTTAAAGAGATTGCTTCTGGATTTTCCAAGTTCAGTGGGGTCTTCGTGACCAAGGAGGAATTTGAAGGCCTTTCTGACAAGGTGTTTGAGATAAGATGCTTCAAGAAGAGGTCAAGTCTCTGTGGACTGAGAATGAGTCCCTCAAGTCTGAGCAACAGAATCATCAGCTCCTAACCAACGACCTCAACCAGGACAACTTGTACAGAGATGATGAAGTTGCCTCTCTCAAAGATGCAGTTGCCTCTCATCTTGCTGATGCTAAAAAGGGGCAAGAGGAAGAACTAACACAAGAATTTATGAAGGCATCCTACTCTAAAGCAGCCAGCTCCAAGGATCAGTAGAAGGAGAATTTACCAGCTACTGAAGAAGAACAATCCAACAAAAGACAGAGCTCTTCACGAAGAAGTTGGATGCAGAAGAAAAAGCTCCTTCTACAAATGAAGAAATGACCCAGTTGGCACACCTGTCTAGTGCAACTGAGAAGCAACTTGCCAATCCGAAATGGAAGAAGAAGTTTGATGACAGTCAGAAAGCCGGGCTTGAGAAGTTTTGTGAAGAGATGCAAAAGAGGCTTGAAGAAAGATTCTCTAAAGGTTGCAACCGACTCAAGACGTTCTTTCCCGATGTTGATAAATGGATACCAGAAGAGTTGAACGATAACTGAGAAGATCACAAGGCAGAGTTCGTACACATGTATTATTATCAACTTGCCTTTAGAGATATCAAGCCAAATCTTGCTTGGCTGACCCATTTGGAGTTATATGCGATGGACGACTCGATGGTAGGACAGAAGTTGATGGATGTCTTGCAGAAGACTAGTCATTATCCACCAACTGCCCCTGAACCACGAACTTACCCTGCTCTGAAGATCAAAGGCTCCAACTAGATCAACTACCGATAGATCGAGAGGGAAGCTGAGCAGTTGGCAGCAAAAATAAAGATTGATTAGGTCAAGCAGCCAGAGAAATTCAAGAGGGTTTGGAAAATCAGCTATGATAAGTGCGCCCTTGAACTTCTCTTAGACTAAAAGAGATGAAGAAGCGAAGAGAAGATCATGCAACTAATGAGCTTAATTTTTGAACTTTTGTCATTTTAAAATTCAGTTGTATTGTAATCTCTTTAACTTGTTACATCAATAATAAGTTGTTATTTTGAAAAAAAACTAAATCATTAACTCGACTTGATGACTATTATCACGTTGTCTAAGTTCAAAGTTAATTTATAACTGTTTTTCTTGTACAAAACCTCTAAATTTTATAAATAAGAGATGTGTTTGTCATAGATTCTAGGTGGTGTCAGTTCAGCTTTTGGCATCATCAAAAAAGGGGGAAATTGTTGGGAAAATTAGTAAAGGTTTTGATTTCTACCAAAACCCAACTGACCCCAACTAAGTAGATATGCCTTTAGTTTGTTCGTTGCTTGAGCTCACTGTTTGAGCGTAGAGATTTTATCTTTACAGGTTCAAACTGAAAAAGACAGCTCAAGACCAAAGGCATTTCATATGGATCGAACATGTCTTCAATTCCCATAAATTTGTTTGAATCAGAGAAAAGTGAGTGGCAGTCGAGTAGTACATATCATCAAAATTCAAGGTTGAATCGAAGAGAATTTTTTTTAGAAGAGTTCGTTATTGGAGAGATTGATGGACGAGAGAGATAGAGTTTCGAGAGAAATGGATTTGGGCGATAAAGATTGAGCTGCGATATATCTAAGGTTTCGAGAGAGAAATAAAATGGATTGAGCTTCACAGTTTGGGGAGAGAAATCGAGATAAATGGATTTGGGCTATGTTTATCTACCTAATATCTATTTTATTCGCAGATTTAGTTTGGGTAATTAGTTAGTAATATGATTACAGGGTTAATATTATGGGTTAATTAAATGAGGGTGGGTCTATCAATAGCAAAGGGTAGTATTTTAGGAAAGTAAGAGGGTATTATTGTGCAAAAAGCAGAGTATGACCCATTTTCACGAACAAAAAAAAAGGGGTAAGTAGGACTCTTTTTGGGGAACAGGGTGAGTATTTCTTATGAAGGAAAAATGCAACACATAAGAAACTGGAGTTTTATGCGAGCTTATTTCTCACTATTTTTCGGCAGTGGATCCCTATTTCTAAGCTTACTATTTCCGAACCAAAAACAACGTTTTTTACACATTAATATAAGTACTTTTTTTTAATCCTTTTCTATGTAAAATTTACACTGGCTCTCCGCAGTTCGACTTTAAATTTCACGACACAATTTATAAGATTTTAGATCTCATATTGTAATATTTTGAAATAAGAACATGTTTGTAATTATTTAGCCATTTATCTGTATTATAATTAGAGCATCTGCATGGAGTGTCTTGATCGTGTCCCTAAACAGCTTGATCTCAAGACACCCGCAATATAACTTCATTCATCTCGAGCCTCGTCTCTAAAAATCAAGATGTCTCAATCTGACGCGCACCTCAACAAAAAAGATTGAATATTGGTTTGGTCAAGTTTTGATGGCAACGGTCAATTTTTGAGAGATGATCGTTGTCGGCTACGACTTTTAGCCGATTATTAATGTATTTTTTTAATTTTTCATTTTTCCTTATAAATATATATCTCATCCACCTCAAATCTCACACCAAATTAATCTTCTTCTCTATTTTTCTCTCTTGTTCTTCCACACTAAAAATATCGTCCTCCTCGTCAATTTCCATCTCCTCCACCGATTACTCATCTCACTATACCAACGACGAGATTTTCTCGCTAGTTCATAATGTGCAACAAGTGGTGGCGCAACACTGTTCCAAAAAGAAAAAGAAGAAGATGACTGTTTTATATCGCGATCGTGAGGCGACATGCGAACAACTAGAAGCATACTACTTCGCCGACATCCCTACTAACTCGTCTTCTTTTTTTCGCTGCCATTTTCGGATGCAAAGGGATCTATTCCTACGGATTTGCATAATATTGGAAGCTAACATTTGATATTTCTATCATCGAAAAAACGCAACGGGAAGATATGGCCTAGCGGTGGTGCGACAACTAGCCACTGGTGGTGCATCAGATGCTTTCGATGAGTATTTGAAAATCGGAGATAGCACGGGTCATCAATGCCTCAATTCTTTCCCCTAAACCTCTGACAATTCTTGTACCCTCCAATGACGTCGCAGAGGCCACTGAGGCAATAGTGATGCTAGCGACTGAGGTAGGTGAAACTATGGAAACAATGGATGTGGATGCCAAGTCCACTGAGGTGGCAGTTGAGAAGGAAACTGAAGATGAGCCAACCATTGTCAAATCCCTTCAAGACATGGTCGAAGAGACAGTCATGGCAGCTCAGGCCATCAAGTTATCCGAGGAACCTGCTACTGATCAAGGATCGCCTCTATTCAACATGGATGATGAGGAAGAGCCAGGACATGAATTGACTGAAGACGAGCTCGAGCGCAAAGCTCTGGAGCAGACTTTTACCTCAGTCCACCTCAACTCAGTCTGCCAGGCTCTCGATCTCTACCCTAAGCTTACTAATCGTGTGAACTCACTCTTTCTTGTCTCTGATCTTCTGATGCATGTTTCAATGAGCCTAGGTGATAATTTTCTCCTGGAAGACTTCATGAAGATTCAGTCACTAGAGAAACTGTAAATATCAGAGGCAATTCTGAAGGACACCTTCTATTTCTCAACAAAGCTGGAGTTGGTTGAGAAGAAGAACGAGCTAATTGCTAATTTTGTTGCAAAGTCGAACCCCATATTTGAAGCAGTCTCCCCTCGTCGCTTGGAAGAGAATCACCAGATCATCACAAACTGCGGCTGGGTGAAACCTGCTGAGATGTCTCCGATCAAGGGCCAGTCTGAGGAGCCCATGATTGTCGAGACTGTCAATGAAGGCCGCACACTAGTCGAGCTTGAGGCTGAGAAACCCAGTGCTGAAGTCACCATAAGTTAACCACCAATCAATGAGCCAGTGGTTGTGGCTAATTTACAGACTGCTCATGTGGATATTGAGGCCCTCATAAAAGAAATCAACAAGTTGTAGAGCTCAGTCAATGATGTAGCTGCCGAGAAGATTGAGATTCTAGATCATATGAAGGAGGAACTGGCCTTCATGAAAGCTAAGGTTCAGGCTAACTTTGCCACGAAGTTCGCCACTCTCCAGAAGACTGAGTGGATGCTCTATGAAATCAAGACTCGGCTGGATGAGCACATCATGAAGAAAGCAGAAGAAATAACTGCTGCCCATAATGACAAACTCAAGAAATTGTCCAACGGTTTCAATCAGTTCAAGGGCGTCTTTGTCAACAAAGAAGAATTCTCAGGTCTGTTTGACAAAGTGTTTGAGAACCGAAAGGTCATTGATGATAGAGATCCATGACTGCAACTGATCGAGGGACAGATTGCCGAACTGCAGAAGGAAGTCAAACTCCTCAAAGCCAAAAACAAGTCTCTTCAGACTGAGCAGTAGACATATCAGCTATTGGTCAACGAAATGTCTACCGCCAACTCCCGCTATGATGAAGAAGCATCTTCCTTGAAGGACGCAGTTGCCTCCCTTCTTGTTGATGCCAAAAGGGGGGAAGAGGAGAAACCGACATGAGAAGTGGAGAAAGAGGATCAGGAGTTCGCATAGAAAGCCTTTTCAAGAGGCAAGAAGACCAAGGACCATTGGATGGAGCATATCGCAGCTATGGAAAATGCACTTATTGATTAAAGTGCAGAGCTCTTTTCTCAATAGTTAGATGCTGAGAAGGAAGCTGAAGAAGTTGATGACAAGGATGCCCCTCCAACTAATGAGGAGATGATTGAGCTTGCACGTCTGATTGGTGCAACTGAGAAGCAGTTGGCAAACCCCAAGTGGCTGAAGAGGTTTGAGCAGACACAAAAGGGCTAGACTTGAGAAGTTCCGAGATGAACTACAGAAGAACCTAGAAGAGAGCTTTCCAGAAGGTCAAGAGCGAATGGTCTATAAACAGATAATTAATCAAACTGATGCTCGAAGACAGACCAGACAGAATATGGTCAAGCGAAGAAAAGAGACGAGAAAACAGAAGCAGATGATGCTCTATCCTCATGTGGACAAATGGATGCCAAAGGAGCTGAATGATCATTGGGAAGATCTCAAGGCAGAATTCGCACGTGAGTATTACTACGAGTTCGCCTTTTGAGATATGAAGGCAGATAAGGCCTGGCTGATGCACCTCCAATTGTTTGCAATGGATGACTCCATGGTTGGAGAGAAGTTGATAAATGTGCTAAAGATTATCGGGCATTTTCCCCCAACTGCTCCTGAAAGAAGATCCTACCCTACTCCGAAAATCAAAGGCTTAAATCTAATCAACTTTCGACTGATAGATAAGGAGGCAGAGCAGCTGGTAGTGAATCATTTATGAAAAGTATGGCAGCTGACCAAGTGGAGAGGCTGGACAACTTCATAGGATCAGGAAACTCATTTATGAGAAATACGGTCTACCACCTCCGGCTGAGCAGAAGAGATGAAGTCACGAAGAGAAGATTTTGCACTTGATGTATTTTGTCACTATGTTTTTATCTTCATAGATTTAGTTGTAATGTAATCTCTTTAACTTGTTATCCGTTATAATAAATTGTATTTTGAAAACAAAGTGAATCATTAACTCGAGTTGATGACTACCATTTCGTGGTCCAAGTTCAGGGTTAACTTATATTGTTTTTCTATTACTAACCCTTTGATTCTAATAGACTAGAACTGAGTTCGTTATAGAATCTAGGTGGTGTCAGTTCAGGTTTTGGCATCATCAAAAAGGGGGAAATTGTTGGGAAAATTAGTAAAGGTATTGATTTATTCCAAAACTCAACTGACCCCAACTGAGTAGATGAACCATCAGTCTGAAAGTAGCTAGAGCTCACTGTTTGAGCGTAGGAATTTTATCTTTACAGGTTCAAACTGAAGAAGACAGCTCAAGATTGAAAGACAGTTCAAGTTCATGTTGGTCAGTCAAATCACTCCTCATCTGACTCCGAAAATGAACTATGCAGTCCATGCATGTTAATTAGTTCTGTCGAAGTCCGACGTCCAAAAGTCGAAGAAAGAAGACTTGGAAGATGAAGGATGAAGAAGAACTTGAATTCAAATTCATATCTGCTCCAAAGTACAAGACAACCTGTAAATTTTCTTAAATGGACCGACCGCAGAGACTTGCATAAAAATAGGCTCGCATTTACCATTTCGGCAAAGTTTGCAGAGGAGTAGGTGAAGTGTCATGCTTTATGGCAGAGGTTAAAAGGCTCTTTGTAACGGCTCTTTGATCTCTCTCTCTATAAATAGAGGTCTTCACCATTGCGAGAAAACTACTGAAACTACGTGCAAATATTCAAGCATTCGAAGCCATCTCTCTCGCACAAAAAAAGGCAAGGAAAAGTTTCAGTCGAAGAAGTAGTAGTAGTTGAGTGTTCATATCTCCTCATGTTCTTCATTCTACCCTCTCAGTGTTCTTCCTTGATTGAGTCTAGAAATCCCTTCCTTGCAAGTTCTAAGTAGATTCTATATAATAGATCAAGTCTGTAATTCTTAGAAGAAACCTCTACTTGTCAAAGTGTTGAAGTTTTCACTTGATTGAAAACACCCCAACCCCATTCTCTAGGTCTTCTTTGAACCCGCAATCGAAGAAATTAGGTCCCTTAGAACCCGCAATCTAAGTTTGGCTTTATATTTGTCCAGAAAGTATTGTAGGTTTTGTTAGTACCCTGAAACTAACTGTCTAGGCTGTTTGGTGCCCGCAAACTAAAGCTAATGTTTGACAAGTACACGTAAACTTATCTAGTAGATTGCTATCCCGAAAAACTAGTCGTGGACGTAGGAGTTCATCTCTGAACCACGTAAAAATACTGTGTCTCTTTTACTTTCCAGTATTTCAGTTTTTGTTTATTTAACTAACTAACTAACTGCACAAATTAGCTTTGATGAAACTGCACTAAGTGTTTGCGAACTTGACGTTCGCATTAAAAGGATTATTTCAGTAAAGTAACGAGTCAAGCAACGCCACATTCTGCACCGCATAACTCTTTCCAAAACATGAGTCAGGACTACAGTTGACTCTCAATCAAAGAAGTCAAATGTGCGCCGAATTGAGTGACAGCTCCAACGGAGTTTCACAGTTGTCGAGCATCACGAACTGAGTATGTAATACTCGGCTTTTCTTTTCCATCGAGAAATAAAAATTTTCTAAGAAATTAAGGCTTTGCACTTCTAAGTTAAAGAAATTCAGTTATAAGAATAACGGCGAAGTCCGTTTTTGAAAATAAGTTGCAGAAGTCGTTCAACGACTACTGTATTAGGGTTTTGGCGCCGATAAAATTTTCGTTAGAGACCTCAGATCAATATGGTGTCTGCATTTACATTCACTTATTTTGCGATACGAGTCTTTTTCTAAAAATCAGTAATATTTATTTTCCGGGTGAAAATATTGTACTGTCACGTCTCGACTTTTCAAAGTTTTTCGAGAAACGAATCGTCCTTTCCGACTAAGTAAAATATTCCAGAACTAATGATCGTATCCATTTTTGTCAAAAATGTGTCCGTCTAATAAAGTAATTGTTCCTTTCTAGTTTACAGTATTAGATCCGAAAAATTAGATTTTTTGTAGAGAAAAAGGTGTACAATTTGATTTTCTCTTCTTCTATATAAATATCACCATAATATCTCTCTCGCTCTCACTCCCAAACTGCCACCCTCCCTTTTCTCTTTTCTCTCTCTTGTTCTTCAAGTGTTCTTCATATCTTCAAGTATTTCTTCAAGTTCTTCAAGCTTCTAAGTTCCATAACTTGTTCGATTCTCGATTAAAGTCAATTCTGATTGCATATTTGATAAGGTAAGAGCTTCCTCTTCATTCCTAACCAAACAAAAATCCATCTCTTTAATTTCTAGTAAATTTCGAAATTTTTGGAGGTGTAGAAGATGATGTTCTAAGTTTTATTTCTTGATTAAAGATGTTAGAAGTAAGAATCTATGGTTAAATTCAAGTTTCAAGCATGCTAGATAATTTTTCTTTAATTTTCGAAATAATTATTAAATTGGAGGTTTTTGTTTAAGCTTGAATTTTGGATAATGGTTTGTGGATTATGCATCTATGTATTGATACATGATTGTATGAATTGTTCGAGAATTTTCTAAAAATAAGAACAAGTTTGTAAGAGGCAAAGAAGTATGATTTTGATTGAGTAAATCTTATGATTTTGATGATGTGTTGTGATATATGAGATGTAGGAAGCATGTAGTTGATCATATAATTAAGTTAGATTTTTTTAAAAATAAAATGAAAATCGTCGGAGGCGAAGAATCGACGAAAAGTTAAGTATAGATGTTGATATGAACTTATGGTTTGCATATTAGTTAATCTAAGTACTTAAGGATGATAATTTGAAAGTTTGAAAGAATTCTAAGGACGTAGAATTTTTGGTAAGAGACGAAGAATCGAACATAATTGTCGATAGAAAAATAGAACGAGAAAACTAATCGAATGTTAGTGATTGTGCATGTGTTAGGTTTGTTGAGTAATTAATTGAGAATTAACTAACAACCTTGATAAAGTAAGTTTATTGTCACAGCCCCAAATCCCGAGGGACGGCAGAAGCCGGGGTGCGACTGGGGTTGGATTAAAGAAGCGGGGAAGAAGGGGGTTAACTGACTAAACATACATGAAAAGGCATCGACAAATCATAAACTAGAAAAAAAATATAAATAAGAAAGAGTTAATCCCTAAGGATTACTCGACAAAAGTACAACAGAAACTAAGTTCATATTACAGACTTAGACTACAAAGTATTATTCAAAAGAAAACATCTCAAAAAGAAATTCAAAGCTTGGCAGCGGAAGGGTTCTAACTAAGCATCCTATCTTCTAATCTCAACATCAATCGTCGCCGCTCACCGTCGCTTCAACCTGCACATTTAGAAAAAACAATGCAGGGCTAAGTACAAACGTACTTAGTGGGCACGATGCCGAAAACATAATCATAAAGATATAGATAAATATGACATTTCATAAGCGTAGCACATCGGAGTTTTATTGAAAGAATCCGTGTCTACTAAATATTTTCTGACTTTTTCTCGTAAATCACTCGCGCGAGCATTTTCTGACTAATGTTACGTTCAATCTTGACCAATTCTAATTCACCGTGGCTGGTACCCCTCAACAGGATATCACATACACCACAGGTTACAAAGTGCACTAACTCTGGAAAGCACTTAGCAGCTAACTCAGAGCCGATCGTTAGTTAATCTAAAAAGACTAACTCTAAATCTGGAAAACATGAATGTTAACTCAGATAGGTACAAGAGAACTCACATAAAACATAAAACAGTTCATGCCATAATATCACTTTGAAAACACAGATATCAAAGCGATAAAGAAAGATTTTCCGAGCATTGCTCGTTTTATTTTGTATATAAAAGTCCACCTTGATTTTACAGAACTTAAAGCAAAAGCTTCCAACTTTGGATCTTCCGTTCTTTCTCTACAGTTGGCTTCCTCCTTCATCGTAAAAATAAACATACTTAAAAACGGGTTGTAAAAGATAATCGATCAAAGAGAATCGATGCAAGGTCTTAGTTGTTTCATTCTTTTAGGCATTTGCACGCTTACTAGATTCGTTTTACTTAAACGGGAAACGAGACTTGTACCAATCTCGTTTAGAACTCGGAAGATGTCATACTCGACTCTCGGGTTAGTAGAGAAGGTAGTCGATATCTTAATACGACTTTAAAGATTAAAAGAAACTAAGTTGGAAAGAAACCAACTTAGGCGATTTACATTTTAGTTCATTAAACGCTTTATGAAATTTCTCGTCTATTACTTCTTTAATGAAAGGATAAGATATAAGATCTCGACTGGTTTTCATCACTCAAGGTCCTATACTTGACTCTAGGGTCAGTAGGGAGATGTTCGTTAGATAAGAACGGTTTAAACGGTTGAAAGAAACTAAGTTGTGAACTAAACAACTTAGAAAACAAGAAACTGAAATTTTACTGCACAATCCAGTAACTCTGGAGGCTGTCCAGAACAGAGGATTTGGAAACAGGGGGTGAGCCCTGTACTATTAGAAAGCTTAGGAAGTCTAGTTCGCGCTCCAATTTACAGATCACAAATCCGATAAACGAGTTGGAAGATATTACAGTTTCCGGCAAGGGTCGCAAAACTACCGTGAAAACCCTAATTGCTTGATAGGTTCGACGTATAACGTCTTAGATTCGTTTTAAGTTCTCGTATTCAATTTTTTAGAAACTGGACTCTCAAGGCAGTCATCACGTACCTACGTACGTGACAAACTCCTTCTCAAAACTCTCTCAAAAGCACGACGTTCTAAACGTCGGATTTCAACTAACAAGTACTAAACCAACAAAAACTTTCAAACGCGTTCTAGTTCCCGATTATAACTATAGCCCATATTAGATCAACTCGAAAGCTTATGACGTCAACTAGAAAGATGTTCTAAATTTTATCATAAACAATAATATCAAATTAGAAAACCCATCCGACTTCTCGATTATTAGTTACAACTACATGTTTGTCTCTTACGCGATTTTTCAACGTTGTTAGATTTCATTCAAATTTTACGACGTTAAACTACGTCTAACGTGAAACATTTTCATGCATGCAAATATATCATAACATCATTATAACTCAGTTTATATGGTGATCTTTATCTCTTATGTTCCATTAAACATTTTTAGAAAATTCTTAATTAAATTCTATAAACAACTAACATTATTTGCAACTATATTCCATTAACAAATCATCATTTATATCAAACATGTGGAAACTCCCAATTATCCCATAAATTTCTGGTTTTATACATATGTTAAGGAAATGATTTTCTTCTCCAATTAACTATATTTATTTACTAATCAATCTCTTATATCATCAATTAACCAATTACAAAACAATTATCAACTAACATGCATAAAAACCCCTAAATTCATAGTTCAAACCCTAATTGATTTTTACAAAAACATAGGGCTTTCAATTCTTTTTCATTCCAAACACTAATTAAACATCTACTAAGCATGAATCAACCATCAAAAGAAGAAAAACAAAAATCCTACCATTCTCCCAAAAAATTCTGCATTTACATAGGTTTTAGGATTCTTGGTTTTGATCAATTTTAAACCCTAATTAATCTATCTAACACATCCAATTTCATTATTCTAAGATCACAACATCTATTCCAAGACCTTAAATTTTCGATCAAGAAGAAAGGAAAAGAAAAAGAAAACTAATTGGATAGAATTAAAGAGAAGATCATTACCTTAAGAATTAATGAAAGAACTTAAGAGGTTGAATGGATGGATTGTGACTTATGTGATTTCTTCAAGCTCTTGAAGGTGAATTCAATGGTAAATGGAAGGAAGAAGAAGATGAAGATGAAGATGAATGGTGGAGTGGTGCAGCTGAGAGTTGTGAGAGAGAGAGATGAAATTGTTTTGTGTAATTGTTTGAAATGATGAAAATGTTGAAAGACATGAAAAGTGTAGTGTAGGTGTCATTTAATTAACAAGGTCAACATTGCATGTTTGCCACTAATCATGGTGATGTGTCGGCTGCATGGAGGAGTTTTAGAGGGTTACGGGTTTTTCCGGCGCGATCCGACGTTACGGAAAAACGAACGAAGAAAAACGTTGCTCGGTACAAAAATCGTCGCGATTCGATTTGACTTACAAATTCTAACGTATGAACTTAATTTGAAAATAAATTTACAAAATTTATTTTGACAAAAACTCGGGACGACATAGTCCGAGTTTCGTCCGGAAAAAACATAAGAACGAACTTCCTCGGGCGTGTTCGTATCGCAATTTTGTAAACGTAAAAATTAGACGGTTTTCCGTTCTTAGTTTACGAACTAAGAACTTTTCATACGCGCTAACCCTATATACAGTAGTCGTCTAGCTGACTTCTGTAATTTATTTTTAATAACGGATTCGACCGTTAGCCTTAGAATTCAAAAATTATAAACTTAGGCGTGCAAAGCCATTTATTTAATTAACTTAAAAATTAAGAACGTAAGGAATTTACGGGGCATTACATTTATAAATCGTCGAAGATGTCAATGATTGATTAAGTATTGGTTTTGATGATGTTAGTATGTTAAGATGATCATTTTTAAGTGTTAAGATGATAGAAACTAATTTGGTATGAATTGGTTTAGTAGAACTCCAAAAATTAAAGAAAGTAAGTAAGCGTAGAAACAAAGAAACGAGAAAACGAGGGTTTGTATATTGATGATATGGTTGATGTATTGATGATAAGCATGATTATATGTACTTAATGTGATTTTCTTAGATTTTATAAAAATGTTTGGAAAAAATCGACAACGATGTTCGTTGCTCGATAAAAATGAAGTATATGTTAAATATGAATGAGTATTGATTGATTGGAGTATGATGTTAGTTAAGGAGCATTTGTTTAGTTGTCTGATCATAGCATGAGATGATTGAAATAAAAGTTAAGAAGTTGTTTGTGATTTGAAATTGAAAAGGAATTGCTAAGTAGGAATGTTAGTTGAAAAGATGAGATTGCTCGTCGTGTATTGATCAAGAAACCTAAGGGTTTTCATGTTGATGATTGTGTGGTTTGATTGTTTAAAGGTTGGTTGAAATTTCGTGCATATAGGCTGTATAGCATTGATCGAACCTAGGGAAGTGTGCGTCGAGTTTTTAAAACGTCTAGGGTTTCTCGGCCAGTTTTGCCACTCTTCACGGAAACGGCCATAACTCTGTGCTCGTTTAACGAAATCGAGATCTATAAATTGGACAGTAAAGTATACTTCCGTATCTTTCTTTTGGTACCAAGAACCTCCCCTGTTTCTCAGCAGTCTGTTCTGCGTGAGCTTTTGAATCTTCAACAGTTGTGCAGATTCTTCTGCAGCTCTATTTCTTAAGTGAAATCTTTTCTTAACTTGAATTCTTTAGAATACCTAAGTCATTTAGAGTTATTGACTTCCGTTATGATGTTATAAGTGTTGAGTAAAGAATCAAGTTAGTTTTTAGCGAGATGTGTTCGAGTCTCGTTTCGTTTAGTAAAAGACTAGTTAAAGTGCAAAGGCCTAAAACTTGTTTAATCGTTATCGAGTTCGTTTCTCTTAAACCGCCTCGACCGATTTACTAAAGTTTGATTGTTTGCGATAAAATGAGGAAGTTGCGACTAGAAGAAAGGACGGAAGATAGAAGGTTAAAGTAGTTCTGTAATTCGTATAAGGTGGGCTTTCTATCTATAAACATAATGTGGGCTTTCTATATATTAAAATAATGTGGGCTTTCTATATATTAAAATAATGTGGGCTTTTCTTATATATAAAATAAAGTGAGCGTTGCTCAAGTTTACTTACCGCTTTATATGAATGTTTTAAAGTGATTATCAGTGCATAAAAGAATTTGTTTTTGTGAGTTCTCTTGTGCCATTCTGAGTTAGCCAAAAGGGTGCTGACTAATCGATTGGACTCTGAGTTAGCCAAAAATGTGCTTTCCAGAGTTAATGTACATGGTAGCCGATGGGTGTGGAATCCCTGTTGATGGGACAAGCCAACCTCAGTGAGGAGCGTTTGTGGAAGAAGAAAAGGCTTCTTCCCCTGCGTTGAAACAGAAGTTGGGCAATATGAACGTAACAACAGTAAAAATACTCGCGCGAGTGATTTATGAAAAGAGAAAAATGTTTAGTAAGCACGGGAATGTTTTAAAAGGGAAAACCCCCGTTGTGTTACTGTTTAGATGCCTGATGAATCTATATAAAATCTACGTTATGATTTCGGCAAAGTGCCCACTAAGTGCTTTTTGTACTTAGCCATGTATGTATTTATAAATGTCCAGGTTGAGTGACGGAGACGGCGGAAGTTAAGTAGAGGTCGTACTTAAGGAAAGAAGTTAGGTTGAGCCTCGATTTCACATCTGAAAATGTGTTATCACTCTACGTTTTATTCCGCTGCAAAATACTTCTTTTTGATGTATAATCTTTTCGGTTTAAGTATTATGTACTTGAAACCCTAGAGATCTCAGAGACAACTTTTGTCGAGTGATCCTTCAGGATTGTCTCTCTTTTGATTAATCGAAGTACTTCATGTTTACCATCTTATCTAAGTTATGTCAGTTCATCATTTATTCAGTAAATTCCCTTTTCTTCCCCGCCTCTTTATTCCAACCCCTAGTCGCACCCCGACTTGGCCGTCCCTTGAGATTTGGGGCTGTGATAGAGTAGTTCAAACTGAAAGAAAATTTTTAAAGAAAAATCACTACTGGTGTATTCCTCCCCTTCCCCATACACCAGTTCACTCGTTACCAGGACCATCATCCCCCCAAGGGGCACAACCATTGTAAATGCTCTTATGATATAAATGAAATCAGTTTAAATTTTATACTCGGCCCAAAAGCAATTAAAAATAATTCTACTATTTGTTCTTGTCACAAATGGCTCATTCATTTCTCAAACTTTTATAACAATATCAAGTAATATTTATTTATATTTGAAAAATAATTTTGCATGCATGAAGAATGAAAAAAAAAAAAAAAAAAGACAATGGCATAACTAGTAGTCATTCGGTCTTCTTCCATCTTCCTCTTTCTTTCTTCTTCCTTCTTCTCATATATTATGTGAATGCCAATTAACAAAGAACAAACAAAAGAAAGGTGTGCAACTTGCAAGGTATTTTCTCTTCTCTATACATTTTCGATTTTTTAAAATTAGGCGCGGTGTTGAATAATGACAAAAAAGGAAAATGGACCAAAGTTGTGAATTCATAAACTAATCAACCCTTTAATTATCATGTTATTTTTTAAACCATTCAGTCTTTTCTAGTTACAATTTCTCCTATAGATACTAATTTTCCTATAACATTTCATTATTCTTAATTGACAAAAACTTGGGTGCAACTGTTCCACCGTAGAACACCCGTCCATTTGACCCGACCCGCCCCTGACCCGACCCGTTTGACCTGGATTTGATCCGGTCAAACCTCCTTTGACCCGGTCAAACCCCCCTTTGACCAGTTTTTTTTTATTTATTTTTTTTTTATTTCCAGTTTTTTTTTTAATTTATTTTTGTTTGCTGCTTCTTCTATGGTCAAGACGCGAGCGAGGGGAGCCGAAGGCCTCAGAGCGAGCCGTAAAAGTTCAAAATGTTGCCCGCCGATTATCCTTATTTTAGTAATCGGAGCGAAGGCGGAGCCGAAGGCTCCGACGGGGACAAAAAACAAAAAAAAAAAAAAAAAAAAAAAAAAAAAAAAAAAAAAAAACTGGCGCGTGGGCCCACGCGCGGCGCGGGTCGGCACTTGTCGGGTCGGGTCGGGTCATGTGGTTATTTCCACGGTACATAGGTATGTATCAGAGTCCAACTCTTCTTAATTAAACCATGAAATTTGACTCTTAAAAAAAAAAAAAAAAAAAAAAACCATCAAATTTGAAGCGCGCGATGAGTACTAACTGGTAATGCAAACTGAAATTTGAAAAATCCACCTGAATAACCGTAAAACCCTCCTTTTCTTCTCCTTCTCTCTCACTTCACAATTTCTTCCAATTACCAATGTAATCTTGAGTTGAGATCAATGGCTACTCCATTTCTAAAATCCCACTCCAAAACAAGCAGAAATTTCTACGGTTTCCACAGTCTCGGAGAGCCCGGCATCCCCATCAGTTTCACCGGCGCGTTCAGAGACAATATCCGGCGGTTTCTTGAAGAATGCACCGTCGGCGAGGAGGATTACAAGCTCGGCGGCGGCATGCAGATTCGTCGGACTTTTCTGGTCTACGAGAGTAAAGGGACTGTTCTTTCCCTTTACACCATTGAAGAACAAGTGCAGCAATCTGATCGAGTTGGCTTCTGCGATTACTGCCGTGGCGCTGGTCAGTGAAAACCGAAATCCCTCTTTCTCAATTTGTTTTGTTGAAATCTGAATTGAATTTTTTTCCTTTCTTGAAATGTGAATTGGGTTTTAATTTGTGTGAATTTTATTGTATATGTGAATTGGATCCAGTAATGTTCATGCTCTTCAATTCTGACATTTGAATATGCATGCATGTTCATGCTCTATGAATTTACGCATGGATTTCTTTCTTTATTTTATTGAAATCTGAATTGGGTTTGAGGAGTTTTGTGGCCACCCTTTTGTATGCTGTTCTGTATTGATGAGTTTTTGTAAGAATATTATACGTCTAAATTGGATTTATGAAGTGTGGATTATCATGTTGTTCATATCGTGTGACAATCTGAGTTGTGATTAGGTTGATGATCCTTCAAGGATTCTGTTTTAGGAATGCTGCTACATCTGGTAAAAATATACTTGACACTAGACCTATAATCACACACTTATCTAAGAGAAATATATATGTGCAGTAGATTGATTAATCGTGTAGCATCTCCTATTTGAAGCTGGAAGTTGAGGATTTCTAGCTATCTTTGTTTTCATGAAATCTGAATTAAGTTTGGGGGTTTCTGTGTGAATTTTGAATGATTATATTGCAGGGTGGAGCCACCACTTTGTAGCAAAGAGAAAGTATCATTTCATAATTTTGACGAATGATGATCCTATTGATGAGGGGGTTTTCGATCTGCAGACGCATCTCTTGCATGGTCTGATTCACTGCAATGGGTTCGGTCATCTCATCTCCATCAATGGGATTGAAGGCGGTTCTAAATTTGTATGTGGTAGAGAAATTATGGACCTCTGGGATCGTCTCTGTACAGCTCTCTGTGTGAGGTAAGTTAATACAAAGTTGGATATTTATTCAAATTTTCTTTATGTTGAAATTTTGCATTATGATTATTGATTGATATGTGAGGTTGCATGCATGATGATTTGTGTTGTTGGAATTGAATCTCATCTGATATTTGACAGTATATTTCTATGATGGAAACTGAACCATAGAATTGTATTATTTTTCTTGAAAGGATAGAATTGTATTATTTGATAATTAGACTTTCTGATAGACTTTCTAATGCGCGTATAGATGTTTTGACAGATTTTCTAGTTCACTCGTCTCCGGTCCAATTACATAATTGAAGTCAGTATTGGTTTATGGATGTGTGTCGACACTGTCTGAGATAAACTGGCCTTGTTATCATTTGAACCTTCTAGCATGATGAGAGATTTTTGAATTCTTCACTGAATTGCACATAACAAGATAAAATGTTAGGTTCAAATATTCTATAAGATGATACAAGCAAAGCAAACTGTTAGGGTTCTACAATTAGAATTGAACTATTCACTAATTAAGTTAATTTACCATTATCATAGCAGAATTACATTATGATAAGATTCTGCACTAGTGTTGTACGTATTCTGATTCTTCAAATCCTGTATGGTCAGCTGGGATTGCAGAGGTGATTGTTTGGTCAAAATTGATAAGACTTGCAGTGAACTATCATAATATATTGTGTGTAGTTGACACCGATGATTAACTCATAATTCAAAGAAAATTTTGATCTCCAGAATATACTTTGCTTCAACAGATTGATTTTGGCTAGGGGCCCATTCCTTTGTAGTTTATCTGAAATACTTAAAACTATCAGCAAGACGACTTCTATGTTGGAGATTCTAGTGTATGAGTGTCGTTTTACTACGGTCTGGATGCCTATAGTGTTATATATATTCGTGGTTATGATTTATAAATCTATTGCATCTGTAAGAATTGATTTTCTTTTTTAGTGTTGAGAAATGCAAAAACTTTGAATCTTGTGCCATACAATGAATGTAATAGTTATACCTGCCAGAAATCGACTATTTGCTCCTTTTTGTAGGCAAATTACCTTAGAAGATTTGTCGAAGAAGCAGAATATGGAACTCCATTTGCTTCATGGAGTCGCTAATGGGCAGTCGTGGTTTGCTAAATGGGGATATCGGTTCTGCCACGGGAGTTTTGGTGTAAAGAAACATACCTACGAAGCAGCAATGGATCTTCTCGGCTCGTTAAAGCTTGATCAAGTCAATCTCATATTTGATATCATGCAGATGGTCAACTATTACAGAGACATGAGTGGCATCAATTTCGTTACAATCAGAGATTTATTGAGATATATGCTCACTGTAAAGCCGACAGCTCCATATACGAGATATTCTTCAAAACTTGCTGCTGCTTCTGCTCTCAAGACTATCCCATTTAGAAAGGAAAAACCGACAAAGTACAGAAAGTTTTCCGATCTTGCTGCTAAGATGGACAGTAGATGGCCAGTTAGAAGACTCGAACACGTTGCTGAAGTAATTGTCAAAGCCTTGAAGGAAAAGAGAGCAGCTAAGAAAGCCGGAAGTAGTGGAATGACAAGGCAGGAAGCACGTGATGCAGCACGCCTTCATATTGGAGATACAGGACTTATTGATCATGTCCTCAAGGCTATGAGTAATGTAATCGTTGGGAATTGCATTGTCTGTCATGCAGTGAACCAATCATCTAAGGTGTTGGAGTATAGTATCCAAGATCACAAGGGTGGTGACAGCTACCACTTGAAAGTTGAGGAGCCAATTCGGACATGTTGTCTTGGTCCCGGGAGAAGCATATTCAGTGACATGGCGTATCTGTACAGAAACGTGTTACTGTGTGAATCTGTGGCAGTTTCTGCTCAAATGGTTCTTCACAGCAAGCACTTTGTGAAGGAGTTTCCATTTAGAGATGAGGATGGTGAGTTGCTGAAGTTCGTCTGCTTACTAGCATTGAGTTCGTCTGATCTCGAAGACGACATTTCGTACAAATTCACAGCAATGGAGTATGTAGATGTTCCACTCTATGCGACCGTTGGTGATCTAAAAACAGCGGTGGAGAATGCATTTCGTGACAGCTACTGCATGCTGGAGAAGATGAGAGTGATGGATATCCTAGAGCTGGAAGAAGTGGAAGACAAGGAGGTTTTGTTTGGGGTCGTGCAGTCGGGTATTGAGCTTCATGTGAAGGGGAGTGGATCGGATATGGAGAGTAGTTTAAGATTTGAAGGTGGGATAGAGAAGTGGAGCGTGAAGTGCAAGTGTGGAGGTGGAGCAATAGACGATGATGGGGAAAGAATGGTTGCGTGTGATATATGTGAGACGTGGCAGCACACGTACTGCTGTGGTATTGAAGAAGCTGAAGCAGTGCCGAGATTGTTCGTCTGTGAGACGTGCTGTAGCTCACTTGTGACGATGCAGGGACCGGGTGGCTTGACTTACGGATACGAGGCAGAGTCTGCATGTGCCTGAGGTTGGTTGGTTTCTGTTATTACTTGTGTTAGTGTACAGTTTAAGTACATGTGCAATTGTACAGTTGAATCTCTTCAACTGTAAGTGCTGCTTTGTGTAAAGCTGATTGATTTTCTGTAAATAATCTGAAATTTTTGCAAGAGGAAATGGTCATCAGAGACATTATGATGCTATACATTTTTCTCTGCTTAATCTTTTGAATTTTGTCTGAGGTAGGAGGTATAGTATAGATATGATATTTTTCTTTGACTGATGAGGTTTGAGACTGTTTATTGCTTACTTGTTTTGATATTTTGGTGATGACTGATGACGTACTGAGATTAATGGGTATTAGGGGAAATTTCTTGGTGGCATTAAGAGATTTTTGACAGAAGATTGTACTCAAACTTGAGAATCATCATTGATTACTTGAATCTATTGGTTGCGTTTATTTTGTATGTGGTTTTACTTGTGACAAGGAGAAGTAGTTTTAAAAGATAGCAATTTCAGGTGATTGTGCTAAATATAATCTATGATCTAGCTGCTATATATAGTTTTATTACAGAAGGCGGAGAATTTAGTGTCGTCTGAGGTGGTTAGTTGCTTTGGAAGGCGACTCATCATTTGGACCACCTTAGTTGTTCGTGTGATCGTTTGAGGTTCAAGATTCATTGCTGGATGCTCTGAGATCTGCTTGGTGGATTGTGTATTTAATTTATTTTCTGTTGGAAATAATGATTTATAAATCATTATTATGTCGGTTTATTATTTAATTATGAAGAATTAAATAATGAAGAATTATTTTACTTGTGGAGTAAATAATCGAAATATATTCATGTTCTTAAAACCATTATTTGGTGAGTAAGAAATGATGTATTTGAATTGTCTGTTAAAGATGAATTTGTTATCGACAAATTCGTTAATCCACATTGAAGGGACGAGCGAGCTCGAGCTTGAACCGTGGACATTGGTGTCGAATTGAGCTTTAAATTTGATTATATTGGGCTTGATGATTAGTAGCCAATTAATCAAATTATTTAAGAATTGGGCTCACCCAATTGTCAAACTAAAAATTGCAATTCTAATTGTGATGCCCAATCGATTAACAATGCACAAAATACAACTAATGTATTATTTAGTTGTGATGAATCTGCCATTTTTGGAATGGGTAACAACATCCAAATTGAATTTGATAGATTCAATGGCTTTAACATCCAATATGGTGTATTCATTTTGAATCTCGAAACCGACGTAACATTCACAACGATTGTGATTGCACTTTAAGTGCTATAATTCTCATGTGTAAGATTAGCCTATAAATAGAGATTAAGAGCATGGCATTTGCACGAAAAAACATCAATCACCATATCTCTCTCTCTCAAATATTGCATTTCATTTCATAGCTTGCTCAAGTTCTTGATCTTCATTCCGTTCGTCGGAGGTCGCCGGACTTATGGTGCTACATCCGTCGAGACGAAACCGTTTTACCTTTGGGGAAGGACCGCCAAACCGAGAGCACTACCAGAGCGTTTTCCTTCTTGCGGGCAGAGATTCTATCTCGACTCGGCTATCATATAGAGTTTGATTATTTGTTTTGTTCTATATTATTATCATTCTTTGTAATTTCTGATTTCTCTATTCTCTAGTCCAGCTTATGTTTTGTTGTAAAATTTGTGAACGAGTACGCCAGTTCTAACAGTTGCAAGAAGGAAAATCTAGCCAACGTTACTCGTTTGTGATAGAGAAGGAGATCAGATTTTGGACCTTTAATCAGATTTAAAATTTTCGAAACTTTTAATCCTTTGCTTGGAAATACATACACCGTTCAGGCTGACGAGTCAAACACCAATGGTTTCACTGTCAAACACCAATGGTTGCCTCTACTGTTTCCCACCCGTTTGGGCAAACACACCTCTCGCAGTTTGTTACGACTTTGTTTGGGCATACAAACCAACCTCAATCCATGATGGCCCTCTTCGACACATCAATTACAATGTCCGTTGCCGAGAAGCCTCCGTTCTTCTAGGGGGTTGAATTCAAAGTGTGGTCCCAAAAGATGTTGTTTTACATCATGAATTTGGGATTGGCCAACTACCTCAGTGATAATGAGGTGCCTCCGCCTAGTGAAGGCGAGACAGACGTCCATGTGCGTATGCAATACGACACTTGGAGGAAAGGTGATTTTACGTGTAAAATCATGTTGTTGTACGATTTAGATGATTGTATCTATTCCGACTACTCCGGTATTAAGACCTCCAAAATGATTTGGGAGGCGTTAGACTGGAAATATCGGGTTGATGATGCTAGCACGAAAAAAATCATTGTAGCCAAGCTTATTGACTTCAAGATGGTTGATTCCCTCTCGATTATGAAACAAGTGGAAGAATTTCAATATTTGGTCAACGATGTTCATGCCGAGGGTATGATATTACACGTTGATTTCACCGTTGCCTCTAATGTTCATCCGTTTGGGCAAACGAATGGTTCCTAGTCTGTGATGGCACGTTGGGCTAACAAACGGGCCGATATAGCCGAATGAAAGCTCGTTGTGGTTGAAAATAGTAAACGGTGAAAACTCGTTTAGTGATGGAACAAGTACAAGAGTTTTTACTCGGGTACATAGTTTATACTAAAGAGTTTATTTGTACAACCTCTTTCGCTATTGAGATGGTGATTGAGAAGATACTTCCTTATTGGAAGGGTTTCAAGAGTCACATTAAGTATAAACTGATGGTGATGAATCTTGAGGTTTGGTTGTCAATCTCAATTTTGAGAAAGACAACAAAGAGTGCTAATTCTAGACCAAAGGTTGGAATTGTGGCCTAGTATAACTTGTTGGAACGTGATTCTTCAAGTGTGCAAATGATTGTAACTTGTTGGAACATGATTCCACATGGAAATGATTTGTTGATGTGCAAGATTGAACATAACCAAGTTGAGTTTTCATGTTATGTAACATGTCAATGAATATATATTTTGAGATGGTGATAACTTGGCTGTGGGGGTATTTATCAAAATACTCTTGTTATTGAAATTGTTGCACATGTTGTTAACAAAATTGTACAAATTGTTGGACATAATGTTGTATACCTCAAAGTGTGGGGGTTGACATCTTCGTCAAGACATTTGATCTCTTAGTGAGGTTATTGCTATTGAGTGTGTAAAGTCAATAGATAACCTAGCGGATTTGCTAACCAAGAGGTTAAATCAAGATCAAATGGTCAAAGTTGCTATGGGAATGGGATGCTAAAATCCACATCTTAAGGATGATTA
The DNA here is from genome assembly GCA_029490685.1 of Schizonepeta tenuifolia. Classification (NCBI taxonomy): domain Eukaryota; kingdom Viridiplantae; phylum Streptophyta; class Magnoliopsida; order Lamiales; family Lamiaceae; genus Schizonepeta; species Schizonepeta tenuifolia. The sequence goes on from CM055957.1 coordinate 5,001,765, forward strand.
TAGTGGTAACCCAATCATGATGACTGGAGGATCCCAAAAACTTGGTTCAATGGAACAACTAAGCTATAATAGTCCGTGTAAAACACTCGGAAGATTCTATCTTCACCCATTTTTTGGAAAGCGTTGAGTGTTTAACCTGCACGTGGTGAGGTTAAGTCTTTGATTTTTAATGATTCTTGGATACCTTAGGGAGGTCAAGTATAGCAGGATACTTGGAATAAGAATCACCTATGTAAGTGGGAAGTGTGGCCGCTTCAAAAGATGCACTTATGAATCCAAAGGGGTGTTTCAGGGCCTGTAATGGATACAAACGTGAGAACGAATGAGGGTTGAGACAATATTGTGTCAATATTATTGTCTCAGTATACATGAAGGAGGACTAGTTCAAGGTGTAATAAGTCCACTAGGCCGTCGATATACTCGATAATATTGACCATGGTAGGTTCAATGCTACAAACCACCTTTCCAAATGCAATAGTGTCTCTTAGAAGGACTGAGCTAAGCGTCTGCATACATGTGCATATGGTTTTCTTACTCATGTGGGGGATTGTTGGAAATAATGGTTTATAAATCATTATTATGTCGGTTTATTATTTAATTATTGAGAATTAAGTAATGAAGGATTATTTTACTTGTCGAGTAAATAATTTAAATATATTCATGTTCTTAAAACCATTATTTAGTGAGTAATAAATGATGTATTTGAGTTGTCTATTGAAAATGAATTTGTTGTCGACAAATTCGTTAATCCACATTCAAGGGACGAGCGAGCTCGAGCTTGAACCATGGACATTGGTGTCAAATTGGGCTTTAAATTTGATTATATTGGGCTTCATAAATTGTAATACTCCGGATATTTTCTTCCGACGAGAAATAAAAATTTAATTATAAATTAAGGCTTTGCACGCCTAAGTTAAGGATTTTCAATTCTAAGACTATCGGTGAAATCCGTTTCTGAAAATAAATTCCAGAAGTCAGTTGAACGACTACTGTATTAGGGTTTTCGCGTCCGATAAAATTTTCATCCGAAAACTCAAATCGAAAAACCGTCAGATTTTACATTCACTTTTTCTTCGATACGAGTTCACCGGAGAAAGTCAGTTTTTATTATTTTTCCGGGCGAATTTTGGACTGTCTTATCCCGACTTTTCATAGGATTTTGAAAAACGAATTGTCCCTCCCGACTAAGTGAGATATTCTGGAACTAATGGTCGTATCCATTTTTTGTCAATAATGTGTCCGTCTAATAAAGTAATTGTTCGCGTTTAGTTTACAATATTAGATCCGGAAAAAAATTAGATTTATAATTAATATCTGGATATTTTTAGTTAAACCTCCTTACTATTTGTGTAAATAGCACCCTTGTCATCTTTTTTCTCTCATTTCTTCTCTTTCAAACCGCCAACTTCACTTTCTCTCCCACCATTGTTGTGTTCTTCATTTTCTTCAAGCTCTCAAGTTCCATAACTTGCTCGTTAGCCGATCGATTTCAATTCCGATTGCATATTCGTAAAGATAAGAGCTTCCTCTTTAATTCTAACCGAACAAAAATTCATTCCTTTAATTCTTGCAAATTTTGAATTTCATAAGAGGCATAGGAATGATGTTCTAAGTTTTATTTCATGTTATTTTGATGTTAGAAGTAAGAATCCATGGTGGAAATTGAGTTAGAATCATGCTAAGTATTTATTTGGAATTTTCGAAGTTTATGAGGAGGGTTTCAAAATTTGCTGCACTCTTGAAGTGTTTTGGATGATGTTTTGATGTATTTGATATGAAGGAAGTATATAGTTAATCATATGTTTATGATAGATCTTGAGTATAAGATGATTAAGTGAAGAAAATGAGATCTTTAAAGTGAAAATGAAAAATTATGAGTAAGAACACCTAGTGTGTGTTCTAGGTGTTCTTGGTGGAAATATGAAGATTTAAATACTATTAAAATTAATTCAAAAAGAAATTAGTTAATTATTTAATGAATAAAATTAAATATAAAATAAATTAATTAATTATTAAATTAATTAATAAATGCGAAATTTAAAAAAAAAATAATAGAATGATGTTAGTGTGTTAAGATGATCATTGTTAAAGTATAAGAATGATAGAAACTAATTTATTTTGAATCGGTTTAATAGAAATCCAAGAATCGAATAAAGTAAGTAAATACGTAAAAGAAGAAATAAGGAAACGAGGGTTTATACATTGATTGATTTGAGATGGTTGATGATTAATAATAATGAGTGTAGTTGATGATGATATCATATGTGATGGTCCCGATACGAGTTCTGGTGTATGTGGGGGGGGGGGATACACCAGATAAGACTTTTTAAAACAACCCACTAAAAATAACTCAACCGAGTAAAGAAGCTCAGTTGGAATTACAACCGAGTAAGAAACACTCGGTTGGAAGTGATGTGCTGTGCGGAATGTGGTGGAAATTAACTCGTATGGAATTAACTCACGCTTTTATGCACGGTTGGTCAAGAACCAAGACAGTTGAAAAAAAATGCAATTTGTATGCAGGTTAGATAATCAGTTGAATATGTAATGAGATAACTGAAAATAAACACAACACACAAAGATTTAACGTGGTTCAGAGAGAACTCCTACGTCCATGGAGAGTTGTGAGTCCACACAACTCAGTCCAAGTTCTTCTGGACAAACCACAAAGCTTATGCGGGCTTTGCAACCGTTGGGATAAGTTTGCGGGTACTTATCAACCTTACAGTTTAGTTTTCGGGTACTAAACAACCTATCTACTCAGTTACGGGAAGAGTAGGGTCCTAAACCTTTTCAAGTGAAAGAAAGGGTGGGGTTCTAACTAAATAGCTCGAACAAGAAGTGAGTTATGATCTAACACTCTACGAATTCTCACAAAGTGATGTTCTCAAGGTTGGATCTAAACACACTCAGACAGAATTTTAACACTCCAGAACTCTCAACTAAGGATGTTCTAAGAGAATGAATCTAGTTCAGCTTGTGTGAGAAAATTGGTTCTTTCTTTCGCTCTTTGCACTTGTCTGTCTCATCTCGTATGTCTTCTATCTTGTGAGTGAATGAATGCCTCTATTTATAGGCGGAGAGAATCAACTAGCCGTTGGAAGAGCTGTTGATCTCTGTTCTTTGAAAGCGATGGCTTGTCTCTCATCTCTGCAGACTTTCCGAATTTGGCAACTGCATGCTTCTGCTTTCCATCTGAGACAGCCTTGTGTTGGGCCAAATGAGGTAATGACAGAGAGTCAAACCTTCACGTGACTTCCTTATTTGAAATTCAAATCTCAACATCGGACTTTCATAAAGGAGAGGTTGGTTGAGATTTTCGATCTACATCTGACTGGTTCTTCAGCTGATGTTCTGTCTGAATGCTAACAATTGAACTCTCAGCTGATCTGAACTTCATGCTGTTGATCTTCTTGGTTTGAGGTCCTACAACTGATGTTCTGAAACTGAACACTCAGTTGTCTTCCTTATATCTGATCAGTTGGGTTGAACGCTCAGATGACTTTCTTTCATCTGATGTTCTCTTCCCCTATCTACTTCTTATCTGATGAACGCTCAGTTGTCTTCCTTACAACTGATGTTCAATTGCAATTTCTCTTGAATGTAACTTCCCCCTTTTTCAATGCTTAGATGACTTTTGCATCTTCCACTTTGAATGCTCATCTTATGAACGCTCAGTTGTCTTCCTCACAACTGATGTTCTATCCGATTGAAGCCTTGTTGTCGTCTTCAGTTGGAGTCCTGTAAAGATAAAATCTTAACAATGCTCAAACAGCGAGCCTAACTACTGACATTAGGATCTGGCAACATCTACTCGGTTGGGGTCAGTTGGTTTTGGAATCAATCAAAACTTTAATAAATCTCCCAACAATTTCCCCCTTTTTGATGATGCCAAAACCCCTTATAAGAATTCTAAAACCCTTACAGATCACAACTGAAATCTAACTGACTTATCTAAAATCTCAGCTGAAATTCTAGACTGTCTATAAGATTAAAACATCAAAGGGTTAGCACAGTTATAACATGGTATTGAAATAACTTTGTGATTCAAAGCTTGGACAATGAGAGATTGTACATCAAGATGAATCATATAACTGAATAGTTTTCATTACAACTGATTGTTACAAAGAAAAGCACAAAAACCAAAAATTACATCAGTTGCTTCAAAAACTATCTGAGCTAAAATTGTAGCCCATACTTACTGAAAATCCTAACAAAAGTTTCTCTCTTTGCTGCTGATTCCTTGGAGATGTCCACCCCATGCTCTTTGCATACTTGCCTCGCCTCGGCTGCAATCTTTGTCCGGTTGGAGGCTTGTAAGTGACCCTCTTAGGAACTGGAACTGTGTTCAAGTCCAGTTTAGCTTCGATCATAGCACGCCTGAACTGGTTGAACATGCTCGGGTCCCCAGAGTGCAACTCGGTCAGGGCTTCCTTGAACGCTTTCCTCGGGTCATCGGTTGCGTAAACCTTCCTATAGTAGAAGTCGTTTACGAACTTCTGCTTGAAGAGTTCCCATTCCTCATTCCATTTGGTCGGCATCCACTTATCAACATGCCTGAACCGACTCTCGACCTTGGACTTCCCTGGCAACCTTTGTTGCTTCAATCGAGCTTCAGCCTTTGTTTGATGTTTGTTGATGCGGCGTCGGCTGCGGGAGGCAACGTTGCGGTCCAAGTTCTGGGTTATCTTCTTCAGCTCTTCTTCGAACTGGTTCACCCTTCTCGCCTGGCTGGCGGCAAACTTCTTGATCCAACTTGGGTTCATATAATCTTTTTCTTCAACGTCCATAGCCTTGGCAGCTGCAATGCACTCTTCGGTTGTGATACCGTCGAGTTCAGAATCCAGCTCGGCTGCGATCTCGGCTATGGAGTTGTAAGAAACTCCGAACTTCTCTGCCTGCTCCAAGTCTTTTGACATTTGAGCTCCACCGACTTCGGTTGACTTGGGAGCTCTCAGCTGTGATTTTGATTTTGTAGCAGCTGGCACTTCTTTCTCAGCTTGGGTCTCTTCTTTCTCCTGCAACTCAACATCCGCCTCCTTCTCTTCCCCCTTTTTGGCATCAGCAACAAGGCTTGCTACTGAACCATCCAGAGAGGTGAGTTGGTGCTCGGCTAGTTGAATGCGGTTGAAGAGTTCATCGACCGCGCACTCGAGCTCCACCTTCTTCGCCAGTTTGGAGTCCTGGCGCTCTTGTTCGGCTTTCTTCAAGGAAGAGAGGTTCTCGATGACCTCAGTTTGAAAAGCAGCAAACTCAGCCCATCGCGACTCGAACCGAGACTCCAATTCAGCATCTTGAGTCTGTTGAGACTTGGCGAGATTTGAGTCGGACAAGGATTTGATGACGTTCAGCTCAGACTTGTATCCCAGCACAGGTGACTTCAATTCAGAAATTTCTTGACTGGTGGAGGAGGAGAATTCTTCCAGCTTTGTCTTCATCGCAACATTCTCCTCCACCAGCTGCTTGGTCTTCTCGTCTTGTGCTTCCACCACCCTCAGCTGGTCGTCTTTTTGTTGCTGGAGGTTGGCAAGCATCTCAGTTCGCAGCTGGTTCACCCTCTCAGCTATCAGCTCACAGATTTTTTCTAAAGAGAGAGCTGGCTGATCAGCTGGAGGGGCATCTTCAATCAAAGCTTGTTGCTCAACTGTCACCATGGCTTGGCGGTTGGCCAGGTACAGTTGCAGCTCTTGTTCCTCGTCCTTTGCTGCGGCGGCAGCTGCGTCCAGATCGTCGAGGAAGTCAGCTGACTTGATCAGCATGCTGTCGAGAAAATCAATGCAATCCTGTCCAGCTGCCTCCCCGGTGTCTGTCCCTTCTGCCTTGCTCTGGTCCAGCCGACGTGTGAGCAACGCAACCTTGTTGTTGTAAGCTACTTCCAGGTTGGAGTAGTTGAAGTAGGCTCGGATGCGAGACTCGTCTGACTTCAGCCTGTCCCAGCTGTGCACCCTGATTGTATATTCCTTCACGTACCAGTGACTGAAGATCAGGTGGAACTGGTACAACAGCTCGGTTCCAAGAGTGGCGAAGACCGGCATGTCGCGAGCCTCTGGGAACATGCCTATCAGCTTCTAGAAGCAATAGGCCACCTTGCCTTCATGCTCCAGTGCGATGGTCTGAGTGTCAGCTTCTTCATCTATCGGCGATGGAGATAGATTCTCGAAAGGCAAAGGTTCAAAGTCTTCATCAATGTTGGCCAAAGAATCGGTCACAACATCGGCATCGAGCTGGGAGCTCAGAATATTGGATTCAGTTGGGATAGGGGTTTCAATTAGTTCCTCAACATTGGCTGAAGGAACGGTCACAATGTTGGCATCGAGCAATGTGCTCGGAACATTTGGCTGTGATTGTTCGGTTGAAAGAGCAAGAGGCTCTGGAGGCGGTACGTCATCAACTCCTGCCGTGGGGGAGATTGGAGCGTGTTCAAGTTCCTCAGAGGAGGAAGATGCATCTGACGTCACGTTTGTCTCCATTCTTTTAGCCTCGTCAGCAGCTCGTTGAACGATTTGGAAGGCAGCTGCCTCAGCTGAGTGGCTAGACTCGGATGGCTCCTCAGCAGGTGCCGACTCAACCGGTGCCTCCTCCTCAGCTGGTACCTCAACTGGCTTCTCAGCTGGCTCTCCAGCTGGCACCTCAGTTGGCTCATCAGCTGGCACCTCAGCTGGCTTCTCAACCATCTTCTTGAACCGTACCCTAAGCTTTTTCTGGGCAGGCTCCTCAGCTGTTTCCTTCTCCAACTCAGCTCGTCGGTGTGCAGCTTTAGATTTGGTGGGGCGAACGACAGCTGGTTCCCTCTCAGCTGTGGGCTCAGCAGTCTTCCCAGTCTCTTTCTTCTCCTTTGGTCGGCTAATGTCGTCGAAGGCACCGCTGTAGCCGAACACCACCTTGGACACAACATCGAACATGAGTCGATGTTCTGGCTTCAGCTTCGTCCTCTGCATATTGCTCCTTAACTTCTCCGGAGTGATCAGAGCACTCTCCAGAAACTCATCTGCATGCTCGTCGGTTATGTTCTCCAGAAATTCCATGGTGGTGTGGTTCACTGGAATGACGTGGCGGAGGACGTCGGAAACTGCAATGGGGAAAGATACACGGCGAATAGTCCTAGCCGGAACGTCGCATTGCCGACAGGAGACTTCCGTTGTAACTCCTTCTCGGCTATCGATGGAGGCATTGAGATTCACGTAGAACTCCCTGACCTGGCGCCTGAGCAGGTGGGAAGGGTAGAGCTTCGCCCATTCTAGAAGCCCATTCTCCCTGAGTGTATTGGCAAGGGGAGCCAACACCGATGACTCCAAATCATCGTCGGAAAGTATCTGTTCGAAGTGGATCTTCGACACCAGCATGTCGAATGATTCTTCATATGAGGTGGGGACAAGAGAAGATCCTGAAGAGGCCATTTTCTTACTTTTGGGAGCCATTTATGATCACTGCGAAGGTATATATAGGAAGAACGAAAATCTTTGCAGAAAATAGTTAGACAATCTCTGAGAAGATGATGAACAGTTATTACAGATAGATACGAATGAGGAAGGTAAGAGATTACTTCCTGATTTTCCACTATTTATAGGCTTTTGACTCGGTTGAAATCGACGGCTGGGGTTAAATGGTTCGAATCCATCAACGGCTGAGATCACGCGACTGTTGACTATCTTTGACTTGACGTCATGCACCGAGTTCCAACCCGCGCATGAGAAGGTGTACAGTTTTTCTTGTCAGCCCAGTCGCACTATAAAGTAGGCTATAGATGTTCAGCCGTACTTTACATTTAGTGCGACAAGATGGCTATTTTAATGTAACTGACTTGCTCAGGAATGTTTGAATTTATTTCAAACATTCTCATTTAAGAACATAACACCTTCAGCCTTAAATGTTACCTGCCAGCTGATGTCGGAATCAGCTGTGTTCCAATGTTGTGGCATACCATCAGCTGACTCGAGTTCGTCTGTTTAGCTGACGTCTGATCCATCGTTGCAGCATACCATCAGCTGACTCGAATTCGTCTGTTCAGCTGACGTTTGATGTCTTCGGTTGGCAATCCGCATCTGAGATTCTCCCTTCATCTGAGCTTCCCCCTCAGATGGATATCTATCTCTTCACCTCAGCTGGTTCCTCATCTGATGGATCCAGCAATCCGAGTAAATCACATAACATCTTGAACCATGCTTCGGCTACAGGTTTGGTGAAGATATCTGCTCTCTGAATCTCAATTGGAATCTTCTCCATGGATACGTCCTTCTTCTCAATATGGTCTCGGATGAAATGATGTCGGATGTCAATGTGCTTCGTCCGAGAGTGATGAACATGATTCAAAGAGATAGCAATGGCACTAGAGCTATCACAATGAATGGGAACCTGTCCAGTTGCAACTTCATAGTCTCTCAGCTGTTGCTTGAGCCACAATACTTGCATGCAGCAGCTACCGGCAGCCATATACTCTGACTTGGTTGTAGAAGTGGCAACACATTCTTGTTTCTTGGAAAACCACGAAACTAGCTTGCTTCCCATGAATTGACAGTGTCCAGAAGTGGACTTCCTGTCCAACCGATCTCTGGCTAGATCTGCATCTGAGTATCCAGTCAGTTGGATGTTGTCGTCGGTTGGATACCACAACCCAACATTTACAGTTCCCTTCAGATACTTGATGATGTTCTTTGCTGCCAACATGTGAGCTTCCCTCGGTTGAACTTGGAACCGGGCACACACTCCAACCGCGTAAGATATGTCTGGCCGACTGGCGGTTAGATAGAGAAAAGAACCGATGATCCCTCTGTACTTACTGGCATCCACAAGCTTTCCCTCGGTTCCAGGTTCAATCTTCCAGTTAGTATTCATCGGGATCCTTGTTGTCTTACTTGTCTGCAATCCGAACTTGGTGATGAGCTCCTTAATATACTTGGACTGATTGATGAATATCCCTTCTGGTGACTGCTTCACTTGAAGTCCAAGAAAATAGTTCATCTCGCCCATCATTGACATCTCGAACTTCTCCTTCATGAGATTTGAGAAATTTTCACACAGCTCCTCTGACTTGGAACCGAATATGATGTCGTCGACGTAGATTTGCACAACAAGTATATCTTCTCCAACTTTGATGGTGAACAGAGTTTTGTCAATTGACCTTCATTTGAATCCCGAGTTCAGAAGAAAACCACAAAGAGTGTCGTACCAAGCCCTGGGTGCTTGTTTCAAGCCATAGATTGCTTTCTTCAACTTGTACACTCTTCCATCTCTAGTTTCAAAACCGGGAGGCTGTTCAACATATACATCTTCCTTGATATCTCCGTTGAGGAATGCACACTTCACATCCATCTGATAGACCTTGAACTTGTGAAATGCAGCATAGGCAAGAAAGATTCGGATGGCTTCCAGCCTTGCAACCGGTGCGAAGGAGTCCTCGAAATCGATTCCTTCTAGTTGGCAATATCCCTGAGCTACCAACCTTGCCTTATTCCTCACGATGAATCCAATGACGTCTCTCTTGTTCTTGAAAATTCATTTTAATCCAATGACTTTGACAATATTTGGTCTTTCTACCAACTCCCATACACAGTTGCGTAGAAATTCATTCAGTTCTTCTTGCATGGCTGTTGTCCAGTGAACACAGTTGAGAGCTTCCACAACATTCTTCGGTTCTGGCACATCAGCTACGAAGCAAGAAATCATGGCAACACCTCCAGCTTGCTCGAACTCCTCCAGAACTGCCAACTCCTCAGCATATTGGGCATAAGTGTTGGAATCTTCCTCGGTTGAATCTTGAGTCGCAACTCTGCTCCTTGTACGCACACCTTCGGTTGGATCTCCGATGATGTTGTCAGTGGAATGATCTTCATACCATCTTCTGTTGCGTCTTCCTTCTTCTTCCAACTGTGGTTGTTCCGTGATCTGAGCTGTGAGAGATGCTGGACTCTTCTGAGCTGGTGATTTATCAGTTGTTGAGTCTGGATCCTCAACATTGATAACATTTTGAACCGGGCTTGATTGGGCTTCAGATGCTGATGCAGTTGGAGAGGCATCAACTGGAGTTCCCCCTTGAGATAAGTTGGGGTCCTCGCATTCATCTTCAGAGGAGTATAGATCATCATCCTCAGTTGTCCATACCAATGGTTCAGCTAGATTCTTTTCCCTTAAAGCTTGCGATCTGGTGAGAGCAGGTGGAACTTGTGGATCAGCCTGTTGTCCTTTAGCCTGTTCCCTGCACTCAAAAGTAGATTCATCAAAACTAACATGAGGTGTTATCTCCACAACACGAGAGCTATTGTTGAAAACTCTATAAGCCTTGATCCGAGCAGCATATCCAAGAAATATGCCTTTCGAAGCCTTGGCATCAAAAGTTTTCAACTGAGTCTTCCCATTGTTGTGAATATAACACTTAGAACCAAAAATGCGAAAATATGAAATATCTGGCTTCCTGCGTCTCCATAGCTCGTATGGTGTCTTTCCCAACCGCTTGGTTAGAAGAGACCGGTTCTGGGTGTAGCATCCTGTGTTGATGGCCTCAGCCCAAAATCTATTTGGCAGAGCTGAGCTTGTCAACATGGATGTAGCTGCATCTTTCAGTGTTCGGTTTCTTTGCTCAGCTACTCCATTCTGTTGCGGAGTACGTGCAGCTGATGTTTGATGAGTAATTCCATGCTTCTCGCAGTACTCGATGATGGTTTCATTTAGAAAGTCGGTTCCACGATCTGATCGGATGGAGATGATTTTCATTTCTTGTTGGTTCGATATCCGATCCATCAGCTTGGGTAGCTCATCTCGGGTCTCACTCTTGTGTCGCATGAAAATGGTCCACGTGTATCTGGAATAATCATCAGTCACAACAAGTGTATACTCATTACCATTCATGCTTTTTGGTGTGACTGGCCCAAAGAGATCCATGTGGATCAGCTGTAACACTCGGTCGGTTGAGGGAGTTGTCTTCAACCGGAAGGAGGATCTAGCGAGCTTTCCCAACTGGCATGCACTGCAGATATGTGTTGTTGAAAACACTCAGTTTGGTATGCCTTTTGCATGTTCTTGGCTGGCAAGTCGGTTCATAGTCTTGAAGTTCAGATGGTTGAGCCTTTTGTGCCATAGCCAGCTCACATCTGAACTGCTCTTTGATAACAAGCAGGTGTCAGGAAGACTACTGTTCCAGTCAGCATAGTAGACATTTCCAGTTGGCGATCGATTTCCCAACAATATGACCTGCTTTGATCCGACATTTTTAACCCTGCAACTCTGTGCATCAAACTTGACAGAGAAACCATTATCACAGAATTGGCTGATGGAGAGCAAGTTATACTTCAATCCATCAACATATGAAACATTAGAAATCAAAACGTGATTGGTTTCAAGGGTACCGTAACCTCTGGTGTAACCTTTTGAGTTATCACCAAAAGTAACTGATGGACCTTCTTTCTCCACGAAACTTCCAAGCAAATCCTTCAGATTTGTCATGTGTTTCGAGTATCCACTATCCATCACCCACATTGTTCGTGAAGCTTTATTCTTCCTCAGCTGTTTCTCCTGTTCCTGCACAGAGAAACTCGCTTAGGTCCCCAATTTCAGTTGGGTCCTGGAGGGTTAGAACCAGTTCCCCCTGGAACTGTGGGTCATTTTTCCCTGTATACTCGGATGGATTTATCATTCCAGATCACTTTTCCTTCATCATCAACTATAACAACACCTCGGTTATCCTTAGGCTTTTTGTTAGTAGTGATGTTCTGTTTCTTGGGAGGAGTTGAATTTCTCCCATTCTGAGCTTTCGGAGGAGAGGCTTTCCCCCTGTTTTGATGGCGATTCTTATCCTGTTGAATTTGTCTGTGAGGTCGGACGCCATGTTGGAATCTTTGTGGCTGATTCTGATTTCAACTCCCTAAATGTTGTCTGTAGCTGTTCATGCATTGTTGGTGGTTCATGTTGTGGCATGAATATCTCCAGCTATTCGACCTGTTCCTTATCGGTTGACTCGGTTGGAACCTTTGGTTGAACTGATGATGGAACCGCTGTTGATTCAGATGGTTGGATCCTTGCTGGTTCTGCGGTCGGTTCCATTCTTTCTGATGTTGACTCTGAGGTTGATGCAGAGGTCGGTTCTGATTCTAAGTTCGGCTGCGATTGTGTCTTCGACGTCTCTGATTCCTCTTCTGACTTTTGGAACATTCCCCCTCAATTGATGTCCCAACCGATGGAACATTCTGTCCTCCATCTACTGCTCCTTTTCCCTTCTCAGTTGTGGTTCCCTTGGTCGGTTGAGCTTGCTGAGAAGTGGAGGTTGGATTACTTTGGGGAGACTCAGGTTCAACTGTGTTAGGTTCGACAACCTTGGCTTCCACAGCTTTGATGAAGGTCGCTAGAGGGATTCCAGTATCCTTGATTATATCATAACCGAGTCCTGACACGTCATCTATCTGTCGGTTGTAACTGATAAGATTCTCAATGATCTTGGATGACTGATATAGCTTAATTAAGTTATCCTTCTCAGTTTGCAAATCTTTGAGGAGGACAGCTATATGCTCGGTTTGTCCGTCTGACTTCTTTATCAGCTGGTCGATCTGCTCCTCTTGCTTTTTCAACTGATCTTGCTGCTCCTTGATCTACTTCGTCAACTCCTCATCAGTTGGAGCATTAGTTCGGTTAACCGCATTCAGTTGACTTTTGAGATTATCTATCTCTTCTGTTTGACTCTTGATAAGATCGTCCTTCTCGGTTAAGGATTCTTCAAGTTTTGAGAACTGTTCTTGAAGACTCTTAAACTAAACCGAATGCTGATGTAGTTCCTCACTGAGTTCTTGAAAGTCACTCCAGCAGGGTTCCAACTCTTCATCCAGTGATTCCTGCATGTTAGAAATATTGGAAGAATTTAACTTAGCAGGATTAGAGTGTACCTCAGTATCATCTTGATCGGTTCCAAGTGCCATGAGGCATTGATCCTGACTGATGGCGTTGTTGGTGGAAGTCAGCTCATCCTCATCTTCAGTGTCAGTGAAGATGTCCATGTCGTCAGCTGCTTCTTCTGCAACCATGGCCTTGTTCTTTCCAGCTTGCTTGGCCCTCAACGCTTCTCTCTCTTTCTTCGAGAGGTCTGGACAATCTGCTTTGAAATGTCCTTTCTTGCCGCATTCAAAGCAACCGTTGGTCACAGGCTTTGAGTTATCTCGAGTTCGGTTAGATTTGTAGAATCTCTTGTATTTTCCGAACACGAGTGTCCATGTCAGCTAGCTTCTTTGATAGGGCGGCTATATTCTGTTGCAGTTCTTCTCTGCTTGGCTCCTTTGTAGCTGTGTCCGCTGATCTTATTGGCCTTGATGTTCGCGGCTTTGAGTAGTCAGCTCGGAGCGCTACTGACTTGGTGGCTGAACCAACATCCTCATGTCGACTCGTCTGAACTGAGGACTGAGTTGACCTTCGTCGGTTCACCTTGTATTCATTTCCCTTCAGAATTGAGAACAATTTTTCAGTTCCCATCTCACCAAGGTCAGCTCGGCTCTCATGGATATTGGTCAAGGTATCCCACTCAGCTGGTAGAGCTTGTAATACTTTGAGGTTGATTTCTCTCAAAGTATATTTTCCTTTTCGGATGGACTGGATCCTTCTGATGATGTCCATGAACCGGAGCTATAGCTGATCGATGGATTCATCAGTTCTCAGACAAAAGTTGTCGAAGTCTTGACATGCATGTGAGAACTTGTTCTCCTTCGTCTCGTTGCTTCCTTCACTCAGCATGCCAAGATATCTCACATTTCTTTGGCAGTTTCGCACTCTTCTATCCAAGGGAGGTAATCTTGTCCAACAGTTGACATGATCGTGCTCTAAGCCCAGATGTCCAACTGGCTCACCTTGGCTTCCTCTGGAGTGTAGTCTTCCGGCTTCTTCTCCACAAACTCCACAACTGTATCCCCATCGTTGGGATTTGTAGGAGTGCGAGTGATTCTCTCTTTGATGATGATCGGTCCGGACGTGAGTACTTGTTGCATCCGATGGTGCTTTGACAGTAAGATCTTTTTCATCCGTGTCCTCCAGGATGTATAATTTACTACCGAGAACATGACCATGATCTTGTCCTTGACGTCCATCTGCACACAACAACAAACAGAAGATGCAAGCAGATATGCACTAGCGTGAAAAATAGATCTGTTCAGTTGACCACTGAAGAAACTTTGTCGAATTCACACCTTGTGAAACAGAGTCAGTAGTCTTTTGAACCACTGCTCTGATACCACTTGATGGTCCCGATACGAGTTCTGGTGTATGGGGGAGGGAATACACCAGATAAGACTTTTTAAAACAACCCCCTAAAAATAACTCAACAGAGTAAAGAAGCTCAGTTGGAATCACAACCGAGTAAGAAACACTCGGTTGGAAGTGATGTGCTGTGCTGAATGTGGTGGAAATTAACTCGTATGAAATTAACTCACGCTTTTATGCACGGTTGGTCAAGAACCAAGACAGTTGAAAAAGAATGCAGTTTGTATGCAGGTTAGATAATCAGTTGAATATGCAATGAGATAACTGAAAATAAACACAACACATAAAGATTTAACGTGGTTCGGAGAGAACTCCTACGTCCACGGAGAGTTGTGAGTCCACACAACTCAGTCCAAGTTCTTCTGGACAAACCGCAAAGCTTACGCGGGCTTTGCAACCGTTGGGATAAGTTTGCGGGTACTTATCAACCTTACAGTTTAGTTTTCGGGTACTAAACAACCTATCTACTCAGTTACGGGAAGAGTAGGGTCCTAAACCTTTTCAGGTGAAAGAAAGGGTAGGGTTCCAACTAAATAGCTCGAACAAGAAGTGAGTTATGATCTAACACTCTACGAACTCTCACAAAGTGATGTTCTCAAGGTTGGATCTAAACACACTCAGACAGAATTTTAACACTCCAGAACTCTCAACTAAGGATGTTCTAAGAGAATGAATCTAGTTCAGCTTGTGTGAGAAAATTGGTTCTTTCTTTCGCTCTTTGCACTTGTCTGTCTCGTCTCGTGTGTGTCTTCTATCTTGTGAGTGAATAAATGCCTCTATTTATAGGCGGAGAGAATCAACTAGCCGTTGGAAGAGCTGTTGATCTCTGTTCTTTGAAAGCGATAGCTTGTCTCTCATCTCTGCAGACTTTCCGGATTTGGCAACTGCATGCTTCTGCTTTCCATCTGAGACAGCCTTGTGTTGGGCTAAATGAGGTAATGACAGAGAGTCAAACCTTCACGTGACTTCCTTATTTGAAATTCAAATCTCAACGTCAGACTTTCATCAAGGAGAGGTTGGTTGAGATTTTCGATCTACATCTGACTGGTTCTTCAGCTGATGTTCTGTCTGAATGCTAACAGTTGAACTCTCAGCTGATCTGAACTTCATGCTATTGATCTTCTTGGTTTGAGGTCCTACAACTGATGTTCTGAAACTGAACACTCAGTTGTCTTCCTTGTATGTGATCAGTTGGGTTGAACGCTCAGATGACTTTCTTTCATCTGATGTTCTCTTCCCCTATCTACTTCTTATCTGATGAACGCTTAGTTGTCTTCCTTACAACTGATGTTCAATTGCAATTTCTCTTGAACGTAACTTCCCCCTTTTTCAATGCTTAGATGACTTTTGCATCTTCCACTTTGAATGCTCATCTTATGAACGCTCAGTTGTCTTCCTCACAACTGATGTTCTATCCGATTGAAGCCTTATTGTCGTCTTCAGTTGGATTCCTGTAAAGATAAAATCTTAACAATGCTCAAACAGCGAGCCTAACTACTGACATTAGAATCTGACAACATCTACTCGGTTGGGGTCAGTTGGTTTTGGAATCAATCAAAACTTTAATAAATTTCCCAACAATATGAGATATATAAATATAGAAGTTAAAGAATTGAATCGGTTTTTGAAATGGAATTTGGTTTAGTAATTGGTTAGTTGAAGAAGACGAGGAAGTGCTCGTCATATTATTTGTCGAGAGACGTGAAGGTATTCACGATAAAGGAATACGTGTCAAGACTGTAATTTGATAGTAATTTCATATTCATAAAGGTTGCATAGCATTAGTCGAACCTAGGGAGTCGTGCGTCGAGTTAAAGAGCACCTAGGGTTAATCGCGGACTGAACTGCGACCTTTCACGGAAACTGTCATAACTCTTATCTCGCTTAACGGAATCGAGATCCGTAAATTGAACAGTAAACTAGACATCCGTGGCTTTCTTTTGGTACAGAGTAAATCCCCTATTCGAAGTACTCTGTTCTGTAGAGGCTTCAGACTTACTGCCTTGTGCAGAAAATTTCTAAAACTCATTTTCTTAAGTTGAATTCTTTTTAATTTAATTCCTTAAGAACTTTTAAGTCGTGATGAGTTATCGACTTCAGTTATGATGACCTAAGAGTCGAGTAAGGAACCAAGTTAGTTCTAAACGAGATGTTTTCGAGTCTCGTTACTTTTTAAACCAAAAGGGGTTAGTTAAGTGCAAAGGCCTAAAAGACTAAAATCGATTTCGATTTCCTGTTTCTTTTATCGTTACGATCGAGTTTTAAAGTTTGTTTATTTACGATAAAAGGAGGAAGTCAGCGCCAAGGATAGGACGGAAGATCAAAGACGGAAGCTCGTATTATAGTTCTGTAATCATTAAGGTGGGCTTTTCTATATACGAAATAAAATGAGCGATGCTCGAAAATCTTTATTTACAACTTTGATAATTGTTTTTTTTTTTCAAAGTGATAATCAGGGCATGAAATTTATTTGTTTTATGTGAGTTCTCTTGTACCCTTCTGAGTTAGCCGACTGCTATCCAGAATTATTAGTTAACCGACCTGCTAACTAAAACGATCGGACTTTGAGTTAGCCGACTGCTATCCAAAGTTAGTGTACACAGTAGCCGTTGTGTGTGGAACCCTGTTGAGGGGTAGCCAGCCATGGTGATAATTATTGGGCAAGATTGAACGTAACATCTGAGAAAAATGCTTGATCAAGCTATATTGTGAAAATGAGAAAGAAAATGTTTAGTAGACACAGGTATTTATTGAAAAACCCTGATGTGCTACAGAAATGAGATGCCTGATTTATCTATACTTATGATATGTTTTCGGCAATGTGCCCACTAAGTATGAAAATACTTAGCCCTGCATATATTTATAAATGTGCAGGTTGAGCGACGGGAGCGGCGGAGGTTGAGTAAAAGGTTGTGATTAGAGAAGATCAGTTGTGTTCTAGTTTACGTTTTTTCCGCTGCTAAACTCTTATGTTAATGTATAAAACTTTTTGAGTCTAAGTTCCATACTTTGAACTTAGTTTCTTTTGAGAACTACTTTGTCAAGCGATCCTTCAAGGTCGACTCTCTTTCTTTCAATAAAATCTGTTCATAGATATCAGTTGTCATTTAATCGTTGTCTGTTTATTTATTTATCCCCCTTCTTCTCCGCTTCTTTAATTCAATCCCTAGTCACACCCCGACTTTGCCGTCCCTTGGGATATGGGGCTGTGACAGAGTGGTATCAGAGCAATCATTTCTGCTCTGCATACAAGTTTCTTTCAAGTAGTAAGATAGAGCATTCGTTTATGCTCTACACCCAAGTCTTCTTTGAAGTAAAGTTAGGTCGTAACACTAAGTTTAAAAGTGTAGACGACAACTCAACCTCCCGCTACGTCGACTCAACAGAAGAAGGAAAGAAAGGAAAGAATTTTAGAAGTATGGTTTCTTTTAAGAAAGTTTTTTGAATAAGTATGCAAGCAAGTTAAGAATAAAAGGGTCAAAGTAAGAATTGATTAAAGTATGAGATATACTTTTGTAGAGTGCCAAGAATGAATTGATTGAAGTATGATTGATATACCTTTGTGGTATTATGTGAAATTATTTGAGTTATAATTTCTTGATTGAGAAGTATATGGGCATGAGAACCTAGACTGTTGCTCTAAGATTCTTCCCGATTTCTTGAGAACATAGACGTTTTAAGAAGCGTTGGTTCCAAATTGTTTTGAAGGACGCGATTAGAACGAGAAAGACAAAACCTTTTATAACGAATGTCACATGTGCATAAGTGACATGAACGAAGTCGTTTTTCAGTTAAAGTTCGCCCCATTAGAACTACAAAAAGAGATTTGTTGTAATTATTAGGAATCAAGTACAAATTTTAGCTAATTTCCAATGATCGTTCGATTTCAAGGATGACTAGAACTTGTGTTCTAAAGTTATTCTCCAACTTATATTCCGTTTTCTTGGGATTTATTTCACAATTAGTAATTGAACGAAAAATACGATAAGTACGAGATTCAAGTGTCGAGAAGGGTTTATATTTGTACGGTATCCACTTTAATGTGGCATCAACAATATTTTTCTAATGATGAGAACGATATGTGTTTATCGGTTAGGAGTTTCTTGAGGGAAACTAAGAAGTCTAAGTTAAAGATTGGAAAGAAAATCTCGGAATTTTTTTTTAAGTGTTTAAGTGCAATTTCCTGAAATTGCTAGATATCCAAGGTAAGTTAATTCCTTATTAAGCGAATGATTGAACGGGATAGAGGTTCCATGTGATTGAGGGACTGTTATGTGGACTTGATCAACCCACATAATTAGAAACTCAGTAATATGGGTCTTATGTCCCGTGAGCAAAACCTCTTTCAGTACGGTGTATTTTGAGAATGAACTGAGATACACCTGAAGGAGAGGGATTCTGAGAATATGTCGGTATGGGACGACATATTCAAGGAGAGTCTCTGAGATCAATTCTTTACGTGTTAGGTATAAGTTTAATATTTATTAGTGATACCACAGAATAGTATATTTGGGATCTTCTTGTTTTAAGAGGGCGTTCCATCGTAGAGCAGATTATACATAAGTACCATATTTACATGAACGACTTAGATTATGACATAGGACAGTTTGTCAACGACTTCGCTTCACACTATTACCCGGCTAGATATTTTGTTGATAAACGGAAGGCTATGGAGGACCTTATCGGTCGACTGCAGAGGAATGGCAAGGATAGGCGAACAACACCGCCTGGTACTATCTCATTTTAATGGGATACGCTGTAGAACCACAAGAAACTTTGTAGGATTCAGGTTAGTAATCCAAGCGCGATATCTACAGAATCGACGCATTGTATCTATTCCTATACTACCCCGTTACCCTTACCACTACATTCCGGTTGTTCCAGAACCAAGGTCATTTTTCGAAATGGACCTAGCGCTTGCCAAGTTACTAGAATTACCACTTGTACTTGCTCCACTCGACAAATTTCTCCCAGAGTCAACCTCACTTGTTGAGGAGGTGGGATCGACGTCAGACTTAGCTCGGTACATCTTGGACCGGAGTTAGGGGACAGTTTGAGGCAGGACCATCAGGAGTCCCTTCCCCAGAGGCATATGTGCCTAGTACGCACAATGAGCACCCGTTTCCTCCTAAGAAGCGGACTACAGTGACTAGATTACCAATTTTGTTCTACACTTAGAGAGAAAACCGTTCCTGAAATACCACCATCACCTCCAGTGCTAATGGACAGCACTGCGACTAAGATTAGTAAGATACTTGCGTCAGTCTTTGGAGTAGACTTAGAGGAGGATCCTATGGAGGATCTTGAGAAGGTTGTGGTTTTAAAAAGGCATCGAGGACTCGACTGCAACTTCTTGAGTAATCGATCATGAAAGTGTTAGTAGTTTTAGAATGTTTTTGTATATAGATCGGATTGGTGGACTTCTTTTTGTAGTACTTCCGCGAATATGATATTTTACGAATCGTTTCCATTTTAAGTACCTTGTATAGGTACAGGAATGCACCCGGTTAGAGCATTCTGTACGTAGACAAGCAGTTGGCCTAACTCAGACTAATCATAGTCTAATTTTTGTATAAGTCCTCATTGGAGGCAAATCAGTACTCATTCGACGAGTATATATTTAGTTGAATAATCTTGTTTAACTTGGAAAGTTAAAAAGTTTAAAAGCTAGTATCAAAGTTATTATCTGTTTCTTTTCCGTGAACTTGTTTAAGTCGGAAAAAGGGTCTAGTAAGTAGATGAATGTTTAAAAGCAAAGTATTAATGGAAATTCTTGTTTTCCTATAGTTTTAAAATGCCGCTAAGAGTAGTTAACAACCAAAGAGAACCTGGTAGACCCAGGGGACGTGGTAGACGTCAAGCTCGAGTCGAAAGAGAAGAGAAACAGGAACACCATGAAACCCCTCCGCCTACACCACCACCCCGATGTGACATAGATGATCTATTCTTCAAAAGAAGCCCACCTGTTTTTAATGGATCAAAACCCGAGCGATGTTGAGCTTTGGGTGAGAGCTACGGAAAGAATTTTTAAACTCCTCAGATGTACTGATGAGGAGCGTCTGTTATGTGTGGCATTCCAGCTTTCCAGACTAGCTGACTACTGGTGGGAGGCTAGGCAGAAGGTTATACCTGCGGAGCACTTGGCTCGATTTACGTAGAACGAGTTTAAAGAGGCGTTGTATGATAAATACGTGCCTAAGACCTATAGAGCACAGAAGGAAGCTGAGTTCTATAGTTTGAAACAAGGAAAGATGACAGTGACCGAGTACGATGCGAAGTTTTGTGAATTGTCAAGGTATGCGCCTGCTCAGGTAGATACCAAGGAAAAGATAGCAAAGAAGTTCCGTAGGGGACTTAAGCATGAGCTAGGTTAGCACTAGCTAGTCATGGAAGACTGAGCTACACAGAGATACTAGGGCGAGCCCTAGAGATGGAGACAGTAGAGCCCGATGAAAAGAAAGTCGTAACACCCACACCAGCCCCAACCCAGACTCAGAATTGAGACCATTCCAACAACAATAACAGCAACTTTAAAGGAAAAAAGAAATGGGAAAGAGGAAACCAGGGTAGAAATCAGCATGGCTTTCAGCAGCCAAATCAGAATAATCAATCAAGACAGGGGCAACAGACAAACAATAACCAAGGAAAGGTTACCGTTCCTGTTTGTCCTAAGTGTAATAGGATGCACTACGGTGTCTATCAAGCGAACTCTGGTGTTTGCTTTAAATGTGGACAGAAAGGACACGTGAAAAGAAATTGCCCAAAACCGATGCAACCAGTAGGATCGAATCAGTATGGTCAGCCCCAACCTTTGAGGGCAATTCAGGCACAGCCGCTGCAGCAGATGACGCAGCAGCAGTATCAACAGCAACAGAGTGCAAGGGCATTCATGATTAGGCCAGAGAAGCGCAATAAGGGCAAAGGAAATTAGGCAGGTACTGGACGAACTTCTTTATTACCTTGTCATAATTTTGCCTCATACCAGAGTTTTATATTCGTTTATTTCTAGTGCCTGTTAACACTATAGAAGTAAAACTAGAGCGCGCCAATCATGAAATAAGAATAACCACGCCTTAGGAGAAATTATTGTCACTTCCTTAGTTTTGCTCGAACATAGAATTTGACTTATGATCTTTTTAAGATCATAGCAATCAATCTGAACGTACTGAAATGTTCGACGCAGATATAATCCATGGGATGGATTGATTATCTATTAACTGCACCATTTTATATGGAGCATAGGCCGAAGG
Source organism: Schizonepeta tenuifolia (assembly GCA_029490685.1). Taxonomy (NCBI): domain Eukaryota; kingdom Viridiplantae; phylum Streptophyta; class Magnoliopsida; order Lamiales; family Lamiaceae; genus Schizonepeta; species Schizonepeta tenuifolia. The sequence goes on from CM055957.1 coordinate 5,023,241, forward strand.
AGTTAGAAGAGCTTAAGATACAACTGCAAGAGTTGTTAGATCTTGGTTTCATTAGACCGAGTGTTTCACCTTGGGGAGCAACTGTTTTGTTTGTCAGAAAGAATGATGGTTCTATGAGGATGTGCATAGACTATCGAGAGCTAAATAACATCACCCTTAAGAATAAGTATCCTTTGCCAAGGATAAAAGACCTCTTTGATCAGCTTAAAGGCGTAGGAGTCTTTTCAAAAATAGATTTAAGATCTGGGTATCATCAATTGAAAATCAAACCCGAGCATATACCTAAGACTGCATTCCGAACTAGATATGGCCATTACGAATTCGTAGTTATGCCATTCGGTTTGACTAACGCTCCCGCAGTATTCATGGATCTCATGAATCGAATTTTTCACCCGTACTTAGACAAATTCATCTTAGTATTCATCGATAACATTCTCATTTACTCCAAGAATGAGAAGGAGCACAAAGAACACTTGAGAATAGTGTTAGAAACTTTATACCAAAAGAAATGTTTCTTGAACACATAGTATCAGCAGAAGGCATCAAGATAGATCCTGCCAAGGTAGAGGCAGTACGCAATTGGAAATTGCCAACGAATCCAAATGAAATTTGAAGTTTCTTAGGTTTAGTCGGCTATTATAGAAGATTCATCGAGGGATTTTCTACAATTGCTAGACCTATGACGCAACTACTCCGAAAGGAAAAGAAGTACAAATGGACTGACGAGTGCGAGACAAGTTTTTAGACGCTCAAGAGAGAAAGTTGATCACCGCACCAGTCTTAGCTCTTCCAGAAGCAGATAAGGAATACGTAGTATATACTGACGTGTCAAACAATGGATAGGGCTGTGTTTTGATGTAAGAAGGAAAGGTGATAGCTTACGCTTCACGACAACTTAGACTCCATGAAGTCGATTATCCAGCCCACGATTTAGAATTAGCAGCCTGCGTTGAAAATTTGGAGACATCACCTCTATGGTGTAAAGGTTGAGACTTTTACGGATCATAAGAATTTGAGGTACTTTTTCAAACAAAAGGAATTGAATATGAGACAAAGACGATGGCTCGAACTAGTAAAAGATTATGATTGCGGAATCAACTATCATCCCGGAAAAGCAAACGTGGTAGCTGATGCGCTGAGTCGCAAGACTCCAACCAAATTAGAGTATCTCATTATTGAGGAAGAAACACTTATACGAGAATTTGAGATGGTAGATTTAGGGGTGCTCGATACACCTAAAACGATAACTAGCCGAATAGCAGCACTCGTAGCTACACCAGGCTTACGAAAGAGAATCATAAGTGTCCAGAGAAAGAACGAGTCGATCGAGAAGCTACGCCTAATAATAAGGATGGATAACCTGGACGGTTATTCCGAAGCATTAGATAATGCAATCGTATTTGAAGATAGACTTTGTATCCTTGACAACGACGAATTGAAAATGATATCATGAGTGAGGATCATGATACACCATATACTACGTACCTAGGGAATACGAAGATATATTAAGAATAAGAAAGAATTTCCGGTAGAACGGATTGAAATAAGATGTTGCCTCGTTTATAAAACGATGTTTGGTTTATCAACAAATGAAAGCTTTACACCAACAACCACGAGGGATGTTGCAACCATTAAGTATTCCAACGTAGAAGTGGGAAGATATAGCCATAGATTTTGTGACGGGTTTGCCCAAAGCCTAGAAAAGGAAATACTGCCAGCTGGGTGGTAATTGATAGGTTCACAAAATCAATTCACTTCCTACCAATTCCAATTACCTTTGGATCAGAAAGTTAGCTCAGTTGTATGTTCGTGAGATTGTACGTCTGCACGGAATACAAAAGTCGATGACGTTTGATAGAGATGCCAAATTTAATTCAAGGTTTTGGACTACTATGCAGAAGAAGCTAAGTACCAACCTTAATTTTAGTACCGCTTTTCACCCTCCTAAATGGATGGACAATCCGAGAGGACGATTCAAATACTCGTAGATATGTTGAGAACAATAGTATTGGATTGAAGTGCAAAATGGAAGAATGTTTTGCCGTTGGTCGATTTCGCTCATAATAATGGTTATCAGGCTACGATAAGTATTTTACCTTACGAGGTTTTGTATAGGAAGAAGTTTAGATAACTGCCTTATTGTAATAAGGTAGGTGAAAGAAAGAACCTAGGACCAGATACGGTCAGTGAAATGATCGAGATCATTCGATAGATTCGAGTCTGAATGAAAGAAGTTTAGAGAAGACAAAAGTCTTATGTGATTTACGCCGATCAGAACTTAAATTCGAAAAGGGAGATAAAGTTTTCTTAAGATTTCTCCGTTGAAGAGAATCATTAGATTCATGTCAAGTATAAGCTTAGAAAAAGATTTTTATGATTTCTAGATATCTTGAAAAAGATAGTTTTAATGCGTATAGATTGGTCGCGTCGCCAAATCTATGGAATGTTTATTATATTTACGTATCTCGTTTGAGAAAGTACGTGTTCGTTTTTTTTAAAAACGCGTGATACACCAGCAAGACGTTGTTCTTGATTATGATTAAGTTATAAAGAAAGACCGCAATCGATCTTGGATCGAAAGGTTCGAGAGTTAAGAAGCAAGACACTGCAGTTAGTAAAAGTATTATAAAATCATCACGGGCAAGAAAAAACCACGTGATAACTCGAAGAAGAGATGAGAAAGAAGTACCCCGAACAGTTTAAAGAAGATATGCCAATTTCGGGACGAAATTTCTTGTTAGAGGGGTAGGATGTAATACCCCGGATATTTTCTTCCGATGAGAAATAAAAATTTAATTATAAATTAAGGTTTTGCACGCCTAAGTTAAGAATTTTCAATTCTAAGACTATTGGTGAAATCCGTTTCTGAAAATAAATTCCAGAAGTCGGTTGAACGACTACTGTATTAGGGTTTTCGCGTCCGATAAAATTTTCGTCCGAAAACTCAGATCGAAAAACCGTCAGATTTTACATTCACTTTTTCTTCAATACGAGTTCACCGGAGAAAGTCAGTTTTTATTATTTTTCCGGGCGAATTTTGGACTGTCTTATCCCGACTTTTTATCGGATTTTGAAAAACGAATTGTCCCTCTCGACTAAGTGAAATATTCCGGAACTAATAGTCATATCCATTTTTTGTCAATAATGTGTCCGTTTATTAAAGTAATTGTTCGTGTTTAGTTTACAATATTAGATCCGAAAAAAAATTAGATTTATAATTAATATCTAGATATTTTTAGTTAAACCTCCTTACTATTTGTATAAATAGCACCCTTGTCATCTTTTTTCTCTCATTTCTTCTTCTCCAAATCGCCAAGTTCACTTTCTCTCCCACCATTGTTGTGTTCTTCATTTTCTTCAAGCTCTCAAGTTCCATAACTTGCTCGTTAGCCGATCGATTTCAATTCCGATTGCATATTCGTAAAGGTAAGAGCTTCCTCTTTAATTCTAACCGAACAAAAAATCATTCCTTTAATTCTTGCAAATTTTGAATTTCATAAGAGGCATAGGAATGATGTTCTAAGTTTTATTTCATGTTATTTTGATGTTAGAAGTAAGAATCCATAGTGGAAATTGAGTTAGAATCTTGCTAAGTATTTAATTGGAATTTTCGAAGTTTATGAGGAGGGTTTCGAAATTTGCTGCACTCTTGAAGTGTTTTGGATGATGTTTTGATGTATTTGAGATGAAGGAAGTATGTAGTTAATCATATGTTTATGATAGATCTTGAGTATAAGATGATTAGGTGAAGAAAATGAGATCTTTAAAGTGAAAATCAAAAATTATGAGTAAGAACACCTAGTGTGTGTTCTAGGTGTTCTTGGTAGAAATATGAAGATTTAAATACTATTAAAATTAATTCAAAAAGAAATTAGTTAATTATTTAATGAATAAAATTAAATATAAAATAAATAAATTAATTATTAAATTAATTAATAAATGCAAAATTAAAAAAAAAATAATAGAATGATGTTAGTGTGTTAAGATGATCATTGTTAAAGTATAATAATGATAGAAACTAATTTATTTTGAATCGGTTTAATAGAAATCCAAGAATCGAATAAAGTAAGTAAATACGTAAAAGAAAAAATAAGGAAATGAGGGTTTATACGTTGATTGGTTTGAGATAGTTGATGATTAATAATAATGAATGTAGTTGATGATGATATCATATGAGATATATAAATATAGAAGTTAAAGAATTGAATCGGTTTTTGAAATGGAATTTGGTTTAGTAATTGGTTAGTTGAAGAAGACGAGGAAGTGCTCGTCATATTATTTATCGAGAGACATGAATGTATTCACGATAAAGGAATACGTGTCAAGACTGTAATTTGATAGTAATGTCATACTCATAAAGGTTGTATAGCATTAGTCGAACCTAGGGAATCGTGCGTCGAGTTAAAGAGCACCTAGGGTTAATCGCGGACTTAACTGCGACCTTTCACGGAAATTGTCATAACTCTTAGCTCGCTTAACGGAATTGAACAGTAAACTAGACATCCATGGCTTTCTTTTGGTACAGAGTACATCCCTTGTTTCGAAGTACTCTGTTCTGTAGAGGCTTCAGACTTACTGCCTTGTGCAGAAAATTTCTAAAACTCATTTTCTTAAGTTGAATTCTTTTAACTTAATTGCTTAAGAACTTTTAAGTCGTTATGAGTTATCGACTTCAGTTATGATGACCTAAGAGTCGAGTAAGGAACCGAGTTAGTTCTAAACGAGATGTTTTCGAGTCTCGTTTCTTTTTAAACCAAAAGGGGTTAGTTAAATGCAAAGGCCTAAAAGACTAAAATCGATTTCGATTTCCTATTTCTTTTATCGTTACGATCGAGTTTTAAAGTTTGTTTATTTACGATAAAAGGAGGAAGTCAGCGCCAAGGATAGGACGGAAGATCAAAGACGGAAGCTCGTATTATAGTTCTATAATCATTAAGGTGGGTTTTTCTATATACGAAATAAAATGAGCGATGCTCGAAAATCTTTATTTACAACTTTGATAATTTTTTTTTTTTCAAAGTGATAATCAGGGCATGAAATATTTGTTTTATGTGAGTTCTCTTGTACCCTTATATGATACCCCGAATTTCTATACCTTTAGAGAGCGTTTTAAATTAACCGAGTAAGTTTAAATGACGAGATTTGAGGAATAAAAATTTTCTTTTCTAAATAAATAGAACTGAGTAAAACGACTGGAACACCTTATGTGTTTTTGTGTGAAATTATCTATTCTATTTCTTGAAATGATAATGTAACGTATATGTTGAGTTGTTTATATGAGAATGAGTATGAGTTTAATTTTCAGAAGAACCCCGAAGAGTTTGTTTGATTGAAAAAGAATAATGTTGATCGCCGAGAAATTTCTATGCGCCGAAGAACTTAGAATAGAGTTGAATTAAAATCTTGGAACCTAGAATTTCTTCTAAGATCATTGAGATAAGATAGGAGTTTATCTGAGATAATTTGAGAAGAGTTACGAGAATTTAATCTCTAAAAGATTAATAAGCGGATTAATAAGCCGACTAATTTCTTCTAAGATTTAAAAGACTAGATGATCGGAATCGTTAATCTTTTTAATGAGATGTGAATCAGGTTTGAGATGTTTTAGTGCCGGAAACGAGACGAGGAGAAATTAGACCCGTTTATAACATAAATGAATTAATACGGAACGTTTTATCCGGAAAACCTTTACGACCGGGTAATTAATACCCGTAACGACACAACGAGGACAAGTGTCGCTCTCTCTCTCCCTCTCACCGCCACCTCACACTATCTCTCTCCCTAATCTCTCTCCAACCTACAACATAGCTTTAATCATGATGTCTTACCAAGATCTTAGCAAAAGATTGCATGCAAATGCCATCACATCAATCTTTTAATCAAAACAAGTTCCAACACTAATTGTCATCATGCTTTATTCTCTTTGTTGGACAACAAATGCATGCATCCATCTCTCTCTCTCTCCATATAAAAGGAAAATTTCTTCATTCAAGCTATTCTATCTCTCTCTCTTTCGAAACCCTCCAAGAAAACAAGAAAAAAGAAAATTCTCTCCTCACTCTCTCTCTCTCTCTCGGCAATACACACACAACACACATACATTTGATTTTCTTCCATGCAAGCCTAGTATTCAAGCTGAAAATCCATGGAGATGAAGTGAAGATCATCATTCTCCATCTAGTTCATCCATACCTTCAAGAAAAAGGTAAAAACTCATCAAGTTCTTGAGTTGAAATCCAATAATCATCCCCCATTTTCTTCATGTTTGGCTCTTAAGCCCTAAAAAAATGGATGATTAATTTTGTGTTGCATTTTCTTTGAGGATTCAAAAGGAGTTCTTCCATACATCCAAGCTAAAGTTTAAAGCCCTATTTTCCCTTCAATTCGATCCCAAAAAGCCAAGAAGAGGAGATCCAATTTTAATTTTCAAAGTATGATAATCCATTTGATTAATTGTATATATGTATATCTCTAAGCTCTAAGAGAAAGAAAACATGCATGCATGGTATTTATTTTATGTTTAGGCAAACTTAGGTTATCGATGTGAGAATTAAGTGTGAAGAAATCGATAGGAGAATCAAACTCTAGGATTTAATCGATGAATTAAGAGAAGAAAAAGAAATTAAAAACCCTAAAATCTAGTTAATGCCGAAAATTATGGAGAAAAATAGGAAATTGTGAATTTCTTGAGTTATTGTTATTTTGATGTTTGATTATGATTTTTAGCATGTTATGAATGAGTATATATGCATGAAAAATTAAAAAACCGATTGTCCAAAAAAGTATGTGAATGCCGTGAGTTTTGGGAAGAACAGGAGAAATTATTTTGTTGATTTTGTTGATGATTTAAGTGATGTTTTGATCATGAAATAATTATTTGATATGTTGATTTAATCTTGTATAATGTTTAGCATAAGAAAATTGAATTGCATGTGAAGATATTAAAGAAAATAATTTGTGATAATATAGAAGATTTGATGTTTTGATGATATAATGTGTGTGTAAGTGTTAGTTTGAATCATAGATGAAAATAGGAAATTTTTGTAACAAAAAGAATGAAGTTTAAAAACTTTTAAAAGTGTTAAGAATTGAAAAATGCATAAAAAGATATATCTAGTAAGTGTTCTTATAATAAAACTTGAAGATTTGAATTTTTTTTTAAAACTAAATCAAAAGGAGATTTTGTAATTGAATTAATAAGATAATCTAGTTTTTATAAAAATTAATTGAAGAAGAAAAGGAATTTATTAATTAAATAAACAAGAGTCGAGAAAATCAAGTTAAACAAAATTAATTAATAAGAAATAAAAAGAAGTTTTAATCAAGTCGAGGAAAGATGTTAGACGAGTTAAGTTTAAATACTCGTATAGTTAATCAAGAAATTAATGGAATGAGATGTCAAGCAATGATGTTGAAAGTAATTAATTAAAGTTAATTAAGTAAATTGTTTTTCAAACCATGTGGATTAAAAATAAATCGAGAAGAAATGTCGAGTTAATAATTAGAAAATAATAGTTGAGTTAAGAAAAGAGAATCGAGTTAGAAATGGAAAGTAAATTCCAATTTCATAAGAAATTAATATAAATTAAAAGAATTTTTATTAATTGAGTAAAAGTTTATAAATGCTTCATAAGATAACGAATTTGGAAAAGCTGTTTATGAGCCGAGAAAAGACAAATTATATCGTTTGAGTTTTTATGAAAAGAAATGCATAATCGAATTAAGTTCTAAATTATAATTGAATAAATGTTAATGTGTCTTGAAATATGTTTGATTTATTTGGATTTGTTATGTAACTGAATAAATGTTTGAGTGCATGATATTAATTGTGACGTGAAGAATTACTAAGTTATTTGTATACAAAATGATTGAACTATTGATTTGTTAAATCGAGAATTAATTTAGTTTTTAAAAGAAAGCTCGAGTAATAGAATGTAGATAGACGACGTTTCATAATTAAAGCGTGAAGTGCTAAGACGTTGGTTAGTAGCATTAACCAACCATCGAGTAGAGTTAATGGTTTAAAGACGAAAATACGAGATCTTTTAGAAAAGATAAAGCGAAGAGAGAAACGACTCAAGTAGAAGTCCTTCAATCGAGTCCAACGCCTTTTATCCGTCTTTACGTATCTTATTTCTCTTTATCGATGTCGATCTATGAAGGATCAAGCCGGACGGAACGATAAGCGAGGACGAATAGCCCTTAAACCGCCTAGCTAGAATCTTCGGAAGTCAGGTGGGCTTTTCTGAACCAAAACTAGCAATGAAGTTATTATGCTATTGAATACTTATATGTTTTTAAATGCGATTGACTTGCCGTTTTCATTGAGTTTGGTATGTGTTATCATCTGTTTATATGAGATGTTATTATCCTGTGAAATGCGGGAAACCCACGTGTGGTATGTTGAATGTTAAGGTGACTGTGAGCCTTGCTTCGGTTAGGCCGGTCACAGTGTTCGAGAAGGAGGCCTACTTCTCGGCACAGTGAGATTATTTGTGACAGATGATGCATACTATTGATATATGTTATGTTTGACTGCGCAGTCTCTTTTAAAGAAAATGTTTTAGCATGCACAAGTAAAACTGTTTTAAGTTGCTTAAGTACTTGTGATGTTTCGGCAAGGCAAGTTCAATTGATATAGCTTTTAAAAGCATCTTTTTCCAAATGTTTTGGCATGTGTTCACTGAGTACGAAGTACTCAGCCCTGCGTGTATTTCTAAACGTGTAGGTTGACTGGATGGTGATGGCATGGACGCTTGGTGGTGTGGTGTTTTTGGTTGAGTCGAGTCGAATGTCGGACTGGCATTCGTACGTCTTCATACGTGCGAGTGTTGGGTTTTGATGCAAGTTTCCGCTGCAACTTTTTGAAATGATGTCTGTTTGTTATATACTCAGATACTTATGGTTTTTGATTCCGAGCGATGTGCTCGATGGTCTCGAATACTTGTTGAATTCTTAATTCCGTTGACTTGAAAAACTTACCGTATCTTTGTTGGAATGTGATTTTGAAATGCTCGGTTATTGCTTCACTATGCCTTTAAAGCCTTATTCGAATGTTGTTGCATTTTATTGATGATTTCCCCGAGCATGTTCCCCGTATTTGAGTTGATCGTTAGTTGTTTAAGTTGTGTTGTTGTTCGTAAGTCGCACCTCGAAAGTCGGGGTGTGACAGGTTGGTATCAGAGCAAGGCTTTGATTGCTCTGAAGTCTGTTATTCTTTGATGAGTTGAGTCTAGATTTAATTCCTAGACTTATTTGAGTTAGTAAACTACACCAAGCTATCCTCCATCTCATCCGGCAACCAGGTATGTCTTATTTTCTAAAAGTTTTTCAAGTTAAAGTGATGTTTGAATTATTAAGTGTTGAGAATTTCTTTTGAGTTATTTATGAGTTATGATGTTTAGAGATGAAAGTTGTTAAGTTGAATAACTAGATTGTTTTAGAATGCCCTCCCCAATGCGTGTTCGTGTGGAAAAATCAGAAAGGATGAAGCGCGTGTGCGATTGGTTACGTGATTTGGAATTGCCCGAATTCATAAATGAAAATCCCCCTTTGGAACGCAAAAATGAGTATGTGGTGGAAATTCTAGTATGCTCGATTAATTGTTTAAGTGTGCTTATGCATTTAAAATTCGTATAGGATGGACGATAACGACTGGATGCAGGAGTACTTGCACGTGAGAAAGATGAGTACTGAGTCATTAGCAGAATTTCTAGCGCGTTATCATTCGATATGGGAAAGAGTCCAGTATATGGACATAGGACCGCTGGAAGGCATGACGCATATAATTCAAGCTCTACCGCAGGAATGGAAAGATTGGGCAGCATCCCTTATCCTTCGATTTCTAGGCTACCGCTACTTCGACCGAACCTTGTACGGTGATGTGAATGCGTTTATCTCCGCGATATCAGCCCGTTTCATGACCTATGGTGCTCCTCCACCAGAACCATACGAAGATGACTCTCCAAGCTTGCTAAATGAAATTGTCCGTGCTCCTCCACCAATTCCTCAAGATGACCCCGTCTTCCTCCAATTCAATTCGCCACCACGAACTGTGCTTTAACCTCAAAATTCCCACTCAGATTATCTAATTTTAAGTGGTGTGCTTTCAATTCATTCTTTTGACCCCTTTGCTTTGTCTAACTTACCAACATTGCAGCCGAGTGGATGCAATGGAAATCCTTCAGCGAATGAAGATCAGTTTGCCGCTTATATGCGTCGTCAGCAAGTAACTTTTTCAAATCATCCCGAAGCAGAATCTTCTAGGCCAGCCCGTTCAAACATCGGCATTGAGAACGAAAGTGAGCCAAATGATGCAGCAACAGTAGGAAAATGATATCTTCAAACATTACCCAGTAATGTCTTTCCTGCCTCTTTTGCTTGTGCATCTACTTCCCTAGCAAGGCCAGAAGACGAGCAAAACCCTCAATTCGGTACCTCAACTGATGTAGCTCCTTACCTTCGTCAAGAAGAGAACCCCAACACCCCGCCATGGGTTGAATCTGAGCTAGCCGCGATGAACTACACCTTGGAAGACTATGAAGAAGCCTTGAGGGAAGCTGAACGCGAGTGTTTCGCCATTGAGGATGACAACGTCGACGAAGAAGACCAGTTTGTAGACCAGATGCTTGAGGAAGAGGAAGAAGAAGAGGACCCCGAGGAGGAAGAAGATCCCATAGAGCACTATGGAGTAGACTCCGATGCGGAGCAATATGATGACAATGGGCTAAGCGAAAGCGATTCCTGTATGTAGAAGTGATTCAAGGAAGCCATGGAAATTTAAGTTTTATCATGTGTGTTTGAGAGATGAACTCTTTTATTTTTCAGTAGTAATGTAATTTGTGGTTAAGACTTGCATAACTTGAGTAGGAAGAAGGGAAATTTTCAAGTGAATCCCTATTGTTATAAGTCCTTAAAAGAGGCCGCCGTCGGGCGATATAAAAATGAGCCATTTGGCTATTGAAATTAAAATTTGAGCTTCCTGAGTTATCAATTTGAATTGAGTATATGATTACGAAACTGATGATATTTTATTCTATGATTATGATTAATTGCTGAGAATAATGATTGCCTTGAGAATATGTGATGATGATATGAATGTTTGATGACTAATGGAATTTGAATGAGATGCATGAATGTATGAGAAGTTGAAATAATGAAATTATTTGAAGAAAGTCCTTGATTGCTTTAAATTGTTTAAGTACCGATCGAGAATCATATTCCTCCCAAAAGAGAAATGTTTTCAGAATCGAGAAAGGTTCTAAGTGAACTAAAGAATTGGAGTGGCTAAAGTTTTCTTGTTGTAAATTTTTAAGAATGCCGCCGAGACGCAGAAACGTCAGAATCCCTGAAGATAACCCTGAGGGACAGCGTGATCCTACTCCGCCCCCTCCGAATGAGAGACGAGTTGAAGAACTTTTTCTCCGACAGAATCCCCCAACCTTCGATGGTAAAGGCAGTCCAGCTAATGCTGAGGACTGGATTCGTTCTCTTGAGCGAATTTTTTGTTTCCTTCGTTGCTCCGATCGTGAACGTCTGGAATGCATGACGTACCAGCTGAAAGGAACTGTCGACTATTGATGGGAAGTGAAGCAAAGAATGCACTCCCCCGAAGAGCGCGACGACTTATCGTGGGATCAGTTTAAGGAAGCTTTGTATGAAAAGTACGTGTCGAGGAGTTATCGCAAGCAGAAATCCAACGAATTCACAAATTTGAAGCAAAGGAAGAAGTCTGTGGCCGAGTATGATCGAGAATTCTGTGAATTAGCACGATTTGCGCCTGACATGGTGGATACTGATGAGAAGATGTGCGAGTTGTTTCGAGCAGGACTGAGGCAAGATATCCGAGTAGTTCTTGCTAGTTAGAGTAGTTTGACTTAAGTTGAAGCCTTGAACTGAGCCCTAGACATGGAGTTGGCAATGCAACCAGAGAAAGGATCGCATCCTCCAGCGAATCCTCAATTTCAAAGCCAGACAACAACGACTGTATCTACTCAACAATCCCAATTTGGCCAGCATGGAAAGAGGAAGGGAAAATGGAGTGGTGGAAACCACCCGAACAAAAGACAGTGGCAAGGAAAAGGCCAACAACAACCCCAGAAGGGAAAAGCTCCGCAAGTCAATCGAAGTAACCTACCTATAGGACCCTTAGGATTCCCTCCTTGTGCAAAATGTGGCAAAATGCATCAAGGCGTCTGCAAGAGCGGGAGTAATGTTTGCTATACTTGTGGTCAACCTGGTCATTTCTCGAACCAGTGCCCGAGTAAGCAACAAGGTTTAAGAGGCAGAAGACCGAATCAGTTCCAGCCGTCGCAGATGAAAGCCATTGAGGCAACTCCTCTGCAAAAGTTTGTCCAGCATCAACGCAAGCCGCCGCAGCCAAAGCAGTAATCTCTTCAGCAAGAGCCTCCGCATTTCCAAAGAGCCTACGCGATTGAGCAGAAGTCGCTGGAGAAAGATAAAAGAAATTTGGCAGGTATGGGAAAGCTTAATGGCATACCTGTTATTGTTTTGTTCGATACGGGAGCGTCGCATTCGTTTATATCTAGCATTTGCGTAGAGAACCTAGAATTGAAGGTAGAAGAATCAAACCAGGTGCTTAGTGTCGCAACCCCTTTAGGAAAGTCTGCGTTAGTTTCGCGTGTTTGCTCGAATTTAGAATTTGAGATCGTAAATCGTAAGTTGATCGCGAAATCCCTGAACGTAATCCAGATGTGTGACGTAGATATAGTCCTAGGAATGGATTGGTAAACCGAGAATTTTGCAACGATTCGATGCGACTTGAGGAAAATATCGTTCAAACCTCCTGGAAAAGAGTCAACCGTAGTTTTCGGAGTTGAGAAGAGAATGAGGAAAAGCGTGCCAATAATTTCGGCTATGAAAGCGCAGAGATTGATAAGAAAGAAAGATACACAAGTGTATCTAGTTTATATGAATAAAGACGAAAACCAAGAGTTCAGTATCGACGATGTTCCAATCGTGAAAGAATTCAAGGATGTGTTTCCAGAAGTGTTACCAGGCTTACCCCCTGATCGTCAATTGGAGTTTATAATCGATCTAGAACTCGGATCAGCCCCAATATCCAAGGCCCCATATAGGATGGCTCCAAAGGAACTTCAAGAATTGAAGATCCAACTGCAAGAATTATTGGACTTAGGCTATATTCGACCAAGTGTATCGCCTGGGGGTGCTCCAATTTTGTTTGTGAAGAAGAAGGATGGTAGTTTGAGGATGTGCATAGACTACTGAGAGCTAAACAAGATTACGCTTAAGAACAAGTATCCTTTGCCAAGGATAGATGATTTGTTCGACCAGCTAAAAGGAGCCAGTGTTTTCTCCAAGATTGATTTAAGATCTGGATACCATCAATTGAAGATCAAGTAAGAAGATATTCCAAAGACTGCTTTCAGAACGAGATATGGACATTACGAATTCATAGTAATGCTATTTGGATTAACAAATGCTCCAGCAGTATTTATGAATATGATGAACAGAAATTTTCACGAATATTTGGATAAGTTCGTGATTGTCTTTATAGACGATATTTTGGTGTATTCAAGAGATGAAGCCGAGCACGAGAAGCATTTGAAGATTGTGTTGGAAACACTTAGGACTGAAAAGTTGTATGCCAAATTCAGTAAATGTGAATTTTGGTTGAAGGAGGTGAATTTCTTAGGACATGTTGTTTCGTCCAAAGGAATCAAAGTGGATATGGAGAAGGTGAAAGCTGTACAAGAATGGAAATCCCCGACATCAGTGCATGAAATCCGTAGTTTCCTCGGTTTAGCAGGATACTACCGGAGATTCATAGAAGGATTCTCCAAGATCGCAAAGCTGATGACGAGCCTGTTGAAGAAAGAAACAAAGTTCGAATGGACGCAAGAATGTGAAAGAAGTTTCCAAGAACTCAAGACGAGATTGACTACCGCTCCAGTATTAGCACTACCCGAGCCAGACAAAGACTACATCATTTATTCCGACGCATCTGCTCAAGGATTATGATGTGTCCTAATGCAAGATGGGAAAGTGATTGCGTATGCTTCAAGACAACTCAAACCTCATGAAGAGAAGTATCCAACTCACGACATGGAGTTAGCAGCTGTCGTACATGCTTTGAAGATTTGGCGACATTATCTCTATGGAGACAAGTGTGAAATATTTTCTGATCACAAGAGTTTGAAGTACTTCTTCGAGCAGAAGGAGTTAAACATGAGACAAAGAAGATGGCTCGAGTTAGTGAAAGATTACGATTGCAAGATATCATACCATCTCGGTAAAGTGAATGTAGTAGCTGACGCGCTAAGTCGAAGGAGAAAGAAGGAAAATTCGGAAGGGACCGAATTAGGATTCCTTCTAACTGATGAAGTCGAGTTGATCGAAGAATTTGAAAAGAAGAAAATTGAAGTAATTGTACCCCCAGCGACGGTAGATCAAATAATTTCTACTTTAGTAGTAATACCTGAGTTGAGAACCCGCATCATAGAAAGCCAAAGAAGAGACGAAGAGTTGGAAAAGTTACGAATGAAGGTGAGAATAGAAGAAGTTAAAGAATTCTCAGAGTCGAGTGATAATGCCTTGTTGTACCAAGGAAGAATTTGCGTACCTAATAACGACAAATTGAGGAATGAAATAATGAGTGAAGCTCATGAAACCCCGTATACAGCTCATCCCAGCAGCACAAAGATGTACCAAGACTTAAAGAAACAGATTTGGTGGAATGGAATGAAAATGGATGTGCCATTGTTCGTTGAGAAATGCCTAGCTTGCCAGCAAGTGAAATCTTTGCATCAAAGACCGTATGGACCTCTGCAGCCGTTACCAGTCCCAGAGTGGAAGTGGGATAGAATCACAATGGATTTTGTGACGGGATTGCCAAGATCAAGGAGAGGAAATACAGTAGTATGGGTAATAGTGGATAGGTTGACAAAATCTGCTCATTTCATACCTATTCCACACACCTATGGATCAGCCAAGTTAGCTGAGATCTATATCAAGGAAATTGTGAAGTAGCATGGAGTGCCAAAGACGATTACTTCTGATAGAGATTCGAAGTTCACAGCCCGTTTTTGGGAAAGTTTCCGCAAAGAGTTGGGAACTCAGTTGCAATTCAGCACTGCTTATCATCCCCAAACCGATGGCCAGTCCGAGTGAACGATTCAAATTCTCGAAGATATGTTGAGAGCTGTTCTGTTAGATAAAGGAGTTGAATGGGAGAAAGTCTTACCTCTTGTCTAATTCGCGTACAACAATAGCTATCAAGATACGATAGGAATGGCCCCTTACGAAGCTCTTTACGGAAGAAAGTATAGATCGCCACTTTATTGGAATGAAGTGGGCGAAAGGAAGGTGATAGGGCCAGAAGTGATTGAGGAAATGATAGAATATGTGCGCCAAATCCGCGAGAAGATTAAGGAAGCTCAGAGTCGACAGAAGTCGTATGCTGATAATCGAAGATCCAAGTTGGAATTTGAAGCAGAAGATAAAGTATTTTTAAAAGTATCCCCTTCGAGAGGAGTATATCGTTTTGGAGTCAAGGGAAAGCTTAAACCTCATTTTATAGGACCATACGAGATCCTTGAGAGGATTGGATCCGTATCATATCGTTTAGCGCTACCTCCTAGTTTCGGGAGCTCGCATAACGTTTTTCACGTATCGCAATAAAGAAAGTATGTCTTCGATCCGAAGCACGTCATACGCCAAAAAGATATCAAGATGAAACCCGATCTAAGCTACGAGAAGAAACCCAAAAGAATTTTAGATCATAAAGTTCAGCAGCTTAGGACAAAATCGATTCCCTTAGTGAAAGTCAAGTGGTGTCATCACGATCTCGAAGAAGCCACTTGGGAACTCGATGAAAAGATGAGGACAAATTATCCCGAGCTATTTTCTCAAGGTCAGTAAATTTCGGGACGAATTTTTTTTAAGAGGGTGAGGATGTGATACCCCGAATTTCTATACCTTTAGAGAGCGTTTTAAATTAACCGAGTAAGTTTAAATGACGAGATTTGAGGAATAAAAATTTTCTTTTCTAAATAAATAGAACTGAGTAAAACGACTGGAACACCTTATGTGTTTTTGTGTGAAATTATCTGTTCTAATTCTTGAAATAATAATGTGACGTATATGTTGAGTTGTTTATATGAGAATGAGTACGAGTTTAATTTTCAGAAGAACCTCGAAGAGTTTGTTTGATTGAAAAAGAATAATGTTGATCGCCGAGATAAGGGTAGAAGTTTCATTCCTCATCTTCTTCCATGGAGACGAAGTTACGCCTGTTACCCACTGCCACATTCCTTCTGCCTTGGTCACGATTGTGTCAGTCTTGCCCATGACGCACACAAGTTTGGGTAATCTACTGCTTTGGCCAAAATAATATGGGGAGATACTCCTTCACCTGTAGCTTGCTCAAGATACGCCTTTTCATTCCCAGCTATAGACTTTAGCCTTATGCCCATATTGCATCGTATCGTTGCCCAATGCCATAAAATCAGTTTTCCACCAAATTATGCCTACAATCGCACTTGTTCTGCCCTGCATCCACATCCTCCAACTTGTGCTCTCCCAGACACAAAAAGACTTGAAAAAGACACAAAAGACACATCAAAAATACATGAAAAATGGACACAAATATGGGTTCATCATACCCACACACTTTAATCACGCTTGTCCTCAAGTGTGTAGTTACAACTTGCCCAAGACTCAAAACACGGAAAAGACAAAACTAAAACACAGACTCAACACAAGATCAGCAAATTATAGTCATCGGTCAAAGCAAGTAAACAAAGATGTAGATCAAGTAATGTCATCAAATAGGTCAAGATAGAATCAACGAGCAAACAAGGTAATCCTCACCAGCACTCTACTCTCAAGTGTTTTGGGCTAAGTGTTTACGCTATTGACCAATTTTAATATTGACTTTCCAAGGCTTGCCTGCCTTCTACATTCTCTACTCCAATAAACGTGATCTAGACACTTATCATTTGGACTTTTATTTGGTTATAATGGGACTTAAGGCATAAGGTAAGAAATATTTGGGAACTAGCTATGGTCAATTCGAACTCATTCCTGGGCAAGGTCTGCTCTCGTTTCTTCATTCTCTTTCTAATAGCTTCGGGCCGCAGCACACACTTATTTTTCTAGGACTCTTTTTTTATAACAGCACTATACTTAGGCATACAAAATATCCTTTAAGAGTCAGGTGTTTAGCCCAAGATAGTGTTCCCCTTGTCCTCTTTTCATCCCTCATCTTTTCTAGACCTGAGTTCTCATAACCGGGATGGTTATAATTTTCAGGCTAATTTTTAAGTGGAAAGAAAGAATTAAAATCAAGCTCGAGGGGGCTAGTCAAAGAATAAACAAAGGGTAAGTCTTTTTAGGCTCTGAGCTAAATGAACAAAAATATGCCTAAATCATCTATGTGCGTTGATCAAGTTAACTAAGCTTCAAAGAGAATGCATGCAAGTTCTTGATTGTCAAGTCTCATGGGCATATCTCACACAAGAAAGAAATTAATACTACATATGATATGTACAACAATTAAAAGCTCAAATCCTCACAAGGTAGCTCATAGATTCATTCCGTCATACCTATCTTCATACAACATACTCAATCATAACATAAATTCATACTCGACCTTGACCTACACTCTAATCATGCTGATCAATAGACTCAATTTAAACAAAATATTTTGACAAAAAAACAACGACCCCCATCCACACACTTTGCTTTGAGCAAAGTGGGTGATGTGGTGGTCAAGACACAAACACAACTGACTCAAACAAATAACAACGACACCACCCACACACTTTTCTTTGAGCAAAGTGGGTGAAGTCGTGACCAACAACAAAGAACAAAAACGAAAATATAAACGAGAAAAATTAAAAACAACCTAATCTAAACATAAATAGGGAGGAAACAAAATAAGGAGGAAGATATAGCAAAACACCTGGATGTATAGTGGGAAAAGAACATATTGAGGGCAAAATGAGTGGCTTGGAACGTCTCCATATGTGTTGCATTAACTTCTTCCAGTCTTGTTAAGATCTCAAGGTTTGCAACTCTTTGTTACTCGAGCAAGGCATGTATACGTTCTGCCGGCCGCCAATGGTTTTGAAAGAAAGTTTTTACAAGCATGTCTTGCCCTCTTCTGGTGCGTTGTTGAGCAAGCAAGCTCTCATAGTACGCGAAAACATTCTCCTCCAGTTAGCCCAGGCTACTGACCTCGATGTCCTGCAGTCCAGAGATAGCAACCTTCCTCTTGCCCCATTGTCAAGGATTCTGGACAAGAAGGCCTCTTCAATTAGCCCAGGCTGCTGACCTCGATCCCTTATAATTTAGAGGTAGCAGACTTGCTCTTGCCCCTTGTACGGTTCTGGGCAAGAAGGCCTTGCTGGTGGTAGTGCCCTCGCTTCTGAATGTCATTCAATCTTGCTTCGTAGCCCAAGCTCCTGTCCATCATGAATAAACCATACCCTCTATAAAAATACTACATAATCTAGGGTTTAAATAAAATATAAAAATAAAATAAAATAAAAAATAAAACAAATAAAAAGGAAAAATAATGCCAGGTTGTGTCATAGCTCGAATTCTAGCGTATAAAAACAACTAGAATCCATTGGACAGTGAGGATGGAACAACTGAATAAATATGACTTATAAGGATTAATACTCGGATACAAAAGGAAATTCTAGTGAGAGTAATGACATTTAATTAACTTGCTTTCAATTACCCGATTCAATAACTCAACAAAATATGTTTGATAATTAAGAATCAAGGGGAAAACAAAATAAAGTGACGAACACGAAACTCCTCATTTAGACATCAGAGTTGAAAATATCTCAAACACGATTAAGTATTTAAGTTGCAGCGGACAAAAACATCAAGTCCCAAAGTTATATGTTTGAAGACATATAACTCAAGCTTAAACCGAACTTGACTCGAAACAACGAACTTCACCAAGCATACTGCACCATCATCATCCAAGCAAACCTACACATTTTAGAAATAACATGCAGGGCTGAGTACTTCATACTCAGTGAACACATGCCAAAATAATTTTGAAAACTCGCTCGATAGAGCTATATAATTGAACTTGCCTCATTAGCTGCACCATAAGCGTTAGATATAATTATTTTAAAAGAATTTGCGACTTGTGGCAGCTTAAAACATTTTCGTTTCTTCTTCAAAATTGACTGCAGTCATTTTTCTTAAGTATGAATCCATCTACACATCTCATCTTTAAGTGGTGTCGAGAAGTAGGCCTCCTCCTCGAGCACCGTGACCGGCCCAATCAAAGCAAAGCTCACAGCCTTTACATAACTGGCCCAACCGAAGCAAGGCTCACAGTTACTTTACGACCGGCTAGACTTTAACAAGGCTCACGGTCACCTAGTCTAATGCATCGTTTTTGAACACGACCTCATTCTGTACGTCCAAATAACTCATTCAACTCTTAATATAAAGTAGAAGATTGCATACCAAAATATAAAAACTCAGGAAAGTCAAATAACTTTAAATAAAAGCGCATGTATAAAATAAATTGCGCATTCAACGTTGAGTTTCGATTCAGAAAGACCACCTGATTATTGAAGATTAATCGAGATAGCTTACTCTTTCATCCCTTCTCACTTCTCTGTCCCACTTGGCCCTTCAAAAATAACATTTTATAAATACGAGTTCACTTTCTCGTAAAATGTAAAATAGTTCTAGGGCTCGGCTGAAGGACTTCTATTTGACTCGGGTCTTTCTTATTTAAACTTATCTAAATCCATTTCTTTATCGATTTCTTGTCCTTACTCGAGTTCTAATATGTAATACCCCAGATATTTATTCCGTCTTTAAAATAAAAAGTTAATTAATAATTGAGGCTTTGCACGTCTAAGTTAAGGATTTTCGATTCTAAGACTAACGATGAAATCCGTTTCAGAAAATAAATTCCAGAAGTGATGTGAGCACGGGTGGGCAACCAACGACTAGAAGTCAGATTTCAGGAACTAAATAAAGTATGCCGATTTCAAGTCCAATATCAAGATAAATCGGGCCAAATGGTGAATATTAATATGCTGAATTCGTCTTAAAAGGGCTTGTCAACAATCAGACTTCGAAGGCCCGAGAAGAAAAATAAATGGTTGATTTTCGTGCATATTGAAGAGGCTAAATTAAGTGTCTAATTAGTTTCATTATTATGAGTTAAATAAGTGACTTTTGAAGTCTTGAGTCATAAGTAGTCATTAGTAGTTAATAAGTGATTTAATTAGTGTTAAATAAGTCTATTTATGAGTTTAATTAGTATCATAAGTACTATCATTATTGGTAGGCTACGAAGAGTCCTTTTCTATCCTATAAATAGGCTTGATATCCTTTGTAATCGAATAACATATACACCTTGAGTTATAAACGAAAATTGGCTTTGCCTTTGTGAGTTGAATTTCTCTCTTGTAGAGTTTTCACTTGTTCCGAACTTATCAAGACTAGTGAGCAAAGTCTTGTGGCGTTCAACCATACCGAGGTTCTTGGCTGATTATATAGCCAACGGGTCGAGGTTTTCTTCGCTCTAGGAGGTGATCAAACTGGATTCTCGATCTAGGGAGACCGCTGCCTACCTCTTATACGAAGGGTTCTTGGATCTTTTATCCAACGGGTCCTCCGTCCGTATCATTTGGTACCAGAGCAATCTGGTATTGATCTGAACCTCTATCTTTATATTTTCTATCCAAAAAAAAAAATACAAAAAAATGAGCAAATCGTTGAAGGAGCATCGAGAGCGT
The DNA here is from genome assembly GCA_029490685.1 of Schizonepeta tenuifolia. Classification (NCBI taxonomy): domain Eukaryota; kingdom Viridiplantae; phylum Streptophyta; class Magnoliopsida; order Lamiales; family Lamiaceae; genus Schizonepeta; species Schizonepeta tenuifolia. The sequence continues at coordinate 5,044,006 of CM055957.1, forward strand.
GCATATGTTCTTCGCATGAAAACTAAGCTAATGTTGGCAGAGATTAAGGCAGCCAATGAAGAGTTGAGGAAGCTTGTGGAAGTAACAATGAGAAAGACCTTTTGTGACATGCCGATCCAAAGTTGTGATTCCACACCGCAATTGGAGGCCCAACCAAATGAAGAGAAAGAGAATGAGGATAAGGTGATTGATCCAAAGATTTTCGACAAGGTTGTTGCAAATACTGTTGAAGAACAAGCCGAAGATACCAATGAAAGTGAAAACGTGGCTACGTGTGACAAAGAAATCGTAAGAAGGAAACTCATTTTTGAAGAAAGTTGTGTGGATGTGGTTCGTGTTTCCTTGGTGACGCAGTTGGAAATACCTCCGTTGAGCCCCAAATCATCTATTTGGAAGCCGTTGAATGATCATGGCAATGCAAAATTGTACTCTCAAAAGAGGAGGGCTTTTGAAATAACCCATGGTATTGCATTTATGTTTGTTTTTCAGGTTGTTGTATTCGATGTGGTACCAAATGCAAACATCAGAATCATGGATGAAAATCACGTCTTCAAGCCGGGAGGAGTGGAGCTATTTCTACTCACTGACCTTTCTTTTGGAAATAAGATTCGGGACGAATCTTCTTGAAGAAGAAGGGAATGATGTGAGCACGGGTGGGCAACCAACGACTAGAAGTCAGATTTCAGGAACTAAATAAAGTATGCCGATTTCAAGTCCAATATCAAGATAAATCGGGCCAAATGGTGAATATTAATATGCTGAATTCGTCTTAAAAGGGCTTGTCAACAATCAGACTTCGAAGGCCCGAGAAGAAAAATAAATGGTTGATTTTCGTGCATATTGAAGAGGCTAAATTAAGTGTCTAATTAGTTTCATTATTATGAGTTAAATAAGTGACTTTTGAAGTCTTGAGTCATAAGTAGTCATTAGTAGTTAATAAGTGATTTAATTAGTGTTAAATAAGTCTATTTATGAGTTTAATTAGTATCATAAGTACTATCATTATTGGTAGGCTACGAAGAGTCCTTTTCTATCCTATAAATAGGCTTGATATCCTTTGTAATCGAATAACATATACACCTTGAGTTATAAACGAAAATTGGCTTTGCCTTTGTGAGTTGAATTTCTCTCTTGTAGAGTTTTCACTTGTTCCGAACTTATCAAGACTAGTGAGCAAAGTCTTGTGGCGTTGAATGCGGACGGAGGACCCGTTGAATGCGCAATTTATTTTATACGGACGGAGGACCCCCCATTGTTCTCTCTCATTGTTCTCTCTCTCATTTCTCTCTCAAATTCTTCCATTAAAACTTCATCTCCAAGCTCTTCTCAAGAACACAAGTCTCCCGTCTACCGATTAAATTCATTTCCGAGTTCATATTTCGCAAGGTGAGAACTTCTCCTACGTTATGAACGAACACAAATCCTTTCCCATCATTTTCTTTTTTTTTTCGAAATATAGTAGATGAAATAGGATGATGTCCTTTGTTTAATTCATGTTCTAATATGTTTAGAATTAGGTTTTATGGATCGAATCATGAAGAAAATCATCCCCCTTTGCATTATGTGATTACCGAAATTTTGGTGAGATTTAGAAGTTTTTGCTAGTTCGATTTTCTTGTTGTTGGATTGATGAAGTAGTGTTCTACATGTTGTTAATTGACTTCATGAATTGATTTAGAATTTTCTAAAAATAAAAATAGAATTGTAAGAGAGAAAGAATGCATGATTTGATGAAGAAAATGATATGTTATGCATGATTGGTTAATGGAAATGAGATGTAGGATGATTGAGGATGAATATATATTTATTTGGAATTTTTCTAAAAATAAATTGAAAAACGTAAGAGACGGAAACTCGTCGATAAGTTGAAGATCGATAATGTTTTTAGAATATGGTTTACATATTAGTGATGCTTGATAGATGATGATCGTTGTTGTAAAATTTGAACGAAAATGGAGAACGTAGGATTTTTAGTAAGAGACGAGCAATCGTCGATAAGTCGAGCATAAGTAATGATTTAGGTTTGTGATTCGAACCTATGTTAATCTTGTTAGTTGATGATCGTAACCGTAAAATTTGAGCGAATTCTAAGAAGATTCGATTTTTGATAAGAGACGGAGAATCGAGTTTAAAAGCCAATGGAAAAGTCGAATAAGGAAAACCTTTTTGATAATAATGATTATTGTCATGTGACGAACAATATTGTAGTTGACGACATTACCATCCAAGATACGAGATGATTTGAGTTTTAGTTAAGAAACGAGAAGTTGATAAACGAAAATGAAATAGGAATTTAATTTGAAATTGTTTTTGGTATAGTAATTGGTTAGTTGAGAATGACGAGGAAATGCTCGTCGTTTGTTTAATCAAAAGACGTGAATGTGAACCCAATTAAGGGATACTGCATATAGACTGCATTGAGATGAAAATTTCGTGGAAAATAAAAGTGGAATAGCATTGATCGAACCTAGGGAATCGTGTGTCGAGTTTTGTCGAGCATTAGGGTTTTGCGCGACTATTTTGCGACGTTTCACGGAAACTGTCATAACTTCTAGCTCGCTTAACAAAATCGAGATCCGTAAATTGGAGAGTAAACTAGACACCCATGGTTCCTTTTGGTATAAGATTTATCCCCTGTTTTAATATACTCTGTTCTGTGCGAACTCCAGAATCACTGACTTGTGCAGAAAGATTTTAGAACTTAGATTCTTAAGTTGAATCCTTTTCAACTTCGTTCCTTGTGAACTTTAAAGTTGTTATAAGTTATCAACATTCATTATCTACTAACCTAAGTGTTGAGTGATGGTGCGAGTCAGTTTGTAGACGAGAATTGATCGAAGTCTCGTTTATTAAATTAATCAAAAGAAAGTAGTAAAGTCCAAATGCCTAATAGACTAAAAACCGATTCGAATTCCTATTTCTTTTATCGATTTCGATCAAGTCGTTAAGTTTGTTTATTTACGATAAAAGGGGGGAGTCAGCACCGAGGATAGGATGGAAGACCAGAGACAGGAGCTCGTATAATTGTTCTGTAAATGATTGAGGTGGGCTTTTCTATATACAAAATAAAAGAGCGATGCTCGAAAATCTTTATTTACAAGCTTTGATAATTGTGTTTCAAAGTGATAATCAGGGCATGAAAATATTTGTTTTATGTGAGTTCTTTTGTGCCATTCTGAATTGGTTCGCCAATTAAGTCGATCGGACTCTAAGTTAGTCAAAAGGGACTTTCCAGGGTTATTGTACACGGTAGCCGGTGTGTGTGGTACTCTGTTGAGGGGTAGCCAGCCACGGTGAATAGAACGTGCGCGGAAGAAGTTAACTCTTCCCCGGCGTTGAAACATAATTGGGCAAGTTGAACGTAACATCAAGTAAAAGGCTTGGCCAAGCTATATTGTGAAAGTGAAAGAAAATGTTTAGTAGGCTCGGGTATTTGTTGAAAAACCCCGATGCGCTATTTATCAAGATGCATGATTTATCTATAATTATGATATGTTTTCGGCAACGTGTCCACTAAGTATGTTTATACTTAGCCCTGCATATGTTTTATAAAATGTGCAGGTTGAGTGACGGGAGCGGCGGAGGTTGATGTTGAGTTAAGAAGTCGTATTTACAATAAAGGAATTGTATGTCAAGCTTTACGTTTTTCCGCTGCCAAACTCCAAACTCTTTTTTGTTGATGTATATATCTTTTTTTTAGTCTAAGTTCATACTTTAACTTAGTTTCTTTCGAGAACATCCTTGTCAAGCGATCCTTCGAGGTCGACTCTTTTTATATAATGAAGTCTTGTTCATAATAGTTTATTCTGTTATTAATGTCTGTTATTCGTTCAGTCTTATTCATCCCCCTTCTTCCCCGCTTCTTTAATCCAACCCTAGTCGCACCCCGGCTTCTGCCATCCCTCGGGATGTGGGGTTGTGCCAGAGTGGTATCAGAGCAATCGTTTCTACTCTGCATACGAATTTCTTCCAAGTAGTAAGATAAAGTATTTGTATATACTCTATACCCGAGTCTTCTTTCAAGTAAAGTTAGGTCGTAACACTAAGTCTAAAAGTGTAGACGACAACTCAACCTCTCGCTACGTCGACTCAACCAAAGTAGAAAAGTAAGGAAAGAATTTCAGAAGTATGATTTCTTTTAAGAAGAAATTTTTGAATAAAGTATGCAAGTATGAAGTGAAAATAAGTATGCAAGTATGATGAGATTAAGTATGCCAAGTATGATTTGATTAAAGTATAAAAGTTATACTTTGTGATATTACGTGAATTATGTGAAAGCATGAATGCTGTACTACGTGAAAATACGTGAAATTATTTGAGGTAAATTCTTTATTATTGAAAAGTATGTTGATAAGAGAACTTAGACCGCTGTTCTAAGATTTCTTCCGATTCTCTGAGAACTTAGACTGTTGCTCTAAAGATTCTTCCGATTCCCTAAAAACATAGACATTTTAAGAAGCGTTGGTTCCAAATTATTTCGAAAGAGGCGATCGGATCGGAAAGGACAGAACCTTTTATAAACGAATGTCACCTGCGTAGAGTGACATGAATACAGACTCGTTGGAGTTCGCCTCGTTAAAACTTTAAGAAAAGATTTGATGTAAATTATTAAGAATCAAGTACGAATTTTAGCTAATTTCCAACGATTGTTCGATTCCAACGACGACTAGAACTTGTGTTCTAAAGTTATTCTCCAACTTATATTCCGTTTCCTTGGAATTTATTTCACAATTAGTAAATGAATGAAGAATACGATAAGTACGAGGTTCAAGTATCGAGAGGAGTTTATATCCACTTTAATGTGGCATTAAGAATATTTCTTTATAATGATGAAAACGATATGCGTTTATCGGTTAGGAGTTTTCTTGAGGGAAACTACGAAGTCTAAGTTAAAGATTGGAAAGAAAATCACGGGATTTTTTTTTATATATATATAAAAGTATTTGAGTGCAATTTCTTGAAATTGCTAGATGAATAAGATAAGCTGAGATTAAGTGGTTAAGTATTGCAATTTTGAATAATGGAATATTCTAATTGTAAATTTAAGAATTTTCTTAAGATAAGTTATTATCCTACCAGTTACTGATCCGTGTTTCTTAAAACCTTTTAGGATGGCTTCTAGTAGTGACATGACTCAGGAGAATCAATCCCCACCATAGCGTACTTGGGCAGATGAGATATTGGATGAGTATCGTGACTAGAAGGCAAGCCCAAGTGATGACATTGGACAGATAGTTAGTAACTTTTCAGCAGTTTACCATGCAGCCCGACACAGTGTTACAGAGCTTCAAGCTATAGCAGACTTGATTGTTCGACTACCAGATGAGTGGCGCGAATGGGCACATGATATGTCATGGTACTTCCTTGCACTGTTCGGCGATGACACTGAGCCGATAGGAGATTTCTCAGGATTCGCTCTCGTCGTACACGAGCGTTTCTTTCAAAACAGATTCATAGTGTCAGTTCCCATTCAAGAGCACCACCCCTACAGTCATTTTTCAGAGCCAGAGCCAGAGTCTTTGAACATTGATCCAGAGATGGCCGCACAATTAGAATTGCCATTAGTCCTTTCACCCAGTGAGGAGTTAGTTCCAGAGACAGGATACCTGGAGATCGGCACGGAGCTTGCTACTATGATAGAATTTCCATTCCCATTTAGACCACTTGAGGAGATCTGTGCAGAGTTGGCGAGGGTCCGAGGAGAGTTTGAGGCAGGACCATCCAGGGTCCGTTCTACAGAGGAATACGAGTCTAGTTCACCTCCCGAGCACCTGCTGTCTCCGAAGAAGAGGATAGTAGAGACCAATTTGGACTACTTGGTTTCAAACTCGGATAAGACAGTTTCAGACGTGCCTTCACCACCACCACTTACACTTTTGGACGGCACTACTTTAAGGATTGACGAGGCACTTCAGCTCGTCTTTGGTACAGATTCTGAGGAGAATCCGGACGAGGATCCGGAGGAGGACCCCGAGGAGTTTCAGGCTGTAGAGGGCAGTAGTGACTCGACTGCATCTTGTTGAGCAGAGCGTCTTAGACGCGTAGTAGCAGTAGAAGTTTCTTTTCGTCTTGTAAATAGTCGAATCAGTAACCATCCTTTTGTAGTACTCTAAGCGGATACGAAGTTTTTGGGATCGTTTCCGTTCTAGTACTTCCAGTAAAAAAAAACGGAGATGCAACTTGTTAGTGCACCCGGTATATAGATAGGCAGTTAGCCTAGTTTAGACTGGTCATAGTTTAACTTTTTGTATAAGTCCTCGTTGGAGGCAAAACTAATATTCTTTTTGACATGTATATAATATATATATATATATGATAGCCTAAGAGTGGGCTTAAATCTTGTGAAAGTTTCTTCTAAAGTACGATTAGAAGAAAAAGTTTAGATGAATATTCTGGTTTAAACCAAGAAGTTAAAAGTTTAAAAGAGTTAAGAATCGAAGCTATTTTTATCAGTTTTCTTTTCCATGAACTTGTTTAAGTCAGGAAAAAGGGTTAGTAAGTAAAAGAAGGTTAAGTAAGTAAGTAAACGATTAAAAGCAGAAGTGCTACTGAGAATTTTTGTTTTCAATAGCTTCGAAATGCTGCCAAGAGTAGTAAACCGAAGAGGACCTGGTAGACCTAGGGGACGTGGTAGACGTCAAGCTCGAGTTGAAAGAGAAGGGGAACAGGAATATCATGAAACCCCTCCACCACCATCACTATCTCCACCACCACCCCGTCGCGATATTGAGGACTTATTCCTTAAACGAAACCCACATGTGTTTAAAAGAACCGGTAACCCAAGCGATGCTGAGCTTTGGGTACGAACTATAGAGAAAATCTTTAAACTCCTCAGATGTACTGATGAGGAGCATTTGTCGTATGTCGCATTCCAGCTTTCCGGACCAGCTGACTACTAGTGTAAGGCTAGGTAGAAAGTTATACCTGCGGAGCATCTGGCTCGTTTTACATGGGAAGAATTTAAGGAAGCATTATACGATAAGTACGTACCTAAGACCTATAGAGCTCAGAAGGAGGCTGAGTTCTATAATTTAAAACAAGGAAAGATGACAATAACCGAGTACGACGCCAAGTTCTGTGAATTGTCAAGGTATGCACCTGCTCAGGTGGATACCGAAGAAAAGATAGCGAAGAAGTTCCGTGGGGGACTTAAGAATGAGTATGGAATAGCATTAGCTAGTCATGGAAGACTGAGCTACACCGAGGTTTTAGGACGAGCCCTAGAGATGGAGGCCGTAGTGCCTGATGAAAGGAAAGCTATAACACCCGTACCAGCCCCAACCCAGAATCGAGGCTATTACAATAACAACAATAATAACTACCAGGGAAAACGAAAATGGGAAGGAGGAAACAACAGTGGCTACTATCAGCACTCCAATAATCAAAGGAACCCGAGGAATGGAAACCAGCAAGGCTATCAGCAGCCTAACCCGAATAACAATTATGGCAAGAAGCTGTCGCAAGGAAACAGTCAATCTGGACTGTACTTACAAGGAAACAATCAAACAGGACCATGGAAAGGAAATAATCAGCAACGTCAGCCACAAGGGCAACAAAGGAATAACCAAGGAGAAAACAACCAAGAAAAAGCTACCGTTCCTGCCTGTCCTAAGTGTAATAGGGTACACTTCGGGATCTGTCAAGCAAACTCGGGAAGTTGCTTCAACTGTGGGCAGAAGGGGCACTTTAGGAGAGAATGCTCGAAACTGTTGCAAGTGGCAAGACAAAATCAGTATGGAGTCTATGGACAGCCCCAGCCTTTGAAGGCGATTCAGGCTCAGCCACAGCAACAGCTTCAACAGTACGACCAACAACAACAGAACGTTAAGGCATTCGCAATCAAACAAGATGCGCGCCATAAGGGCAAAGGAAAATTGAAAGGTATAGGACGAACTTCTTGATTACCTTGTCATTATTCTACCTCATACCAGAACTTTACATTCGTTATTTCTAAGAGCCTATCGACACTATAAGAGTAAGACCAGAGTGCGCTAATCATAGAATAAAAATAACCACGCCTTAGGAGAAATTATCATCACTTTCTTAGTTTTTCTCGAACAAAGAATTTAACTTAGGGTCTTTTTAAGATCATAACAAGCAATCGGAACGTAACAAAATGTTCGACATAGATAAAACCCATGGGATGGATTGATTATCTATTAACTACGCCATTCTATATGGAGTATGCGCCGAAAGAGTTAAAAGAGCTTAAGATACAACTGCAAGAGTTGTTAGACCTTGGATTCATTAGAACGAGTGTTTCATCGTGGGAACACCTGTTTTGTTTGTAAGAAAGAAGGATGGTTCTATGGGATGTGCATAGACTATCGAGAGTTAAATAAAATCACCCTTAAGAATAAGTATCATTTGCCAAGGATAGAAGACCTTTTTGATCAGCTTAAGGGTGCAGGAGTCTTTTCAAAAATAGATTTAAGATCTGGGTATCGCCAATTGAAAATTAAACCCGAGGACATACCTAAGACTGCTTTCCGAACCAGATATAACCATTATGAATTCCTAGTTATGCCATTCGGTTTGACTAATGCTCCCGCAGTATTCATGGATCTCATGAATCGAATTTTTCACCCATACTTAGACAAATTTGTTTTAGTATTCATCGACGACATTCTCATTTACTCCAAGAATGAGGAAGAATACAAGGAACACTTGAGAATAGTTTTAGAAATGCTTAGAGCCGAGAAGCTTTACGCCAAATTCAGTAAGTGCGAGTTTTGGCTGAAGGAAGTAATGTTCCTTAGACACATGTAGTATCAGCAAAAGGCATCAAAGCAGATCCCGCCAAGGTAGAGGCAGTACGCGATTGGAAATCGCCAACAAGTCCGAACGAAATTAGGAGTTTCTTAGGTTTAGTCGGTTATTACAGAAGATTCATCGAAGAATTCTCTACGATTGCTAGACCTATGACGCAACTACTTCGAAAGGAAAATAAGTTCAGATGGACGGATGAATACGAGAAAAGTTTTTTTCAGACACTCAAGGAGAAGCTAACCACAGCACTAGAGTTGGCTCTGCCAGAAGCAAATAAGGAATACATGGTCTATACCAATGCTTTGAAGAACGGATTAGGATGTGTATTGATGCAAGACGGAAAGGTAATAGCTTATGCTTCACGACAACTTTGACCTCATGAAGTTGAGTATCCAACCCATGACTTAGAACTAGCAGCCGTTGTGCATGCGCTGAAGATTTGGAGACACCATCTCTATGGTGTTAAGGTTGAGATTTTTACGGACCATAAGAGTTTAAAGTACTTCTTCGAGCAAAAGGAATTGAACATGAGACAAAGACGATGGCTCGAATTAGTCAAGGATTATGATTGCGGAATCAACTATCATCCAGAAAAAGCAAGCGTGGTAGCCGACGCACTGAGTCGCAAGACTCCAACCAAGTTAGGATGTCTCTTTGTTGAGAAAGAAACTCTTGTAAGAGAATTTGAGGAAATGGATTTAGAAGTGCTCGATGCACTTGAAACAATAACAAACCATATAGCAGCACTAGTAACTACACCAGACTTATGAGAAAGAATCTTTAGTGCCCAGAGAAAGGACGAGTCGATCAAAAAGCTTCGGCTTAAAATAAGAACAGATAAACCAGACAGTTATTTCAAAGCACTAGATCATGCGATTTTATTTGAAGGTAGACCTTATATCGCTAATAACGGCGAATTAAAGAACGATATCATAAGTGAGGCTCACGATACGCCATAAATAGCATACCTAGAGAATACGAAGATATATTAAGATTTAAGAAAAAAATTCCGGTAAAACGGATTGAAACAAGATGTTGCCTCGTTTATAGAATAATGTTTGGCTTATCAACAAGTGAAAGCTTTACACCAAAGACCATACGGATTGTTACAACCATTAAGTATTCCAACGTAGAAGTGGGAAGATATAGCCATGGATTTTATGACGGGTTTGCCCAAAGCCTAGAAAATGAGATACTGCCACCTGGGTGGTTATGGCTAGGTTCACAAAATCAATTCACTTCCTACCAATTCCAATTACCTTTGGATCAGAAAGTTAGCTCAGTGGTATGTTCGTGAGACTGTACGTCTACACGGAATACAAAAGTCGATAAGGTTTGATAGAGATGCCAGATTTACTTCAAGGTTTTGGACTACTATGCAGAAGAAGCCAAGTACCAACCTTAATTTTAAATACCGCTTTTCACCCCCTAGACGGATGGACAATACGAGAGGACGATTTAAATACTCGTTAATATGCTAAAAATGGTAGTATTGGAATACGACAGTTATCAGACCCTGATAAGTATCGCGCTTTACAAGGTCTTGTATAGGAAGAAGTTTAGAATACTGCCTTATTGTAATAAGGTAGGTGAAAGAAAGAACCTAGGACCCGATGCGGTCAGTGAAATGATCAAGATCATTCGTCAGATTAGAGTTAGAATGAAAGAGGCCCAGAGCCGACAGAAGTCTTACGCCGACGATCATCGAACCAATCTTAGTTTTAAAATAGGGGATAGAGTTTTCCACAAGATCTCACCATCCAAAGGAATCGTTAGATTCGGCGTTAAGGGTAAACTCAGACCAAGGTTTATAGGACCTTACGAAATTCTTGAAAGAGTAGGACCTGTTGTGTATAGATTGACCGTGTTGTCAAGTCTATGGAATGTTTATTATATTTGCATATCTCGTTTGAGAAAGTACGTGTTCGATCTTAAACACGTAATCCTTCAGCAAGACGTTGTTCTTGAGTAGGATAAGTTATGAAGAAAGGCCGCAATCGATCTTGGATCGAAAAGTGCAAGAGTTAAGAAGCAAGTTAGTACGAATAGTGAAAGTGACATGAAGTCACCACGGGCAATAAAAAAAACCACGTAAGAACTCGAAGAAGAGAAGAGAAAGAAGTACCCCGAACAGTTTAAAGAAGATATGCGAATTTCGGGACGAAATTTCTTATTAGAGGGGTAGGATGTAATACCCCGGATATTTATTCCGTCTTTAAAATAAAAAGTTAATTAATAATTGAGGCTTTGCACGCCTAAGTTAAGGATTTTCGATTCTAAGACTGATGGTGAAATCCGTTTTAGAAAATAAATTCTAGAAGTCGGTCGAACGACTACTGTATTAGGGTTTTCGCGTCCGATACATTTTTCGTCCGAAAACTCAGATTGAAAAACCGTCGAACTTTACATTCACTTTTTCTTCAATAAGAGTTCACCGGAGAAAGTCAGTTTTTATGATTTTTTCAGGCGAATTTTAGACTGTCTAATCCTGACTTTTTCTCGGATTTTGAAAAACGAATTAGGTTTTCCGAGTATGTGATTTATTTCTAATCTAACGGACGAATTAGATTTCGTCGAATTCATAACTACCTAAGAAAGTTTTTCTCGACTTTCTAAACGTCGTTCTAGACCCGGAAATGAGATTTTTCCGATAATTAAAATGCAACCAAACGTTCCTTAACGACTCACCACCCTTTAGTTAGATTTTTATACCTTTATGTATAGTAAAATGGCTTGTCATCACCCTCCCTCTCCCACACTTCATTACCCCCCCCCCCCCCCCCCCCATTGTTCTCTCTCTCATTTCTCTCTCAAATTCTTCCATTAAAACTTCATCTCCAAGCTCTTCTCAAGAACACAAGTCTCCCGTCTACCGATTAAATTCATTTCCGAGTTCATATTTCGCAAGGTGAGAACTTCTCCTACGTTATGAACCGAACACAAATCCTTTCCCATCATTTTCTTTTTTTTTTCGAAACATAGTAGATGAAATAGAATGATGTCCTTTGTTTAATTCATGTTTCAATATGTTTAGAATTAGGTTTTATGGATCGAATCATGAAGAAAATCATCCCCCTTTGCATTATGTGATTACCGAAATTTTGGTGAGATTTAGGGGTTTTTGCTAGTTCGATTTTCTTGTTGTTGGATTGATGAATTAGTGTTCTACATGTTGTTAATTGACTTCATGAATTGATTTAGAATTTTCTAAAAATAAAAATAGAATTGTAAGAGAGAAAGAATGCATGATTTGATGAAGAAAATGATATGTTATGCATGATTGGTTAATGGAAATGAGATGTAGGATGATTGAGGATGAATATATATTTATTTGGAATTTTTCTAAAAATAAATTGAAAAACGTAAGAGACGGAAACTCGTCGATAAGTTGAAGATCGATAATGTTTTTAGAATATGGTTTACATATTAGTGATGCTTGATAGATGATGATCGTTTTTGTAAAATTTGAACGAAAACGAAGAACGTAGGATTTTTAGTAAGAGACGAGCAATCGTCGATAAGTCGAGCATAAGTAATGATTTAGGTTTGTGATTCGAACCTATGTTAATCTTGTTAGTTGATGATCGTAACCGTAAAATTTGAGCGAATTCTAAGAAGATTCGATTTTTGATAAGAGACGGAGAATCGAGTTTAAAAGCCGATGGAAAAGTCGAATAAGGAAAACCTTTTTGATAATAATGATTATTTGGAATTTTTCTAAAAGTAAATTCAAAAACGTAAGAGACGGAAACTCGTCGATAAGTTGAAGATCGATAATGTTTTTAGAATATGGTTTACATATTAGTGATGCTTGATAGATGATGATCATTGTTGTAAAATTTGAACAAAAACGGAGAACGTAGGATTTTTAGTAAGAGACGAGCAATCGTCGATAAGTCGAGCATAAGTAATGATTTAGGTTTGTGATTCGAACTTATGTTAATCTTGTTAGTTGATTATCGTAACCGTAAAATTTTAGCGAATTCTAAGAAGATTCGATTTTTGATAAGAGACGGAGAATCGAGTTTAAAAGCCGATGGAAAAGTCGAATAAGGAAAACCTTTTTGATAATAATGATTATTTGGAATTTTTTTAAAAATAAATTCAAAAACGTAAGAGACGGAAACTCGTCGATAAGTTGAAGATCGATAATGTTTTTAGAATATGGTTTACATATTAGTGATGCTTGATAGATGATGATCATTGTTGTAAAATTTGAACGAAAACGGAGAACGTAGGATTTTTAGTAAGAGACGAGCAATCGTCGATAAGTCGAGCATAAGTAATGATTTAGGTTTGTGATTCGAACCTATGTTAATCTTGTTAGTTGATTATCGTAACCGTAAAATTTGAGCGAATTCTAAGAAGATTCGATTTTTGATAAGAGACAGAGAATCGAGTTTAAAAGCCAATGGAAAAGTCGAATAAGGAAAACCTTTTTGATAATAATGATTATTGTCATGTGACGAACAATATTGTAGTTGACAACATTACCATCCAAGATACAAGATGATTTGAGTTTTAGTTAAGAAACGAGAAGTTGATAAACGAAAATGAAATAGGAATTTAATTTGAAATTGTTTTGGTATTGTAATTGGTTAGTTGAGAATGATGAGGAAATGCTCGTCGTTTGTTTAATCAAAAGACGTGAATGTGAACCCGATTAAGGGATACTGCATATAGACTGCATTGAGATGAAAATTTCGTGGAAAATAAAAGTGGAATAGCATTGATCGAACCTAGGGAATCGTGCGTCGAGTTTTGTCGAGCATTAGGGTTTCGCGCGACTGTTTTGCGACGTTTCACGGAAACTGTCATAACTTCTAGCTCGCTTAACGAAAGATCTGTAAATTGGAGAGTAAACTAGACACCCATGGTTTCCTTTTGGTATAAGATTCATCCCCTATTTTAATATACTCTGTTCTGTGCGAACTCCAGAATCACTGACTTGTGCAGAAAGATTTTAGAACTTAGATTCTTAAGTTAAATCCTTTTCAACTTCGTTCCTTGTGAACTTTTAAGTCGTTATAAGTTATTGACATAAATTATCTACTAACCTAAGTGTCGAGTAATGGTCCGAGTCAGTTTGTAGACGAGAATTGATCGAAGTCTCGTCATTTATTAAGTTAATCAAAAGAAAGTAGTAAAGTGCAAATGCCTAAAAGACTAAAAACCGATTCGAATTCCTGTTTCTTTCATCGATTGCGATCAAGTCATCAAGTTTGTTTATTTGCGATAAAAGGGGGGAGTCAGCACCGAGGATAGGATGGAAGACCAGAGACAGGAGCTCGTATAATTGTTCTGTAAATGATTGAGGTGGGCTTTTCTATATACAAAATAAAAGAGCGATGCTCGAAAATCTTGGTTTACAAGCTTTGATAATTGTGTTTCAAAGTGATAATCAGGGCATGAAAATATTTGTTTTATGTGAGTTCTTTTGTGCCATTCTGAATTGATTCGCCAATTAAGTCGATCGGACTCTGAGTTAGTCAAAAGGGACTTTCCAGGGTTAGTGTACACAGTAGCCGGTGTGTATGGTACTCTATTGAGGGGTAGCTAGCCACGGTGAATAGAACGTGCGCGGAAGAAGTTAACTCTTCCCTGGCGTTGAAACAGAATTGGGCAAATTGAACGTAACATCAAGTAAAAGGCTTGGCCAAGCTATATTGTGAAAGTGAAAGAAAATGTTTAGTAGGCTCGGGTATTTGTTGAAAAACTCCGATGAGCTATTTATCAAGATGCCTGATTTATCTATACTTATGATATGTTTTCGGCAACGTGCCCACTAAGTATGTTTATACTTAGCCCTACATATGCTTTATAAAATGTGCAGGTTGAGCGACGGGAGCGGCAGAGGTTGATGTTGAGTTAAGAAGTCGTATTTAGAATAAAGGAATTGTATGTCAAGCTTTACATTTTTCCGCTGCCAAACTCCAAACTCTTTTGTGTTGATGTATATATCTTTTTTTTTTTAGTCTAAGTTCATACTTTAACTTAGTTTCTTTCGAGAACTATAATACCCCAGAAATTTTGTACTGACTTAAAATTTTAAAGTTAATAATAAAAATGGCTTTGCACGCCTAAGTTCACAAAATTTAATTCTAAGACTAACGGTGAAATCCGTTTCCGAAAATAAATTACGGAAGTCAGTTAGATGACTACTGTATTTAGGGTTATAGCGTACGATAACTTTTTAGTTCTAGAACTCAGAACGGAAAACCGTCTTATTTTTACATTCACGAAATCGCGATACAAACTCGCCCGAAAAAGTTCATTTTTATGACTTTTCCGGACGAAACTCGGACTCTGACGTCCCGAGTTTTTGTCGAAAATTAGTTTTTAAATATTACCTTCCGAATAAGTTAAATATATCGGAATTTATGGTAAAATCGAAATTTGACGATAATGTACCGAGATACGTTTTTCGTCTATCGATTTCCGTAACGTCGTATCGTGCCGGAAAAACGCGCGTGTTGGGAAAAATATCCCATGATGGCCGACTTCTACCCTCTCTCATTCCCTTGATATTTCCTTTTTTATAACATAAAGTAGGACACCTAATGTTCTTAATACCTTCCAACACTTTACACCTACTAACTTAATAATATAACATAATACTTGTTAGTCACCATTCCATTAGTTGATATCATCTCTCCTTCTCCACCATCCAAAACCGCCACCCTCCCTTCTACTCTATCTCTCAATTTTCATCCTCCATTAAAGGAAGTTCAAGCTTTGGACAAGGAAATTTTCCATAAGTCATTCATCATCCATCCAAATCCTTCCTACTTTCATTAAAGTTCAAGGTAATCATCTCCTCCCTTAAGCTATCCATTTAGAATTTTATTCTTTCCATTTTCTATGATGACCGAATTCTAGTAGTTGAAATAGGATGATTCAATCTTTAGTTTTATGCTTTTAGATGGTTAATAATTGATATTCTAAGGTTTAATTGATGAGAAAACAAAAGCCCTAAATCTTTTGCTTGGACCGATTTTTAGGGGTTCTTGTTAGGATGTTATAATTCTTAAACCGGTTGGATAGTTGAGTTTAGAAGATGTTTAATTGAGGATTGGTGAAAGAATAAATGGATTTCCCTAATAAATTGAAGTGGTGACCGATTTAGGGTTAGGGTTTTAAGGTTGGTTTTTCAATTAATAATGTTGTAGGATTAATAAATGGATAATAGATGTTGTAGTAGTATGAATAATGGATTAATGGAGTTAATTGAGGAAGAAAAATCATTTCCCCTAATTTATGTCAAAACCGAAAATGAATGAGAAATAGGGGTTTCATGTAGTTTGTTTTCTAATGATGATATAATGATAGAATAAGGTTCCTAATGATAGTAGTTGATGTTATGAATTATTTTGGAATTAATCTAAAATATATTGTGTTAATGTAAGAGACAAAGTTTCGATTATTAGTTGAGTTTGAGTAATGATATGAGGTGATGATATAGATATTAATGAATCTCGATAGATGAGGATTGATAATGTAGAATTTAATCGAAATCCGATAACTTTGGTAAATACTTAAGAGACGAACAAATGTACGTAAATAATGATAGGAAAGTCTAGTAGGAATGATAATTGGATATTAATGATCATTAATGTTGAGGGAACGAGTTTGTAGTTGACGACTCGTTGATCCGAGTTATGAAATGTTGAGTTTCTTTTATAATCGAGAAGTTGGAACGAGATTTGTTAACTTGTTGTTGGTATAGTAATTGGTAGTTGAAACGACGAGGTTTTGATTGTCGTGGTTATAGACGGGAAATGGAAAAGAGTGTTTTACGTACGAGAGTACGTGTTGACTGCCTTGACGTGTTAATTTCGTGAGAATGTAGGTTCGATAACTTAGAACCAACCTAGGAAGTCATACGTCGATTCTATCAAACAATTAGGGTTAACCTCGGCAGTTTTGCGACCCTTTCCGGAAACTGCAATATCTCTTAGCTCGTTTATCGGATTTGAGATCCGTAAATTGAAGCGTAAACTAGACTTCCATGGCTTTCATTTAGTACAGGGAGCCTCCCCTGTTTCCAGATACTCTGTTCTGGGCAGTCCCCAGAACTACTGCATTGTGCAGTGAATTTTCTGAATCTATTTTCCTAAGTTGTTTTCTTCTCAACTTAGTTTCTTTCGATCTTTTAAGTCGTAATGAGTTAACGACTATTTATTCTACTGACCTAAGAGTCAAGTACATAGTTTGAGTGTTAAAACGAGATATGATCGTATCTCGTTTCCGATTAAATAAAAGAAATTAGTTAAGCGTGCAAATGCCTAAAAGTTGAAACGTAAAAGACTAAATCGAACTTGTTTTTGATTTCCATTTTCTTTTGTCGTCTCAACGACTCATCGAGGTTATGTTTCATGTACGATGAAGGACGAAGTCAATACAAGGAAAGGACGGAAGACTAAAGAGGAGAAGCTTGTTATTTAGTTCTGTAAAGCTAAGGTGGGTTTTCTTATATAATAAATAAAATGTGGGTTTTTCCATAACTCGAAAGTGATTCTCTATGAGCTTTGATAACTGTGTTTTCAAAGTGATATCAGGCATAAATGAAATGTTTTATGTTTATGTGAGTTCTCTTGTACCATCTGAGTTAGCCGTCGTGCTTTCCAGAATTGTATGTTAACCATTTAGGTGTTAACTACTTAACGATCGGCTCTGAGTTAGTCAATTAGGTGCTTTCCAGAGTTAGTGCACTGTAGCATGTGGTGTATGTGGTATCCTGTTGAGGGGTAACCAGCCACGGTGATAATGACTGGTCAAGATTTTGAACGTAACATCTATGGAAAAATGCTCGCGCGAGCTACTTTGAATGAGATAAAAAGTTTTAATAGGCACGGGCTCTTTTAAATGAAAACCCCGTTGCGCTATAAAAATGAGATGCCTGTTTATCTATACTATGGTTATGTTTTCGGCAACGTGCCCACTAAGTACTATCGTACTTAGCCCTGCATATGTTTTCTAAATGTGCAGGTTGAAGCGACGAGAGCGGAGGAGGGTTGAGTTAGGATTTGAAGTCGTCTTTAGGAGAAGACTTGTATTATGTCTCACTTTTTCCGCTGCCATACTCTAGACGTTTGAAACATTTTTGATGTTATGTAATTATATCACTGTAGTCTAAGTTCTGTTAATAACTTAGATTTCTTTTTGAATACTTTGGCGAGTGATCTTCCGAGATCAACTCTTTTCTTATATATATTATAATCGAGGTCTTGTTCATAGAAATTATGTAGTCATGTATGTATGTTTATTCAGTCAGTCCCTTTCTTCCCCGCTTCTTTAATCCAATCCCGATCGCACCTCGGCTTCTGCCACCCCTCGGGATTTGGGGCTGTGACAAGAACATCCTTGTCGAGCGATCCTTCGAGGTCGACTCTTTTTATACAATGAAGTGTTTTTCATAATAGTTTATTCTGTTATTAATGTCTGTTATTCGTTCAGTCTTATTCATCCCCCTTCTTCCCCGCTTCTTTAATCCAATCCTTAGTCGCACCCCGGCTTCTGCCGTCCCTCGGGATGTGGGACTGTGACATAATAAATTTTTCAAGTTCAAACTCTCGACTTGATAAAATAATATTATTTTAATATTTCACACAAAATGAGAATTTACTATGCTTCTCGTCTCATATTTCTTGATTTCTCGAGTTATACAAATTCAGAGAATTATAAAATTAATTCTCAACTATTCACATCACAAATCATTCACATCCAAACTTTCACATCAATCATCAAGCATTCATAGCCAGATAAACGACTGACTTCATAAATAAGCGGAAAAAGAAAATCACACTTAATCACATAAATTCAATTAAACATAATAAACTCAGAAATAATTCATATTTCAAATACAGTCTAATGATGACTCATTACTGCTCGACTTTTAACTTTAGAAATTATTTCTTCGGATTTTTAATGAAAATAATTTCGTTAAACTTTTAATAAATTAAATAATAATAGTTTTAAATTTAAAATCCAAAACTTCTAATAAAATTTTCTCGGTTTTAAAATACGTCATTGCTTCTCAAAATACGAACATAAACTCGTATAAATTCTCAACTTGATAACTCACTTCAAATAATATTATTTAATCTTTTTCTTCATTTAAAACTCTTTATTTTCGTTTT
Organism: Schizonepeta tenuifolia; assembly: GCA_029490685.1. Lineage (NCBI taxonomy): Eukaryota > Viridiplantae > Streptophyta > Magnoliopsida > Lamiales > Lamiaceae > Schizonepeta > Schizonepeta tenuifolia. The sequence continues at coordinate 5,062,914 of CM055957.1, forward strand.
TATTAAGTAAAAACTCGATTTTTCATTTTAAAACTTCAACACTCGATAACTTTTACGTTTTAACTCCGATTCCAATGATTCAAAAAACAAATTTGATTATTTTCACTCAAACATCATCATCTAATTACTCAATACTCCATATAACATCAAGAACTCAACTTCTAAGTATTAAAACTCAACTTCTAAGTTAGGAAAAATCGTTTTTATTATTTTTCCGAACAAAATTTGGACTGTGATGTCCCGAGATTTTGTCAGATTTTAGGTTTTAAAATATATTTTCAGAGTAAGTTAAATATGTCGGATTTAATGGTCGAATCGGAATTCGACGAAAACGTGCCGAATACGTTTTTAGTTTCTCGATTTTTTTTATAACGTCGTAACGAGCCGGAGAACGCGATAAATGGGATAAAAATTCCCCTTGACCGACTTCATGCATATACCATGGGATATTTTTCATTTTTATATCATTTCCACTTTATGACTCATGCTTCCATTAGTATTTTAATAATTAAATAAGGGACACCTAAGGCTAAAATTAAAATATCACAAACTTGTCATCTACCTTCTCTCCCTCTCCCACAACTCACGCCACACACATACACACCATACTTTCTTTCATTTTTCTCTCCATCACCATTGTTGTTCATCCAAGTTCTTCAAGAATTTCTTCTCCAAGTTCATCCATCAATCATCCAATTCCACTTCTACTTTCATAATATTGAAGGTATTTGCAAGAACACAATTTCTATCCAAGTGGAATTTCAATTCATTTATTTTTCCATCATGACCAAAAATTTGGAAATAAAATTGTAGGATGATTAAGTCTTAATTCTTGTAATGCAATTAGATGTATTAGATATGATTCTATGGATGAATTAGAGAGAGAAAATCAAGAACCCTAATTTTGAACTAGGACCGATTTTAGGGGTTTTAAGTAGGGTGTTTTAATTCACTAATTGATTGGATAATTGAGCTTAAGAGTAGTTTAATTGAGGATTGATGCAAAAATAAATGAAATCCCCTAATAATTTTGATGACAACCGAATTAGGGTTAGGGTTTCAAGTTGGATTTTCAATTAATGATGTGGAAGTGTTAATCAATGATTAATTCATGTTGTTGTAGTATGAGTAATGGATTAATGGAGTTAATTGATGAAGAAAATCACTCTCCTAATTATTTAGTCACTACCGAAAATTATGAGGAAATTAGGGGTTGTGTGTAGCTTGATTTAATTGATGTTATAGTGATGGATTAATGTTCCTTATGATATTGGATAATGATATTAATTAATTGGAATTATTCTAAAAATATAATGTAAAACGTAAGAGACAAAGAATCCTAAATAAATCGAGATTGGTTAATGAATTGAGGTTATGATATACGTAGTAATGATCCTTGATAGTTGTTGAAAAATGTTGAACGAATGCCTTTTTCTTACTGACCTCAGTGTCAAGTATAGAGCCTTGAGTGCTAAACGAGATGAGTTCGTATCTTGTATCCGTTTAAGTAAAGGAATTTAGTTAAGCATGCAAATGCCTAAAAGCTTGAAAGCATAGAAGACTAAATCAAATTTGATTTCGATTTCCGTTTTCTGTTGTCGTCTCAACGACTCATCGAGGTTATATTTTATGTACAATGAAGGAGGAAGTCAGCACAAGGAAAGGACGGAAGACTAAAGAACGGAAGCTCGTTTATTAGTTCTGTAATCTAAGGTGGGCTTTTATATATGAAACAAAATGAGCAATGCTCGAAAACCTTTTCTTTATCGCTTTGATAATCGTGTTTTCAAAGTGATAATCAAGGCATGAACTATTTGTTTTATGTGAGTTCTCTTGTACCTTATGAGTTAATCAAAAGGGGTTAACTAACGATTGGCTTTGAGTTAGTCAAAAGGGGCTTTCCAAAGTTAGTGCACTTGTAGCCTGTGGTGTATGTGGTATCCTGTTAAGGGGTAGCCAACCACGGTGAATTATGACTGGTCAAGATTTGAACGTAACATTTATGAAAAATGCTTGATCAAGCTAATTTATGAAAATGAGAAAGAAAATGTTTGGTAGACACGGGAATTTAACGAAAAACCCCGATGTGCTACAGAAATGAAATGCCTGATTATCTATACTTATGTTTATGTTTTCGGCAACGTGTCCACTAAGTACTATTGTACTTAGCCCTGCATATGTTTTCTAAATGTGCAGGTTGAAGCGACAGGAGCGGTGACGGTTGAGTTAAGAGTTGTCAATAGGGAAGACTGTAGTATGTAGATTAAAATTCCGCTGCCAAACTCTAGACTCACTCATGTAATTAAGAATATCACTTTTGGGTTTAAGTTCTGTGCTTATAACTTAGAATTTTTTGAGATCTTGTCCGAGTGATCCTTCGAGATCAACTCTTTCTTTTGATAATGAAGTTTTGTTCATAGAGATTATGATGTCTTTTATGTATGTCTATTCTTTCATCCCCTTTCTTCCCCGCTTCTTTAATCCAATCCCAGTCGCACCCCGACTTCTGCCGTCCCTCGGGATTTGGGGCTGTGACATAAACTTTTTATACTCGTGCTTAGAAGTGTATAGACCTTTTATACTCGTGTCAATGAGTCTTCACTTGATTTAGATTTGTAGACCTTTTATACTCGTCCTTAGGAGTCTTTGACTTGGACGATTCTTCAAAGAATTTGATTATAGTTTTAAGGAGGGGGGGCCGTACACAATTTATACTCATGCGGGCCATGAGTGACTATTTATTTAACTACTATATAGACAAAGTGGAGTATTTGATAGTTTAACCACATAGATTTATATTTTGGTGGAAAAGTTAGTAGTTAAACCACGTACACTTTCATTGGTGGGTGTCTTTCACAGTTTATACTCATGCGAGCCGGCAGTAACATGCAGTTTAGGCTCGTGCGTCATACAACGTTGTAGATAGTTTAAGCTCTAATCAAGGGCACTTGAAGTTATTTGATTGAAAAGTTTAGATGGTTTTTACTCGTATTTAGGAGCTATGTATATAGTTTAGGCTCTCATCAAGGAGCGATGTAGACAGTTTAAACTTTTATCAAAGAGCGTTTGAAGTTATTTAATTGAAAAATTTAGATGGTTTTTGCTCGCATTTAGGAGCTATGTAGATAGTTTAAGCTCTTATCAAGGAACGCTTGACTTCATGGATTCCACCAAGTATTTGAAGATTGAATTGTAGCATCTTCTCTTTACTTGGAGCTTCTTCATCACTTGAATTTTTTTTAGGAGATTTGCCCCTATAGGTTGCTTCTTGATTTTCTTCAAAGTTGTGACCCTTTTCTTCAAAGTTGTGACCCTCTTCAATTGAAAGATCTTCAACTCCATTTGCGATTAAACTTAACTCCATGTCGTGAGCTCTTGTTGCCAGTTCTTCGATGGTCTTTGGCCGAATTCCTCTAAGGATGTATTGAAGACTCCAATGCATGTCTTGGATACATATCTCAATTGCAGAAGTTTCAGACAATTGATCTTTGCAATTCAAGCTTAAGTATCTCCAACGATTGATGTAGTCGATGACGGGCTCTTCTTTCCATTGGTTTGACTTTGTAAGCTCGACCATGTTCACCGTCCTTCGAGTGCTATAGAAGAAATTGAAGAATTCTTGTTATAATTGCCCCCAACTATCAATTGAATTTGGCTACAAGTCAGCATACCAATCAAATGCATTGTTCTTCAAAAAACGCACGAACTGCTTCACCATGTGATCTCCATAAGTGCCAGCATCGTTGCAAGTCTTCACGAACTGAGCCATATGTTGCATTGGATTTCCTTTGCCATCAAATTGTGTTGAAACTTTAGAGGTTGATAGCCAACTGGCATCTTCAAGCTTTCAATCCTTGGAGTGTATGGCTTTCTATAAGTCCATGATGATTTGGAGGTCCCTTCAAACTTGTCCTTGATTATCTTCTTGATGAATGCTTTGAGTTGATCGGCATGCATCAATCCATCGGAAGAGACTTCAAGCTCCTTAGTCGGAGATTTGTCACCATCTTTTGACTCCATGCTTCATAATCTTCTTTCGCTTGTTGGCTTCTCGTATCCAAAATATTTGCATTTTCCCGCTTTGCGAGTTGAACTTCTCGTTTTTCCAAGTGTTCGGCAAGTCCTTCAACAAGCTTTATCAACTTCATGATTTGCTCCTCAAGAGCTGTAGACATCATCTTTGGATTTGGTGAAGAGTAGAGATTGTCCCATCGGGCGTGCCAAAATCTGTAAACACAAAATATGTATTTATGCAATAAACACAAGATTGTATACAAATATAATAATATCGAATATATGCGAGTTCAATCTCTATTTGATCCTCTGATTCTTCTCTTCACTTTGACCCCGAACAGTCTTCATGAAGCCTTTGAGATTTGTTGTAGAAGTATGCTTCCTAGATCTCCCTGGACTTGATCTTCAAGCTTTGTAATGTTGATACGAATGACTTTCGTCTTGGTTCCGAAGTAAATGTTGAGCTTTGATCTTTGTGCTTGATGACGTTGACTTGAGCTTTGAACTTGATGGTGTTGACACGGATGACGTTCTTCAATGGTTGGAACCGAATCACAAAATAACCCTGATTGTGGTAGAAAATCTCAGGCTTATTAAGGATATGGCACTGTTTCATCAAGTACGTATTCAAATATGTGATAGTTCAAGATTCACTTAATACATATAGAATCACAATAGATTTCCATTTTGAAGCTTCAATAATAATATCCTCTTGAGCAAGACAAGCTGTTGGGATCCCATTTTTTAGTATAGGAGGAATATATTCAAGAGACATACTTGATTTAGCTGGCTTCTTAGGTTGAGGGATTACATCTGTTCTAATATCCCCATCTTCAAGTACTAGTTTTCTCTGAATTTCGTCAGAATTCTGCTTTTGTTTTCTTTGAATCCCATGGCTATCAGTTCCCATACAACTTTCAATCTCTTTCACGATGGTGGAATTAGCTCACTAATCATAAGGTTTGCTTTTCTCTGATCCACTTTCCCATTCGACTGGCTCACCACTGTTTCATTGATTTTTTTTCTTTGCCTTTCACTGAAGCTTGTTGAAGTGGAGTTTCCTTGCACATATTTTTGCTTTGAGAGGTAGATCCAGGTGTAAAAGAGCGCCGAAACGGAGCTACAATGTTTACTTCTTCGGTCAACCTCGTTGTCCCATTGCTGTACACCGGCGGCATAGGTTAATGCAGTAACACTAACCTACGCTGAGAGCATGAGTTCGTACATGCAGCTGGGAGAAAACCTATTATGGAAAGTAATTATTGATATGAATAAAAGTAATGTTTCCAAAATATTAATTTTCTAAAACACAATGTTTACTTCTATTCACGAAAACTTGTACTTTTAGTTATTTGATCAAGTAATTATTGTCGTGATGAAAAGTAATTACAAACTTGAAGAAAGGTAATATTTTACAAATATTACTTTTCTCACAATAATTGTTATTTTTGTTCACGAAAACAGGTACTTTTAGTTATTTGCTCAAATAATTATTATCGTGATGTAAAGTAATTATTGATATAAAGAAATGTAATGTTTTTTTTTCGATAAAAAGTAATTTATTTCACCAAGTTAATGTCACAAAACGAAGCATACAACCACATCAACCAACTGCTACCCGTCTACAATCTAACTATGCAAGAAACGAGCCAACTTTGGCTCAGTTCTACATCTAATGGCTATCCAAACTTGACAACATACTCTCTATGCTAGAATAGACCTCTTGAAATCTTTGTTGGTTCCTCTCATGCCAAATAGAAATTGTATACATATAAATAATTTCGCTATTTTTATTTAAAAGATGAAGCCTATCTTAGTGGTTAAGGCATTGGTCTTTTAACGTCGGAGACCCGTGTTCGATTCTCAATTAGAGCATTTAACTAGATTTTTTTTAAAAACTGTAAAATAAAAAAAATACCAAAGGAATCGAACTCGCACCTCCCCTACAGGCGCATAGTTTAACCACTAGGATAGCAAGTATAGTATGTCATATTTCAGCGCACAATATATGTGTAGCATTTTTTGGTCTATTTTTTTTTTTTAATTTGAGCGCTAGTCAAAATTCGACCAGGTTCCCAACAGTGCAACCAATTGCACCCAAGTCCAGCCCTAGAAGTGAAGATATCTATTGTTTATTATTTAGACTATGGGCAACAACAATCGCCGAAATTGTAACAACCTAATTTCTAAAATATGAAACGACTAGAAAACAAGGGGCAGTGAGAATGAAACAACGAAAAATAAACAAGGGAACATACGATAACAAATAGCAACATACTTTCAATCTCAAACTCAATAATTCATCGAATTATAGATATATAAGAAGTCGAGGGAATATAAGAAGTATTATATCGAGCACGGAGGCTTATTATCCAAACTATTAGAGTATTAAAACATAATCACGAATAAAACATCAGTGTTGCAGCGGAAATAACATCAAGTCCCAAAGTTATATGTATGAAGACATATAACTCAGCTTAAATAATGACTCAAAAACAACGAACGCCGCCAAACACACTGCACCTTCATCATCCGAGCTAACCTGCACGTTTTAGAAATAATATGCAAGGCTGAATACGAACGCATGCCAAAATAATTTGAAAATCATGCTCGTTAAAGCTATAAATTTAACTTGCGTCTTTTGTTGTATCACAAGTATTAGAGTTATAACAACAATTAATTTGTGCATGCTCAAAATATTTCTTTTTCGAAAAAGACTGCGCAATATATATATATATACTCAGGTATGAATCAGTCTACAACAAATAATGATGGTCCCGATACGAGTTCTGGTGTATGGGGGGGGGAAATACACCAGTAAAGACTTTTAAAAACAACCCCCTAAAAATAACACAACTGAGTAATGCAACTCAGTTGGAATCACAACCGAGTAAGAAACACTCAGCTGGAAGTAAAGTGTTGTGCGGAATGTGGTGGAAAGTAACAACTCAAAAAAAATATAACTCACTCTTTTATGCAAGGTTGGTCAATAATCAAGTCAGTTGATGTGGAAAGATGCAGTTTGTATGCAGGTTAGTTAGTCAGTTGAATATGCAATAAGTAACTGAAAAATAAACACAAACACACAAGGATTTACGTGGTTCGGAGATAACTCCTACGTCCACGGGGAGTTGTGAGTCCACACAACTCAGTCCAAGTTCTTCTGGACAAACCACAAAGCTTACGCGGGCTTTGCAACTGTTGAGATAAGTTTACGGGTACTTATCAACCTTACAGATTAGTTTACGGGTACTAATCAAACCTATCTACTCAATTACGGGAAGAGTAGGGTCCTAATAACCTTTTCAGGTGAGTGAGAAAGTGTGGGGTTCCAACTAATAGCTCGAACAAGAAGTGAGCTATGATCTTACACTCTACGAACTCTCAACTAGTGATGTTCTCAAGGTTGGATCAAAAGCCACTAAGACAGAATCTAACACTCTAGAACTCTCAACTAATGATGTTCTAAGAGATTGAATGCAGTTCAGCTCGTGTGAAGTATTTGGTTCTTTCTTTCGCTCTTTGGTCTCTTCTCGCACTTGTCTGTCTTGTATCCTTGGTGAATGAATGAAGGCCTCTATTTATAGGCGGAGAGAATCAACTAGTCATTGGACGAACCGTTGATCTATGTTCGTTGAAAGCGATGGCTTGTCTCTCATCTCTGCAGACTTTCCGGATTTGGCAACTGAGTGCTTCTGCTTTCCATCTGAGACAGCCTTATGTTGGGCCAAATGAGGTAATGACAGAGAGTCAAACCTTCACGTGACTTCCTTGTTTGAATTTCAAATCTCAACATTAGTCTTTCAACAACGGATGGTCGGTTGAGAGTTTCGATCTTCATCTGACTTGTTCTTCAGCTGATGTTCTATCTGAATGCTAACAGTTGAACTCTTAGCTGACTTGAACTTCATGCTGTTGGTCTTCTTGGTTCGAGTCCTACAACTGATCAGTTGTCTTTCTTGTATCTGATCAGTTGGCTTCGAACTCTCAGTTGTCTTTCTTACAACTGATGTTCTCTTGCATCTTTCTTAGTTGACTTTGGCATCTTCCCGCTTTTTAATTCTCATCTGATGAACGCTCCGTTGTCTTCCTCACAGCTGATGTTCTATCTTTTGAACGCTCAGTTGTCTCTCTTACAACTGATGTTCTATCCGAGTGAAGCCTTGTTGCCGTCTTCAGCTGGAGTCCTGTAAAGATAAAATCTTAACAATGCTCAAACAGCGAGCCTAACTACTAACATTAGGATTTGGCAACATTTACTCGGTTGGGGTCAGTTGGTTTTGGAATCAATCAAAACTTTAATAAATTTCCCAACAATTTCCCCCTTTTTGATGATGCCAAAACCCTTATAAAAAAAACTTTACAGATCAAACTGATCTCAATCCTACTGACCTATCCAAAATCTCAGCTGAAATTCTAGACAGTCTATAAGATTAAAACATCAAAGGGTTAGCACAGTTATAACATGATATTGAAATAACTTTGCGATTTAGAGCTTGGACAATGAGAGATTGTACGTCAAGTTGAATCGTATAACTGAATAGTTTTTATTACAACTGATGGTTACAAGGTAAGCACAAAAACAAAAATTACATCAGTTGCTCAAAAACTAACTGAGCTAAAACTTAAGCCCATATTTGCTAAAAATTCTAACAAAAATCTCTCTCTTTGCTTCTGACTCCTTTGCTATGTCAACCCCGTGCTCTTTGCAAGCTTGCCTTGCCTCAGCTGATATCTTTTGACGGTTGGGGTTTCGAGAGTCTGGAAAGAGGGGAGGGAGATAGGTAACCTTCTTAGGGACCAGGACTGTGTTCAGATCCAGTTTTTCATCTATCATTGCACGTCTGAACTGGCTGAACATGCCTGGGTCCCCTGAGTGCAACTCGGTCAGGGCTTCCTTGAACGCTTTCCTCGGATCGTCAGTTGAGAAGACCTTTCTGTAATAGAAGTTATTCACGAATTCTTGCTTGAATGACTCCCAGTCTTCATTCCACTCAACTGGCATCCACTTGTCCACGTGCTTGAACCGACTTTGGACCTTCACCTTTTCTGGAAGCCTCTGTTGCTTCAACCGAGCTTCAGCCTTAACTTGATGTTTGTCAATGCGGTGTCGGTTGCGAGAGGCAATGTTCTTATCCAGGTTCTTGGTTATCTTGGTCAGCTCTTCCTCGAACTGGTTGACTCTTCGAGCTTGGCTGGCAGCGAACTTCTTGATCCAGCTAGGATTCATGTAATCTTTCTCTGCAACATCCATATCCTTTGGCAGCAGCAATGCACTCTTCGGTTGTGATACTGTCGAGTTCTGAATCAAGCTCGGCTGCGATCTCGGCTATGGAGTTGTAAGAAACTCCAAACTGCTCCGCCTGCTCCAAGTCTTTTTCCATTTCAGCTCCACCTACGTCGGTTGACTTGGGAGCGGACTTCTTTTTCTGGGCTGTCCTCCTCTTCGGCTGAGATTTTGCAGCTTCTTCAGCCTGGGTCTCATCTTCCCCCTGCATCTCAACATCCAACTCCTCTTTTCCCTTTTTATCTTCCCCCTTTTTGGCATCAGCAACAAGGCTTGCTACTGATCCATCCAGAGAGGTGAGTTGTTGTTCGGCTTGTTGGATGCAGTTGAAGAGTTCATCGACCGCACACTCTATTCTGACCTTCTTCGCCAGTTCAGAGTCATGGCGCTCTTGTTTGGCTTTCCTCAATCCAGCGAATGTTTCGGTTACCTCAGTCTGGAAAGCAACGAACTCAGCCCATCGTGACTCGAACTGAGACTCCCATTCCTCATCCTGAGTCTGTTAGGATTTGGCCAGGTTGGAATCAGAAATGGATTGGAAGACATTCAGCTCAGACTTGATCCCCAGAACAGTTGATTTCACGTCAGAAATGTCTTGGCTGGTGGAGGAGGAGAGTTCGTCCAGCTTTATCTTCAGTGAAACATTCTCCTCCATCAGCTGCTTGGTCTTTTCCTCTTGTACTTCCAACATCCTCAGCTGATCTTCTTTGTTTTGCTGGAAGTTGGCAAGTATCTCCGTCCTCAGCTGGTTCACCCTCTCAGCTATCAGCTCATAGATTTCTTCAGTTGAGGGTGCTGGCTGATCAGCTGGAGCTTGGTGTTCAATCAGAGCTGGCTGCTTAACTGTAACCATGGCTTGACGGTTGGCCAGGTACAGTTGAAGCTCCTCTTCTTCTTCCTTCGATGCGGTGGCGGCTGCGTCCAGATCATTAAGGAACTCTACTGACTTGATTAGCATGTTGTCGAGGAAGTCAATACAGTCTTGTCCAGCTGTCTCCCGGGTATCTGTGCCTTCCGCCTTGCTCAAGTCCAGACGACGCATGAGCAGCGCAACCTTGTTGTTGTAGGCGACCTCCAGATTTGTGTAGTTGAAATAATCTCGGATGCGTGACTCGTCTGCCTTCAGCTGGTTCCAGCTGTGTACCTTAACGGTATCTTCCTTCACATACCAGTGACTGAAGATGAGGTTGAACTGGTACAGCAGCTCGGTCCCAAGCGTAGCAAAAATCGGCATGTCGCGAGCTTCTGGGAACATTCCGAGCAGCTTCTGGAAGCAGTAGGCCACCTTGCCTTCATGCTCCATCGCAACAGCTTGACGATCAGCTTCGTCATCGATTGGAGAGGGGGATAGATTCTCATAAGGCATCGGTTCAAAGGTTTCGTCAATGTTGGCCAAAGAAGTGGTCTCAACATTGGCATCGAGCTGGAAGCTCGAAATATTGGATTCTGTGGGGAGTGGGGGTATCAACAGGTTCATCAACATTGGCCGAAGAGATGGTCTCAATGTTGGCATCGAGCAATGAGTTCGGAATCTCTGGCTGTTGATCAGTTGAGAGAGCGAGAGGCTCTTGGGGCGGTATGGCATCAGCTCCTGCCGTGGGGGAGGTAGGAATGTCTTCAATTTCCTCAGAGGAGGAAGAAGCATCCGAGGTCAGGTCCGTTTCCATCCCATCAGCCTCATCAGCAGCGCGCAGAACGATCTCGAAGGCAGCTGCCTCAGTTGAGTGGCTCGACTCGGATGGCTCCTCAGCTGGTGTCGTCTCAGCTGGCGCCTCCACAGCTGGTACCTCCTCCTCAGCTGGCGTACCCTCAGCTGGCACATCATCAGCTGGCTCCTCCTCAACTGGTACTGCCACCGTCTTCTTGAAGCGAATTCTCAGCTTCTTCTTGGCAGGCTCCTCATCTTTCTCCTTCTCCGACTCAGCTCGTTGTCGGCGAGCAGCTTTCGACTTTGTGGGGCAGCTGACAGCTAGTGGCATCTCCTCAGATGTATCCCTTTCTTCAGCTGTCTTCATAGCATCCTTCTTCTCCTTAGGAGTATAAACACTCCTAACTACATCCTGAGCTTTCTTCGATGTTGGGAACAGCATCAGTTTCTTCACGGGGGTCTTCTCGCAGTCCTCCCAGACCATGTTCTGACCCTTGGTTGCGAGCAAGATCAGAGTGGAGATTTTGCAACCGAAGTTGAGAGTTCCCTCGACACTCAACAGTCTCTCCCCTGATTCGTTGTGGTCTCGGAGATCTTCTGCTTCTCCAAGATCAGTTGGTTTAGAAAATACTGGAATCAATTGATCTCATGTTTATGTTCCAAGGCCAGTAACTGCTTGAGCTTCGGTCGGCTGATATCTCTGAAAGCTCCGCTGTAACCGAACACGACCTTGGATACAACATCGAATAGGAGTCGATGTTCTGGCTTTAACTTGGTCCTCTGCATATTGCTCTTCAACTTCTCCGGGGTGATCAGAGCACTTTCCAGAAACGCATCGGCATCCGCATCGGTTATATTTTCAACCGTGTCAGTGGCGGTGTGGTTTATGGGAATGATTTGGAGGAGGAAATCAGAAACTGCTATGGGGACGGTCACACGGCGGATGGTTCTGGCCAGAACGTTGCGTTGCCGACAAGAAACCTCTGTAACGATGCCATCTCTGCTGTCGATGGACGACTGCAGATTTACATAGAACTCTCTGACCTGGCGCCTGAGCAGGTAGGAGGGGAAGAGCTTCGCCCAGTCTAGTAGGCCGTTCTTCCTGAGAGTGTCAGCAAGGGGAGACAGCACCGGCGACTCTAATTCATCCTCTGAAAGGATTTGCTCAAAATGTATCTTCGAAACCAGCAAGTCGAATGATTCTTCATAAGATGTGGGGACTAGAGAGGGTCCGGAATAAGCCATTTTCTTTCCTTTGGGTGCCATTTAATGAGTTTGAGAAGATATATATATAAGAAGGAAGGAAACAAACTTTGCAGAAATTGGTGAGACAAATTGAAGACGAAAGTGAACAGTTACTGCAGATAAACACAAATGAGGAAGGTAAGAGATTACTTCCTGATTTTTCACCTTTTATAGGTTTTAGGCTCAGTTGAAATCGACGGCTAGGGTTGAATGGCGCGAATCCATCAACGGCTGTGATCACGCGACTGTTGACTAGCTTTGACTTGACGTCACAAACCGAGTTCCAACCAGCGCATGAGAAGGTGAACTGTTTTTCATGTCAGCCAAGTCGCACTATAAAGTAGGCTATTGATGTTCAGCCGTACTTTACATTAAATGCGATATGATGGCTATTTTAATGTAACTGGCAAGCTCAGGAATGTTTGAATTTATTTCAAACATTCTCATTTAAGATCATAACACCTTCAGCCATAAATGTTACCTGCCAGCTGATGTCGGAATCAGCTGTGTTCACCTGTCAGCTGATGTTGGAATCAGCTGTGTTCCAATGTTGCGGCATACCATCAACTGACTCGAGTTCGTCTGTTCAGCTGACGTCTAATCCAACGTTGCAGCATACCATCAGCTGACTCGAGTTCGTCTGTTCAGCTGACGTCTGATGTCTTTGGTTGGGAATCCGCATCTGATGTCTTCAGTTGGTGATCTGCATCTGAGATTCCCCCTTCATCTGAGCTTACCCCTCAGATGGATATCTATCTCTTCACCTCAGCTGGTTCCTCATCTGATGGATCCAACAATCCAAGTAAATCACATAACATCTTGAACCGCGCTTCGGCTAGAGGTTTGGTGAAGATATCAGCTCTCTGAATCTCAGTTGGAATCTTCTCCATGGATACGTCCTTCTTCTCAATATGGTCTCGGATGAAATGATGTCGGATGTCAATGTGCTTCGTCCGAGAGTGGTGAACAGGATTCAAAGAGATAGCAATGGCACTTGAGCTATCACAATAAATAGGAACCTGTCCAGTTGTGACTTCGTAATCTCTCAGTTGTTGCTTGAGCTACAACACTTGCATGCAACAGCTACCGGCAGCCATGTACTCTTACTCGGTTGTGGAAGTGGCAACACATGCTTGTTTCTTGGAGAACCGTGAAACTAACTTGCTTCCCATGAACTGACAGTGTCCAGATGTGGACTTCCTGTTCAACCGATCTCCGGCTAAATCCACATCTGAGTATCCGGTCAGTTGGATATTGTCATTGGTTGGATACCACAACCCAACATTAACTGTACCCTTCAGATACTTGATGATGTTCTTTACTGTCAACATGTGTGCTTCCTTTGGTTGAACTTGGAACCAAGCACACACTCCAACCGCGTAAGATATGTCTGGCCAACTGGCGATTAGATACAGCAAAGAACCGATAATCCCTCTATACTTACTGGCATCCACGAGCTTTCCCTCAGTTCCAGGTTCAATCTTCCAGTTAGTATTCATCGGGATCCTTGTGGTTTTACTTGTCTGCAATCCGAACTTGGTGATGAGCTCCTTTGTATATTTGGACTGATTGATAAAAATTCCTTTTGATGACTGCTTCACCTGAAGTCCAAGAAAATAATTCATCTCGCCCATCATCGACATCTCGAACTTCTCCTTCATGAGATTTGAAAATTTTTCACACAGTTCCTCCGACTTGGAACCGAATATGATGTCGTCGACGTAGATTTGCACAACAAGTATATCTTCTCCAACTTTGATGGTGAACAGCGTTTTGTCAACTGACCCTCATTTGAACCCCGAGTTCAGAAGAAAACCACAAAGAGTATCATACCATGCTCTGGGTGCTTGCTTCAATCCATAAATTGCTTTCTTCAACTTGTACACTCTGCCATCTCCAGTTTCAAAATCGGGAGGCTGTTCAACATATACATCTTCCTTGATATCTCCGTTGAGAAAGGCACACTTCACATCCATCTGATAGACCTTGAACTTGTGAAATGCGGCATAGGCTAGAAGATTCGGATTGCTTCCAGCCTTGCAACTGGCGCGAAGGAGTCCTCAAAATCGATTCCTTCTTGTTGGCAATATCCCTGAGCTACCAACCTTGCCTTATTCCTCACGATGAATCCAATGACGTCTCTCTTGTTCTTGAAAATCCATTTTAATCCAATGTCTTTGACACCATTTGGTCTTTCTACCAACTCCCATACACAGTTGCGTAGAAATTCATTCAGCTCTTCTTGCATGGCTGTTGTCCAGTGAACGCAGTTGAGAGCTTCCACAACATTCTTCGGTTTCTAGCATATCAGCTACGAAGCAAGAAATCATGGCAACATCTCCTGCTTGCTCGAACTCCTCAAGAACTGCCAACTCCTCAGCATATTGGGCATAAGTGTTGGAATCTTCCTCGGTTGAATCTGGATATGCAACTCTGCTCCTTGTACGCACACCTTCGGTTGGATCCCCGGTGATGTTGTCAGTGGAATAATCTTCATATCATCTCCTGTTGCGTCTTGCTTCTTCTTCCAACAGTGGCTGTTCCAGGATTTCAACTGATGGTGAATCCTGAGCTGTGGGAGATGCTGGAATCTTCAGAACTGATGATTGATCAGTTGTTGAGTCTGGATCCTCAACATTGACAATATTTTGAACCGGGCTCGGTTGGGCTTCGGATGCTGATGCAGTTGGAGGGGCATCAGCTGAAGTTCCCCCTTGAGATGAGCTGGGGTCTTCGCATTCATCTTCAGAGGAGTAAGGATCATCATCCTCGGTTGCCCATACCAATGGTTCAGCTAGATTCTTTTCCCTGAGAGCCTGCGATCTGGTGAGGACAGGTGGAACTTGTGGATCAGCCTGTTGTCCTTTAGCCTGTTCCCTGCACTCAAAAGTAGATTCATCAAAACTAACATGAGGTGTTATCTCCACAACACGAGAGCTATTGTTGAAAACTCTATAAGCCTTGATTCGAGCGGCATATCCGAGAAATATGCCTTTCGAAGCCTTGGCATCAAAAGTTTTCAACTGAGTCTTCCCATTGTTGTGAATATAACACTTAGAACAAAAAATGCGAAAATATGAAATATCAGGCTTCCTGCGTCTCCATAGCTCGTATGGTGTCTTTCCCAACCGCTTGGTCAGAAGAGACCGGTTCTGGGTGTAGCAGGCTGTGTTGATGGCCTCAGCCCAAAATCTCTTTGGCAGAGCTGAGCTTGTCAACATGGATGTAGCTGCATCCTTCAGCGTTCGGTTCCTTCGCTCAGCTACTCCATTCTGTTGCGGAGTATGCGCAGCTGATGTTTGATGAGTAATTCCATGCTTCTCGCAGTACTCGATGATGGTTTCATATAGAAACTCGGTTCCACGATCTGATCGGATGGAAATAATTTTCATCTCTTGTTGGTTCGATATCCGATCCATCAGCTTGGGTAGCTCATCTCGGGTTTCACTCTTGTGATGCATGAAAATGGTCCACGTGTACCTAGAGTAATCATCAGTAACAACAAGGGTATACTCGTTACCATTCATGCTTTTTGGTGTAACTGGCCCGAAGAGATCCATGTGGATCAGCTGTAACACTCGGTCGGTTGAGGGAGTTATCTTCAACCGGAAGGAGGATCTAGCGAGCTTTTCCAACTGACATGCACTGTAGATATGTGTTGTTGAAAACACTCGGTTTGGTATGCCTTTTGCATGTTCCTGTCTTGCGAGTCTGTTCATTGTCTTGAAATTCAGATGGTTGAGCCTTTTGTACCATAGCCAGCTCACATCTGAACTGCTCTTTGATAACAGGCAGGTGTCAGGAGGACTACTATTCTAGTCAGCATAGTAGACATTCCCGGTTGAGGATCGATTTCCCAACAATATGACCTTCTTTGATCCGACATTTTTAACCCTGCATCCATGTGCATCAAACTTGACAGAGAAACCATTATCACAGAATTAGCTGATGGAGAGCAAGTTATGCTTCAATCCATCAACATATGAAACATTAGAAATCGACACGTGATTGGTTTCAAGGGTACCGTAGCCTCTGGTGTGACCTTTTGAGTTGTCACCAAAGGTAACTGAGGGTCCTTCTTTCTCCACGAAACTCCCAAGCAAATCCTTCAGATTTGTCATGTGTTTCGAGCATCCACTATCCATCACCCACATGGTTCGTGATGCTTTATTCTTCCTCAGCTGTTTCTCCTGTTCCTGCACAGAGAAACTCGTTTAGGTCCCCAATTTTAGTTGGGTCCTGGAGGGTTAGAACCAGTTCCCCCTTGAACTGTGATTCGTTTTTCCCTGTATACTCGGATAGATTTATCATTCCAGATCGCTTTTCCTTCATCATCAACTATAACAACACTTCGGTTATCCTTAGGCTTGTTGTAAGTAGTGATGTTCTGTTTCTTGGGAGGAGATGGATTTCTCCCATTGTGAGCTTTCAGAGGAGTGGATTTCCCCCTGTTTTGATGGCGCTTTTTCTCCTGTTGGATTTGTCTATGAGGTCGGACGCCATGTTGGAATCTTTGTGGCTGATTCTGATTCCAACTCCCTGAATGTTGTCGATAGTTGTTCATGCCCTGTTGTTGATTCATGTTGTGGTATGAATATCTCCAGCTGTTCGAACGGTTCCTCATCGGTTGACTCGGTTGGAACCTCTGGTTGAACTGATGATGGAACCGCTGTTGATTCAGATGGTTGGATCCTTGTCGGTTCTGCGGTCGGTTCCATTCTTTCTGATGTTGGCTCTGAAGTCGGTTCAGATGTCGGTTCTGAGTTCGGTTTCGATTGTATCTCCGACGTCTCTGGTTCCTCTTCTGACTCTTGGAACATTCCCTCTCGGTTGATGTCCCAACCGATGGAATGTTCTGTTCTCCATCCACTACTCCTTTTCCTTTCTCAGTTGAAGTTTCCTTAGTCGATTGAGCTTGCTGAGAAGTGGAGGTTGGATTACTTTGGGGAGATTCAGACTCAACTGTGTTAGGTTCGACAACCTTGACCTCCACTGCTTTGATGAAGGTTGCTGGAGGAATTCCAGTATCCTTGATCACATCATAACCGAGTCCTGACATGTCATCCATCTGTCGGCTATAACTGATGAGATTCTCGATGATCTTGGATGACTGATATAGCTTTATCAAGTTGTCCTTGTCAGTTTGCAACTCTCTGAGGAGAACAACTATATGCTCGGTCTGTCCATCTGACTTCTTTATCAGCTGGTCGATCTGACCCTCTTGCTTTTTCAACATGCTGCTCCTGGATTTGCTTTTTCAACTCCTCATCGGTTGGAGCATTAGTTCGGTTGGCCGTATTCAGTTGATTTTTGAGATTATCAATCTCTTCAGTTTGGCTCTTAATCAGATCGTCCTTTTCGGTTAAGGATTCTTCAAGTTTGGTAAACTGTTCTTGAAGACTCTTAAACTCAACCGATTGCTGATGTAGTTCCTCACTGAGTTCTTGAAAGTCACTCCAGGAGGGTTCCAACTCTTCATCCAGTTTTTCCTGCATGTTAGAAATATTGGAAGAATTTAAATTAGAAGGACTAGAGTGTACCTCAGTATCATCCTGGTCGGTTCCAAGTGCCATGAGGCATTGATCCTGACTGATAGCGTTGTTGGTGGAAGTAAGCTCATCCTCATCTTCAGTGTCAGTGAAGATGTCCATGTCGTCAGCTGCTTCTTCTGCAACCATGGCCTTGTTCTTTCTAGTTTGCTTGGCCCTCAACGCTTCTCTCTCTTTCTTCGAGAGGTCTGGACAATCTGCTTTGAAATGTCCCTCCTAGCCGCATTCAAAGCAACCGTTATTCACAGGCTTTGAGTTGTCTCGAGTTCGGTTAGATTTGTAGAACCTCTTGTATTTTCCGAACCGAGTGTCCATGTCAGCTAGCTTTTTTGACAGGGAGGCTATATTCTGTTGCAGCTCTTCTCTGCTTGGCTCCTTCGTAGCTGTGTCCGCAGATCGTGTTGGCCTTGATGTTTGCGACTTTGAATAGTCAGCTCGGAGTGCTACTGACTTTGTGGCTGAACCAACATCCTCATGTCGACTCGTCTGAACCGAGGACTGAGTTGACCTTCGTCAGTTCACCTTGTACTCATTTCCCTTCAGAATTGAGAACAATCTTTCAGTTCCCATCTCACCAAGGTCAACTCGGCTCTCATGAATATTGGTGAAGGTATCCCACTCAGCTGGTAGAGCTTGTAATACTTTGAGGTTGATTTCTCTCAAAGTGTATTTTTCTCTTCGGATGGACTGGATCCTTCTGATGATGTCTATGAACCGGAGCTCTAACTGATCAATGGTTTCATTAGTTCTCAGACAGAAGTTGTCAAAGTCTTGACATGCATGTGAGAACTTGTTCTCCTTTGTTTCATCGCTTCCTTCACTCAGAGATGCCAAGATATCCTACATCTCTTTAGCGGTTTCGCACTCTTCTATCCAAGGAAGATAGTCTTGTCCAACTGTGGACATGATCGTGCTCTGAGCCCAGATATCCAACTGGCTCACTTTGGCTTCTTCTGGAGTGAAGTCTTCTGGCTTCTTCTCCACTAACTCCACAGTTGCATCCCCATCGTTGGGATTTGTAGGAGTGCAAGTGACTCTCTCTCTGATGATGATCGGTCCGGATGTGAGTACTTGTTGCATTCGATGATGCTTTGACAGTAGGATCTTCTTCATCCGAGTTCTCCAGGATGTATAGTTCACAACCGAGAACATGACCATGATCTTGTCTTTAACATCCATCTGCACACAACAACAGAAGAAAAAAAATGCAAGTAGATATGCACTAGCGTGATAAAGAGATCTGTTCAGTTGACCACTGAAGAAAACACCTCGAATTCACACCTCGTGAAACAGAGTCAGTAGTCTTTTGAACCACTACTCTGATACCACTTGATGGTCCCGATACGAGTTCTGGTGTATGGAGGGGGGGGGGGGAATACACCAGTAAAGACTTTTAAAAACAACCCCCTAAAAATAACACAACCGAGTAATGCAACTCAGTTGGAATCACAACCGAGTAAGAAATACTCAGCTGGAAGTGAAGTGCTATGCGGAATGTGGTGGAAAGTAACAACTCAAAAAAAATATAACTCACGCTTTTATGCAAGGTTGGTCAATAATCAAGTCAGTTGATGTGGAAAGATGCAGTTTGTATGCAGGTTAGTTAGTCAGTTAAATATGCAATAAGTAATCGAAAAATAAACACAAACACACAAGGATTTACGTGGTTTGGAGATAACTCCTACGTCCACGGGGAGTTGTGAGTCCACACAACTCAGTCCAAGTTCTTCTGGACAAACCACAAAGCTTACGCGGGCTTTGCAACCGTTGAGATAAGTTTACGGGTACTTATCAACCTTACAGATTAGTTTACGGGTACTAATAAAACCTATCTACTCAATTACGGGAAGAGTAGGGTCCTAATAACCTTTTCAGATGAGTGAGAAAGTGTGGGGTTCCAACTAATAGCTCGAACAAGAAGTGAGCTATGATCTTACACTCTACGAACTCTCAACTAGTGATGTTCTCAAGGTTGGATCAAAAGCCACTAAGACAGAATCTAACACTCTAGAACTCTCAACTAATGATGTTCTAAGAGATTGAATGCAGTTCAGCTCGTGTGAAGTATTTGGTTCTTTCTTTCGCTCTTTGGTCTCTTCTCGCACTTGTCTGTCTTGTATCCTTGGTGAATGGATGAAGGCCTCTATTTATAGGCGGAGAGAATCAACTAGCCATTGAATGAACCGTTGATCTCTGTTCGTTGAAAGTGATGGCTTGTCTCTCATCTCTGCAGACTTTCCGGATTTGGCAACTGAGTGCTTCTGCTTTCCATCTGAGACAGCCTTATGTTGGGCCAAATGAGGTAATGACAGAGAGTCAAACCTTCACGTGACTTCCTTGTTTGAATTTCAAATCTCAACATTAGTCTTTCAACAACGGATGGTCGGTTGAGAGTTTCGATCTTCATCTGACTTGTTCTTCAGCTGATGTTCTATCTGAATGCTAACAGTTGAACTCTTAGCTGACTTGAACTTCATGCTGTTGGTCTTCTTGGTTCGAGTCCTACAACTGATCAGTTGTCTTTCTTGTATCTGATCAGTTGGCTTCGAACGCTCAGTTGTCTTTCTTACAACTGATGTTCTCTTGCATCTTCCTTAGTTGACTTTGGCATCTTCCCGCTTTTTAATTCTCATCTGATGAACGCTCAGTTGTCTTCCTTACAACTGATGTTCTATCTTTTGAACGCTCAGTTGTCTCTCTTACAACTGATGTTCTATCCGAGTGAAGCCTTGTTGTCGTCTTCAACTGGAGTCCTGTAAAGATAAAATCTTAACAATGTTCAAACAGCAAGCCTAACTACTAACATTAGGATCTGGCAACATCTACTCGGTTGGGGTCAGTTGGTTTTGGAATCAATCAAAACTTTAATAAATTTCCCGAAAAATAAGATTGTCGAGAAGTAGGCCTCCTTCTCAAACGCCACGACCGGCCTGACCGAAGAAATGGTCACAGTCACTAACTAGTGTACACACCATTCCATCTCACACAAGACCAAATTCGTCTTTCTCAAGTAGATGATTATCATACCAAAACTCAAACAATTGGCAAATCAATTAATTTGAAAACATCACAAAATATGAAAATAATAAATTGAGAGGAAATTTGAGAGTGATGTGAAAAAAAAATGAATGAAAATAGATGTATTTATAGGGTGAAATTGAATTTAAAACAAATAACATTAATTCCGCGATCGCCACTGGTCGTGGCAATTACCAATGGGTGACCACCACGTGTGCAGGTAAGTCGAGCAATCACGGTATGCAAATGATCGCATATGCGATCACCATGCAACGATCGCCCATAGTATGCTTTTGCCACGTGTAGATCGCAACAACAACAATCGCGCCAAAAGATCGTTGTTGTTGGTAGTCTTAATATCTATTCTTTACATTACATTATGGACGACACGAGTTTAAGAAAATGGTGCGTAATAGTAGATAATAGTGGGTATTATTGTGAGTGGAGTAAGGACCTCACTATAAATGTGAGTAAAGTATTGTGAAATATAAGATTAAGGGTGTGTTTGGTAGGTTAGTTAGGATAAGTGAAGATTAAACTAAAGACTAATAATATAGGTTAGGATGATTGTTTATCTCTATTTTGTGTGTTTGATAGGTAAGTTACAATTTATGTTATCAAGCTTTCCTGTTTGGTACCATGTTTTAAAATCAAGACTAAATTTGAACTTTCCAATTCTAACCCTCACCTCATTCCAAAATTATTGAGCAACAATTAAAGAAAGAATGAAACATGAACGAGTAGGGATTCTTGAAGGTAATACCTTCACCATTAATAAAGAAAAAACACGATTAAATGTCATTTTAAATATCCGATACACCACTCCGATAAAAATAATGACTATAAGATCAGTAATGGGGCGAGCATCAAGATCGACATTAGGAACTGACATCTTGTGCTAGTTGCTGCTTCTTCTTCGTCATCTTTTTTTCTTCTTCTTCTTCTAGCAGCTGAAGGGCTTGATTGGTAGCCTGCCTCAATTCCTTCTTGAACAAGAACAACCAGGCTAATTCTTCACATCAATAACTTGAACAATTGTGCACGTCCCATCTGGCTTAAATTCAAGCTTCCTAATATTCTTTTCCAAGAACTGAACAATTGCACAACTTCCTTCTCTGTTAGGATTGTGGCGGCGGCCTCCTTCACTTCTTGAACTATGGTTTCCTTCTGATGCATGATTCAAGAAAACTGCAATTATGGAAACACAATTATATTGTTTACAAATCGATCACATTACATGACTTCAAAAAAATTCATACAGAACATTTGGATCACGAAGGCATACACAAAGCCAAGGTAAACTCAAAAATGATGTTTACAACTTGAATCTAAACCAACTGTACAGGGCAACTAATTCAGTTCAAAAGCATAAATCCAGAAATATAACATAAGCAATTGAATGATGCAATACTAAACTTCCTTTGCCAACAATTAACGCACGGAAACAAAAGCAACCAACCAGCAAAACCAG
The DNA here is from genome assembly GCA_029490685.1 of Schizonepeta tenuifolia. Classification (NCBI taxonomy): domain Eukaryota; kingdom Viridiplantae; phylum Streptophyta; class Magnoliopsida; order Lamiales; family Lamiaceae; genus Schizonepeta; species Schizonepeta tenuifolia. Next base: position 5,085,146 of record CM055957.1, read on the forward strand.
ATCTTCCAAAATTGAAGTAATTTAAATAAATACAACTTCTTTAGCCTATGACTGAGACCCAAATTTGGTGAGTTCGAACTATCCTGCCAATCAAATTCCCAAATAAATTACTTTAATCAACCAAAAACCAAAATTCTCAAAACTAAGCATATATAAATAAATGAAATTTTGACCTACGACTTCATAGCAAAACGCCATTTGTTCTCCGTTTTATCTTCGATTCTCTGCACATTATGGATCAAAATTGGAGGATTTGTGGAAAATTAACTGAGAATAAGTGAAACGGAAACTCATCTAGGGCTTTCACTCATAAAATCACGCCCATCTGTTTGTGATGTTGTATAGTGTGAAACATAGCATTTCTGAGCAAGAAGGAGGTGGCAATGGTACTAGCACTAAAAGCGCCGCCACCACCAATTGTTGCTCCACCGCTTCTTCTCAACTCAAAATCTACCAAACTTTCAATTTTGGGTGTTCTTTAATTTCTTTTTCTCCGCCGAGCTGCGTCCTCTATAGCTCCGTCGTTCCTTCTTGTCACTTTATCACTACAATCCCCAATTTCTGAAAATGCCAAAAATACATCAAAAATTCAAAATTAAAATACATAAATAGGTTGGTCGATGTACGTGGAGCAGAGGAGAGAGAGAAGAGAGAGAAGAAGATGAAGAAGAGAGACGGCGGTACCGGAAATTTGAAGAGCAGAGGCGGCGGTCGGAAAGAAAGAGAGAGAAATGATAGGAGATGGAGATAAGAAGGTCGACATCTGGGAAATGGTATTTGGGGAAAGAGATGAATTGCAGGTGTCCTGTAGAACTCAGGAAAATAATATGGGGGGGGGGGGGGGGGTGGGGGTGGGTGGTATTGTTTATCTGGCTTGAAGAGTGAAAATAACACCGGGCTCTACATATTATTATTGTAGTCTACCAAACAGAGGTTAAATCCGGATAAACAATTTAGCAGGGATTTATAACCCCTACCATACACACCCTAAATATAATATATTATGTGGACTTTACTACCATAAATGAAAGTGGTAATAATTTTATGAACGGACCTAAATAGCAAAAGTTATAAGCATATCGTGAACAGAGGGAATATATCTTTAAATTGCAATAATTACATTAATTAATTCAAATCCATATACCATCAGTTTCGAAACATGCCCGAAACCTTACAACACGGGCCACTTTCGACCCGAACCATGAATCTCAATGGGCCGATTTCGATTTTGATTCCGATTTCGATTCCGATTCCAACTTTCTTTAACCCAAATAGGGCCCGTAAACACATCTTTACTATAGAAACACACTACGAATTAATTTCAATTTAAATTATCCTAATTCAGTATAAAGTATATTTTTTGCCACATCGTTCTGTCTAGAAGTTATATACTAATATACCTAGCCAAGAGTTAGGGTTTGGTTCATCTCTAAAATCTGCAATGCACTAAAAAATCATCTAAATTATCACATTTCTTTCCAAATTAATCTCCCTTTATTATTTTGCAAAAATCAAATGCCAATTCTTCATCTTTCCTTAAAATTCGCCTGATTTCCTTTTAGGATCCGATTTCCATAATCTGTAGCTGTACTCTCATGATCTGATTCTTCGTAAATTTTAAGGCAGCTGGTCAACATCATAATCACTGCTGTAATAACACCTGAAAATTTTGCATCTTTATTGTATATTGCTGCTGTGTTGCAACTTTCTGCGGATTATCTCTCCAATGCTGTGGAAGCCGAAAACAAGTAAAAATCCGTACCCTTTCTTACATAAAATTGCTGCATTTGTATGTAAACATGTTTGAAGCACTGCATGTATTACTTGCTTAGTTGCTTTTAGCATTTGATTAGTTTTACTTGAATATTGAATGTTCCCAGATGAAAGAAAAGGACCCAGAATTGTTTTGAAATGGAAGCTGAGAGAGAAAGAGGTTAATTAATGATAAAATGGTTGAGTTGAGAGATGGCAATGATGAGGGTGGTGGTGGCAACATTGATGATGGAAATGCTATAAAAAAATTGGGGTTCGGTTTTGATCTCAATTTTCAGATAGAGAAGTGCCGTTTAGATTCTTCGAAAAAGAGGTTGAGGAATGTGTTTGATCAAGTAGTTGCTGGTTTTTTGAGAGACAAATCTGCTGGAAAATGTCATAGGCCTATTCCAGCATTGTGTGGCGACGGGCGGCCGGTTGATTTGTTTAAGCTTTTTTGGCTTGTGAGGAAATTCGGTGGATATAATGCTGTTTCAAGAGAAAACTTGTGGGGTATCATTTCGGATGAATGTGGACTAGGATGTGGTGCGATTGCATCCCTTAAGTTGATTTATTTCAATTATTTGAACGAGTTGGATCAATGTTGGCTACAACAAGCGTTTAGCAAGAGAATGTTGGAGGATGAGCATTGTGGATTTATCCAAAAATTGGATTTATTGTCGCGTGAGTTGGAAACTAGGTTTGAAGGTTTGTTGCCTAACAAGCAAAAGCAAGAGCAACTAGAGAAAGTTACTAAATTTGTTGGAGAGGCTAATGACGGGGAGGATGATGGTGATATCGTAGGATCAGCCAAGAAACTCATTGACAACACTACCAACAAAGTCCAAAATTGTAGAGAAGCTAGTGTTGCTGCTGTTGAAAAATCTCTTGCCAATGAAAACAATGGTTCTTGTAAATCTGCTGAGAAAGCTTTTAAGAAGGTCTATAGTAGAAAATCTGACCATTCTGAAAAATTTCATGATGGTGAAGAGAGATGTAGAATTCAACCGAGTATTGATGGTATGATGGCATGCAAAAGTGATGCTGGAAATGTGCTGGCTTCTCGAAAGAGAAAACAACAATCTCATTCTTTTTCAGGAATGCTGAGGTGGTTGGTCCAGGTTGCAAAACGTTCGGATGATCCTTCCGTTGGGTCAATACCTGAATGTTCCAAGTGGAGTGATGGGTATGGGGAGTTTTGGGCTGAAGCCCTGTTCGCTCGAGAAGCATTGCTGAAAAAAAAGCATATTAATAAAGATGCAGTGGAAGTCGTCCTGAAGGTAACAACCTTATTTTTTTCTTGATTGTTTTTTATTGTTCTATGTGGGACATATTTTTAATTAAAATAAGTGAATACGTAAGTAGATTTGCTACTCAGCTTGTTGAACCTCAAATCTATTATATTACATGCAATTCCTCAATTAAAGTTTATGTTTTTCTTTGAGAATGTTAAATTTCTTATTTGAGAAAGGGGTTTAATAATGGCTTTAGTTGTCTAGTTAAAATGTCTCAGTGATGAGTTCTCTGTCTTGAGCTGTTGCACAGATACTCTCTTATCATTTTCCTCTTCCTAAATACAGAAAGCTGGACTTTAAGAGAGTGACTATATCATTCACAGGGTCCACCTCATCTTCTTGATCTCCAAGATTACGTGTGTCTCTTGTGGGCAAGATTTTAATAAAAATGACTTGACATGTTCGGTACTATTGTGTTCATTAGTTAAAAAGGAGACATTTCCTGGAAATAATGAGCATCCTGGTCATGCTGCAGTGATTGCAACATGGGGAATTTAGCCATTATTTGCTGTTTCTATGTATTTTATTACCTCAGAATCGAGACCTAGATTTTCCATAGCTGAAATAAAGGACCTCCCCATAATTCATTATGACATCTTAAGACCAACTTTGAGGATCATTTCTATGAGAATTGGCCTCGAACGTGTAGATCATTAGCTTCAGGTATGCCCTCCTAAGTAGAGTTGTATGAGTTATAGGATGTCACATATTGATTGCGTAAGCTGGAAATATACTCATAACGCAATTAAATACGAGTAATTTATAGAACTGTAGTGATAAAGCTCTGTTACTGGTCGAAGTGCAGAACTATGTTACTGGTATTTTGTCGTTTGTGTGGTGCATCCAAATGTATTTTTCCACGAGCAAAATCTAAGCCACTGGGTCAGCACCTTCAAACATAGGGAAAGTCAACCTGTTTTGCTGAGATCAAAACGTCACCACTAGAAACTACCACCTTAGTCGAGCTTCCATGAAAGGCGAAGCCTCGGCTGCCAGGCAGATTGTTGTTTAGGATCAGGTGGCCAGCATCTCATAAATTTTATCAAATTTCCAAATTAAGGCTGTCATTTGGCATGCTCTACCAACAACTACTTGATGACTTCTATAAACAACATCCATTCATGTCCTTCTCATGTCCTGGTAGGAAATGACCAAGAGAGGAGTAGGTTCGATACTTTGATAGAGTAAAGGGCAGTAAGATGTTGGTGTGTTGCTTGAGAATGAATTAAAAAGAAACAACTGAGGTACTGGATAATGTCGTCAGACTAATGGTTTGCCAAAAATAGAACCAATCATTCTGTAATGTTCTCTACTAGCCTTACCTGAACAACCTACTCTACTCGAGCATATAATCCAGCGCAAAAAAATAAACTAGTCAGATCATAAATAAATGAATGCACCAATTTGCATGATCTTCTTTCATTTCTTTAGTACACATCCAAAATGAAAGATTTTGAATGCTTGCAACTTCATACGAAAGTTTCCATTTTTGTGGTCCTGGGGAAGAAATTATATTTCTCCTCACATTATGCTCAGGTAGTTCACCCATTCAAAATATCGCCATGGTGCAATTTTAGGATTTTTCTTATGCTACTTAACATTTTTATTATACCTCATGTTCATTTTCCATCATATGGTTCATATTTAATACTTATCTAAATATACAATTTTTATGAGATTGGACTTGCACATAAAGATTACATTCCCCTGTTTTTTACTTTTAAGAAAAAAAACCTATCTTGAATTGATGTTCTCGTAGATATTTTCTGAATCAAGATTCTCAAGTTGTGGGTTTTGACAGTGGAGTATTGTGCCAAGATAATAATGAAAATTTTCTGCTGTAGGAGGTTTTGAGTTGGTGCATATCTGTTTAAAATAAAATGAAATAGTGGCAATCAAGTGGATAAGTTAATAAGCTTATACTGTTAGAAGAGTATGATAAAATTATTTACATATTATCTTTTCTTTTTTAAAGTTTTGTGCAAGCTGATGCACATTCTAATTTTAGGACTCCATGCAAGATGGAAATAATTTAAGTTAATTATCTCTTGGTAACATAATAAAAATTGGTTGATAAGTCAACTGCTCTGAATCTTTATAAGATTGCTATGCAGTATGTTAACCTATTCATACTGTTAATTATTTGCGTGAATGAACTTCTGGATCCTTCATTTATCACTTGCAACAAGACTACTTGCTAACTGATAGAGGAATATTTTTTAGTCTTAAGGCTACTTTCAGTTTTCGGATAGCATCCGATTTGGCAGTAAATGATTGCGGGATGTTTCTCCTATGTAGAGATAGTGTCCAGTAATTACTTAGGTGAAACTGTGAATTTTTGGGGATTCATACATCCTGTTATTCCAGGCCAAAGAGCCTAGTAGGGCTGACTGTCTGTTTCAACATGTTTAATAGTGTGAATACAGGGACGTCAATATGTGATGTCCGTAATTTTTCTGGAGTCCCTTGCACATTCTGGTTTGCTTGATTATGTTATAAGGTTGAGGGGGTCGACGCCATGCCATGGATAAGAAAACATATCAAGTAAATTAAGCTGTTTACTTGTCTTATTGCTAACCCATGAAAAATCAAAATCCCAACTCGAGTGAGGTGCTGTCCTCAATCCCAAGAAAAGCCTCAGCCATTAATAACTTTGAACGGACAAGTATCCCATACATCTTCTGGGTCTAGAATCTAGATGAAGTTTGAACATCACTTTGTTTATTTGTTGTTAACTGTAGTGTGTTTGTATGCATAGAACATTTTTGTTTTATTTTTTGTGTCTGAGTTTCTGTCTCAGTTTTATTTGAGGAATTATGTGAAAAAAATACTAAAATTGTTATGCTTTATATTAGTAAAATTTCATTTAATGATGCATTGTAGATTCTAGTTGCTGTAGTATCAACTAGGATTTGAAGATGACAAAGTCTAAGTGAAGTCAGGTTTGAGGATTCTGTAGCATACCATGAAGTTTTACATTTCTTTAGTTACAATAGAAACACAAGCGCCCAATACATACATAAAAATAAAAATCGAAGATTAATATAGTGAACTTAATCTGAAACATGGGACAGCCATAAAAGTATGTAGCTGCTTACATTTATTGGTTAAATTCACACAAGACGGAGGTCCTTGTCCGATTCCTTCAACTAGATTTGCTAAAGAATTTTGTTCAATTTACACAAGATTAAAAGTACGAATTGTAAACCTACCTTTTCCTTGAGCTTGATGATCCCTTTATGAGAGAGGGTTAGTGTGGAGTAAGTAAACTATGTTTACGAGATCTCCATGTAGATTAACCTCCATGACTAGACGTTCCAATAAATAGAAATGGAGTTATCACTACTTGAAATTTTAACATGCAAATTTACTCTTTCGTGTTCATTCCACAAGCTTTTATGTTGATATGTAGTCGTTGATGATGGCCTTTTTGTACTCAATTGCTTCCAACTTTTCATACATTGTGATGCTGATCAGGATCAGCAGAAAAAGCCAAGGATGCTTCCCTCAATGTACGAGGATGAAGTTATCAACCACCAAACTCCAGAAAAACTAAGACATAGCAGGAGGATACCTTTAACGAAATCACCCTCATGTTCCTGCTGCAAATCTTCTGCAGCCCTTCGAACCAAAGATATTTGTCATCGAGAAGCAGATTTGCCTAGGCCGAGAGCACCATCAGAAGCGGTTGTTACAGCTGTTGAGGAGCAGCCTTCAAATATGCAGGATCATAATCCCCTTGATGTGCCAGCTGAGAGAGAAGTTTCCATCAGTCCTCGTTTTCAAGCAAGAGTACCACGATGGACTGGTACAGCTTCAGATAGTGATTCCAAGTGGCTGGGCACAAGGATGTGGCCTCCAGAAGATGGTAATAAGAATTCCATTATTATAGTGGACCCAATTGGGAAGGAAAGGCAGCATCCTTGCAATTGCTCGTTTCCGGGTTCTGTTGAATGTGTTAGGTTTCATGTAGCTGAGAAGAGGTTAAAGCTAAAGCAAGAACTTGGCTCACTGTTCTATCGTTGGCGATTCAACCTCATGGGAGAGGAGGTTTCACTTTCTTGGACTGAAGAAGAGGAGAGATTATTCAAGGATAATATGAAGTCTTACGCTGCTTTCTCAAACAAGTTCTGGAACAACGCTTGGAGATTCTTACCTTCCAAATCAAGGGAAAAGCTAGTTAGCTACTACTTCAATGTGTACCTCATCCAGCGCAGAAGTTATCAGAATCGGGTAGCTCCAAAGGATGTCGATAGTGATGATGACGAAAAAGTTTGTGGGTCGATTGGTGGAAGCTTTGGACATAAAGCACTATATATACCTCGACCGAGTTCAATTTCATGTACCCTGAACACGGAGTCGACAGAATTCGTGTAGTAAAATCACAAGGTATGTGTTCTTTTCCTGCAGCATATACAACATGAATGCTTCTGTTCATGTTACAATATCCCCGAATAGGTGTCCTTAGGGCTGTAAATGTGTCAAGCTGTGAGCTAGTCGGTGATCGACATGGAAAAAGCTTGTTCAGAACTCGATTTCAATAACAAATCGAGCTGAACTCGTGCTCGATAAGTTTATCTAGCTGAGCTCGAGCATTATGTTTCTCTACTCGATAGGTTCGCAAACATGTTCGCCTCCTATTTAATCGAGCATGTTCACGAGCTTACAAAATTGAGCTTTCATAAAATACACTAGCCGAGCTCGAATAACATGTTGACGAGCTAAATGTAAATAGAATCGAGTTTTTGATGATTCGGGCTTGAGCTCGAATACCTCGTTATCGAGTATTTGAAGGGTTGAACTCGAGCTCGCTAATTTTGGATTGAGCCAAGTTCGACCACGATGTCAAAAGCTCAACTCAAGCTCGAGTCGAGCTTGAGCAGACGAATATTTAATCGAGCCTAGTTTAAGCAGGCCAATACTCGGCGCGGCTCAGCTCAATTACAGCCCTTTTCTGTAACATTTTTCAGAAGTCTTTTAAGTAAAAATGATGTCAAGCTACCAAATTTACTCGTGTTCAATTTTTCCAATACTACTATGACTTTGCGAACTCTTCATATACCCAACGGTAATTAGGGGTAAAAAGAGTAAACTTCTCCACTTCCTAGGTATACGTTTTTTGACAGATGGGAGCACTTATTCGGGGACGGATGGAGTATTTACTAAGTAGTGATTATACTGAACTTTGTTGTCATGATTAATTGCATACAGAGATTTGGGCGTTGTAGAAGGGGTGGATTTAAAGTTATGGAAGTGGAAGTTCCAACAGTTTTGGCTGATCTGTAAATACCTTTGAAGTGAAGCAGAAAGGCAGGTAAAAAGGTCTGGTTTCAGTTACTTTGTTGATAGAAAGGCATCTCTTTCCTCTCTTGTTAAACTCTGTATTTCTCGTTTAGCATAAATTGTTGCCTGCCTGCTTCTAGGTATGTTTCTTCGATCGTTCGATACCAATGTTTTGCTCATCTCTCTCTCTCTCTCTCTCTCTCTCTCTCTCTCTCTCTCTCTCATGAATTTTGTGAATCGCATAATTGATTATGTTCTTCTTGAGCGAAGCCAAATGAAGGTATTTTATTAAAAGAAGAAAGAAAAAAAAAAAAAACAAACAAACAAACAAGGCCAAACCTAACAACTTTGAATATGCCAGAACGATTATCTTAAAGTCGGGCCTCATTGAAACATTTTTTAGTAAAATTCCCTAAGGGAAACCTCCAAGAGCGGTGGAAAATAAATATTTTCACCATTTTTTCATTGCTTATATACGTTAATTGTAGTTGTTAATCTCCAAGTAGGATGGATAATCTTTCCTGGCAACCCTTTATCTATCATTTTCAATTCAATTATAGAATTTTTTTTGGGGGGGTGATTGGTTAATATTTTTCAATTGCAAAAGGCATAAAAATGGGAGGGGGTTGGGGGATTATGTGATAATTTTCTTTTTCATTTTAGGTTGCATTTACTTTGATGGAAATAATTCTATTAGAAAATGATGGATAAAAAATATGAGAAAATATTAATTCATCCTTTTTATTTATCACATGTTTACTAGAATAGAAAAGAAAATTATCACATGGTCTCTGTCACAACCCGAATTCTAATGTGTAGGAACAACTAGAATTCATTGGGCAGTAAAGGTGAAACCATAAAGACTTACTCAACTCAACGAGGAATATGCTCGGGAACAATGGAATATAGATTGAAAGCGATAACAAATAATAATATGCTTTCATATCTTGACCTAAACAAACGAGTACGACTAAATAATTCAAGTGTCGGAAGTGAATAATGAAACTCAATTTTAAGTCAAGTAGAATATAAGAAAAGCAGGTAATAGTATTCGAACACAAAGTTCATTGTATCGACACAAATATCAGAGAAATAGTTTTTAAAACAAATAACAGGTTTGTTTTGCAGCGGAATCTCAAGTTCTGGTCCAACAATTAAATGTATAAAGACATGCAATTGCAAGTTTAAACAAAAGACTCAACTTATATTTAACACACTGCCGAGCATCCATCGCCATCTCCATTCAAGCTAACCTGCACGCTTAGAAATACATGCAGGGCTGAGTACATCGTACTCAATGAACACATAAATCTCTTGTGTCGAGAAGTAGACATCCTTCTCAAACACTGTGACTGGCCTAACCAAAGCAAGCTCACAGTCACTTCAAACAATTAACAACACGTGTGTTCCTGTCTCACGCGGGATAATAATAACTCAAGTAGATGATTAAACATACTAAAAAATCAGGTAAATGGCAAGTCAATTAATTTAAAAACTCATATAATATGATAATAATAATCATATTCATCAATTTGTTTCGATTAAAAAGCCCACCTGACTGCTTAAGGTTAGTCGGTTAGCTGCTTTTTCTTCTGCTTTCACTTCTCGGTCTCGCTCGTTCCTTCAAGAATAACATCTTATAAGGGCGAGACTACTTACTCGAAAAACGTAACGAACTTTTAATGCTCGGCTGAAGGACTTTTACTTGATTCGAGTTTCTTAACTTATCTCGGCTCGACTAATTTAGACATTCTCGGTTTCTCGATTCTATTGAAGTACTAAACCAACAGACTCTCAGACTCGGGTACTTGAGTCAACAACGTCAAACAATTTAATAATTAACTAATTCCCAAATATCAAGAAATCACTATTAACATCACACAACTCGTTTTTCTCGGGTTCTAATATCACAAATTATTCACATACAAACTTTCACATCATGAATCGAACATTCACACATAGGTAAATGATCAACTTCGATAAATAGAGGGAAAAAGAAAAATTTTCCAAATATAATTAAATATTCTAGAAAAATTCTAGAAAATCAAATAAATTCATTTAATTACCATTATCAACTCGGAAACTAATTCAAGGTTCGATTATTAACTCATGCTGACTCGACTCTGTTCGATTATAACTTTGAAAAAATAAAAGTTATTAGATTTACATGAAAATAATTTCATTTATCTTAAAATAAATCAAAGACTTCAAATATGGAATCAGATTTGAAATCTAGAACTCTTAATGAAAATTCTTAGGAATAAAGTCGACATCATTTTTCTCGCAAAACATGCACATGCTCAGAAAATTATCAATCTTTAACAAAATGTTTCAAAATAATTCGAATTAACTTATTACTCGATTAATTTTTCTTAATTTCATCTTTAACTCACGAGATTTCTCGTTTTTCTTTTTTAGCTCGATTTCTATGTATATATATATATATATATATATATATATATATATATATATATATATATATATATTTGCTCCTTTCTCAAATTCCGAAGTTCTAACTTACTTCAAATAAATTCAATTTCATGAATTTGGTATTTAATTACTCAATCGAGGTTAAGATTAAAAATTCTCAACTTATAGTCTTAAATGATTCGAATAATTTGGACTTTAGTGAAATACTTGTCCAAATTCAATAATTCAAGTTTCTATTATAATTATAAAAATTCCAATAGATTGATTTCTCGATCAATTTACTCAAATGAACTTAAATACGAAAAATTTTCTTCTTAGGCTCATTTTCATCGTTATTTTTAGGGCTTTTCCCGTAGGAATCCGATTTCATCGATTTTAAGTTCCAATATACTTCAATTAATTCCAATGTCATGAATCCATCTTCCCTTTTTTATTACTTAGTTCACTTAATCATTAACCATAAAAAATTTTAATCCTTATTTCCTTCGAATTCTACAAGATTTTGAGCAAACGGTTTTTCTTTCTTTGATCCTTTTTATACTTAAGCTCGATATATGCTCTAATCCATTTTTCAATCTTCGAACTAGTAAATTCTAATACTCAACATAAAAAATCATCAACCTATACTCATATATGGTTCGAATTTTTCAAGGAATTTTTTTTTATAAAAATTCCTTCTTCTCTAATTCTTTTTCAAACATGCTTATGTCCTCATTTAACCACTAATTCTAACAATATCATCACAGAATCACAAACTACTCCTACTACACATGAAAATCGACACTCTTAAAAAAAATGACAATAACTCATGCTCTTTATCTTATCATGCAAATATCATCATCAACATCTTCATCCTATCTTCTTAATCTTCAAAATTATTACAAAATCATCATCTATACATATACACATAATAATCGGCACTCTCAAACATTCTAGCAACCAAGTTTCAATCTTTAAGTTCTTCATTTTAACAAGTATTTTTCTACTCAAATCCATCAAAATCATCATCAATTCAAACATCAAATTAACACATCAAAAAGTCCTAATTTCTATGAGAAATCGGCATACACAGGGGTGTAATGATCAATTTTTAACTCCACATTTTCATGCATCCTTACTACCCAAAATTATCAATATCTTCATCAATCTATTCATATAAAAAACGTCACAAAAATTTCTCTTCTTCCTTTACTTATACTCATCGGTTTTCATGGGGAAAAAGGGAGAGAAATTCTTCTCATTCAAGTGTTGGAAGTGAATAATGAAACTCAATTTCAAGTCAAGTAGAATATAAGAAAAGTAGGTAATAGTATTCGAGCACAAAGCTCATTGTATCGACACCAATATCAGAGAAATAGTTTTTAAAACAAATAACAGGTTTGTTTTGCAGCGGAATCTCAAATTCTGGTCCAACAATTACATGTATGAAGACATGCAATTGCAAGTTTAAACAAAAGACTTGACTTATTTTTAACACATTGCCGAGCATCCACCGCCATCTCTATCCAAGCTAACCTGCACGTTTAGAAATACATGTAGGGCTGAGTACATCGTACTCAGTGAACACATGCCAAAATAATTTAAAACTTTGCTCGATAGAGCTATATAATTGAACTTGCCTTGTCACTGCATCACAAGTGTAAAGAGTTATAAAACAGTTAACTTGTGCATACAAATAAAATCTATTACCTTTTTGAAAATGTCTGCACAGACAGTAATATATAACATAAGCAGCAGGTATGTATCAATCTACAACATAATCTCTTGTGTCGAGAAGTAGGCCTCCTTCTCAAACACTGTGACTGGCCTAACCAAAGTAAGGCTCACAGTCACTTCAAACAATTAACAACACGTGTGTTCCTGTTTCATACAGGATAATAATAATAACTCAAGTAGATGATTAAACATACCAAAAACTCAGATAAAATGACAAGTCAATTAATTTAAAAACTCACATAATATGATAATAATAATTGCATTCATAATTTTGTTTTGGTTAAAAAGCCCACCTGACTACTTAAGGTTAGTCGGTTAGCTGCTTTTTCTTCTGCTTTCACTTCTCGATCCCGCTCGTTCCTTCAAGAATAACATCTTATAAGGGCGAGACTACTTACTCGAAAAACGTAACGAACTTTCAACGCTCGACTGAAGGACTTCTACTTGACTCGGGTTTCTTAACTTATATCAGCTCGACTAACTTAGACTTTCTCGGTTTCTCGATCCTACTGAAGTACTAAACCAACAAACACTCAAACTCGGGTACTTGACTCAACAACGTCAAACAATTTAATAATTAACTAATTCCCAAATATCAAGAAATCACTATTCACATCACACATCTCGTTTTCTCGATTTCTCGAGTTACACGAATCCAGAAAATAACGAGATTAATTCTCGGGTTCTAATATCACAAAGCATTCACATACAAACTTTCACATCATGAATCGAACATTCACAGATAGGTAAACGATCGACTTTGATAGATAGAGGGAAAAATAAAAATTTTCCAAATATAATTATATATTCTAGAAAAATTCTAGAAAATCAAATAAATTCATTTAATTACCATTATCAACTCGGAAACTCATTCAATGCTCGGTTATTAACTCATGCTGACTCGACTCTGTTCGGTTATAACTTTGAAAAAATAAAAATTATTAGATTTACATGAAAATAATTTCATTTCTCATAAATTAAATCAAAGATTTCAAATATGGAATCGGATTTGAAATCCAGAACTCTTAATGAAAATTCTTTGGAATAAAGTCTACATTATTTTTCTCGTAAAACGTGCACATGCTCGGAAAATTATCAATCTTTAGCAAAATGACTCAAAATAATTCGAATTAACTTATTACTCGATTAATTTTTCTTAATTTCATCTTTAACTCACGAGATTTCTCGTTTTTCTTTTTTAGCTTGATTTCTCTATATATATGTATATATATCTACATTTGCTCATTTCTCAAATTCCGAAGTTCTAACTTACTTAAAATAAATTCAATTTCATGAATTTGGTATTTAATTACTCAATCGAGGTTAAGATTAAAAATTCTTAACTTATAGTCTCAAATGATTCGAATAGTTTGGACTTTGGTGAAATACTTGTCCAAATTCAATAATTCAAGTTTCTTGTCACAGCCCCAAATCCCGAGGGACGGCAGAAGCCGGGGTGCGACTGGGATTGGATTAAAGAAGCGGGGAAGAATGGAGCTGACTAATTAAACATGCATAAAAGACATCATACATTCAATGAACAAGACTTTACTAATCAAAAGGAAGAGTTAATCACGAAGGATTACTCGACAGAAGGTACTCGAAAGTATTTAAGTTAAAGATTACAGACTTAGACTACAGTGATTCACCAAATGTACATAATGTCAAAAGGTCTAGAGTTTTGCAGCGGAAAGTAGGTTATAAGCTAAAGCTTCATAACAACTCGACTCAACTTCAACCACCGCCGCTCTCGTCGCTTCAACCTGCACATTTAGAAAACATATGCAGGGCTAAGTACAAAAGTACTTAGTGGGCACGATGCCGAAAACATAACATAAGTATAGATAATCTGGCATATCATAATTTGTAGCACATCGGGGTTTTATTTAAAATTAGCCTGTGTCTACTAAACATTTTCTGACTCATTTTTACAATTTACTCGGTCGAGCATTTTCTGGTATGTTACGTTCAAATCTTGACCAATTCTCATTCACCGTGGCTGGTTACCCCTCAACAGGATACCACATACACCACAGGTTACAAAGTGCACTAACTCTGGAAAACACTTAATAGCTAACTCAGAGCCGATCGTTAGTTAACCTATTTGATTAACTCATAAATCTGGGAAACACGAATGTTAACTCAGATAGGTACAAGAGAACTCACATAAAACATAAAACATAAAACAGTTCATGCCATAATTATCACTTTGAAAACACGATTATCAAAGCGATAAAGAAAGGTTTTCGAGCATTGCTCGTTTTGTTTTATATATAAAAGCCCACCTCGATGATACAGAACTACTAAACAGGTTTTCGTTCTTCTGTTCTTCTGTCCTTTCCTTAGTGTTGGCTTCCTCCTTCATCGTAAAATAATCACACTTTAAATTCGATCGGAAAAGATAATTGAATATGGAAATTCGAATTAGGTTTTAGTCGTTTTGTTTCTTTAGGCATTTGCACGCTACTAGTTTTATTTTAATTAAACGGGACGAGACTTGAACAAATCTCATTTAGAACTCGAAAGGTTTTATACTCGACTCTTAGGTCAGTAGAGAAGATAATCGTTAACTTATTACGGCTTAATCGATCGAAAGAAACTAAGTTGCGAAGAAAACAACTTAGGAATTCAAGTTCTGAAATTTTCACTGCGCAATGCAGTAGTTCTGGGGACTGCCCAGAACAGAGGAATTGGAAACAGGGGATGAGCCTTGTACCGTTAGAAAGTTTAGAAAGTCTAGTTTACGCTCCAATTTACGGATCTCAAATCCGATAAACGAGCTAAAAGATATTACAATTTCCGGGAAGGAACGTAAAACTGCCGCGGCTAACCCTAGTTGCTCGATAGAATCGACGTATAACTTCCTAAGTTCGTTCTAAGTTCTCGTACTCGATTTCTCACGAAACTTCACTCTCAAGGCAGTCAACACGTACTCCCGTACGTGAAGGACTCCTTTTCAAAATTTGTCTATAACCACGACGATCAAACCTCGTCGTTTCAACTACCATTTACTATACCAAAATCAAGTTAACAAATTCTCATTTCTAGTTCTCGACTATAATTACAACTCATTATATAATAATCCGAATGCTCATGTCGTCAACTACAAAGTCGTTCCTTAGTCCATTATAATCATTATTATCAAGTTAGAAACCTTACTCAACTTCTCGATTATTAATTACGTCCACTTGTTCGTCTCTTACAAGATTTCAAAAGTTATAGGAATTCGTTCATTTTCTACGACACTAATCAACATCTAACGAGATTCATTATTATATACATCATCACCTCATATCATTACTTAAACTCAACTTAAATCCAATTCTTTGTCTCTTACGTTCTACAAAATAATTTTAGAAAATTCCAATTAAATTCATAACATTATCTATCATTACCTAGAACCTTAATCCATCATCATTTCATCAACTAAATCAAGCTACATGAAAACCTCCATTTTCCACATAAAATCGGTATTAACAATAAATTTAAGGGGGTGATTTTCTTCATCAAATAACTCCATTAATCCAATTATCAACCTACTACAATATCAATTAACCAATTACAAGTCTCATTACATCATTAAATTGAAAACCCCCAACTCAAACCCTAGCCTAAAACTCGGTCCTCTTCAAATACATAGGGGTTTTGATTTCTTTTTGTTTTAATCATCAATTGAACATCTCCTAAACATAATTATCCAACTAATTGAAGAATCCAATCATCCTACTCCAAAGCCCTAATTTTCGGTATTGATTAGGTTTTAGGGTTCTTTGTTTTCTTCAAATTTTAATCATAGAATCCATATCTAATCCATCTAATTACACTAATTAAAGATCAAAACATCTACTACCTCATCACCAAAATTTCGATCCATCTTGAGAAATAAAAGAAATGAAATCCAATTGGATAGAAGTGTAGAGGAGGAGATTACCTTGAGCTTTAGTGAAAGAAGTTAGAAGATTCGATGGTTGGATGATGAACTTGTGGAATTTCTTGCTCCAAGAACTTGAGTTTTCTTCAATGGTGAAAAGAAATGGAAGAGAGAGTATATGTGTGTGTGTATTTCGGTTATGGGGGGGGGGGGGGAGAGTGGAAGATGACTACTTAATGTAATGAAATATCTAACAAAGACTTAGGTGTAAAGTTAAGAACTAAAAGGACATTAGTCATAACCTTAATACTATATAAAAATGAAATATCTAGCTTAGAGAGAGGGGTGAAGTCGGCTAGAGGGGGAGAAGAAAAAGAAAAATATGCGTTTTTCCGGCGCGATACGACGTTACGGAAATTGAACGACGAAAAATGTAGCTCGGCACAAAATCGTCAAATTCCGATTCGACCAAAAATTCCGACATATTAAACTTAATCGGAAAGTAATATTTAAAAACTAATTTCCGACAAAAACTCGGGACGTCACAGTCTGAGTTTCGTCCGGAAAATCAAAAAACGAACTTTCTCGGACGAGTTCGTATCGCGATTTCGTGAATGTAAAAATCAAACGGTTTTCCGTTCTGAGTTCTAGGACTAAAAAGTTTTCGTACGCGATAACCCTAAATACAGTAGTCATCTAACTGACTTCCGTAATTTATTTTCGGAAACGGATTTCACCGTTAGTTTTAGAATTCAGAATCGTAAACTTAGGCGTGCAAAGCCATTTTTATTATTAACTTTAAATTTTTAAGACTGTACGGAAAATCTGGGGTATTACATTTCTATTATGTTTATAAAAATTCCAATCGATCGATTTCTCGATCAATTTACTCAAATGAACTTAAATACGAAAAATCTTTTTCTTAGGCTCATATTCATCGTTATTTTTAGGGCTTTTCCAGTAGGAATCCGATTTCATCGATTTTAAGTTCCAATATATTTCAATTAATTCCAATGACATTAATCCATCTTCCTTTTTTTTATTACTTAGTTCACTTAATCATTAACCATAAAAAGTTTTAATCCTTATTTCCTTCGAATTCTTCAAGTTTTTGAGCAAACAGTTTTTCTTTCTTTGATCCTTTCTATACTTAAGCTCAATATATGCTCAAATCCATTTTTCAATCTTCGAACTAGTAAATTCTATTACTCAACATCAAAAATCATCAACCTATACTCATATATGGTTCGAATTTTTCAAGGAATTTTTTTTTATAAAAATTCCTTCTTCTCTAATTCTTTGTCTAACATGCTTATGTCCTCATTTAACCACTAATTCTAACAATATCATTACAAAATCACAAACTACTCCTACTACACATGAAAATCGGCACTCTTAAGAAAAATGACAATAACTCATGCTCTTCATCTTGTCATGCAAATATCATCATCAACATCTTCATCCTATCTTCTTAATCTTCAAAATTATTACAAAATCATCATCTATACATATACACATAATAATCGGCACTCTCAAAAATTTTAGCAACCAAGTTTCAATCTTTGATTTCTTCATTTTAACAAGTATTTTTCTACTCAAATTCATCAAAATCATCATCAATTCAAACATCAAATTAACACATCAAAAAGTCCTAATTTCTATGAAAAATTTGGCATACATAGGGGTGTAATGATCAAAGTTTTTCCTCCACATTTTCATGCATCCTTACTACCCAAAATTATCTATATCTTCATCAATCTATTCATATTAAAAACATCACAAAAATTTCTCTTCTTCCTTTATTATACTCATCGGTTTTCATGGGGAAAAAGGGAGAGAAATTCTTCTCATTTAATCAATCACATAGAACTACTTAGATTAATCCATAGAATTCATATACATCATCAATTTCATGCTAGAATATATATATATATATATATATATATATATATATATATATATATATATATATATATATACACCATAAATTTTCTCCTCAAATCTTCATGCAAATAATCATACAAGGATTCAAAGATATAAATTAAGATCAAACAACATCAAAATCATTAACACAAAATCCCTAATTTTACCCAAAAAAAATCGGAATTGAAGGGAAGATGATGATCAAGAATTTTGGCTCCTATTTCTATGCATGAAAGTCTCACAAGAACTCAAAAATCAAAGCTAGAACAAGAGACTTCAATTCCTTGTTGGAAGGACCAACTCGGTCGAACAATGGAGGGAGAGAAAGGGGATTTTTCTTGACTAAAACTCATCAAAATCAAACAAGGATCAAGAGACTTACACAACTTGAAGGCTTGATCGATTTAAGGCTTTAATCCATGCAACTCTAAGCTTCCATCCAAGCTTCTTCAATGGAGGTTTTGGTGTATGTATGTGTGTATGTGTGCGACGAGAGAGAGATGAGAGGGAGGGAGTATATGTCGGCCAAGGGGAGAGAAAAAGAGAGAGAGAGGGCGCTTGAGAGAGAGTCGGGAGAGGTGAGAGTGGGGGAGTGAAATAGGGAGAGAGATATTTAGCACATGCTATTTCTTTTGTGCGATAAAAATTGCCGGAAGAAAAAGTTTTCCGGTTCAAAACATCCCTATTTTTCCGTTTAACTCTCAAACGACTTTTAGCTCACCACGACTCTTTCCCAATATCGGAAACCTCTCTACTTTGTCTCAAAGCACACTAAATAAATCAAGGAATCCAAAAATCTAGTTTTCAGATTAAAATTTCGTGCAACGAATAAAAAGTCGGAATTCACTATTCATATTAGGGTTTTCTGGACATTCAACTCAAATTTTTCTCAGACGATCTCTGACGAATCTCAAACATATCTCCAAGCTTCTAAAATAATTTTTAGACTAAAAAAACACTTATTAGGCTAAATTCAGAAAAGTTCGATGAATAGTGAAAACTCGGAAAAAGTTACTATTCATCTAAAAACGAAACTTCTCAGAATTTTCCAAAATTCGAACTCAAACTCAAACTTAAACTCATATAATCATGCTCACTTAATTCATCACACAATCGATTCGGATAACCGAACGAAGAAAATTACATAAGGGCATTCAAGGGCATTTTAGTAATTTTTCGAGAAAATTTTTTATCACACAAAGGCACATAATTAGGGCACATAAACTTAATTAAGACGAACTTAAAGACTTACGAAAGCTCGGGGTATTACATCCCCCCACCCTTTCCCCATTCTTATGTATATTATCCATTGGAAAATATTATCATAATTGGTGAGAAATGAATAGAAAAAGGGGTTGCTCGAAAACGTTATCCATCCTGCCGGAGAAAAATTAGCCAACATATTAAACGTGTGAAAATGATGGAAAAATGATGAAAATGTTCTTTGTCCACCATTTTCCATCAAAGTAAATGCACCCTTAGTAAACATGTGATATAAAAGAATGGAAATGATAATATTTTCATACTTTTTCTTTTTCCTCATTTTCCAGTGATAAATTTACAACCATAGTAAACACCGTAGATATGAGAGATGTAAATTTTCATGTCTCTAATCAGTACAAGAACACGATGCCAGCAGTTACGAAGGCACCGAGGGACCAACATGGATTTCGAAATAATAAGCTGCACAACCAAAACCGAGTCACGCTCTAACCACAATTCATCCATCCCGCATATCGTGAGGAATCTTGAGGGCGTGATTCGTGAATCACAGCTATAATTTCCGCCTCAATCGCAAAACCAACTCCTGAAGTGTTATGGAAACATCACAATGTCCTTTAGTTGAACTTGTTTTGTATGATTTGTTCATGTCAAGGGTCGAATTTGAGTTTGACATTACTCAGCTTGCTAACTCATTAATAAACTCCTAACTAATTTGATGTATAAAACTTTTTTATTTACTATGATGATGAAGCTCTTTTTACGACAGTGTTGATTATATAAATGGTTCACATCCGTTCTTAATTTTCACACAAGAATTTGTTTTCATGTAAATAGTATGTTATATACTCCTTTCGTTCCGTTGAACTTGACCTAGTTTTTTTAGTCACGGAGATTAAGAAGGAAAAGATTAGATACAAATGATGTATTCAGTGTATTTAGAATAATTTACTGTTGATAATAAAATATTTTTTTAGATGAGATAGTGTTTTTTCACGGAGCCCTTTTAAATTATATAGGTAAGTAAGACCTATTTTTTGCCACAAAAAAAAAACAAAGAAAAGAAATAAGTTTAGTTGAGTAGGACGCCTTTTTCTTAAAAAGGAATACATGTCAAATTGAACGGGATGAATAGAGTATATGTTTTATACACGCATACGTGTATGATCAATCTACATCCATATAACTATATTTGTTAATGTGCAAAACTAAATATGGAGTTATACTTGTGTTCAAAAACCATTTTCCATTTCCATCCCAATAAAACTCCAACCGCCCACGCTGCATATCTTGATTCGTTTGAAAACAATAAAAAGATTTTGGTGTTAGATTAATTGTTGTGGGTAAGGGACCACTAAAAAATCAATATATAAAAAGAGGAGAAAATTTAAATTTTGTTGTACTATCTTAACAGCAATCCAGCCACGAGAAGTTCTGAAATTTTATATTGATTTGTTGACATTGTTCTCATAAGTTGTCGCATATTAGTAGGCCAATGTGCAACCCCTAATTGATTGTACATTTGTGTGTGTGCGCATTAAAATAGATATGTTTTTCAACTCATTTTCAAGTTTTAAGAAAAACACACACAAACATTTCGATTCACATGGAGGCATGCGGTGATAGGTAGCACCAAAAGAGTGTTTTGGTGTTGTTGAAAAATCCAAATTCATTACTAAACAAGTCAAGTCATTTCTTATTATATATGTTTATAACATCAAAATTATTTACCTAGCTTGTTTGGCTCTGGTGGATGTAATTACTGTAATACCCCGGAAAATTTCTTCTGCGTTAAAATTTAAAGTTAATTAAAATTTTGGCTTTGCACGCCTAAGTTCCCGATTTTCAATTCTAAGACCAATGGTGAAATCCGTTTCAGAAAATAAATTCCAGAAGTCAGAGGAACGACTACTGTATTAGGGTTTTCGCGATAAAAATTTAAATTCTAGAACTCATATCGGGAAACCGTCTGATTTTTACATTCACGAAATTGCGATACGAGTTCGCCCGAGAAAGTTCGTTTTATTATTTTCCGGACAAAATTCGGACTGTGATGTCCCGAATTTTATTTAATTTTAAAATTTAAAATATACTTTTCAAGTATATTATATTTATCGGATTTTATGGTCGAATCGGAATTTGACGAAAACGAGCCGAAATACGTTTTATTTACTCGATTTTTTATAACGTCGTAACGAGCCGGAAAACGCGGTATTTGGAGAAATAATTCCCTCCATGACCGACATATATATATGTATGCATATGATATTTCATTTTTTTTATAGTCTTAAACTTTATGACTCATCCTACTTTGGTGTTCTAATATTATTTTAATGAACTCCTAATATTGTAGGATATTCTATTTAATTAAGTTGGTCATCTTCTCTCCCCAACTCTCCCTCTCTCACGCCACTTACACACATATGTTTAGGATACTTGATTTTTTAATTCACTCCACTTTATGACTCATCCAATCTCATTTGTTCTTATAATATTAAATTGGACACCTCAAGATTGTTAATTAAATATCTCCCTAGTTGATCATCTTTTCTTTCTTTCTCCAAGGCCAAACCGCCACCACCCTCCTTGTTCCTCTCTCAATTTTCTTCTTTCACCATTGATGAACTTGAAGCTTTGGACAAGGAAATTCTCATAATTCATCCTTCATCCATCAAATTCCATTCTACTTTCTTTATTATTCAAGGTAATCTTCTCCTCCATTAATCTATCCATTTGGAAATTTAATTCTCCTATGTTTTATCCTTGACCGATTTTAGTGGATTGGAATTAGGATGAATTAAGTCCTAATTCTTGAAATTAGATGGATAGAAGTCAATTACTATGGTTTAATTGATGAGAAAACAAGAATCCCTAATTACTAGTAGTGACCGAAAATTAGGGCAAGAGGAAATAGGATGTTTAAAGCTTAATTGCTTGGATAATTAAGCTTAGGAATGACTTAATTGTTGATTAATGCAAAGATAAATCAATTGCCCTAACAAATTGAAGGTGACCGAATTAGAGGCTAGGGTTTTAAACTTGGAAGTCCAATTAATGATGTTGTAGTATAAATAAATGGATAATATATCTTGTAGTAGTTTGAGTAATGGATTAATGGAGATAATTGATGAAGAAAATCACTCCCCCAAATGTTATGTCATTACCGATTTTAGGGGAAGAATTAGGGATTGGTTGTAGTTTGATTTAATTGATGTTATGATGATGGATTAATGTCCCAAATGATATTAGATGATTATAAGATTTAATTGGAATTTTTCTAAAAATATAATGAAAATTCTAAGAGACGAGGATTTGGATTTAAATCGAGATTGGTTAATGTTTTGAGGTAATGTTATACGTATTAATGAACCTTGATAGATGTTGGATAATGTGGTAGAGTTTGATCGAATTCCGATGACGTTGAATTTAACGTAAGAGATGAACAAATGAACATAAGTAATGAAGGAAAAGTCGAGTAAGGATTCCATTTAGATATTAATGAATCTTACCATTAAGAGATCGAGTTTATAGTTGACGGAGTGTTCGTCCGAATTGTTAAATATTAAGTGATAGTTGTAATCGAGGGTGGAGACGAGAAATGAACTTGCTTTGGTATAGTAATTGACTAGTTTTGAATGACGAGGTTTTAATCGTCGTATTAGTAATCGAGAATTGAAAAGGAGTTCACCACGTATGAAATACGTGTTGACTTCCTCGAGTCAGTAATTTCGTGTGAAAAACAGAGGATTATCATAAATCGAACCTGGGAAGCCGTGCGCCGAGTTAACGAGCCCTAGGGTTAAACTCGGACTGTTTTGCAACGTTTCACGGAAACTGTCATAATTCCTAGCTCGCTTGACGAAATCGAGATCCGTAAATTGGAGAGTAAACTAGACATCCGTGGCTTTCTTTTGGTATAGGGCACGTCCCCTGTTTCGAAATCCCCTGTTCTGCGTGATGGTTACTGACCTGTACAGTGAATTTCCAAAACTCATTTTCACAAGTTGAATTCTTTTCAACTTAACTCCTTAAGACCTTTTAAGTCGTTATGAGTTATCGACTACCATTATTAACCGACCTCAGTGTCGAGTAAGAAACCGAGCAAGTGCTAAACGAGACGTGTTCGAGTCTCGTTCCCGTTTAATTAAAGAAGTTAGTTTAACGTGCAAATGCCTAAGAGCCTAACAGACTTAACCGTTTCCGATTCTCTGTTTCTTTTAACGTCTCAACCGATTATTAAAATGTGTTTGTTTGCGTTCGAAGAAGGAGGACGTTGAGGTTAGAAAACAGGACGGAAGATCAGAGACAGAAGCACGAGTAATAGTTTTGTAAACGAACGAGGTGGGCTTTTCGAAAGTGTTTCAATTACTGCCTTATTTATATGCGAGCGTTGCTCGAAGGTGTTTATGTTTTGCTTTAATAAATGAGTATTAAAGTATTTATATGCGAGCGTTGCTCGAAAGTGATTACGTATTATTTTAATAAGTGAGTATTAAAGTTCTATCAGTGCTTTAATGAATTGTTTATGTGAATTCTATTATGTCTCTCTGCGTTAGCCCTCAGGTGCTAACCAGAGTATTGGATTCTGAGATAGCCCTCAGGCTGCTATCCAGATAATTCCAACTAAACGATCAAATTCTGAGATAGCCCACAGGTACTATCCAGAGGGACAGTTTCTGAGTTAGCCCTTAGGTGCTTTCCAGACGATCGGATGTGAGTTTAAAACCCACAGTGTGTCATTCAGAAATTAAATGTATATATGTCAGTAAAAGTTTTATACAAGTGTTTATGAAAAGATGCATGATTAATTTATAATAAAAACTCTTGTGAGTTGTTTTCGGCATTGTGCCCACTAAGTACTTTTGTACTTAGCCCCGCATGTTTGTTTTCTTTGAATGTGCAGGTTGAGTGACGAAGGCGGAGGAGGTTGAGTAAAGGTCTTTTCTCAGGAAAGAAGTTTAGTTGAGCCTCGATTTTACATTCGATATGTGATATCATTTCTACGTTTTCCGCTGCCAACTCTGTAAACTAGTTTCAGTTAGTGTATAACTTTAGATCTAAGTTTCTTTCTTTGAACTTAGTCCCTTTTAAGAATAGCTATGTCGAGTGATCCTCCGTGATTTACTCTTTCTTTCATTAAATAAAGTAGGTTCTCTCATTATGTAAATCCTTTCGGTTTAAGTTGTTATTATTTTAAACCTAGTTTTCTCTGAATACAGTTTGACGAGCGATCCTTCAAGATCGACTCTCTTTTATTCAAGATCATCGTAATTAGTGTTAAGTTAATGTGTTTTATTCAATTGTTCCCCTTCTTTTTCGTTTCTTTAAATAAAAATTCATATTATAGATTATAGTATTATATTGATCCGTCTACAACCACGGTTTCGGATCGGAATCGACCCGATGACCACGGTTTTGATTTATAAGTGCTTAATTTATAAAACTCATTTAGAATTTATATAGAACCAAAACATAAGATAAATTATGTGTACTATTCGTTCTCACCTTAAATGTATAATAATATTTACTAATTATGATTATAAATTATGCAAAGTTGGAATCCAACTACAAATAGCGTAAAAATCAATTCATAGATGACGATTTTAAATTTTAGAAAATACATGAAAAAATGAATAAATTGAAAAGTTTAAAATAAATAAGAATAAAGAATGGAAATGTGACATGTGGGATCTCAAGTTGAGGTACCCGTTGTTGGGAATTGGCTCGTCTACCTAATTAATTGAAAAATTAGAAATTAATTATTTATTTATCAAGTTAAAATAAAAAAATTAAAAGACTATTTCAAAATTTAATTCGGTCAACCAATAAATTTAATTAGCTAAATTATTTTGGAACTATTTATTCATCTACTAATAAATTAGTTCCCTACAAAAAATATAATTATCTATTCGGGCAACTAATAGATTGATCAAATTAAATTAAGTAAGTTATAAAAATATAATTATTTATTCAACCGATGAATAAATAAATTGGCCGAAAATAAAACTGGTGGAGCAAAATATGAGAAAATACATATTGATTCTAGGTATTTATAGGCTTTTCAATTGGTGAAATTTTAGTAGATACTAAAAATCTATTATTTTATATTTAAAATTTCAAAAGTTCGAGATTTTAGATAAATAGGAATGGAGGATTAAGAAAGGTGCCACGTAGGAATTTTTTCAAAGCAAGAATCATTTTCCTCCAAAGGCTGAGAAAGATATATTTATATTTTCAAGATTTATTCTTTTTCCTTTTTTTTAGCTATATATTCATACATTAGATTCAATGTGATATGAGTATAGCAGATACTATTCGAAGATTTTAAAAAAATATGAATGAAAGATAAAGAGAATTCCACGTAGATTTCTATCACATATTACATTTAATAATTTTATTATTTTTGTTAAATAATAGTTTCATTCGATTTTCGACGGTGTTCACACTAATTTTTATATATATAAAAATAAATAACTTCACTTTTATCTATGTACAAAGTACAAACGGTTTTTTTATAGAATTAATGTTTTTTAAACTTTTATCATTATATTATTATTGGGAACTTTGGATTTTCTTTATATGTTTAATATATATATATATATATATATAGATAGATAGATAGAATATTATATTAAAATATGATATATATTGATTTGAAAGTTTGATTTTGTTAAGATTTTGTTTCTATGTCATATATAATATATATAGAATATAAATATGATAAATATTGATTTTAAATTCAGAAAATTTGAGAATTTAGATAAATAAGAATGGAGAAATATGAGAGGTGTCACATAAGATTTTTTTTATGTAGAATCGTTTTCGTTTATATAATAAATAAATTAACATATTACTTATATGCAAATTCAGGAAAATTGTATGGCTTTGCGTGTATAGAAAATAAATACAAAATTTCATAATTTCTTTCAAATTTTATGAACACAAGAAAATTATTTGTAGCTGCAATTGGAGATGTTGCACACAATGGCGCAATAGAGATTTTGGCTTGCGGTTTATTAGCATTAAAATATAGATAAGTGGTTGGAGTTTAATCCCGGCCCCCACTTCTCCATTTTAAGAAAATCATCATCGATTTTAACTAGTAATAAAAGGATTCATTGATTGGTAATTAAATTGTGTAGGTAGAGAATCTAAGGCATCTTATTGCTGATTGGGTGAAGAAATAGTTGCAAAAAATTAAGTGTAGAAATTTACTAGACCGAACCATTAGACTAGGGGTAGCGGAGGGCTTGCCGGTCGAGCTTGCAAGCTCTCCTCGTCACAGACTCACAGCTAGTGCGAGAGCTCGCTGTGGTGGCAGTGGCAAGCTCTCCCCACCGATTTAATTAAATAATAAAATTTACAATTAATTAAATTAATTAACATAATTAAAATTATTTAACATTTAATAAAAGTTAATTTCATTAATAAAAATGCATTAAAACTACAACGAAAGAACTAAAAAAGAAAATTAAAATCTAAGTTCTAAAAACTCCAGGCACATCCTTGATCAGCGTCTAAACAACCAAATGCTTGAAGTTCTCTTCCTGGAAGGACGACCATTCATTAAGCGTCGAGTTAAGCAACATCTCGTCAGTGGTACCGGCCGGAGCTTGGCTCCTTGTACGCTCGTACATGGAGTTGAAGAAACCACAGGAATTCCGGACTCGGGACCAGTGGTGACGCAACTGGGTTCCGTTGCGCTTCGGCGAGTACTGGGACCGATTTGCGTTGTAGCGAGTCGCCACCTGCCTCCAAACCGCCCTACTGCCCCCGCCGCCGTTGTTGACGTCAATCCAAACCCATGCCAATTACAGAGTTTTGGCGTCCGAATAAGCTTGAGGACCCATAGAGGGATCACTTGAGTTTGTTGGGGACGCCGAAAAAAAGAGAGATCGCCGAGAGGGTGAGAGAGTTGGAGGTGTGAATAATTTAATTGGGGGGAGGGTGTTTATAGGTGAAAAATGCAAAAAGAAAAAAGTTAATATTTGAATTTTGAACGTTAATTGCTATCGGTTGTCCGCCAACCGCTGAGCAATCGCCATGTACCCCCCTGTGGTATCAGCGAGCGCGAGCTTCGGCGATAGCGCTCGCACGGGCGCTGAGCTCAGCAATGGGCAGCGAGCGCGGGCTTTAAGCTTGCAAGGGCAGTAAGCGCTCTCGCACGCACGCTGCTGCCCATAGTCTTAATAATTAGAGATTCACACCATGTTGTGAACCAAACCACATGAATATAGACAATGAACATTATGCAAGGTGGCTTTTTTTTTTCTCAAGTAAATGAAAAGTATAATGTGTGAGGGTGGAACCCTATGTAAAAGGTAGCAGTAACTAGTGTGTAGCCCGTTGAAAATCGACGGAAAATTATTTTTAATAAAACTAATAAAATTTAGTATGTGACAGTATAAGAAATGTATTGTTTGTTAATTATTTTTATTTTTTTTGAAGTAATACCCATTAAAAATTCAAACTTAATTCACCGCCATTTAAATAGATAATTTTCAAAGCTATTTTTTCTTCCCAAAACCCATGTGGGACAAAAATTATTTACCTATCAAACAAAATGTCCTGTGTCGATTTTGCATGAGAATCGAGGTGATTTTTTTTTAAATATCAAATATCTATTTGTCTTGTATTGATTTGATGGAAAAAAAATTAGTAGGTGGAGTTTTATTGAAAAACGATGTGAGATAGAAGATTTAATTCAAAACTACTTTGTTTTTTATGATTATAAATATTGGAGAATTTGAATAAATAGGATTAGAGGGATTTGAGGTTTCCTTTATGATGGTCCCGGTAACGAGTATCTGGTGTATGAGAGGGGGGGGGGTACATCAGTAGCAATTTTTGCTTTTTGAAATCTTTTCACTAAGTTAATTGCTCAAGTCAGTTTGTTCAACAACTGGAAAAGTCAGTTGCAGCTGCTCTACAACTGAGATGGTCAGTTGGAACTGATCGTACAGTTGGGTGCACAACTGCCTTCTTGGACTGAGGGTCAGCTGTGTATTCCAATTGAGGTTTCAAAGTGTTAAGCGTTGCGAAAGTTGGTGGAAATTAAAGATCGTTACTTAAACTGAAACCTTTATGAAAATAGGGGAAGGTCAAGTTCTCAAATCTTAGTGCAATTTGTGAGAGTGCAGTTTATATGCAATTTGTATGCTGGGTTAGTTGGTTATGTAACCGGATATAAAATATTGAATGTAAATATAGAAAGTAAAGGACACAGTATTTTAACGTGGTTCAGAGATTGACTTCCTACGTCCACGACTTCCTTTTCGGGGAAGTAATCCACTAGATAAGCTTAGGCGTGCTTATCAAACGTTCCACTTAGTTTACGGGTACCAAACAATCTAATCAGTTCGATTATGGGTTCGAACAAGACCTTACAATATTTTTGTGGGCAAGTGTATAGACTGGGCTTAGATTACGGGTTTTAAGGGAACCTAATCTTAGATTGTGAGTTCTAAGATAAAATTCCTACGCTCAAACAGTGAGTTCTAGCTAAGTTCAGACTGATGGCTTTTATCTACTCGGTTAAGATCAGTTGGGTTTTAAATTCAGAAAATTTAAAAATTTAGATAAATACAAATAGAGGAATATGAAGAGTGCCACATAAAATTTTTTTTAGATAGAGTCATTTTCATTTATATAATAGTGTTGGGAAATTTAAGTAAAAGTTTTGATTCATTCCAAAACCAACTGACCCCAACCGAGTAGATGTTGTCATTTCCTATTGTTAGCTTTTAGGCTCGCTATTTGAGCAATGTTGAGATTTTATCTTTACAGGACTCCAGCTGAAGACGGCAATAAGGCTTCACTCTGAAAGAACATCAGTTGTAAGAAAAACAACTGAGCGTTCAAGAGATAGAACATCAGTTGTAAGAAAGACAACTGAGCGTTCATCAGATGAGAGTTAAAAAGGGAGAAGTTGTAAGAGAACATCAGATGGAAGAAAGTCATCTGAGCGTTTCAAATGAGAAAGACAACTGAGCGTTCAAGATTCAGAACATCAGAAAGACAACTGAGCGTTCAAGATTCAGAACATCAGATGAAGATCAAACTTCTCAACCGGCCAACCAATGTTGAAAGATTAATGTTGAGATTTGAAATTCAAACAAGGAAGTCACATGAAGATTTGACTCTCTGTCATTACCTCATTTGGCCCAGCACAAGGCTGTCTCAAATGGAAAGCAGAAGTCCACAGTTGCCAAATCCGGAAAGTCTGCAGAGATGAGAAACAAGCCATCGCTTTCACAAGAACAGAGATCAACAGCTCATCCAACGGCTAGTTGATTCTCTCCGCCTATAAATAGAGGCATTCCTTCATTCACCAAGACGGACGAGACAGAGAAGATAGAGAAATACACGAGCGAAAGAACGAAGATAGTCTGCACAAGCTGAACTGCATTCAAACTCTAAGAGCATCACTAGTTGAGAGTTCATAGAGTATTAGATTCTGTCTTGGTGGTTTTGATCTAACCTTGAGAACATCACTAGCTGAGAGTTCGTAGAGTGTTAGATCCTAGCTCACTTTCTTGTTCGAGCTAATAGTTGGAAATCCCACCCTCACACACAACCTTAAAAAGGTTTTTAGGACCCTACTCTTCCCGAAATTGAGTAGATAGGTTGATAAGTACCCGTAAACTTATCTGTAAGGTTGATAAGTACCCGTAAACTTATCTCAACGGTTGCAAAGCTCGCGTAAGCTTTGTGGTTTGTCCAGAAGAACTTGGACTGAGTTGTGTGAACTCACAACTCCCCGTGGACGTAGGAGTTATCTCCGAACCACGTAAATCCTTGTGTGTTTGTGTTTTTCAGTTCAGTTATTTATTGCACATTCAACTGACCAACTAACCAGCATACAAACTGCATTCTCACATTCTCAACTGTCTTGGTTATTGACCGACCTTGCATTTTAGCGTGAGTTGATTTTATACGAGTTAGTTTTTATCCACCACATTCCGCACAACTCCACTCTTCCAGCTGAGTACTCTTACTCAGCTGTGAATCCAGCTGAGTGTTTTTACTCGGTTGTGATAATTTTTCGAGAGTTGTTTTAAAATTTCCTATCTGGTGTATTCCCCCCCATACACCAGAACTCGTATCGGGACCATCAAATAGTATATAAATACTTGAGAAATGAGCATAAACTATTTATGTACGACCATCCCATTTTCGATTCATTCATGAGGACTTTCTTTCAGAAAAAAATAAATTATTCATGCGCATTAAATACTATTGTAAGATCGAATTTTATTTGATTTATGATAGTCATTTCCTTCAAATAAAATAAAAAGTCTTTCTCATGCATATTAATGAACTTTTAATTTGATTGTGAAATATATTCTTGTTCAATATAATGATGAAATATATTCCTTTAAAAGAAATACCGTTATGAAATATTCCCTCCGTTTTTTTATAAGTGTCCTATTTTGATTGTGTCAACCCAAATTGTCGAAGGTGAAAAATACGGGTTAAGAAAAAGACAAAAATTTGGGTGGAACTGTTCCACCGTGCAACACCCGCCCTGCCCGACCCGACCCGACCTGGTTGACCCGGGTCAACACTCTTTGATTGTTTATTATTTTTTTTAAATTCCAGTTTTTTTCTTTTTAATTTCAGTTTTTTTTACCCTTCTTTTTTTGCCGCTACTTCTTTAGTCAAGATTCGAACGAGGGAAGCCGAAGACCCCGGAGTGAGCAGAAAAAATCAAAATTATTGTTCACCGATTATCCTTATTTTAGTAATTGGAGCGAAGGCGGAGCCGAAAGACTCCGTCGGAAAAAAAAATCTGAAAATAAAAAAAAATACTGTAGACGCATGAGAACCACGCGCGGCGTATGAATTTCACGCGCGGGTCGAGCAGGCGCGTGGACGGGACGGATTGGGTCGGGTTATGTGCAAAGGGTGCAGATTTATGCACCCAAGTTCCCCTTAGAAAAATGTCTAAATTAGAACTTTAAAAGAGGAGATTACCAAGATTGATCTGGACAAATTCGGTGAGTATGTTTACTAGTAAATAACTACTCCCTCTAATTTTATTCCACTTAAATACTTTTACTATCTTTACGTAATGGACTCTTATTCCACTTAAATACTTTTAACTACTTTTTTATTTTAAGTGAGACTCTTATTCACTCAAATACATACTACCAAACAAAAGTCAAACCTTTTTCTTAATGAAAATTGTGGAGGAAGGGAGTACGATATTTTTTCCACAAAAAGGACAAAGTGTCACGCACAAAGACATACACACGGGACAAAATGATGGTATTATATTTATTTAAATTTAAATTGAAATTGATGAACACCGTATGAAGTAGTAATCAGAGAATTCAAAGATGATAGAGAAAGAGAAGCACACTTGAAAAAACTATAAAGACGAGAGAAAGAGAGACCCCCCTTTTGACAGACGGCCACGGGCATACCTCGTCTGATCCGTCCACTCTGTTGGGCCCCACTTTATTATTATTGATGAAAAATTCGCTCTTTTTTGTGGCGTGTGTTTCAGTTGTGAAGGCAGTTAGGCAGAGGAGTAAACTGAAATCTGAGCCCCTTTTGGTTTTCTACTACTACCTCCCGTCTCTAAATCTTTTCTTAAGAGGAAGTAGTACGGATATTAAGAAAATAGTTGTTGAGTTAGTTATGAATAGATAAAAATTGATTAAATTTGTTATGAGTGGAGAAAAATCCCACATTGAGAGTAGTGATATATTAATTAATTGACATAGTGGTTGACTATATGTGATATTTTAGGTAAATAAGTTGATAAAATAAGGGTAAGAGATAATAATTTATTTTGAGATAGTGTTCAAAAATAGGTAAGAAGAAACTTGGGGATCATCCCAAAAAGAAAAGATAGGAATAAACTTGGAGACCGGAGGTTGTACTAAAAGGTAAAAGTTCGCTTTTCCATTTATCTCTCAATCAAATTCTTCTCTTTTGGTAGCCCTCCACATCCAAATTTATGAACATGGTTGGTGTATATGCAAATATCTTACTACTTTCTAACTTAAAAAACCCTTTTTCTTCTTTGACAGCTTCATAACCATTCTCATAACGTGTTGCCAACTCGACCTCTTTTGAGTTTGAAGATGAAGAAAATTAACATTCCTACTTTGAGACAAATGCATTCTTTTTTTATTCCGGTGAGTTTAATGTTCAGATCTGAATTTTTGCAAGTATGAGTTGAGAATTTGAAGTGCTTCCGTTTTTCTGTGGTTTGGATCTATAATGATTTCTTTCTACTTCAAATTCCGTATATGAATATTTGATGTTATGTAGAAAAAGGAAGAAGGTGAACTATCATCTTCTTACACTTTGTTTGTTCGTGTAGTTTAAGGTTTCGATTGTGTCAGTTTCAACTGTTTTTTTCTTCTTTTTTCTCTTTTTTTTTTGCTGCTCCATTTCTGATTCATTCAATTGTAGTCTCATGTTTGTTTGATTGGTAATACAGGTATTACCGTTATCAAATTCTGGAGCTTCACCTCATGGTTTATATGGATCTTAAACAAGGCAGTGCTACTACATTTGGCTCATTAAAGATTCTTTCATCGTCATCATCATCATCGACGACAGCTTCTTTTCAGCGAATCAGTCCTTATCTCCGGATTCAGCGACAAATTCGGACAATCTAGGCCATGACACGAACATAAACATGGATTCCCTCGACAGGTTCGAAGCACGTACCTTGAGTGATCCTCTGAAGTTGGAGAATGCCTCTTCTTCCTCGACAGCGTTCTACAAGAACGCGTTTGATGGTCCGAGTATAAGGCATAAGGGTAAAGGGAACAAGATAGGAAGATTGCTCGAAATCTCAGCTCAGCAGCCTTCAACGCCCTTCGCCGGATTGAGAAGCTACGATGTGTTCATAGGTTTCCACGGGCGTAAGCCTTTGCTGGTTAGATTCGCAAACTGGCTTCGTGCAGAGTTAGAGGGTCAAGGGCTGAGTTGTTTTGTTACGGACAGAGCTAAGTGTAGGGATTCACGTAAGCATCGCGGGGTCGAGAAAGCCATGGATAATGCTGCATTCGGGGTCGTGATCTTGACGAGGAAGTCTTTTAGGAACCGATACACCATTGAAGAGCTCAAGTTTTTCTCCGGCAAGAAGAATTTGGTTCCTATATACTTTGATGTCGCGCCCAAAGACTGCCTTGCAAGAGATATAATCGAGAAACGGGGGGAGATTTGGGAGAAGTACGGTGGCCAGCTGTGGCTGTTGTACAGAGGAGTCGAGGAGGAGTGGAGAGATGGCGTGAGCGCCCTCTGTCGCGTTGATGACTGGAAATTGGAGTCTCATGACGGTAGATGGAGGGATTGCATAATGAGAGCTGTCACTCTCTTGGCTTTGAGGTTGGGAAGGAGAAGTGTTGTAGACAGACTAACAAAGTGGAGAGAGAAAGCAGAGAGAGAAGAGTTCCCTTTTCCACAGAATGAGAATTTTGTTGGGAGGAAGAAGGAGCTATCAGAGCTTGAATTCATGCTGTTTGGTGATGTTTGTGGGGATGGAGAAAAGGACTATTTCGAACTCGAAGCTAGACTGAGACGAAAGAAGTCGTGCGAGCGGAGAGAGGGGAAGGAAGTGATATTATGGAAGGAATACGACAAGGAAATCGAAATGCACAACACACGAGTAAGGTCTAATAAGAGCGGTGGGAGGGCGAGGAGGAGATCAAAGAAAGTCGTGTACGGAAAGGGAATCGCATGTGTGACTGGAGATCCCGGGATCGGAAAGACAGAGCTGGTGTTGGAGTATGCTTACAAATTCCACCAGAGGTATAAGATGATCCTCTGGATCGGAGGAGAAAGCCGATACATCCGGCAGAATTATCTCGACCTGTGGTCGTTATTAGAGGTGGACGTCGGGGTGGAGGAGAAAGGTCGAGCGAAGAGGTTCGAAGAACAAGAGGAAGCAGCTGTAGCTCGAGTTCGGAACGAGCTCATGCGAAACATCCCTTTCCTAGTGATCATAGACAATTTGGAGAGTGAGAAAGACTGGTGGGATGAGAAGGTGGTGATGGATTTGCTACCTCGTCTTGGTGGCGAAACGCACGTTATCATAACCACTCGTCTCTCGAGCGTTTTGAGTCTCAAGCCCTTGAGACTTTTGTTCCTGTCCGGAGTCGAGGCCATGACTCTGATGCAGGGAGGAGGAGGTCTTAAAGATCAGTCCATTACGGAGATTGATGCTTTAAGAACCATCGAGGAGAAGCTCGGACGGCTACCCCTCGCCCTCGCCATTGTCGGAGCAATTCTCTCCGAGCTCCCGATCACCCCTACCAGACTGCTAGATACCATAAACAGGATGCCGTGGAAGGATATAACATGCGAAAACCATCATTCACTAAGGCGAAACACGTTCCTTGTACAGCTCTTTGAGGTTTGCTTCTCCATATTCGACCACGCGGGAAGCTTGGCCACTAGAATGGTTCTTGCGAGTGGCTGGTTTGCACCGGGACCCGTCCCTGTCCACATTCTGGCTCTGGCTGCTCATAGAATACCCGAGAAGCAGCACCGTCGGAGGCTCTGGAAGAAGATCGTCTACTCCCTCACTTGCGGCTTAACGTCATCTTATGCGCGGAGATCAGAAGGTGAAGCAACGTCGCTGCTGCTGCGGTTCAACATGGCAACAAGCTGCACCAAGGAGGGGTACATCAAGATGAACCAGCTCGTGAAGCTGTATGCAAGGAAAAGAGGGATCACCGGAGTTGCAGACGCAATGGTACAAGCCGTCATCACCCGTGCATCCGTCTCCCTTCACTCTGACCACATATGGGCCGCGTGTTTCCTTCTGCTTGGATTCGGGAACGACCCCATTGTTGTGGACCTCAAGGTCACGCAGCTGGTGTTCCTCGTGAAGCAAGTGGTTCTGCCCCTCGCCATAAGGACGTTTGTGACCTTCTCGAGGTGCAGCGCTGCTCTCGAGGTGCTCCGTCTCTGTACAGACGCGTTGGAGGCTGCTGATCAAGCGTTCATCACCCCAGTCGAGAAGTGGATGGATAAGTCCTTGTGCTGGAAGCCTGTCCACACCAATGCTCAGCTCAACCATTACCTGTGGCAGGAGCTCGCCTTGACTCGAGCCACCGTGCTCGAAGTCAGGGCGAAGCTCATGGCGAGAGGGGGGCAATTCGACATCGCCGACGATCTCATTAGGAAAACTATCTTTCTTAGAACATCCATATGCGGCCAAGGTCATCCCCACACCATATCTGCTCAACAGACTCTTAGCAAATTCACTAGATTAAATGCTACTTTTCAAAATCATACTTCCCCCTAGATGAAAATGATTCTTTATTTTATTCTTTATTCTTCTTGAGAAGCTTAGTTCATAGTAGAGATAGCAAAGAATATTGAATAAGCTGCTTTAGAAGTTCAATGAAATATTTATTTTATACCAACTACTGTTCCTGTATTTCTAGCAATTATATTGGCCAATGCCAATTCTAAAAGAGAAGGAGAAAATGAAACTTTCTTCATAAGCAAATGAGCATTCACAACTTTCAAACTCTATCATCACACAAAAGCATATAATGTACAGACAGTTGGAACCTCATCTTATATCCTATCAAGAATCTGC
Organism: Schizonepeta tenuifolia; assembly: GCA_029490685.1. Taxonomy (NCBI): domain Eukaryota; kingdom Viridiplantae; phylum Streptophyta; class Magnoliopsida; order Lamiales; family Lamiaceae; genus Schizonepeta; species Schizonepeta tenuifolia. The sequence continues at coordinate 5,121,213 of CM055957.1, forward strand.
TTTTCCAGCAACTTCCTCATCGCTCGATGCAAATTCATCTTCACTCAGTTCCTCATCACTAGATTTTTCATCAGGCGCAACCCCTGCATCCGTTGGCTTTGCATAATTTTTGCAGTACTCTGAAAAAAATGATGTGTGTGGTAAGTCTTCTACAAAGATGGAACAAGAATAATAGCAAGATATTAAACTGGCACACGTATCATAAGGTCCATACAATCGTGCCCATGCAAAGTTCTAGAATAAACTCGTGTGAAGCATGAGCTCGTGCAAGAACAGAGAGCTATGCTATAAGAAAGGCTAGCACACCAACAAGGAGACAACGAAGTTCTTTTCCAATACAAATGAATGAATGTGGCTGATGATGAAAAAACCATACATACAACTAAGACGGCATGTTAGCAGCTACAGAAAAACAAGATAACATTAAGTTCTTAAGAAGCTTAAATTCTCTTTGTTATGAAATTTTACCTTTGACTCTTTGATCATATGCACTGCGGTCACGCATCATCAAGGCTGCCGCCTCTCCATTTAAAGGATCTGATGCGTTTGGGTATAAAAGAAGTTGCGGAAGAAACACTTCAAATACGTTCACTAGGTCTGATTAGACACAAATAACTTGATCAAGCTAATGAAACCACTGAGTGTGTGTGTGTGTGTGTGTGTGTGTGTGTGTGAGAGAGAGAGAGAGAGAGAGAGAGAGCTTCAACATACCAAACATGGGACTCCATGTCTGATTGATTACATCTAAGCACACAGAACCTGACCTGAGACAGAAATGAGAATGAAAATCTTGACATCAATGTCATTTCAACAAGTATTACTAGATTCAGTACGAGAGAATATAATCTGCTGAAGAAGCTCAGCTGAATGTCCGAGCTCAATATGTACACACACTCACATCTCATCAATATTTGGATGATAAATCTTATTGACAAAATCAATTGAAGGAGATTTGTACGGATAAGCATCTGGCAGTTCCACTCTAACCTTCCAAACACCTTCTTCATAAGGACCTGTTATTATAAAATGAAAACAATAAAAACTACAATAAGATTAATTTATAGAGGGTTAAATTAGTGAACAATCTAGCTAGCACATTCACCCATACTAACAAAGAGATGATATCAATACTCCTCAGAAATCTCACAATGTTATACCAAATTCACCATAAATCAATTAAATGGGCTGAATATAACAGTCCATAATCTTTAGTCTATACAATAGGATCAACTTTAATAAAATCCAAGCTCGCAACAAAACATTCAAGTAGGCGAACTCATAAGCTGATAAGCTCGAATATCAAAAGCCCCGACTTATCGAGATATTATGACAATGCAACTTCTGTTTCATTACTCAAGTGAAGTAGAAAACATAGTGTCCTACAATTTCTAATCATAAGCTCAACTATAAAATTTCAAACCAATACAAATAAAGCTCAAAAAAAGTTCCAAACCAATACAAATAAAGCTAAAAAACAAATTCCAAATGACAAATAGCATCATATGAAAAGAAAACGCATGAAACTAACCCAAAAATAGCTCAGATAAACAAATAGTAGATCATTCAAAATGAGATTTTCCAAATAAATTGGGGGTATCAAAGAAAATTATTACTTTCTTTGGGTCCATGGAATTGCACATGAAACTCCTGCATGCTGTCATCGATCATCTCCACCTTATAGTCAGTCATCATCCTAAACCAAAAAACAAACCAAAATCCAAAATCATACATATGCAGAATTAGGCATCAAAGAAATCAGAAGTCACAAGTCATTACAGCTTCATCAAATCCATTTCGCGGCGTTTGCTTGGAGAAGACATGACTCTTTATATCGTTGCGCTAGTTCTTCCCCCAACTTTGTGATGAATTGATTATGGGTTATGGTGGAAAAGTAAGTGTGTGTGTAAGTCGGTACGGGGAATGATGGTGAGGTTTTTGGCTAAATAACATTTTGATTCTCAACATTAGGGGGCGTTCAGGGTTTCTCAACATTTTGGCTAAATATCATTTCAATGTAATTGGTTCACAATGCGTCTGTGGATCACATTTTGCCAAGTGTCTTTTCATTTTTCATAGTATATATTAAATATAAATTAAAATTTAAATAAATGTTGGGTTAACTACCGTGGTTAATTCAACCCATGCTGCAAAAAGTCAAAGATTTGCAAATTTTTGTGGGCCATCCATGTCTTCGGCTGGGAAGTGATAGCTCCATTGTCAATTCTCCGAAATCCGGCCGATTACCTCAATTTCCGACAATTTTAACGTCGGCGATTACATTTTTGGAATCTCCGTTTTAGTATGAATGTAATTATTGAATCGGCGGATGATTTCTGAGTTTTATGCCGAGATCGAAGTTTTTTGTTCTACTTTGTATATGTAGGATTTTTCTTTCTTTAATCAAAATCATTCATCTTCTCTTGCCTCCCGTCTCTCCTTCACTTCTGACTACTCTTTCCCGACTTCTCCTTCTCTTCCTTTCCGACTCGTCCTTCTCTTGGAAGATTAGCAATTTTCTGGTACTGAGGAGGAGCTCGCGGGTGAAGGCCTAAGCGGTTGAAATTCGGCTTATGAGTATGTAATTTATAATTTTCTGTTTTAGATATAATGAATTTGTGGATTAGGGCTTATTTTTTGATTCATAGTGATTTAAACTAATTTACCAAACATCCTTCCCGAATGAGTATGTATTTTACAATTTTCGTGTTTTTGAATTCATAAATTTGGGTGGCTAGAATTTTGAATTGGGGCCAGATTGATCCAGATTAAAACTAATTTTTAGAGAAATCGAAAATCCTTCCCAAATCAGTATGTATTTTATAATTTTTGTGTTTCTGATTTCATGAATTTGCGGTGGCTTGAATTGGTGGAAGCTTGAATTGGGGCCTTTTTTATGCAGATTTATTAATTCTGATTTCCTGAATTTGATTGAATTGGTAGTGTTGATTATATGTATTTTTTGAATTGGGTTACTGATGCTTGACTGATTTGTTTGTGCTTAGTTTAGTTTAATTTGTCGATTCCCTTCCTCTTGAATTGAGTATTTTCTTCGTTTTAAAATGAGTAGCTTTATTGATTTAAACCAAGTTTATACTATGCTATGCATGATTGTTATATGATTCTGTTGTCGAAGGTGGGGTTATCCTTTGAATGTTGCGTTGGGTTTGGCGGAGCCTGATTCAGTTGAATCTATTGAAGAGAAACAGGGTTCTGAAAATAAAAAAAAAGACGAGGTTGTTCATAATGAGGAGACTTTAGTGGATAATAGATGCCTGATTATTCAGAATGTAAAAAAAGAGGATTCTCCCGATATGCCGGTGAATGTTGAGAATGTTTCAGTGAAGGTTGAGAATGAGGAATTTGACCAAGAAACTTTGCATAAGGAGCTGGTAAAGCGGTTGATTAAAAAGGAATACGAGGTCTGTGGTGATGGTAATCCCTCAATGGAAGAAGCAGATGATTTTAATCCTTCTAAGGAGGAAAGAAACCTTATGTGCAAAGTCCTTGAGGAAAAATTATCACATGGCAAAGAATTCCCAGATTTAGAAAAGGTGAATCTGTTGTATTGTGAATATGCACGTATTAGAGGCTTTAGCGTTCGTAAAGGTGAGCAGCGTTATTTTGGTAAGGGCGGTGAAATTCGCTGGAAGATGTGTAATTGTTCTTGCAACGGGGTGCCTAATTATAGGAGTACGAAGCACAGGTTGGCTGTCTACAAGAAATTGGTTATCCGGACCGATTGCAAAGCAAAGCTGATTGTGGCAAGAGAAGATTTAGGAGTTTTTACAGTGGTTCTATTTGATACTGAACACAATCACGATCTTGTACGTTTCGATCAAACCTATCTGTTGAGATCCAGTTGTAATTTGAATTACGCTAAGAAGTCTGTCTTGGATGCTTTGACATCAGTCGAGATTGGTGTTAGCAATGCATTCAAGTTCATGGAAAAAGAAAGCGGGGGCGTTCAAAATGTTGGCTTCACTCGAAAAGATGCTTATCATTACATTGAACAAAAGAAAAAGCAAACTAAAGTTGAGGATGGAGATGCGTGGATGCTAGTTGACTATTTGGCTAAAAGGTCAAATTCTGAGCCCTTCTTTTGGTGGAGGTATCAGTTGGATGACGATGGTCGCATTTTGAATCTTTTCTGGAGGGATACTAGATGCGCCGTCGATTACGATGCCTTTGGAGATGTTTTATCAGTGGACACCTCATTTCGGACGAACAAATACAACTTGATTGCTGCTCCATTTGTCGGCATCAACCACCACACTCAGAACGTGTTGTTTGGCATGGCACTTATGTCAGACGAGACCACAAGTTCATTCATGTGGCTGTTTGAAACTTTCCTGGAATCCATGCACCGTAAGTATCCAAAAATGATCTTCACCGATCAGTGTCCGGCCATGATGAACGCGATAGACGCGTGCTTTCCCAATTCGAAGCATCGTTTGTGTCAGTGGCATATTAATAGAAATTGCACTTCAAATTTCCTTAAATTGAATGGTGATGCTTCTTTCAAAAGGTTATGGAACAAATGCATGAACCTAGTTGAGACTGAAGAGGACTTTGAAAGTACTTGGAGCGAGATGATGTCGAATTACAAAATTGAAAACCCCTCATAGTACAAGGCAATGCACGATATTCGCCACCGATGGTCTTCAGTTTTCAGCCGTGATATTTTTAGTGCGGGGCTTTTGGCTACATCTCGGAGTGAAGCCACAAACAGTGCGCTAAAGACACTTTTGCGTGCTGATATCTCCATGATTGAATTTGTTCGTCAGGTCGAAGAAGTTCAAGATACATGGCAGTTGAAGGAGAGCGCTGAGGACACATATGCCATTTGGCGACCTGGCCAGATCCTTCAAGATAATGAACTACTAACTCATGCAGCCACTATCTACACACGCAACGTTTATAAAACATTTGAGTTTAGTTTGACGCAATCTTTCAATTATGTTCTTGATGAATTTGGACGTGATGTTGGGAACGGCAATATTGAGTACATTGCACGGGATAAAAGATTTCCTGAGGCATACCGAACTATTGTGTTCAACATGGGAACTCAGTTTGCACGTTGCAGTTGTGGGTTTTGGGAAACTGAGGGAATGATCTGCCCTCACATTATCAAAGTCTTTGATCGTAGGAATGTATCAGTTATTCCTGAAAATCTTATACTCCGGAGGTGGACCAAAAGCGCGAAGAATGACATGCCCAGCTTGAACAAGGTTTCTTCAGGTGTTGAAAGTTCGCTGCTTGAATACATGACATTTGCTAATACCACAATGCAGCATTTATACGAGATGGTGTCTACGGGCTTCAAGCATGCTCCCGCACGCGAGAAAATTGCGCAACGACGGAAGAGTTTGAAAGATGAATTTTCAGAGATCATGACCAGCTGCAATGTGCTGGGGTCGGGAAATGATGCGCCAAAGAAGATATATACAACACCTCGTGGCAAAAAGTTCAGAAATCCGAAGAAGGTGGCTGATAGACGTTTCGCTAGTGTGAGAAAGCTTATGAAAGGCTGGAAGAGGACTCGCAAATGGATGCCTAGTATGTTTTCCCCTCTCATACTTGTTTATTGTATGTTAAATCTTTAAAACCCTAACACCAATAATTGCCACAGCTCGGACACCGATCAAGAAAGTGAGGAAATGTTCTGAAAATAACAAAAAGGTGGAGAAAGACGCTGCCTGCCCCGGTCCGACTACGGAATTTTATGGTGAAGACGATCCTTTATGCAAGTTGTCTCTTTAATTCGTTGACTATGGTCACTGATCATTAAAGTTTGATAATGTTGTAATAGTTGAACAATAATCTCCTTTGTTTTCATATTATGTGTTGTATGAGGATGAGGACTTCCGTTGATTTATCTCTTTATGGTTTAATTAGAATTGAGTGGTGCATACCCTAATCAAGAAATGTATTGAAAAAATAAACATAATGGAATTCAACATAAAAACCCCAATGATCAATATTCATCCAAATCGGGAGCAACAAAGTAAATAACTAGGTCAACTACTTCTGTATAATGAATAGATTTTGAACCCTAATAATTAATGAGACACTATTTAAATTTCAAAACGTAATTTGTGGGAGAACCTTAAAAGTCGTTTGATTGACATAGATTATCGACTTTTATAGCAAAGCTTAAACCCTAATTCTGACTTGCCAAAGACCCATTTTCAAATATGCCAACTTTGACATCGGCAGATGGCTATATAATACTTTTTGTAGTGAAGAATCAATCTTAGTAAACAATATTAAATTGGAAAAATTAAGGCACTTAGAAATCGATTGCATGTATATGCGTTTTACACACATGCGGTACATACAAGAAACCCTAAATCCATCAGATTTGTGACATTTTTAACCCTAGGGTCAAAGCCTAAACCCTAATTCCGACTTGCCATCTGCGATTTTTCAAATATGTCAAAATACGTTCCGGCCCTTTACATGTTTATTTTATTATTTTTTAAATATTAAAATAGAATATATTGCGGGCATATAAATAAGAAGCATTGATGACCACTTTTTACAATTTTTCGAAGTTGACACTAGATTGCGGCTATTTTTCATGTCTATACCTAATTATTTAGATGTCAATTTACACAAATTTATAGCATTAATAATTCTGATATACGAGGTTATAATTAATTACTGAAATTATAATCCGCCGTCCCAATTTTATGAAGGTTTATGTGGGGCCATGATATGATCGTGTAACTAAGAAACTTTGACATCGACAGATGGTCATATAATACTTTTTTGTAGCGGCGAGTCAACCTTAGAAAACAATATTTAATGGGAAAAATTAAGCCACTTACAAATCTATTGCATGCATATGCTTTTTACACACATGCGGCACGCACGAAAAACCCTAATTCCATCACTATTTGTGACATTATAAACCCTAGAGCCAAAGCATAAACCCTAATTCCAACTTGCCATCGGCGATTTTTCAAATATGCCAAAATACGTTCGGCTCCTTTACATGTTTACTTTATTATTTCTTAAATATTAAAATAGCATATAAATAAGAAGCGTTGATGGCGACTTTTTCAATTATTCGATGTTAACACTAGATTGCGACTATTTTTCATGTCCATACCTAATTATTTAGATGTCTATTTAAACAAATTTATAGCATTAATAATTCTGATATACGAGGTCATAATTAATTACTGAAATTATAATCCGACGTCCCAATTTTATGAAGGTTTATGTGGGGCCATTGTCACAACTCCAAATCCCGAGGGACGGCAGAAGCGGGGGTGCGACTGGGTTGGATTAAAGAAGCGGGGAAGAAGGGGACTAACTGAACTAAACATACATAGGAGACATCATACATTCTATGTACAAGACTTTATTTACAAAAGGAAGAGTAATTCTCGAAGGATTACTCGACAGAAGGTACTCAAAAGGCATCTAAGTTTAAGTTTACAGACATAAACTACAGAGTTTTACGTAATGTACAGAACATCAAAGTACTTAGAGTTTTGCAGCGAAAAAGTGATTCATACTAACTAAAGTCTTCCTAGACAACTTATTTCAAGCCTCGCCGCTTCCATCGCTTCAACCTGCACATTTAGAAAACATATGCAGGGCTAAGTACAAAAGTACTTAGTGGGCACGTTGCCGAAAACATATTCATAAGTATAAATAATCAGGCATCTCATAATCGTAGCACATCGGGGTTTTATTGAAAATGGCCCGTGTCTACTAAACATTTTCTGACTCATTTATATAAATTAGCTTGTACAAGCATTTTTCTAGTATGTTACGTTCAAATCTTGACCAATTCTCATTCACCGTGGCTGGTTACCCCTCAACAGGATACCACATACACCACAGGTTACAAAGTGCACTAACTCTGGAAAGCACTTAATAGCTAACTCAGAGCCGATCGTTAGTTAACCTATTTTGATTAACTCATAAATCTGGGAAACACGAATGTTAACTCAGATAGGTACAAGAGAACTCACATAAAGCATAAAACAGTTTATGTCATGATTATCACTTTGAAAATACGATTATCAAAGCGATAAAGAAAAGGGTTTTCGAGCATTTCTCGTTTTATTTGATATATAGGAAAGCCCACCTTTATGCTTTACAGAACTTATTACTCGTACTTTCGTCTTCTAGTCTTCCGTCCTTTCCTCACTGTTGACTTCCTCCTTCATCGTAAGATAAACATACTTTAAACTCGATCGTAAGTGATTAAAGGAAACGGAGATTGGAAATTGGTTTTAGTCGTAGTCTTTTTAGTTCTTTAGGCATTTGCACGCTACTAATTCTTTTTGATTAACTGGGAACGAGACTTAAACAAATCTCGTTTAGAACTCGAAAGGTTCCTTACTCGACTCTTAGGTCAGTAGAAAAGATAGTCGATAACTCATTACGACTTAAAAGATCAAAAGGAACTAAGTTGGAAAGGAATCAACTTAGGAAATTAAGTTTTAGTTCTTTAGACGATTTAGGCATTTGCACGCTTAACTAAATTTCTTTACTTAAACGGATACAAGATACGAACTCATCTCATTTAGCACTCAAGGCTCTATACTTGACACTGAGGTAAGTAGGAAGAAGGCATTCGTTAACTCATAGCGACCTCAAAGATTGAAAGAAGCTAAGTTGAGAAGAAAACAACTTAGGAAATTACAATTTGAACATACACTGCACGAAGTCAGTGAGTCTGTCCAGAACAGGGGATTGTGAAAAAGGGGTCGTTCCCTATACCAAAAGATAGCCTCGGGTGTCTAGTTTACTCTCCAATTCGCGGATCTCAATTCCGATAAATGAGCTAAAAGATATTGCAGTTTTCGTGGAACGTCGCAGAAACTGCCGAGTGAATCCCTAATGCTCGATAAAATTGACGCACGTTCATCTAGGTTCGTTCTATGTTATCGAACTTAAATTCTCATGAATTTTACACAACAAGGAAGTCAACACATATTTCCATACGTGATAAACTCCTTTCCATTTCTCGTCTATAACCACGACGATCAAAACCTCGTCGTTTCAACTAAACAATTACTAAACCAAACAAGTTATCAATTCTCGTCCTAACTTCTCGATTATAACATAAACTCAATATTTTATAGCTCGGATCAACACGACGTCAACTACAATTTCGTTCCCTCAACATTAATGATCATTAATATCTAATTATCAATCTTACTCGACTTTCCTATCATTAATTACATACATTTGTTCGTCTCTTACGGATTTTCCAAAGTTAACGGAATTCATTCAAATTTCATGACAACGATTATTATCTAACGAGCATTTCTAACATGCAAATCATATTATCAAAATATTATCGAGCCTCGACTTATCACTACATCTTCGTCTCTTACACTTTTCGTTTTATTTTTAGAAAAATCTCAATTTAATATATATTCATCCTCATGCATCGTATAATTCATTTCCATTAAACAATCGAGCATATCTCAACATTTACTAACCTAAATCGAGCCTTGTTCGTCTCTTAGGTTTTTTGGATTTTATTTTTAGAAAAATCTAAAACAACTCATACTATCAATTAACGACATGAGAAACACTAATCTATCATCAATTCGACGAAGAAATCGAGCATGAAATGAAAGCCCCAAAACAGCAAAAAATTCGGTAAATATAGGGCTTGGAGTTCTTGATTTTTCCTTCATGATTTGATCCATAAAACTCGATTCTAAGCATCCTAGAACATGTATCGATCAAGAACAACATGCTATCTCACTCCCTAGTTTTCGAAAAAAATAAAAGAGAGGGGAAAGAAGATTTGTTCGGATCAAACTAGAGACGAAGTTCTTACCTTTCGATATATGAAATCAGATTGGAAATTAATCGGTAGATGCAAGAGATGTGGATCTTGGAAGAGCTTGAAAGATGAAGAACTATGGAGGATTTTTGGAGAAGAAAGAGAGAGGAATGAGGGAGTAGAGTGGCGGTTTTGGTGGGATAAGGAAGGAGGGTGATGACTCACCTTGGTGAGTCATAAAGTAGGGGAAAGAAATATCCTACAACATAGTGAGTCGTTAAGTTTCGTTTGGCGAGGAAATTTTATTTGAAATTCTTCGTTTCCGGCTCTTAAACACTGTTTTAAAAGTTGAGAAATACTTTTATAGTTAGTTATGGAATTGACGAAATCTAATTCGTCCATTAGATTGGAAATAATTAACGTACTCGGAAAACCTAAATCGTTTTTCAAAATCCGGGAAAAAGTCGGGATGTCACAGTCCAAATTTCGTCCGGAAAATCACAAAAATGAACTTTCTCGGGCGAGTTCGTATCGCGATTTCGTGAATGTAAAAATCTGACGGAATTCGATTCCGAGTTTCCGGGCGAAAAACTTAATGGACGCGAAAACCCTAAATACAGTAGTCGTTCGTCCGATTTCTGGAAATTATTTTTGAAAACGGATTTCATCGTAAATCTTAGAATTCAAATTCATGAACTTAGGCGTGCAAAACCATAATTATTATTAACTTTAAATTTTTAAGTCAGTACGAAATTTCTGGGGTATTACAGCCATGATATGATCGTGTAACTAAGAAACTTTGACATCGGCAGATGACCATATTGTTGGGAAATTTATTAGTATAAGTTTTGATGAATTCCAAAACCGGCTGACCCCAACCGAGTAGATGTTGCCAGAACCTATTGTTAGAATTTAGGCACGCTGTTTGAGCAAAGTTAAGATTTTATCTTTACAGGTCTCCAGCTGAAGATGGCAACAAGGCGTCACTCAGACAGAACATCAGTTGTGAAGAAAGACAACTGAGAGTTCAGTTGTTCAGATGCAAACAAGGGGAAGTCTTCAGAACATCAGTTGAGAAGGAAACCAACTGAGCGTTCATCAGATGAGAAACAGTTGAAAGGAAGAAAACATCAGATGAAAAGGAAATCATCTGAGGGTTCAAACACAACTGAGTAAATACAAGGAAGACAACTGAGTGTTCAGTTTCAGAACCTCAGTTATAGAATCCGAACAAGGAGTTCAACTGTTTAAAGTTCAAAGTCAGCTGAGAGCTCGACAGATCGGAACATCAGCTGAAGATCCCTCAGATGAAGGCCAAGACTTTCAACCGACAAACCGAAGTTGACTGTCAAAGATTTGAATTTCAAAAGGAAGTCACATGAGGGTTTGACCGTTCAGTCATTACCCCATCTGGCCCAACACAAGGCTGTCTCAGATGGAAAGCAGAAGAGCACAGATGCCATATCGGGAAAGTCTTCAGAGATGAGAGACAAGCCATCGCTTTCAACCGATCAGAGATCAACTGCTCCTCCAACGGCTAGTTGATTCTTTCCGCCTATAAATAGAGGCATTCTCTCATTCGAGAAAACAGAGAAGATATAGACGACGAAAATTCAAGAGCTTTCTCGAGAGAAATCAAAGCAAAAAGTAAATCTGCAAAATCATCATCTAAGAGCATCAGCAGCTGAGAGTTCCAATTTGAGAGAACATTAGTAGCTGAGGGTTCCTAGAGATCGAAACTGTTTTTGATCTTAGGTTGAGTGTTTATTCGTTCAAGCCTTAGATCCAGCTCTCATTCGTGATCGAGTTGTAGTTGAAAATCCTACCCATTCTCACACCCTAAAAAGTGTGCTAGGACCTTACTCTTCCTGTAATTGAGTAGTCAGGTCGTCAAGTACCCGCAAACTTGACTTAGGCTGTTTAGTGCCCGGAAACTAAACTGTAACGGTTGCTCAGCCCGCGTAAGCTGAGTGGAACTATCCAGAAGAACTTGGACTGAGGTGTGTGGACTCACATCTCCCAGTAGACGTAGGAGTTCTCTCCGAACCACGTAAATCTTGTGTGTCGTGTTTATTTGTGTTCAGTCTTTATTTTGCATATCTCAACTGACAAACTAACCGCATACAATCTGCATACTTTCACCTCAACAGTTTTGGTTTTGACCAACCGTGCATAAAAGCGTAAGTTTGTTTTTACGAGTTCATTTTCCACCACATTCTGCACAGCACCACTCTTCCAGCTGAGGTTGCTTACTCAGCTGTGAGATCCCAACTGAGTCCTTTTACTCAGTTGAGGTTGATTTCAAGTGTTAAGTTTTTAGAAAGTTAAAAAATCCTAACTGGTGTATTCCCCCCCCCCCCCCCCCATACACCAGTAACTCGTATCGGGACCATCAAGTGGTATCAGAGCACTGGTTCAAAAGACTGCTGACTTTGTTTCACGAGGTGTGAATTTGAGAATTTTATTTCAGTGGTCAACTGAACAGATCTTTTCACGCTAGTGCATACTTGCTAGTTTTTTTTTGTCCTGTTTTTGTTTGTACAGATGGACGTCAAGGACAAGATCGTAGTCATGTTCTCTGTTGTCAACTTTACATCATGGAGAACTCGAATGAAGAAGATACTTCTGTCAAAGCATCATAGGATGCAACAAGTTCTCACATCTGGACCAATCGTCATACGAGACAGAATACTTCGCACTCCCACAAATCCCAACGATGGAGATGCAGTGGTGGAGTATGTGGAGAAACAGCTAGAAGACTACACTCCGGAGGAGGCCAAAGTGAGCCAGCTGGATATCTGGGCTCAGAGCACAATAATGTCCACGGTTGGACAAGATTATCTGCCCTGGATAGAATAGTGTGAGACTGCAAAAGAGATGTGGGACATCCTGGCCTCGCTAAGTGAAGGAAGCGATGAGACAAAGGAAAATAAGTTCTCGCATGCATGTCAAGATTTCGACAATTTCAGTCTGCGACCTGATGAGACTATCGATCAGCTAGAGCTCTGGTTTATGGACATCATCAGAAGAATCCAGTCCATCCGGAAAGGAAAATACACTCTAAGAGAAATAAATCTCAAAGTGTTGCAAGCTCTACCGGCCGAGTGGGATACTTTCACAAATATCCACGAGAGCCGAGCTGACCTTGGTGAAATGGGAACTAAAAGATTGTTCTCAATCTTGAAAGGGAATGAGTATAAAGTCAACAGAAGGAGGTCGCAGCCCTCAAGTCAGACAAATAGAATTGAGGATGTCGGCTCAGCATCAAAGTCAGTGGCCCTCTGAGCTGACTACTCAAAGTCGAGATCGTCAAGGCCAACTAGATCGGCTGACACGACTGCAAAGGAGCCTAGCAGAGATGAACTGCAACAGAACATTGCAGCGTTGTCAAAGAAGTTAGCCGATATGGATACTCGGTTCGGCAAATATAAACGTTTCTATAAATCAAACCGAACTCGAGACAGTTCGAAGCCAGTCACCAATGGTTGCTTCGAATGCGGCAAGGAAGGACACTTCAAAGCTGACTGCCCAGACCTCTCAAAGAAGGAAGGAGAAGCACTAAGGGCCAAGCAAACTGCAAAGAATAAGGCCATGGTAGCTGAAGAGGCAGTTGACGATATGGACATCTTCACAGACACTGAAGATGAGGATGATCTGACCTCTACCAACAAAGTCATCAGTCCGGATCAATGCCTCATGGCACTTGGAACCGACCAAGATGATATTGAGGTACAATCTAATCCTGCTCGCTTAAAATCTTCCAATTCTTCTAACCTGCAGGAATCTCTGAGCGATGAGTTGGAACCCTCATGGAATGATTTTCAAGAACTCAGTGAGGAACTGCATCAGCAGTTGGTTGAGTTTAAGAGTCTTCAAGCCCAGCTTGCCAAGCTTGAAGATTCCTTAACCGAAAAGGACGATCTGATCAAGAGACAAGCTGAAGAAATTGACCAGCTGAAAAGTCAATTGAGTACAACCAACCAAACTGAGGCTTCAACAGATGAACAGTTGAAGGAACAGATCAAGGCACAGAACGAATAGTTGAACAAGCAAGAGGCTCAGATCGACCAGCTGATGAAGACATCAGATGCCCAGACCGAGCATATAGCCGGTCTTCTCAAGGATCTTCAAACTGAGAAGGACAACCTGACAAAGCTATATCAGTCATTCGAGATCATCGAGAATCTCATCAGATACAGACGGCAAACGGATGATGTGTCTGGACTCGGATACGACGTGGCAAAGGACACTGGAATTCCACCAGCTACCTTCACCAAGGCTGAGGAAGTAATGGTCGCCAAACCTAACACAGTTGAGTCTGCAACTGAACAAACACCCTCACAACCGACAAAGGCAACTGCGGCTGAGAAAGGCAAAGGAGTTGCAGATGGAGCACCAATGAAACAGTCGGTTAAGTCTACAACCGAGGGGGAATGTTCCAAGACTCAACAGAGGAACCGGAGACGTCGGAGTCGCAATCAGAACCGAGCTCAAAATCGACAACATAACCAAGCTCAGAACCGACCGAGCTTCAACCGACATAATCAACAACGGTTCCATCACCATAACAACCAGAGGTTCCAACAGCGTCAACCTATGTGGAACAGTTACGACAGCTATGGTTACTCATGCTACAACATGAATCAACATCCGGGCATAAACAACTATCGTCAATAGCCAGGGAAATGGAATCAGAATCAGCCAAGAAGATTCCACGATGGCGTCCGACCTCACAAACAAACTCAACAGGATAAGAATCGCCATCAAAACAGGGGGAAAGCCTCACCTCCTAAAGCCCAACATGGGAGAAATCCAACTCCTCCCAAGAAACAGAACATCACTACTAACAACAAGCCTAAGGATAACCGAGGTGTTGTTATAGTTGATGATGAAGGAAAAGTAATTTGGAATGATAAATCCATCCGAGTTTACAGGGAAAAGCGACGCACAGTTCCAGCGGGAACTGGTTCTAACCCTCCAGGACCCAACTGAAATTGGGGACCTAAGCGAGTTTCTCTTTGCAGGTACAGGAGAAACAGCTGAGGAAGAAGAAGGCGTCAACAACAATGTGGGTGATGGATAGTGGATGCTCGAAACACATGACAAATCTGAAGGATTTGCTTGGAAGTTTCGTGGAGAAAGAAGGTCCATCAGTTACTTTTGGTGATAACTCAAAAGGTTATACCAGAGGTTACGGTACCCTTGAAACCAATCATGTTTCAATTTCTAATGTCTTTTATGTTGATGGATTGAAGCATAACCTGCTCTCCATCAGCCAATTCTGTGATAATGGTTTCTCTGTCAAGTTTGATGCACAGGGTTGCAGAGTTAAAGATGTCGGATCAAAGCAGGTGATATTGTTGGGAAATCGATCTCCAACAGGGAATGTATACTACGCTGATTGGAACAGCAGCCTCCCTGACACTTGCCTGTTATCAAAGAGCAGTTCGGATGTGAGCTGGCTGTGGCACAAAAGGCTCAACCATCTGAATTTCAAGACGATGAACCGACTCGCCAGACAAGAACATGCAAGAGGCATACCTAACCGGGTGTTTTCAACAACATACATATGCAGTGCATGCCAGCTGGGAAAGCTCGCTAGGTCCTCCTTCCGGTTGAAGACAACTCCTTCAACTGACTGAGTGTTACAGCTGATCCACATGGATCTCTTCGGGCCAGTTACACCAAAAAGCATTAATGGAAATGAATATACTTTGGTTGTAACTGATGACTACTCAAGATATACGTGGACCATCTTCTTGCGCCCCAAAAGTGAGACCCGAGATGAGCTGCCCAAGCTGATGGATCGGATATCGAACCAACAAGAAATGAAGATCATATCCATCCGATCAGATCGTGGAACGGAGTTTCTAAATGAAACCATCATTGAGTATTGCGAAAAGAATGGCATAACCCATCAGACATCAGCTGCACGTACTCCACAACAGAATGGCGTAGCTGAGCGAAGAAATAGAACTCTGAAGGATGCAGCCACATCCATGTTAGCGAGCTCAGCACTGCCTAAGAGATTTTGGGCTGAAGCGATCAACACAGCATGCTACACACAGAATCGATCTCTTCTCACCAAGCGGTTGGGAAAGACGCCCTACGAGCTGTGGAGACGCAGAAAGCCAGATATTTCTTATTTTTGTGTTTTTGGATCTAAGTGTTATATTCACAACAATGGGAAGACTCAGTTGAAAACTTTTGATGCCAAAGCTTCGAAGGGCATATTTCTTGGATATGCAGCTTGGATCAAGGCATATAGAGTTTTCAACAACAGCTCTCGTGTTGTGGAAATAACACCTCATGTTAGTTTTGATGAATCTACCTTTGAGTGCAGGGAACAGGTAAAGGAACAACACGCGGATCCAGCTGTTCTACCAGTTCTCACTAGATCACAAGCACTTCGGGAAAAGAACAGAGCTAAACCTCTAATATGGGCAACTGAGGATGAGTATCCATATTTCTCTGAAGATGAATGTGAAGACCTCGGCTCGTCCCAAGGGGGAACTTCAGCTGATGCCCCTCCAACTACATCAGCATCCGATGCCCAACCGAGCTCAGTTCAAACTATAGTAAATGTTGAGGATCCAGACTCAACAGCTGATCAATCACCAGCACTGAAGACTCCAACTCAGATTTCTGAACAGCCACAGTTGGAAGAAGAAGGAAGACGCAACCGAAGATGGTATGAAGTTCATTCCACTGACGACATCATTGGAGATCCAACCAAGGGTGTGCGCACATGGAGCAGAGTTGCAAATCTAGAATCAACCGAGGAAGAATCCAACTCTTATGTCCAATATGCTGAGGAATTGGCAGTTCTAGAAGAGTTCGAGCAAGCTGGAGATGTTGCCATGATTTCTTTCTTTGTAGCTGATGTTCCAGAACCGAAGAATGTTGGGGAAGCTCTCAACTGTGTGCACTGGACAACAGCCATGCAAGAAGAATTGAATGAGTTTCTACGCAACTGTGTATGGAAGTTGGTAGAAAGACCAAATGGTGTCAAGGTGATTGGATTAAAGTGGATTTTCAAAACAAGAGAGACGCCATTGGATTAATTGTAAGGAATAAAGCAAGGTTGGTAGCTCAAGGATACTGCCAACAAGAAGGAATTGACTTTGAAGATTCCTTTGCACCAGTTGCAAGGCTGGAAGCCATCCGGATCTTTCTAGCTTATGCCGCACATCACAAGTTCAAAGTATATCAGATGGATGTGAAGTGTGCATTCCTCAATGGAGATATAAAAGAAGATGTATATGTTGAACAACCTCCTGGTTTTGAGACTGGAGATGGAAGAGTGTACAAGCTAAAGAAAGCTATCTATGGTCTAAAGCAAACGCCAAGAGCATGGTATGACACTCTTTGTGGATTTCTTCTAGACTCGGGGTTTAAACGAGGTTCAGTTGATAAAACTCTGTTCACCATTAAAGTTGGAGAAGATATACTTGTCGTGCAAATTTATGTCGATGACATCATTTTCGGGTCCAAGTCGGAGGAGCTGTGCAAGAAATTCTCCGATCTTACGAAGGAAAAGTTCGAGATGTCAATGATGGGCGAGATGAATTATTTCCTTGGATTACAAGTGAAGCAGTCACCTAAAGGGATTTTCATCAACCAGTCCAAATATACAAAGGAGCTCATCACCAAGTTCGGATTGCAGACAAGTAAGACAACGAAGATCCCTATGAACACGAACTGGAAGATCGAACCAGGAGCTGAGGGAAAGCTCATTGATGCCAGCCAGTATAGAGGGATCATCGGTTCGCTGCTATACCTGACTGCCAGCCGACCAGACATTTCATACGCAGTTGGAGTGTGTGCTCGTTTTCAAGTCCAACCAAGAGAAGCACACATGTTGGCAGCAAAGAACATCATTAAATATCTGAAGGGAACTGTCAATGTTGGGTTGTGGTACCCAACTGATGACAATATCCAGCTGACTGGATACTCAGATGTCGACCTAGCAGGAGATCGGTTGGACAGGAAGTCTACTTCTGGACACTGTCAGTTCATGGGAAGCAAGCTGGTTTCATGGTTCTCCAAGAAACAAGCGTGTGTTGCTACTTCGACAACCGAGTCAGAGTACATGGCTGCCGGAAGCTGTTGCATGCAAGTATTGTGGCTGAAGCAGCAGCTGAGAGATTATGAAGTCTCAACTGGACAGGTTCCCATTCATTGTGATAGCTCGAGTGCCATAGCTATCTCTCTAAACCCTGTTCACCACTCTCGGACTAAGCATATCGATATTCGTCATCATTTCATCCGAGACCATATTGAGAAGAAAGATGTGTCCATGGAGAAGATCCCAACTGAGATTCAGAGAGCTGACATCTTCACCAAACCTCTTCCTGAAGCCCGGTTCAAGATGCTGTGTGATCTTCTAGGACTCTTGGATCCGAGCTAAAAACTCATCCGAGCTAAAGAGTCATCCGAGCTGATAAGGATTCATCCGAGCTGACGAATCGGATCTCGAATTAAGAGGGAAGCTCAGATGAAGGGGGAATCTCAGATACGAATTGCCAACTGAAGACATCAAACGTCAGCTGAACAGATGAACTTGAGTCAGCTGATGGTATGCTGCAACAATGGAACAGACGTTAGCTGAACAGACGAACTTAAGTCAGCTGATGGTATGCGGCAACTGAGGAGCACAACTGTGGTATACAGCTAATATCAACATCAGCTGACAGGTATCATTTATGACTGAAGGTGTTATGATAATAAATAAGAATGTTTGAAATAAATTCAAACATTCCTGAACATGTCAGCTAGACTAAATAAGCCATCATATCGCATTTAATGTAAAGTCTGGCTGAACATCTATAGCCTTACTTTATAGTGCGACTGGGCTGACACCCTAAACTATTCACCTTCTCACTCGCGCGTGTGGTATATCAGTCAAAATTAACCAACAGTCGCGTAATCTTAGCCGTTAATAGATTCGCGCCATTTAACCCCAGCCGTTGATTTTATCCGAGTCAAAGATTATATAATACGGCAAATCAGGAAGTGATCCTTACCTTCTTTTTTCGTGCATATCTTTACTCTCTATTCATCATCTTTTCAAATGTTGTTTTGCCATTTCCAGTAAAGTCTTTCACTCTTTCTTTGCATATATATCTCATCGAGATGGCGCCCAAGTCAAAAGCTTCTAAGAAGATGGTTTCCTCAGAGCCTGCAACGTTCTAGGAATCGTTCGACATGGTAATGTCGAAGATTCATTTCGAACAGATATTATCCACAGCGGCTCTCTCCTCGCCTGAGCTCGCTCCAATCGCAGCCATCCTCTCCGACCACCATCTGCTTGACTGGGCAGCTCTCTCTCCGGCCCTGTTGCTCAGGAAGCAGATCGTACATTTCTACCGGAATCTGCAACGAGTTGCAAATGACGGGCTTGTCACGATCATCCCGTGCAAGCAACGCCACAGAACCTCCCGGACAGTAGAAGACTCCGTTGTGGAGATAAAGGTGTCAAAGGAGCTAGAGAAGCTCATCCCCAGAAACCGTGAAGCCACAGATGTGGTGGGGAACTTTTCTGACAAGGAAGCTGATGCCTTCCTTCAAACCATTCTTCTTGTTCCCGAACCATTGAAGGGGAGCATGCAAAGGACAAAGTTGAAGCCGGAGCACCGACTTCTTTTCGATGTAATTTGCAAATGCATCTTCGCATATGGTGGAGCCTTCGGGGACATAAGCAGTCCTAAGCTCAAGCAGTAGAAGGCCCTGGAAGAGATGCACTAGGTCGACTGGTTGGGATTTATAGAGAGCCAGCTGCTGATGGAGAAACAGAAAATCTCCGAGATAATAGCTGAGTCTGGACAACTGTTATTGAGTGTCAAGGGGACACTCAACTTCGGGACAAAGATATCAGCCCTCATCCTCCAAGCGACACAGGGTCTGCCGCTGACATGGGAAGGAAGTGAGGACACTCTAGTCAGCAAGCTGTCGCTGTTCCCCTCAGCCAAGAAGGCCAGGGATGTTGTAGAAGCTGTCTACACCCCCAAGGGTGTCCCCAAGCCAGCTGTGGAGTCAGCAGCTCGCCGTCCTTCAAGGACCAAGTCGACGAAGCGCCAGCTGGAAGAGGTAGCTGAGGAGGAAGAAGACGAAGAGGAGGAAGAGGAGGAACCTCTACAGAAGAGGCCAAGGATAAGGATCATCCAGCCAGCGGCTCAACCATCCACAACAAGTCCAGTGGTGGTCAAACCGGCTGAGGCGAAGGAGTTAACCGAATCCAGTCAATCGGTTGACCCAGCTGGGTTTATTCTTCAACCTCGCTAGGAGGACGTGGCTGAGGAGGCAGGTGAAGACGTGGAGGTCCAAGTGGTGGATACCAGCTCCTCCTCAGATGACTCTTCTTCATCTGAGGAGTCCCACGACAGTCGATCTAGAGCTGATGCCAGCCAGATTAACCCACTTGTGACTGAAGAAATCCTCCAGCCAGCCAACTCTCCATCCAAAGAGGATCCAGTTCTCTCAACTGGTCCTCAGTCAGATATTCCGAGCCTCTCGCTCGATGCCAACGTTGTGACCACTTCTTCGGCCAACGTTGATGAAACCATCGAACCCATAACCTACGATATTGACCCCCCTCAGATCGATGAAGAAGCCAACCGCCAGACGATCCTGGCTGAGTATGAAGGAAGACTCAGCTACTGCTTCCGCAAGCTGATTGGTATGTTCCCCGAGGAAACATCGATGCCCATTTTCTCTGTTCTCGGGACGGAACTTCTATACCAGTTCAGTGTCATATTCAGCTACTGGTACGTAAAGGAGGAGACCCTCAGGATTCATGGTTGGGACAGGTTAAAGGTCGAAGAGTCCAACCTGAGGGAGTACTTCGACTAACAGAGCCTGGAGGTGGCTTACAACCAAAAGGTGGCTGTGCTCCGACGACGTCTGGACAAAAGCATCCAAGAAGGGACAGACACCAGGGAGCTGTGCAACAACCCTGAAGCTGTTCACTTTCTTGATGACATGCTCGCCAAGAATGCCTCCTGCATGGACGACGTCGACGCAGCTGATGAGGCGACCAAGAGAGAAGAAGACAAGCTCAAGGCCTACCTCGCCAGCCAATCTACCTTGGTTGTCCCGGAGTCTGCTGCCCAGCCACAACCACCGCTTCTGCCCGGACCCTCCGATCAGCCAGCTCTCTCAACCGACGCCATCTGTGAGCTGATCTCGGAGAGGGTCAACCAGCTGAGGACGGAGATGCTGTCCAAGATCCAGCTGGGCAAGGAGGAAGAAGCTGACAGGATGCAGCAGCTGATGGCTGACAATGCCAGCTTGAAGAATCAGTTGGAAGTCCTCTCATCGTCTCTTCAGCAGAAGCTTGATGACCTCTCTACTTCTTCCAGCTCGGAGGTCTCAGCTCTAAGGAAGGCCGTTCAGAGCCTCAGCTCGGATTTCAACGTGTTCAAGACAGTTGCTGAATTTGACCTCGCAAAGTCCCAGCAGACTCAGGACCAGGAGTGGATGGCTCAGTTCGCCTCTTTCCGAGCTGAGTTCGTCTCCCTCCACAAAGAGGTCTCTGCGACCTTTGCAGCTGTGCAGCGAGCTGAGCAGGAGCGCCAAGACTTGGAGTTGGCGAAGAAGTTGGAAGAGAAGGACATTGTTGATGAGCTGTTCTCCTGTGTTCAATAAGCTGAAGCCAAGTTGACCTCTTTGGATGGCACTATTGCCACCCTTTTGGATGATGCCAAAAAGGGGAAGACAAGGAGCCAGCAGCTGGGGAAGATAAGGAGCCAGTAGCTGTTGCTGGACGAGGGAAAGCTCTCCAGCAAGGAGAAGGAGTGCCAGCTGAAGCTGAAGCTGAAGGGTCGCAGCCCGAACTGGAAGTCTCCCACGACCTCGTAGCCGAGCTCACGGCCGAGCTCGATGCAGAACTTGACGGGATATCTGTTGAAGACTGCATTGAAGCTGCCAAAGCTATGGGGGAGTCAAAGGAGAAGTACTTGAATCCCTCTTGGATCAAGAAGTTCGCTGCCGATCAGGCCAAAAAGGTGGCCAAGTTCTAGAAAGAACTGGCCAAGGTGGAAAAGAGAGTCGACAGGAATAAAGCCAGCCGGAGTGTGCGAAGAATCAACAAGCACCAGATGAAGGCTGAGGCTAGGAAGTCGACGCACCAACTGCAGAAGGACGCTCCGCTCCCGTCTCGATACCCACATGTTGACAAGTGGATGAATGCGGAGTGGAACGATGTCTGGGAACAGTTCAAGCATGAGTTCGTCAATGACTTCTATTACAGGAACGTCTACTCGACTGAAGACCCAAGGCTAGCCTTCAAGGAAGCCCTGTGGGAACTCAGATCTGGAGACCCTGGAATGTTCAGTCAGTTCAAGCGAGCTATGCTGAATGCTCAGCTTGATCCCAACACTGTTCCAGTTCCGAAGATGTGCAGGTACCGCCCTCCGATGATCAAAGGGACGAGCACGCCAAATAGAAATGCGATCTTGGCTGAGGCGAGGCAAGTCTGCAAGGAACACGACGTCAACACTGGGATCGAGTCGGAAGCGAAGAAGGAGATCTTCAACCGTATCTTCAGCAAGTATGGTCAACAGTATTTCTGAGCTGTCAAAGTTTTTGAGCTGATAATGTTTTTGGATGTTGTAGTTTTTGGAGCTACTGTTGTATCTTTCTATGTTTTGCGCTTAACCTTGTAACCTTCAGTTGTAACAAAAACTTCAAAGTATATAATACAATTCACCTTGATGAACAATTCCTCATTGTCCAAGCTCTGAATCACAAAGTCTTTTAAATACCATGTTATAACTGTGCTAACCCTTTGATGTTTTATCTTATAGACTGTCTAGAATTTCAGCTGAAATTTTAGGTCAGTTAGAGAGGATTAGATCAATAGTGGTTTAAAGTTGTAAGTGGTTTTGGCATCATCAAAAAGGGGGAAATTGTTGGGAAATTTATTAGTATAAGTTTTGATGAATTCCAAAACCGGCTGACCCCAACTGAGTAGATGTTGCCAGAACCTATTGTTAGAATTTAGGCTCGCTGTTTGAGCAAAGTTAAGATTTTATCTTTACAGGTCTCCAGCTGAAGATGGCAACAAGGCGTCACTCAGACAGAACATCAGTTGTGAAGAAAGACAACTGAGAGTTCAGTTGTTCAGATGCAAACAAGGGGAAGTTTTCAGAACATCAGTTGAGAAGGAAACCAACTGAGCGTTCATCAGATGAGAAACAGTTGAAAGGAAGAAAACATCATATGAAAAGGAAATCATCTGAGGGTTCAAACACAACTGAGTAAATACAAGGAAGACAACTGAGTGTTCAGTTTCAGAACCTCAGTTATAGAATCCGAACAAGGAGTTCAACTGTTTAAAGTTCAAAGTCAGCTGAGAGCTCGACAGATCGGAACATCAACTGAAGATCCCTCAGATGAAGGCCAAGACTTTCAACCGACAAACCGAAGTTGACTGTCAAAGATTTGAATTTCAAAAGGAAGTCACATGAGGGTTTGACCGTTCAGTCATTACCCCATCTGGCCCAACACAAGGCTGTCTCAGATGGAAAGCAGAAGAGCACAGATGCCATATCGGGAAAGTCTGCAGAGATGAGAGACAAGCCATCGCTTTCAACCGATCAGAGATCAACTGCTCCTCCAACGGCTAGTTGATTCTCTCCGCCTATAAATAGAGGCATTCTCTCATTCGAGAAAACAGAGAAGATATAGACGACGAAATTTCAAGAGCTTTCTCGAGAGAAATCAAAGCAAAAAGCAAATCTGCAAAATCATCATCTAAGAGCATCAGCAGCTGAGAGTTCCAATTTGAGAGAACATTAGTAGCTGAGGGTTCCTAGAGATCGAAACTGTTTTTGATCTTAGGTTGAGTGTTTATTCGTTCAAGCCTTAGATCCAGCTCTCATTCGTGATCGAGCTGTAGTTGGAAATCCTACCCATTCTCACACCCTAAAAAGTGTGCTAGGACCTTACTCTTCCTGTAATTGAGTAGTCAGGTCGTCAAGTACCCGCAAACTTGACTTAGGCTGTTTAGTGCCTGAAAACTAAACTGTAACGGTTGCTCAGCCCGCGTAAGCTGAGTGGAACTGTCCAGAAGAACTTGGACTGAGGTGTGTGGACTCACATCTCCCCGTAGACATAGGAGTTCTCTCCGAACCACATAAATCTTGTGTGTCGTGTTTATTTGTGTTCAGTCTTTATTTTGCATATCTCAACTGACAAACTAACCGCATACAATCTGCATACTTTCACCTCAACAGTTTTGGTTTTGACCAACCGTGCATAAAAGCGTGAGTTTGTTTTTACGAGTTCATTTTCCACCACATTCTGCACAGCACCACTCTTCCAGCTGAGGTTGCTTACTCAGCTGTGAGATCCCAACTGAGTCCTTTTACTCAGTTGAGGTTGATTTCAAGTGTTAAGTTTTTAGAAAGTTAAAAAATCCTAGCTGGTGTATTCCCCCCCCCCCCCCATACACCAGTAACTCGTATCGGGACCATCAAGTGGTATCAGAGCAGTTGTTCAAAAGACTGCTGACTCTGTTTCACGAGGTGTGAATTCGAGAATTTTATTTCAGTGGTCAACTGAACAGATCTTTTCACGCTAGTGCATACTTGCTCGTTTTTTTTGTCCTGTTTTTGTTTGTACAGATGGACGTCAAGGACAAGATCGTAGTCATGTTCTCTGTTGTCAACTATACATCATGGAGAACTCGAATGAAGAAGATACTTCTGTCAAAGCATCATAGGATGCAACAAGTTCTCACATCTGGACCAATCGTCATACGAGACAGAATACTTCGCACTCCCACAAATCCCAACGATGGAGATGCAGTGGTGGAGTATGTGGAGAAACAGCCAGAAGACTACACTCCGGAGGAGGCCAAAGTGAGCCAGCTGGATATCTGGGCTCAGAGCACAATAATGTCCACGGTTGGACAAGATTATCTGCCCTGGATAGAGGAGTGTGAGACTGCAAAAGAGATGTGGGACATCCTGGCCTCGCTAAGTTTTTAGAAAGTTAAAAAATCCTAACTGGTGTATTCCCTCCCCCCCCCATACACCAGTAACTCGTATCGGGACCATCACATATAATACTTTTTTGTAGCGGCGAGTCAACCTTAGAATACAATATTTAATGGGAAAAATTAAGCCACTTACAAGTCTATTGCATGCATATGCTTTTTACACACATGCGGCATGCACGAAAAACCCTAATTCCATCACTATTTGTGACATTTCAAACCCTAGAGCCAAAGCATAAACCCTAATTCCAACTTGCCATCGGCGATTTTTCAAATATGCCAAAATACGTTCGGCCCCTTTACATGTTTACTTTATTATTTCTTAAATATTAAAATAGCATATAAATAAGAAGCGTTGATGGCGACTTTTTCAATTATTCGATGTTAACACTAGAATGCGACTATTTTTCATGTCCATACCTAATTATTTAGATGTCAATTTAAACAAATTTATAGCATTAGTAATTCTGATATACGAGATGTCATAATTAATTACTGAAATTATAATCCGCCGTCAAAATTTTATGAAGGTTTATGTGGGGCCATGATATGATCGTGTAACTAAGAAACTTTGACATCGGCAGATGGCCATATAATACTTTTTTGTAGCGGCGAGTCAACCTTAGAAAACAATATTTAATGGGAAAAATTAAGCCACTTACAAGTCTATTGCATGCATATGCTTTTTACACACATGCCGCACGCACGAAAAACCCTAATTCCATCACTATTTGTGACATTTCAAACCCTAGAGCCAAAGCATAAACCCTAATTCCAACTTGCCATCGGCGATTTTTCAAATATGCCAAAATACATTCGGCCCCTTTACATGTTTACTTTATTATTTCTTAAATATTAAAAAAGCATATAAATAAGAAGCGTTGATGACGACTTTTTCAATTATTCGATGTTAACACTAGATTGCGACTATTTTTCATGTCCATACCTAATTATTTAGATGTCAATTTACACAAATTTATAGCATTAATAATTCTGATATACGGCGTCATAATTAATTACTGAATTTATAATCCGCCGTCCCAATTTTATGAAGGTTTTTGTGGGGCCATGATATGATCGTGTAACTAAGAAACTTTGACATCGGCAGATGGCCATATAATACTTTTTTGTAGCAGCGAGTCAACCTTAGAAAACAATATTTAATGGGAAAAATTAAGCCACTTACAAGTCTATTGCATGCATATGCTTTTTACACACATGCGGCACGCACGAAAAACCCTAATTCTATCACTATTTCTGACATTTCAAACCCTAGGGCCAAAGCCTAAACCCTAATTCCAACTTGCCATCGGCGATTTTTAAAATATGCCAAAATACGTTCGGCCCCTTTACATGTTTACTTTATTATTTCTTAAATATTAAAATAGCATATAAATAAGAAGCGTTGATGACCACTTTTTCAATTATTCGATGTTAACACTAGATTGCGACTATTTTCATGTCCATACCTAATTATTTAGATGTCTATTTAAACAAATTTATAGCATTAATAATTCTGATATACGAGGTCATAATTAATTACTGAAATTATAATCCGCCGTCCCAATTTTATGAAGGTTTATGTGGGGCCATGATATGATCGTGTAACTAAGAAACTTTGACATCGGTAGATGGTCATATAATACTTTTTTGTAGCGGCGAGTCAACCTTAGAAAATAATATTTAATGGGAAAAATTAAGCCACTTACAAATCTATTGCATGCATATGCTTTTTACACACATGCGGCACGCACGAAAAACCCTAATTCCATCACTATTTGTGACATTATAAACCCTAGAGCCAAAGCATAAACCCTAATTCCAACTTGCCTTCGGCGATTTTTCAAATATGCCAAAATACGTTCGGCTCCTTTACATGTTTACTTTATTATTTCTTAAATATTAAAATAGCATATAAATAAGAAGCGTTGATGGCGACTTTTTCAATTATTCGATGTTAACACTAGATTGCGACTATTTTTAATGTCCTTACCTAATTATTTAGATGTCTATTTAAACAAATTTATAGCATTAATAATTCTGATATACGAGGTCATAATTAATTACTGAAATTATAATCCGCCGTCCCATTTTTATGAAGGTTTATGTGGGGCCATTGTCACAACTCCAAATCCCGAGGGACGACAGAAGCCGGGGTGCGACTGGGTTGGATTAAAGAAGCGGGAAAGAAGGGGACTAACTGAACTAAACATACATGGGAGACATCATACATTCTATGTACAAGACTTTATTTACAAAAGGAAGAGTAATTTTCGAAGGATTACTCGACAGAAGGTACTCAAAAGGCATCTAAGTTTAAGTTTACAGCATAAACTACAGAGTTTTACGTAATGTACAGAACATCAAAGTACTTAGAGTTTTGCAGCGGAAAAGTGATTCATACTAACTAAAGTCTTCCTAGACAACTTATTTCAAGCATCGCCGCTTCCATCGCTTCAACCTGCACATTTAGAAAACATATGCAGAGCTAAGTACAAAAGTACTTAGTGGGCACGTTGCCGAAAACATATTCATAAGTATAAATAATCAGGCATCTCATAATCGTAGCACATCGGAGTTTTATTGAAAATGGCCCGTGTCTACTAAACATTTTCTGACTCATTTATATAAATTAGCTTGTACAAGCATTTTTCTAGTATGTTACATTCAAATCTTGACCAATTCTCATTCACCGTGGCTGGTTACCCCTCAACAGGATACCACATACACCACAGGTTACAAAGTGCACTAACTCTGGAAAGCACTTAATAGCTAACTCAGAGCCGATCGTTAGTTAACCTATTTTGATTAACTCATAAATCTGGGAAACACGAATGTTAACTCAGCTTACGAATGTTAACCTATTAAATAAATGGCTTTGCACGCATAAGTTTACGATTTTGAATTCTAAGACTAACGGTCGAATCCGTTTCCGAAAATAAATTACGGAAGTCAGCTAGACGACTACTGTATTTAGGGTTAGCGCGTACGAAAAATTTTTAGTTCGTGAACTTAGAACGGAAAACCGTCTGATTTTTACATTCACGAAATCGCGATACGAACTCGCCCGAGAAAGTTCATTTTTATGATTTTCCGGACGAAACTCGGACTGTGTCGTCCCGAGTTTTTGTCAAAATAAATTTTATAAATTTATTTTTCCGATTAAGTTTTATACGTTAGAATTTTCGGTCGAATCGGATCGCGACGATTTTATGCCTAGCTATGTTTTTCGTCGTTCGATTTCCGTAACGTCGTATCGCGCCGGAAAAGCGCGTATTTTCTTTCTCCCTCGCCATTCCAACCGACCTCTCCTTCTCTTTAAGTTATATTTTTATGTTTTATAATGTTATTTTGAGGACACCTATTGTTATTACTATTGCAACTTTACACCTAATAGGTTTAATACCTTATTATATGTTATAACAATTAAAATCACATCTTCTTCTCCCTCCCTCACACAATTTCGGTAGCCTCCCTCACATACTCTCCCATCTTCATTTCATCATCTCCATTGAAGAACTTCAAGCTTTCTTGAAGAAGAAAATCACAAGTCATCATCCAACCATCCAAACCTAATACTTCTTTTACTAATTATCAAGGTAATCATCTCCTCCAAACTCCTATCCAATTGGAGTCCCCATCTTTTTATTTTTCTTCATGATCGAAAATTAGAGTGATGATTTAGATGTTTTGATCTTGAATTAATGAAATTAGAAGTGTTTGGATGTGAATTCTAGGTTTGAAATTGATTGAAATTTTAGAACCCTAATACTCTATGTATACCGAAATTTTTAAGGCTTGAGTAGGATTTTTTTGGATTTCTTCAATTAATGATAAATTCATGCTTAAGAGGTGCTTAATTAGAGATTAGAACAAAGAGAAATCGAAAGCCCCATGCTTTGATGAAAACCGATTAGGGTTTGAGTTTGGAATTAGGGATTTTTGCATGTTAGTTTGTAATTGGATTGCATTTGATTAATTGTTGTTATAATAGGATGATTAATGAATAAATGGTGTTAATTGGAGAAGAAAATCACCCTCTTATCCTTTGTGACAATACCGAAATTTTTTAAGAATTTTAGGGGTTTTTCATGTGTTTGATTTAATTGATGAATTGATGATGGAATATAGTTGCAAATGGTGTTAGTTGATAATAGGATTTAATTGAGAATTTTCTAAAAATATTTTATGGAATGTAAGAGACGAAGAACTCGTCGTAAGTTGAAATATAGTGTTGGTATGAAATGATTGCATGCATGAAAGTGATTCACGTTAGTTGTTGTTTAATGTCGTAAAATTTGAACGGAATCCGACAACTTTGAAAATTTTATAAGAGACGAACAACTAGACGTAACTAATAACCGAGAAGTCGAATGAGAATTCTAATTTGATATTATTGTCTATGATGGATTTGAGAACAACTTTGTAGTTGACGTCATGAGCTTTCGAGCTAATATAATATGAGCTATAGTGATAGTCGAGAACTTAAGCGCGAATTTGAATAACTTGTTGGTTTAGTACATGTTAGTTGAAAGCCGACGTTTAGAACGTCGTGCTATTGGACGAGTTTTGAGAAGGAGTTCATCACGTACGGGAATACGTGATGACTGCCTTGAGGGTTCAGTTTCTAAAGAAATCGAATTCGAGAGCTTAGAACGAACCTAAGACGTTATACGTCGAATCTATCGAGCAATTAGGGTTATCGTGGCAGTTTTGCGACCCTCGCCGGAAACTGTAATAACTTTTAGCTCGTTTATCGGATTTGCGATCCGTAAATTGGAGCGTAATCTAGACATCCTAAAATTTCCAACAGTATAGGGCTCATCCCCTGTTACCAGATCCCCTGTTTTGGGCAGTCCCCAGAGTCACTGTATTGCGCAGTGAAATTTCAGTTTTATTTCTTCTAAGTTGTTTCGTTCGCAACTTAGTTTCTTTCGATCGTTTAAGCCGTAATAACTAACGAATATCTTCCTACTGACCCTAGAGTCAAGTAAAGGGCCTTGAGTGATAAAACCAGTCGAGATCTTATCTCTTATTCGTTCAAGTAAAGAAGTAGTAAGCGAGAAATTTCATAAGTCATTTAATGAACTAAATCGTAATTTCCCTAAGTTGATTCTTTCCAACTTAGTTTCTTATGATCATTTAAGTCGTATCGAGCTATCGACTACGCTCTCTACTGACCTAAGAGTCGAGTATGAGACCTTTCGAGTTCTAAACGGGATTTGTTCGAGTCTCGTTCCCGTTTAAGTAAAATGAATCTAGTAAGCGTGCAAATGCCTAAAGAATGAAACGACTAAAACTTATTTCGAGTTTCTTTGATCGATTATCTTTTTTCGAATCGATTTTAAGTATTATTATTTTACGTTGAAGGAGGAAGCCAGCTGTAAAGAAAGGACGGAAGATCCAAAGATTGGAAGCTAGTGCTTTTAGTTCTGTATTACGAGGTGGACTTTTATATACAAATAAAACGAGCAATGCTCGGAAAATCTTTCTTTATCGCTTTGATATCTGTGTTTTCAAAGTGATATTATAGCATGAACTGTTTTATGTTTTATATGAGTTCTCTTGTACCTATCTGAGTCAACATTCGTGTTTTCCAAATTTAGAGTTAATCTAACTAGGTTAACTAACGATCGGCTCTGAGTTAGCTGCTAAGTGCTTTCCAGAGTTAGTGCACTTTGTAACCTGTGGTGTATGTGATATCCTGTTGAGGGGTACCAGCCACGGTGAATGAGAATTGATCAAGATTGAACGTAACATACCAGAAAAATGCTTGCAAGCTAATTTGAGAAAAGAATCAGAAAATGTTTAGTAGATGCGGGCCCTTTTTAATAAAAATCCCGGCGTGCTACGATTATGAAATGCCATATTTATCTATACTCATGATTATGATTTCAGCACCGTGCCCACTAAGTACTTTTGTACTTAGCCCTGCATTGTTTTCTAAATGTGCAGGTTGAAGCGACGGTGAGCGGCAACGGTTGAAGTTGAGTTGAAAGGATAGGATGCCTTAGTTAAGACTCTTCCCCTGCAGAACTCTAAGTCTTTACGTACATGTACTTTTGAACAATACACTGTAGTTAAGTCTGTAAATTTGAACTTAGTTTCTTTTGTGTACTCTTGTCGAGTAATCACTCGTGATTAACTCTTTCTTATTTATATTCAAGTCTTGTTCATGGTTTATTTGATGCCTTTCATGTATGTTTAGTCAGTTAGCCCCCTTCTTCCCCGCTTCTTTAATCCAACCCCAGTCGCACCCCGTCTTCTGCCGTCCCTCGGGATTTGGGGCTGTGACAGAAAATCCTTCGATTGTTTATTCGCCTATCACACCAAAATACACGACGATAGAGTGCATGTAACAGAGCCTTGTCCTGGCTAAGTTGCCACCCCGTCTGAGAGCTATGGTACAAACCAGCCATTGTTCTTAATTTGAAGAAAACTTCATTGAATTTTTTCGAATGAGACTATATTAGACGATTGGGATGAGAAAGATGATGCATTTGAGAGTTTATGATTATTATTTATAGATGTGTGGAGCCTATATGAAATGTTTCATTCAACGGCAACGTCGATCCATCCCCTCATTCAAACCTATTCGGTGAAAATTAACCATGTATCGAAATATGGTTATTAGCATTATTAATATTTATATTTTGTCACCACAAACTGTTTATTTATTTATTTATTATAAATCTCTTGTAACTGAAAGGAAGCGACAAGTCAGCAAACACCCACACTAATATGGAATAACTGTTTTTGGGATAGGATGATTAGTAAACTGTCACATCTTTTTTTTTCGAGAAGTTATGTCTTTGTCGATGAACCATTCAGTTCTATAAATACTAATAATTCAACACTTCCCATCTCACTTTGCAGAAAAACTTTATTTCGTGATGGCTGACTTTTACTTTAATCATGAGATTGTATGGGAAATTCATGAGGACGTGGCTCTATTGAATGCATTTCAGCAACGCCTACGAGTTCTGCCCATGCAAAATCGGATCGTTTTCAACAATGAATCGAGCGGGATTTCACGAGAAATTAGTAGGGACTCCCACATGAGCGAAGAGAAAACTGGAGTCGAGATCGTAGAGCAACTTCTAAAACTTCTGGCTCGTCTCCGTATGTTTGAGGCGTTTATCCGTCTTCCTGGAATTACGTCGCATCGGGTTAATCATGTGGTCACCGTCGGTAAGGATGTAATACCCCGATAATTTCTACTGTCTTTAAAAATAAAAGTTAATAATAATTATGGTTTTGCACGCCTAAGATCATGAAATTAAATTAAAGATTTACGGTGAAATCCGTTTCCGAAAATAATTTCCAGAAATCGGGCGAACGACTACTGTATTAGGGTTTTCGCGTCCGATAGATTTTTCGTCCGAAAACTCAGAATTAAAATCCGTCAGGATTTACATTCACTTTTTTCTTTGATACGAGTTCGCCAGAGAAAGTTAGTTTTTATGATTTTTTCGGGCGAATTTTGGACTGTGAAGTCCCGACTTTTTCTCCGATTTTGAAAAACGAATTAGGTTTTCCGAGTACATGAATTATTTCCAATCTAACGGACGAATTAGATTTCGTCGAATTCGTAACTAACTAAGAAAGTATTTCTCGACTTTTTAATCGTCGTTTAAAGTCCGGAAACGAGATATTTCCGTCAAAATTTCGCAAACAAACGGCCCTTAAGCGAGTCACCACCCTAAGGGAGATATTTTTTACTTTATACTATAGAAAATCACCTTGTCATCACCTTCTCTCTCCCTCCCTCCCTCATAACCGAATTTTCCCTCTCTCTCTCTCTCTCTCTCTCTCTCATTCTCTCTCAAATTCCTCCATTAAAACTTCATCTCCAAGCTTTCTCAAGCTCTCAAGTCTTCCATCTACCGATCAATTCCATTTCCGAGTTCGTATTCCGCAAGGTGAGAACTTCGTCTCCAATATGAACCGAACACAATTCCTTTTCCATCATTTTCTTTTTTTCGAAATGTAGAAGATGGAATAGCATGTTGTCCTTTAATCGAATCATGTTCTAGTATGCTTAGAATCGAGTTCTACGGATCGAATCATGAAGAAAATCACTCCCCCATCCCTTAGGTCATTACCGAAATTTTTGATAATTTTAGGGGTTTGATCGTAGCTCGATTTCTTTGGTAAGTGAATGATAGATTAGTGTTCTTCATGATGTTAATTGACTCTATGAATTGATTTAGATTTTTCTAAAAATAAAAGTCGGAACATAAGAGATGAAAAGGGTTGATTCGATATAGTAAACATTATGATATGCTCGATTGATTAATAGAAATGAGATATGCAATGTATGAGGATGATTATATATTTAATTGGACTTTTTCTAAAAATAAAACGAAAAACGTAAGAGACGAAGATGTGTCGATAAGTTAGAGCTCGTTAATGTTTTGATAATATGATTTGCATGTTAGTAATGCTCGTTAGACGATAATCGTTGTTGTAAAATTTGAACGAAAATGGAGAACATAAAATTTATAGTAAGAGACGAAAGCTCGTCAATAAGTCGAGCTTGGATAATGATTTGAGGTTATGACGTACATATTAATGATTCTTGATAGATGATGAATAATATTGTAGAATTGGATCGTTTCCAATGACGTCGGATATTTCGTAAGAGACGAATGAATGAATATAAGTGTTGATAGAAAAGACGAGTAAGCAAAATAATTAGATATTAATGATCATTATTGTTAAATGAACAAGTTTGTAGTTGACGACATGCTCATTCGAGTTATGAAATGATGAGTTATAGTTGTGAACGAGAAGTAGAAATTGAATTGAAGTTGATTGGTATAGTAATTGTGTAGTTTGAAAGACGAAGAATTAACCGTCGTGTTTGTGTCGAGAAATGAAAAGGAGCTCATCACGTATGAGGATACGTGTTGACTGCCTTGGGTCAGTAATTTCGTAGAAAATAAGGTGGAATAACATAAGTCGAGCCTAGGAAGTCGTACATCGAGTTAAAGAACATTAGGGTTAGCCGCGGACAGTTTTGCGACCTTTCACGGAAACTGTCATATCTCCTAGCTCGCTTAACGAAATCGAGATCCGTAAATTGGAGAGTAAACTAGACTTCCGTGGCTTTCTTTTGGTATAGGGTACATCCCCTGTTCTGGGTGAACTTACTGATCTGAACAGTAATTTCCAAAACTTAGATTCTTAAGTTGAATTCTTTTCAACTTGTTTCCTTTTGATCTTATAAGTCGTTGTAAGCAATCGACTCTAGTTTTACCGACTTAAGTGTCGAGTAAGGAACCAAATGAGTTCTAAATGATATGCATTCGAGTCTCATTCCCGTTTAATTAAAAGAATCTAGTTTAGCGTGCAAATGCCTAAAAAGCTTAAAAGACTAATTCGATTTCGTTTTCGATTTCCATTTTCATTTATCGTATCGACGACTTATCAAAGTATGATTATGTACGATGAAGGAGGAAGTCAGCACAAGGATAGGACGGAAGATTGAAGAACGGAAGCTCGATTAGAAGTTCTATAATCTTTAAGGTGGGCTTTTATATACATCAAACAAAATGTGGGTTTTTCCACAAATCGAAAGTGATATTTATAGCTTTGATAACTGTGTTTATCAAAAGTGATTATCATATTATCAGGCATAAACTGTTTTATGTTTTATTGTGAGTTCTCTTGTACCCTTCTGAGTTAGCCAACCTGCTATCTAGAATTATTAGTTAGCCGACCTGTTAACTAAAACGATCGGACTTTGAGTTAGCCGACCTGCTTCCCAAAGTTAGTGTACATAGTAGCCTGTGGTGTATGTGGTATCCTGTTGAGGGGTAGCCAACCACGGTGATTCTTATTGGGCAAGATTGAACGTAACATCTGTCAGAAAAATGCTTGGCCAAGCTAAATTGTGAAAATGAGAAAGAAAATGTTTTAGTAGACACGGGCATTTTAAAAGAAAACCCCGATGTGCTGCAGAGATAAGAATGTCTGATTTATCAATACTTATTATATGTTTTTGGCAAAGTGCTCACTAAGTGCTTTAAGTACTTAGCCATGCATATGTTTTCTAAATGTGCAGGTTGAGCGACGGAAGCGGTGATGGTTGAGTAGGATAGTGATAGGAAAGAAGAACAGAGTCACATTCTACGTTTATTCCGCTGCCGTTTATCTAAGCCTTTTTGTATTATCTTGTATATAACTCTGTAGTCTAAGTTCTGTACTATAACTTAGTTTTCTTTTGGAGAACTATGTCGAGTGGTCCTTCGAGATCAACTCTTTCTTTATCTAATGAAGTCAGGTTCATAGAAGTATTCTTTCTTTTAATGTATGTTTATTTCTTTCATTCCCTTTCTTCCCCGCTTCTTTAATCCAATCCCAGTCGCACCCTGGCTTCTGCCGTCCCTCGGAATTTGGGGATGTGATACAGGAATACTTCATTGCATTGCCTCCGGTAAATTGACCCTCTCTTTTGTCTTAGTGTCTATTTTTTAAACAAACACAATGTAACATTTACGTTCGATTTGTTTATAAGATGGAAGAGCCTCCTATATTCAGGGTATTCTGCCAAGAGGGTCTGTGCAATGAAGACAAGCTTCGTTCCATTTTCAATTCATGCAGTCTTGCTGAAGTTGATTTCGGATGGATTCTCGATGCACAACAGAACTGGGATCGTGGAACAATCCCCCAGTTGTTTAGGGTGTAAGTTATAAAATTATGCTGCATTTGAAATTTAGATAATGTAAAAAGATTTTTTAGTATTGTGCCAGTACTTAGTACCATAACATATACAAATTTTAATATAATATTTTCACTTATTATATTCTAATTTAATATTTTTACTTATTGATATCCACATTTCAATTAATTTTTAATTTATTTGTTGTAGTCAGGCATAAAGAGTTGTCTATCAAGGATTGCGCATTTTAATAATACAGTTTAGGATACTAGTTTGTAAAAAGAAGAAATAGAATAAAGAAATTGTTCAAGTAATTGAATGTTAACATCAACATTTAAAGAACCGAGTTGCAAAAAGAATTAGAATAGAAAAAATTGGACACAAAGGAATGTAAAAATCGTTGTCGTAAAAAGTATTAGAATAAAAATTGAAAGGGATCCACAACGCCGTTTGGTGGTCTACTCCATTCCGGATTGATTAGGGTTTTTGTCGCAGTAAGGCACTTAATTTCGCAATTAAGGAGTTAATATAACGGAGTGACTTAGCTTAGTTTTCTTTTGCAACAAGAGTGGACTACAACTGTGGCTTCGCCGTTTTGTCCGATCCAATTTTGACTTAAACCGGCTTCTTAGGTCGGCCCCAAGACTAAACGGGCAAATTCACAACGGCGGGTCCAAATTCGTGGACACGCGAAAATCGGCCAGCCGGCCAAAATGTAAAGGAAAATAACATCAGAGTGAAGCCAAAATTGCATGTTTTGTGTTCGTATTTCAATAATGAAATCCAATTAAAATGAAAATCGTGTCAAAATATATTTTATATATCAGAGCAATGACACCCCATTTAATTTTCTATTTCTATTTTTTGTTGTAGCAAACCATATAAAGAGGTGTCTATCAAGGATTTTCACTTATTACTTTGTAATCATAATATAAGAACATTGTGGCAAGGATTTGCATTAATATTATTGAATGGACTTAAAAGGGTAAAAAATTGTTAATTTAAAAATGTGAATAAAGAAGTATGAATATAATAGTGGTGCATATAATTCTTTAATGGAGTAAAAAAGAAGGGTGAACGAAAAGTGTGACTATAATACTGTTAATATAAAAATATAAATAAAATTGATTGGAGATTGACGAGCCGTATTCAATTTCTTTTGCAAAAATAATTATATTAATTTTATAAATTATAGCGTCACTTGCAGTTTTATAGACTCTTTAAAATTAATTTTCTTCTTTAAATCAACCCGGTGGAAAGAGATATTTGCTATCAAATTGATTCAATATAATTCTCATTTGAACTCGGGACAATTTATTTGACAATCTAATATATTTTTGTTCTACATCAATTTTGAGTAAAAAGAGATTTAAAAATTATTTGTAAAAATGGAGGAAATACGACAATCGTGTATGTTTGTATATTTAACTAGAAAATACTGCATGGTTGCATGTAATTATCTAATATGATTGGTGCGTTAATAAATTTAAATATTAAGTGATTCGCGGATAACTACAAAATTGGACGTTTTTTTTATTTAAGGATTTCTCTTGGGGGTGCTAATTTTATTTATTATTCATATTAATGGTAATTTACAAATTTTATTAGAGAAAAATTACAAATTAATTTTACAAATTAATTGTAATATTAATGGTAATTTACAATAATGGTAATATTAATGGTAATTTACATTTTTTTTTTACAAATTAATAGTAATATTAATGGTAATTTATAAATTTATTTTATTATTCAATTTATTTGTAATGTTAGATCCTGGTCGTCCCTTAAATGCATTTATATATTATCCTGTCGTTCTAATCTTAGCCGTCCCTTTAATGCATTTATATATGGAACCTTCAACCTAAATTTGCCCAAATTGCAACGGCGCCGACGCGGAGACGATTTCCATCGCTCGCTTGCTCCGACTTCTTCCTTCTTGCTCTTCGTTTGCGCTCCGATCTGCACAAGGTATGCTACTTGGGCTTTGTATTTTAGGATTAATGTACATAGAGAAAGCCTTCAGAGTTCAGAGTAGTTTAGTGACGTATGTTATCGTGAACGAAATTAGGGGAGAAAGCCTTCGGATTATCATAGAGTTTTTCTTATGAATTTGCTTAGGTAAATTATCTATTTATATATGATATTCTGAACTATTATGATATGTCTTGTACTAATCATATCAATTCTGAACTATTTATATATGAATTTGCTTCGGATCGTCGTTTGATTAGGGTTTAGGTTTAGGGATCTTTTGCTTCTACGTCCCAATCATATCAATTTTAATTTATTCGACTTATTATCGAGATCTATTTTAATTTTTTTAAAAATGCACTTTGAACTCTTGAATTGAATAATTCCTTTTTGAGTAAATACTGATTCTTATGAAATAAATGACTGACCATTGCAAATTGTAATTCATCAAACATCCTAATGTAGAATTTGTGTAAATGATTTGTTGTGGTTAGAATTTGTAGTTCGGTAAATGACTGATTCTTATATTTGTTGTAGTTCTGCGTGCCATGGATGTTGAATGCTAGCCAAGCCGTTACGAAAGACTCAAAATCGATATCCCAGTCGACAAGATTTTGATCTGGGATGGAGATGACGAAGATATCCTAATCGATAAGCTGTATGAGCTGCGGGATGAGTTTAACCTTGGCAAACCAGCAGGGATGTACGGTACACTGACGAAAGCGTGGTTGTATGTTAATGTCAACACAGAGCACCCCGAACACTACTTTTTCGTTGACTGCATATGTGAGCTGTGGCGGTTAAGGGAGTACTTTTATAAGTTTGAAGAGTTTCTGGAGTGCCCAGGAATAAGATTCGATGTTAGGAAAAACGATGTGCTCGTCAGACAAGCTTATTTCGAGGCTAACCCACTGAAGGATGTAAGCTCATCCCTTGCTTGTATGATGTATCAGCTAACTCATATTTGTAATTTATTTCATGGTGAAACCCTTTCTATTTTTGCAGGAATGCATGTTTTATAAACAGTTTCGGGGACAGGGGGAGAGTCATTATAAAAAATTGAGGGAGCTATACAGGCGTGGCTTGAATACTGTTGATCTGCAAGAAGTTGTCAAAATGGCAGGGAGCTGTGGATAGTTTACTTTTGTGGCCATGTTGGATTATTAGCTTTGTGCTAGGTTGGTTGGGATGTCCTTACTTTTGTGGCTTTGCCTTTGTTGTTATTAGTATCACCTGAAACTTGAAACTACATCACTTGGTTTGGTGGTGGTGAAACAGCAACGAAATTCGATTAGTAGGTTGCTGTAATTCCAACTGAGTCTCGTGCTCGTCTTCTATATTTTGTTGCTCAATGTATCTTGAATTAAGTAGCCTATGTTGGTTCCATTTCTCCTCGGCAGTGTAATGAAGAAACAACCTATGGTGTCTAATCGAGACTCAATTATAGTGCTAATTTAAATTTTTTGTTATGTTAATTGTTAGTTTAGTGTCTAAATTATTTTAAAACTCAAG
Source organism: Schizonepeta tenuifolia (assembly GCA_029490685.1). NCBI lineage: Eukaryota > Viridiplantae > Streptophyta > Magnoliopsida > Lamiales > Lamiaceae > Schizonepeta > Schizonepeta tenuifolia. The sequence goes on from CM055957.1 coordinate 5,160,126, forward strand.
AATTCTGGCGTATCAAATTATCTGAACCATGCATACATGCATTCATTAAGTAGCCATAAGCCATGCATGAGTAGATGCATGCATGCATGCCTTATTTATTTACTTATTTAAATGTGGCCATATTTGTGCAGGTTTGTCATAAAAGTTTGACTGGTCAAACCATTTACTAATTGCACTCATGTAACAAGTTGTAGACTGTAATTTCTTCCAAGTTTTTGGATGAATTTGAAATTAAAAAAATTATTTTATCGTGTTAAAATAAATGGTTAATTTATTTAAAAGTTTGAATTCGTTGGGTTGGGTCAGGTGGGAAAATATATTCATAGTATCACAATTAATCATCGCTACCCAATTTTAAACAGCCGGCCGATTTCGGAAGATACTAACGTGTGTTAAAATGGACCCTGTCCGATCCTCGCTACTTGACGATGACGAGAATCCTAAACAATCTAGTACGTGTGAGGCCGACCAAAAAAGCCGGTTTAAGTCAAAATTGGATCGGACCATACAAATTGTCAAACCGATCACACAATCACATATTCCTTCGTTGCAAATACAATTTTAGTACAACAAAACACACCTAATATTAATAATCTTGCGAGTGAAAAAGATAAACAACAAAGCTACAACAAAAGTACAAACTGTACAATAATGCGACTGTAATGCCCCAGAAATTATAACTGTCTCTAAAAATGAAGTTAATAATAAAAATGGCTTTGCACGCCTAACTTCATGAATTTGAATTCTAAAACTAACGGTGAAATCCGTTTCCGAAAATAAATTATGGAAGTCAGTTAGATGACTATTGTATTTAGGGTTATCGCGTACGATAACTTTTTAGTTCTAGAACTCAGAACGGAAAACCGTCTGATTTTTACATTCACGAAATTGCGATACGAATTCGCCCGAGAAAGTTCGTTTTTATGATTTTTCCGGACGAAACTCGGACTGTGACGTCCCGAGGTTTTGTCGGAATTTATATTTTTAATATTACTTTCCGAGTAAGTAAAATATATCGGAATTTATGGTCAAGTCGGTTTTTGACGATAATGTGCCGAGATACGTTTTTCGTCTATCGATTTCCGTAACGTCGTATCGCACCGGAAAAACGCGTATTTCTCCTTTTTCCTCCCCCCATAGCCGACCTCTCTCTCTCTCTCATAGCTTGATATTTTGATTCTATATAGTATTTTACTTTATGAGTCACCATTTGGATACTTTTAATTATTGGACACCTTGCATGTAGTTGTAGGATATTTGTTACATTAACATTAGTCATCAACCTCTCCAACTCTCCCTCTCTTGCGCCACATACACACACATACTATACACTTCATTTTCTTTCTTTCACCATTGAAGAAAGCTTCAAGCTTTGGACAAGAGAAGTTTCACAAGTTCATCATCCAACTATCTAATCCTATTTCTTCTTTCATTAAAGCTTAAGGTAATCATCTCCTCTACACTTCCATCCAATTAGATTTCATCTTCCTCTATTTTTGTTAATACCGATTTCTAGTAGTGGTGTTAGGATGATGATTTGAGTTAATTCCTTGTAATTAGATGGTTAATAATTGATTCCCTATGGTTAAAATTGAAAGAAATTAAGAACCCTAATTTCTTCTTGGTGACTGAAAATTAGGGGTTTAGGTTAGGATGGATTAATTCTAAAATTGATTACATAATTGAGCTTGGGAGATGATTAATTGAGGATAAGTGAAAGAACAAATGATGAATGCCGATTTTTAGGGCTTAGGGTTTCACTTGGATTTCTTAATTGATGTTGTAGTAGTATTGATCTTTGATTAAATGATGTTGTAGTAGTTTGAGAATGATATTAATGGAGCTAATTGATGAGGAAAAAACACTTCCCTAATTATCTAGTAATTACCGATTTTTATGAGGAAATTGGGGGTTTCATATAACTTGTTTTAGTAGATGATATAATGATGAATTAATGCTTCTTATGATGTTAGTTGATAATAGAAATTATTTGGAATTAATCTAAAATTATTATCGAATTTATAAGAGACAAAGAATCCCAATTAAGTTGAAATTGGTTAATGATATGAGGTGATGATATAGATAATAATGAATCTCGATAGATGAGGATTGATGACGTAGAATTTGATCGAAATCCGATAACTTTGGAAAATCCGTAAGAGACGAACAAATATACATAATTAATGATAGGAAAGTCGAGTAGGAAAGATATTTGGTTATTAATGATCTTTAATGTTGATGGAACGAAATTGTAGTTGACAGCGTGTTAATCCGAGCTATAAAATATTGAGTTTATGATATAATCGAGAAGTTAGGACGAGAAATGATAACTTGTTTGGTATAGTAATTGTTTAGTTGAAACGACGAGGTTTTGATTGTCGTGGTTATAGACGAGAAATGGAAAGGAGTTCTTCACGTACGAGAGTACGTGTTGACTGCCTTGACGTGATAATTTCGTGAGAATGTAGGTTCGATAACTTAGAACGAACCTAGAAAGTCATACGTCGATTCTATCGAACAATTAGGGTTAACCTCGGCAGTTTTGCGACCCTTTCCGGAAACTGTAATATCTCTTAGCTCGTTTATCGGATTTGAGATCCGTAAATTGGAGCACAAACTAGACTTCCATGGCTTTCTAACGGTATAGGGCACCTCCCCTGTTTCGAGATACTCTGTTCTGGGCAGTCCCCAGAACTACTGCATTGCGCAGTGAATTTTCAGAATCTATTTTCCTAAGTTGTTTTCTTCTCAACTTAGTTTCTTTCGATCTTTTAAGTCGTAATGAGTTAACGACTATTTATTCTACTGACCTAAGAGTCAAGTACAGAGTTTGAGTGTCAAAATGAGATATGATCGTATCTCGTTTCCGATTAAATAAAAGAAATTAGTTAAGCGTGCAAATGCCTAAAAGTTGAAACGTAAAAGACTAAATCGAACTTGTTTTCGATTTCCATTTTCTTTTGTCGTCTCAACGACTTATCGAGATTATGTTTCATGTTCGATGAAGGACGAAGTCAGTACAAGGAAAGGACGGAAGACTAAAGAGGAGAAGCTTGTTATTTAGTTCTGTAAAGCTAAGGTGGGCTTTTATCTATAACAAATAAAATGTGGGTTTCTCCACAACTCGAAAGTGAGCTTTATCAGCTTTGATAACTGTGTTTTCAAAGTGATATCAGGCATAAATGAAGTGTTTTATGTTTATGTGAGTTCTCTTGTACCATCTGAGTTAGCCGTCGTGCTTTCCAGAATTGTATGTTAACCATTTAGGTGTTAACTACTTAACGATCGACTCTGAGTTAGTCAATTTGGTGCTTTCTAGAGTTAGTTGCACTGTAGCCTGTGGTGTATGTGGTATCCTGTTGTGGGGTAACCAACCACGGTGATAATGACTGGTCAAGATTTGAACGTAACATCTGTGAAAAATGCTCGCGCGAGCTACTTGTTGAATGAGATAAAAATGTTTAATAGGCACGGGCTCTTTTAAATGAAAACCCCGTTGCGCTATAAAAATGAGATGCCTGTTTATCTATACTATGATTATGTTTTCGGCAACGTGCCCACTAAGTACTATCGTACTTACCCCTGCATATGTTTCTAAATGTGCGGGTTGAAGTGACGAGAGCGGAGGAGGTTGAGTTAGAAGTTGAAGTCGTCTTTAGGAGAAGACTTGTATTATGTCTCACTTTTTCCGCTGCCAAACTCTAGACGTTTGAAACACTTTTGATGTTATGTAATTATATCACTGTAGTCTAAGTTCTATTAATAACTTAGATTTCTTTTTGAATACTTTGTCGAGTGATCTTCCGAGATCAACTCTTTTCTTATATATATTATAATCGAGGTCTTGTTCATAAAAATTATGTAGTCGTGTATGTATGTTTATTCAGTCAGTCCCTTTCTTCCCCGCTTCTTTAATCCAATCCCGGTCGCACCCCGGCTTCTGCCGTCCCTCGGGATTTGGGGATGTGACAGAGTGGTATCAGAGCAGTGGTTCCTGCTCTGGTCATGAGTCATTTCCCTAGTATGAGTCATTCCTTCTAGTGATACCACAGAGTGGTATCAGAGCAATCGTTTCTGCTCTGCATACGAGTCTTTCTTTCGAGTCACGAGATAGAGTACTTGTATGTACTCTAGATCAGTAAAGTTAAGAGCTAGAGTTATGACATTAAGGATTAGAGTATAGATGACAACTCAACCTCCCGCTACGTCGACTCAACGAGGAAAGAAAGAAAGGAAAGAGTTTTCAGTAATGTAATTTCTTTTAAAAGAAATTTTTTGAATGAGTATTCAACGAGAATGAAAATGAGAATGAGAATGAAATTTATGTGCCAAGAATAAGAATTATTTTGCAAGTATATATTTATGCTTTGCTTGTTATGTGATTATGTGATAGTACGAGTACTATCTTACGTGAAATTATTTGCGCAATATTTTCTATTATTTTTTAAAGATACCTTGGCACGAGAATCTAGAATGATTCTAGGGATTTTTCCCGGTTCAATAAGAACGTAGACTTGAAATCTAAGGTCTTTTTCTGAACCCTCGAGAACTTAGACGTTTTAAGAAACGTTTTATCAAATGATTTCGAAAGGAGATCGTGAAACGAGAACGACTCCTTCAGGCGAATGTCACGTGCGTGTAGTGACATGAGCAAGACTCAGCAAAGTTGAATCTTGTTTTTATACTTAGGAGCCGGTAATAATTTCCTTCGAGGAAATGAGATGAATAATGACGGGACGAATTAACTTGGTGTCAAGTGAACGAAAGAAACGAGTAGACGTACGAGAAATGTTGGCTTCAGACCAAGAAAGGTATGATCGAGACGAAGAGGATAAAATAAAGAGAATCAAAGACAACGGAAATAAATGAATGTTACTTACGCATAAGTAACAAGAACAACGTCGTTCACATTACGTTGTTTCGTGTCGCTTCGTTTCGTTTTAGCGGAGTTCTCTTCATTCGAACTTCGAGAAGAAAAATGCTTTATTATTGAGAATCGAGCACGAGGCTTGATTAAATTTTTTCCAACAATCGATCGTATCCAACGACGATTGGAACTTATGTCCTAAAAGTTGTTCCCTAATTAATATTCCACTTTCCTTTGGAATTTATTTCTATACTTCGTTTTTAAACGAGAATTTCGATGAGTACGTGCATCAAGTGTCGTAAAATGACAAGTCTTTTGAGAATGAATGTTACTTTTTGAAGGAGTAACATGAACAAAGTGGACGCACTTTGTTTTTAATTAGTGAGAATCGATAAGAAATTCCTTCGGGGAAGGAAGTTTATGAGAGAAATCAGGAAGGAATAAAATAAATAATAGGATAACGAATGGGAATAAAATCTTGAAATTTTATTTCTATATATTGATGTTTGAGTGCAATTTCTTGAATTGCTAGATGTTATGATAAGTGGTTGTTTAAGTTATGATATTACAATTGAATAAGGAATGTTCATTTTGTAATCTAAGTATTTCATTAAGATAAGTTATTTTTTATCCTACCCGTTACTGATCCGTGTTTCCTTAAAACTTTTGTAGGATGGTTTCTAGTAGTGACATGACTCAAGAGAGTCAATCCCAACCACAGCGTACCTTAGCAGACCTTTTACAGGACGCTTATCACATTTATGAGGCAGATTACGGTATGGAGGATGTGGGGCAGATAGTGAGCAATTTCTCATCAGTTTATTTTTCAGTACGGCACTTTATCCCGGAGAGTCAGGCGATATCCGACCTGATTGTGCATCTACCGGACGAGTGGCGCGGTTGGGCGCACCGCGTGGCGTGGTATTTTCTTGGGATTTTCGGCGACGACACCAAGCCGACGGGCAACTACACGGGATTCGCCCTATATATACACGGGCGATTCTTTGACAGCAGATTCATGCTTCCAGTTTCTTTTGAGCCGCATCTCCCCTACAGTCACTTCCCAGCAGATACCGAGCAAGAGCACCTAGACTTGGACCCAGAGTTTTCCGCTTTGTTGGAGATACCACCAGACTTTATACTAAGTGAGGAGTCTGACGCGGAGTCAGAGCAGTTAGAGGTAGACGAGGAGCTTGTAGTTACACCAGAGTTGCCACCAGTTCATACACAGATCGAGGAGTTGATTCCAGGGCCAGGATTAGTAGAGGTTGATGCAGAGACAGCTGCTTTGTTAGGATTATCTTCACCGTTTATACCTGACGTTTGTGTTAGAGTCAGAGGACCTTTAGAGACAGGACTGTTTCAGGCAGAGTCAGAGTACCGAGGGATTGACGTAGAGCTTGCCACCATATTAGAGCTACCATCTCCATTGACACCGCTTGAGGAGATTTGTGCGAAGTGGGACGTAGTCAGAGGTCAGTTAGAGGCGGGACCATCCAGAGTCCGTTCTAGGGAGGAGTACGAGTCGGGTTTAGGTTCTGGTTCTGTTCCAGAGCACCTTCTTCCTCTGAAGAAGCGTGCAGTAGAGACTAGTGAGGACTACCTTGTTTCAGACTTAGAGGAGGACCCAGACAAAGATCCTGAGGAGGACCCGGACGAGGATCCTGAGGAGGAGGACCCGGACGAGGATCCGGAAGAGGACCCGGAGGAGGACCCAGAGGAGGACTCTTAGGGTTTTTACAGGCCGTAGAGGGTAGTTCCGACTCGACTGTAGTCTGTTGAGTAGAGTGTCGTAGACGCGTGTTAATATCAGTAGTAGTAGTAGTTTCTTTTGCCCTGTACATAGTCGGATCAATAACTAGTTTTGTAGTACTCTAACGGATATGAAATTTTATGAATCGTTTCCGTTCTAGTACTTCCAGTAGATACGGAGATGCAACCTGTTAGTGCACCCGGTGAATAGTAGGCAGTCAGCCTAGTTTAGACTAGTAGTAGTCTAACTTTTTGTATAAGTCCTCGTTGGAGGCAGAATTAATATTCTTTTTGATGTATATATATATACATGACCCATGAGAGGGTTTTTAATCACCAGAAAATTTCCTATGAATCGAGTAATGAAACCTGAATGTCAAATAAACTCGTGTAACGAGAATTGAGTTTAACTTGAGAGGTTAAAAGATTAATGAATTAATATCAAAATTATGTTCGATTTTCTTTCTACGAGCTTGTTTAAGTTGGAAAGAGGGTTAGTAAGTAAGCGAATGATTAAGGAAAGGGGCTAATGAGAATTTTTGTTACCTATAGCTTAAGGAAAAATGCCGCCAAGAAACGTTAACAACAGAAGGGGACCTGGTAGGCCTCGTGGACGTGGAAGACGTCAGCCAGAGGATGAAAGGGAATAGGATCAGGAACATCATGATACCCCACCACCACCACCCTCACCACCACCTCCACCACCACCCCGTAGGGATATTGAGGACCTCTTCCTCAAGAGAAACCCCCCGATGTTCAGTGGAACGGGCAGCCCTAACGATGCTGAGCTATGGGTGCGGTCTACTGAGAAAATCTTCAAACTCCTCAGATGTACTGATCAGGAGCGACTACTATGTGTTGCATTCCAACTGACGGGATCAGCGGACTACTGGTGGGAGGCCAGACAGAAAGTGATACCCGCGGAGCGTCTAGCTCGTTTTACGTGGGAAGAGTTCAAGGAAGCCCTGTTTGACAAATATGTACCCAAGACGTATAGAGCTCAGAAGGAGGCTAAGTTCTATAATCTAAAACAGGGAAAACTGACGGTAACTGAGTACGACGCTAAGTTCTGTGAGCTTTCTAGGTATGCACCTTCGCAAGTCGATACCGAGGAAAAGATATCGAAGAAGTTCCAAGGGGGACTACGACATGAGTTGGGAATTGCCTTAGCTAGCCATGGAGGACTAAGCTATACTGATATTTTAGGAAGAGCTTTAGAAATGGAGGCCGTTGTGCCTGATGGGAAGAAAATCATAACAACCACACCAGCTCCAACACAGAACCAGAACAGAGGCTATTATAACAACAATAATAGCAATTTCCAGGGAAAACGAAAATGGGATGGAGGTAATCGCAGTGGTAACAACCAGAACTACAATCAGAATCAGGGGAATCAGAGGAATAATAATTAGCAAGGCTATCAGCAGCCTGGTCAGAACAACAACAAGAGACCATGGCAAGGAAACAACCAGTCGGGGTTGTACCTTTAAGAAAATAGGCAGAATGGATCAGGGAGAGGTAACGGTCAACAGAATCAGCCGCAGGGGTAGCAGAGGAACACCAACCAGGGAGGAAATAACCCAGGGAGGGTTAACGTGCCTGTTTGCTCTAAATGTAACAAGGCGCATTTTGGTGTTTGTCAAATCGACACCACCAACTGTTTTAACTGCGGGCAAAAAGGGCATATGAAGAAGGACTGCCCTAAACCACTTCAGGCAGTACCTTTGAGGGCTATACAAGCGCAGACACAACCACAACAACCAATCAATCAGCAGCAATTCCAGCAGTACGCACAGCAACAACAAAATGCGAGAGGATGCGCTATCAAACAGGGTGGCCAACACAAGGGAAAAGGCAATCTCGCAGGTATGGGTAAACTTCACAACATCCCTATTAAGATACTGTTTGATACCGGCGCATCGCATTCTTTTATTGCTGGCTCGTGTGCTGATAACTTAGACATCAGACCTGTAAGAGCTGCACACCCTATGAGAGTAGCTACACCTTCAGGAGAGATCACTACTTCTACTCATGTTTGCTCTAACCTAGATTTAGAAATCGAAACTCTAAAGGTTAAAGCGAACAACTTAAATGTTATGATAATGTGGAACGTAGATATAATCTTAGGAATGGATTGGTTGTCAGAGAATTACGCTACGATTCTCTGCAACGAGAGAAAAATCTCTTTTCAACCGCCGGGTAGAGAACCAACCAAATTCCACGGAATTTCAATGGGTAGAGGTGTACCAATAATTTCAGCGCTACAAGCCACGAAATTGATGAAGAAGAAAGGTACCACAACTTATCTTGTGTACCTAGTCGGAGAACCAGGAGCAAAGAAGACCATTCAGGATGTGAAGGTTGTAAACGAGTATGAGGACGTATTCCCAGAAGTTTTGCTAGGATTGTCGCCAGATCGTCACGTGGACTTTACGATCGACTTAGAGCCAGGAGCAGCACCCAAATCCAAAGCCCCATATAGGATGGCACCGAAAGAGCTAGAGGAACTAAAAATCCAGTTACAGGAATTGTTAGACCTTGGTTTCATCAGACCAAGTGTCTCACCTTGGGGAGCACCAGTTTTGTTTGTTAGGAAGAAGGACGGTTCGATGAGAATGTGTATAGATTATAGAGAGCTGAACAAGATCACACTCAAGAACAAATATTCTTTGCCAAGGATAGAGGATCTTTTCGACCAGCTCAAGGGTGCAGGAGTCTTCTCCAAGATAGATTTAAGGTCAAGGTACCATCAGCTGAAAATCAAACCCGAGGACGTACCTAAAACCGCCTTTAGAACCCGTTATGGCCATTACGAATTCCTAGTAATGCCATTTGGATTAACCAATGCCCCCGCAGTATTCATGGACCTCATGAATAGAATTTTCCACCCATACTTAGTCAAATTCGTCTTAGTATTCATCGACGACATTCTCATTTACTCCAAAAATGAGAAAGAGCACGAAGAACATCTACAGATAGTGTTGGAAACACTTAGAGCCGAGAAACTCTACGCCAAATTCAGTAAATGCGAATTTTGGCTGAAGGAAGTAATGTTCCTAGGTCATATAGTGTCGGCTGAAGGAATCAAGATGGATCCTGCCAAGGTAGAGGCAGTGCACAACTGGAAGTCACCTACGAGTTAGAATGAAATTAGAAGTTTCTTGGGTTTAGTCGGTTATTACAGAAGGTTTATTGAGGGATTCTCTACGATCGCCAGGCCGATGATGCAGTTACTTCGGAAGGAAACAAAATTTAAATGGACAGACGAGTGTGAAAAGAGTTTCCAAACACTCAAGGAGAAATTAACCACAGCACCAGTATTAGCTCTTCCAGACTCAAACAAAGAATATGTGGTTTACACTGATGCCTCGAAAAATGGATTAGGTTGTGTATTGATGCAAGATGGACGAGTAATAGCTTATGCTTCACGACAACTTTGACCTCACAAAGTTGAATACCCAACCCACGACTTAGAACTGGCAGCCGTGGTGCATGCATTAAAGATTTGGAGACACCATCTCTATGGTGTAAGGGTGGAGATTTTCACAGATCACAAGAGCCTGAAGTACTTCTTCGAGCAGAAGGAACTGAATATGAGACAACGAAGGTGGCTTGAATTGGTTAAGGATTACGATTGCAAAATTAGCTACCATCCAGGAAAGGCGAATGTAGTAGCAGACGCGCTGAGTCGCAAGGCTCCAACAAAATTAGGATGCCTCTTTGTAGAGGAAGAAACCTTAGTACGAGAGTTTGAAAAGATGGATATCGAGGTACTCGATACACCAGCAACGATAACAAGTCTGATAGCGGCATTAGAAGCTACACCAGATTTACGAGAGAGAATTATCAGTGCCCAGAGGAAGGACGAGTCGATGGAGAAACTTCGACTAAAGATAAAGACGGAGAAACCAGATGGATATTCCGAAGCACCAGACAATGCAATCCTCTATGAAGGTAGAATTTGTATCCCTAACGACGATAATGAACTGAAGAATGACATTATGAGTGAGGCTCACCTTACACCGTATACAGCACACCCAGGGAGCACAAAGATGTATCAGGATTTGAGGAGGAACTTCTGGTGGAATGGACTAAAACGAGATGTTGCCTCGTTTGTAGAAAGATGTTTGGCATGTCAGCAGGTTAAGGCTTTACACAGATGACCGTATGGATTGCTGCAGCCATTAGATATACCAGAGTGGAAATGGGACGGCATAGCTATAGACTTCGTCACAGGCTTGCCTAAGTCAAGGAGGGGAAACACAGCCATTTGGGTGATTATCGACAGACTCACAAAATCAGCTCACTTCTTACCGATTAAGACTACGTATGGATCGGAAAGATTAGCTCAGTTGTATGTTAAAGAGATTGTACGTCTGCATGGAGTACCGAAGGTCATAATATTAGATAGAGACGCTAAATTCACCTCGAGATTTTGGGTCACTATGCAGAAAGAATTGGGAACCGAGCTTAACTTCGGTACGGCATTTCACCCTCAGACAGATGGACAGTCAGAGAGGACAATTCAGATACTAGTTGATATGTTAAGGACAGTGGTATTGGATCGAGGCGCGAATTGGGAAGAAATTTTACACTTGGTCGAATTCGCTTACAACAACAGCTATCAGGCTACGATAGGAATGGCACCGTACGAGGCTTTGTATGGAAGGAAATGCAGATCACCACTTTATTGGGATGAAGTGGGTGAGAGAAAGAACCTATGCCCAGATGCAGTAAATGAGATTATTGATATAGTTCGGCAGATACGAGATAGAATGAAAGAAGCCCAGAGCCGACAGAAATCCTACGCCGATGATTGTCGAACCAACCTTAGTTTTGAAGTAGGTGATAAGGTTTTCCTTAAGATCTCACCGTCTAAAGGAATCATTAGATTCGGTGTTAAGGGTAAACTAAGACCCAGGTTCATAGGACCTTACGAAATCCTCGAGAAAATAGGACCTGTTGCTTATAGATTGGCCTTACCGCCAAGTCTAGGAAGTGTCCACAACGTGTTTCACGTTTCTTAGTTGAGAAAATACGTCTATGATCCTAAGCACGTTATAAGTCAGCAAGACGTTGTTCTTGAATCTGACTTAAGTTATGAAGAGAAGCCGATATTGATTGTGGATAGAAAAGTTTAAGAGTTACGAACCAAATCGATACCAATCGTGAAAGTGCTAAGGAATCACCACGGGCAGGAAGAAGCCACGTGGGAGCTCGAGGAGAAGATGAAGGGGAGATATCCTCATCTTTTTGCTGAAGGTATGCAAATTTCGGGACGAATTTTTTTCCAAGGGGGGTAGGATGTAATACCCCGGAAATTATAATTGTCTCTAAAAATGAAGTTAATAATAAAAATGACTTTGCACGCCTAAATTCATGAATTTGAATTCTAAAACTAACGGTGAAATCCGTTTCCAAAAATAAATTACGGAAGTCAGTTAGATGATTACTGTATTTAGGGTTATCGCGTACGATAACTTTTTAGTTCTAGAACTCAGAACGGAAAACCATCTGATTTTTACATTCACGAAATTGCGATACGAATTCGCCAGAGAAAGTTCATTTTTATGATTTTTCCGGACGAAACTCGGACTATGACGTCCTGAGATTTTGTCGGAATTTATATTTTTAATATTACTTTCCGAGTAAGTAAAATATATCGGAATTTATAGTCAAGTCGGTTTTTGACGATAATGTGCCGAGATACGTTTTTCGTCTATCGATTTCCGTAACGTCGTATCGCGCCGGAAAAACGCGTATTTCTCCTTTTTCCTCCCCCCATAGCTGACCTCTCTCTCTCATAGCTTAATATTTTGATTCTATATAGTATTTTACTCTATGAGTCACCATTTGGATACTTTTAATTATTGGACACCTTGCATGTAGTTGTAGGATATTTCTTACATTAACATTAGTCATCAACCTCTCCAACTCTCCCTCTCTTGCGCCACACACACACACATACTATACACTTCATTTTCTTTCTTTCACCATTGAAGAAAGCTTCAAGCTTTGGACAAGGGAAGTTTCACAAGTTCATCATCGAACCATCTAATCCTATTTCTTCTTTCATTAAAGCTTAAGGTAATTATCTCCTCTACACTTCCATCCAATTAGATTTCATCTTCCTCTATTTTTGTTAATACCGATTTCTAGTAGTGGTGTTAGGATGATGATTTGAGTTAATTCCTTGTAATTAGATGGTTAATAATTGATTCCCTATGGTTAAAATTGAAAGAAATTAAGAACCCTAATTTCTTCTTGGTAGATGATATAATGATGAATATAATGCTTCTTATGATGTTAGTTGATAATAGAAATTATTTGGAATTAATCTAAAATTATTATAGAATTTATAAGAGACAAAGAATCCCAATTAAGTTGAAATTGGTTAATGATATGAGGTGATGATATAGATAATAATGAATCTCGATAGATGAGGATTGATGACGTAGAATTTGATCGAAATCCGATAACTTTGGAAAATCCGTAAGAGACGAACAAATATACGTAATTAATGATAGGAAAGTCGAGTAGGAAAGATATTTGGTTATTAATGATCTTTAATGTTGATGGAACGAAATTGTAGTTGACAGCGTGTTAATCCGAGCTATAAAATATTGAGTTTATGATATAATCGAGAAGTTAGGACGAGAAATGATAACTTGTTTGGTATAGTAATTGTTTAGTTGAAACGACGAGGTTTTGATCGTCGTGGTTATAGACGAGAAATGGAAAGGAGTTCTTCACGTACGAGAGTACGTGTTGACTGCCTTGACGTGATAATTTCGTGAGAATGTAGGTTCGATAACTTAGAACGAACCTAGAAAGTCATATGTCGATTCTATCGAACAATTAGGGTTAACCTCGGCAGTTTTGCGACCCTTTCCGGAAACTGTAATATCTCTTAGCTCGTTTATCGGATTTGAGATCCGTAAATTGGAGCGTAAACTAGACTTCCATGGCTTTCTAACGGTATAGGGAACTTCCCCTGTTTCCAGATACTCTGTTCTGGGCAGTCCCCAGAACTACTGCATTGCGCAGTGAATTTTCAGAATCTATTTTCCTAAGTTGTTTTCTTCTCAACTTAGTTTCTTTCGATCTTTTAAGTCGTAATGAGTTAACGGCTATTTATTCTACTGACCTAAGAGTCAAGTACAGAGTTTGAGTGTCAAAACGAGATATGATCGTATCTCGTTTCCAATTAAATAAAAGAAATTAGTTAAGCGTGCAAATGCCTAAAAGTTGAAACGTAAAAGACTAAATCGAACTTGTTTTTGATTTCCATTTTATTTTGTCGTCTCAACGACTTATCGAGATTATGTTTCATGTTCGATGAAGGACGAAGTCAGTACAAGGAAAGGACGGAAGACTAAAGAGGAGAAGCTTGTTATTTAGTTCTGTAAAGCTAAGGTGGGCTTTTATCTATAACAAATAAAATGTGGGTTTCTCCACAACTCGAAAGTGAGCTTTATCAGCTTTGATAACTGTGTTTTCAAAGTGATATTAGGCATAAATGAAGTTTTTTATGTTTATGTGAGTTCTCTTGTACCATCTGAGTTAGCCGTCGTGCTTTCCAGAATTGTATGTTAACCATTTAGGTGTTAACTACTTAACGATCGGCTCTGAGTTAGTCAATTAGGTGCTTTTCAGAGTTAGTGCACTGTAGCCTGTGGTGTATGTGGTATCCTGTTGAGGGGTAACCAGCCACGGTGATAATGACTGGTCAAGATTTGAACGTAACATCTGTGGAAAATGCTCGCACGAGCTACTTTTTGAATGAGATAAAAATGTTTAATAGGCACGGGCTCTTTTAAATGAAAACCCCGTTGCGCTATAAAAATGAGATGCCTGTTTATCTATACTATGATTATGTTTTTGGCAACGTGCTCACTAAGTACTATCGTACTTAGCCCTGCATATGTTTCTAAATGTGCAGGTTGAAGCGACGAGAGCGGAGGAGGGTTGAGTTAGGAGTTGAAGTCGTCTTTAGGAGAAGACTTGTATTATGTCTCACTTTTTCCGCTGCCAAACTCTAGACGTTTGAAACACTTTTGATGTTATGTAATTATATCACTGTAGTCTAAGTTCTGTTAATAACTTAGATTTCTTTTTGAATACTTTGTCGAGTGATCTTCCGAGATCAACTCTTTTCTTATATATATTATAATCAAGGTCTTGTTCATAGAAATTATGTAGTCGTGTATGTATGTTTATTCAGTCAATCCCTTTCTTCCCCACTTCCTTAATCCAATCCCGGTCGCACCTCGGCTTCTGCCGTCCCTCGGGATTTGGGGTTGTGACAGCGACTGAAATCCTAATAATACAATTCTTGCGAGTACGAGGCTAAACATGGACTTTTCATACGCTGCTGCACGTTGCACCACGCATCTCTTTCACATACCTCCGCCTTATAATCACACCTACCTTCTATAATCCGAACCTCCGCTCTGACAATGGTTATACCACCACACATCTCTTTCAGCTTCAGTGTAAAATAACAGCTTCAACCAATCATAAAAAGGCTCCGTTGTGTTTTCATACACTGCTGCAAGTGGCACCTCCTGTGTGACCAAAACAATACTTATTGATAAATGATTTATGTTAAAAATTAGCCTCTAAGTTTTTACTAATTAAAGATCGTACCTTCTTAATATTCTTCCACGCAGCTTTCGTCAAATATGTCACCTTACCCGTGTTAACGTCGTAGACAGATTCGGGATGCCCAAGCATATAGCTCCAAGTCCAGAAGCGATTTCTGAACTCGTCGATCTTCGTCCATATAAATGTTATTGGATATTCATCGACGATCAAACGATGAAGTTCCCTATGCACATTCTGAACGGCCTGGCGATTGTTATTGCCTCCTACTACCCACGTACCTTTCAAATACTCATCCTTCAACAGGATTAGCAAAATTTCATCATCTTCCTTCATCCATCTGCCGTTACAATCCCCGATTGTTCTCCGCCAGTTTTTAGTGTATGAACGCCGATTCATTTTCGTAGGATAAATTTCTAGTTTAGAATGGAATGGATAAGTTTTTGCATCATTATATAAATGGAAAAATGAAGTTGTTCACACCACAAGTCACGGGAAAGTGTTTGCAGCCATCAACGTGACTCATTATTCCCAACTTTTGCCACATCAAAGCTATGCATAGTACGTATTAGCAAAGCTGCTTGGTGGGAAATGACAATTCGGTGGGGAAAGCTGCATGGGGGGGCAAGCTGCCTGAGGGTTGAAAGATTCTTGTATTTCCTCTACCTTGGAATATCTGTATTCTTTTTTTGCCCCCCAAACATGAGATAGTGTATTCTTTCATGAATAAATTAGATAGTGTATTTGAGCTCTAGCAAGTTTACAGTCTTCTCTAAAAAAAACAAAAAAAAGTTTACAGTCATAAATTAAAACCAAATATTTTTAGCATGGTGTCGAGATAAATTTAGTTTCGGATCAACGGATCAATTACTCATATATATATATATATATATATATATATAAGTGATGAAAGTACACTTATAGCACTAGGGACTAAATTAGAGCATTAATTATTTATTATGGCCAAAAGTGCCAAACCCACATGGGCGAAAAGTGACAAACATAATGGCCAAAAGTGCCATTATCATAAAGCATCGATTCCATACAAGCTTCTTCCAAGACTGAACCCTAATTGCCACGGCCTCCTAGGTTATGAAACATTGCGTCAATCGTGTCATCCTTTTCCATTCCAATCTACGTAGTTATGAAATGAAACAAAATTAAGAAAGGAATTCATATAAGTTGTGAATTGAAAGTCAACTATTTTAGTAATTAATGACCTTCTTGGGTGTAAATTTTGGTTTCACTTGCTTCCCATCAAACAGGAATACATAGTAGTGCCTGGGCTTCCCCATTTTCTTTGTGAAATCTCTAAACGCCCTCCTGAACTGCGTTGCTTTCTTCATCCGGAAAAACGTCTTAGAGTCCTCATCCTAATCCAAAAGCGAAGCAAAAACACACGCATATGAGAAAACTTACTTCAATCTACGCAAACATATCGGTTGATAGAGAATCGAACCTGAGTTTCGATGGAGAAAGTCAACCACTCGTTAGCAGGAGAATTAATAGTAGAAGGAGACGTCATTTTCTCTATCTTTCTATCTTTCGATGGAGAAAGTCAACCACTCGTCACGCCCTAAACCCATGTTTTATACAAAGCCAACTTCAATGACCGGTCAAAATTCCATTTGCAATGAATGTCGGCCTTGAATGAGTGGAAACTGCCACATAGGGCCAAGAAGAGAAGATAAGACCGGTCAAAGTGAAAATTTAGTGATTGAAAATTTCTAAATATATTTAATTCGCATGAATAAGATGGAATCTTTACAAGTGTCGATTTGCACTGAGCAAGTTGTACTACGTAGGGGAGGCCCTACGTATGATGGGATTTAACCTACCATGCAGGCCTACAGAATTCCCGTGAGCAAGCTGGGCATGCAGCGCGCCAGCTTTAATTGTCTGCATTTGCCCGCCCCTTAACTTTAATCTTCATGCAGAAAATCTTTGACAGTAGCTGAAGGGGTATGTTAGCTTAGGGTTTAACGATAATCAATATTTATAGGTGTTTTATTGCAATTATTATGGGCGTTTAACGATAATCTTCATTAGGGTTCTTCAACGTTGTTTTGACATACCTCTAGAACATACTTAGGTAGAATTCTAGATTTCTATAAAAATTGATTTTCGATTTATATTCTAATATTTGCAAAAGTTAGGATTTGGGATTCGAAAATTTAGTATGAATTTTATTTTTGCATTCTAGCATTTTCTGTTTATTTTTGCAAAAGTTAGGATTTGGGATTTGGGATTAGTGTGAACTTCTTCGTAAATGATCGATTGTAATTAGGGCTTGGTATGGTGTTGAGTTGTTTGGAGAAGATGGAATGGTTGCTTAAAAGTTGGGATATTTTCTTGTGGATAGTTTGTTATTGATAGATGATATTAATTTTTTTAAGAGTTGAATATATAGTAAAAAATATGCTATTAGATAGTAAAATAATAATTTTTTAGGTGAACTTAATTTATAACAAAAGACGTTTAAAAGTAATTTTGTGCAACACTCCATGATGGCCCATCCAAGAGGCAAGGAGATAGTAGGTCGATTTAATTACTGTAAAGACGTTTAAGGAGATTTTGAGAGCACTCCATGATGGCCCATCTCCGAGAAACCCTCGCAATTAATGAGTGGCAAATAAGGACGTGGTGAAGCCCGATCGTGTCTCCCAACGAGGGTAGACGACAGCGGGGTCTCCGCCGACGTGATGGGATCGTCAATTTTCGGGGTCCGTTCAAAAATTACGGTTAAATCGACTTATTAGGTCGGCCCCACTCGTGACCGGGCGGTTGACACCGGCGGGCCGACTACGAGACCGAATTGAAAATATAAAGTGATTCGCAGATGCATGCGCGCCGATTTGCATCGGGCACAGGGATCGCTTCCTGAGGCCGAACGAATCCCAAAACCTCTAGTTCACTATCATAGAGTAAGAGTGAGGGTTTCGCCGGAGATGGACAAGCGAAGGGAGACGGTTCCGCTTCACTCATTAATCGCATATTGGACCTTGCAGTTAGCCCTCGTGCAGCGTGCTGGCTTGTTTCGGATGCTCGCCGCCGCCACGTGGGGAGGATCGGGCCTGCGCCATGGCAATGGTCGCCGTTAACGACGGTCGACACCGGCCGGCCAGAATTCCCCGGAAAATAACGCCGGCGAGGCGTAGGTTGGGGGATGTGTGATATTAGGGTTTCCACCTAGGGCCCACGTGGCAGCGTTGGTGGTCCAACGGCGGAGCCCCGATTAGCGTTTCCGGGACGTTAAGGCAACCGATTTCGCAATTAATGAGTGGCAAATAAGGACGTGGGGAAGCCCGGTCGTGTCTCCCAACAAGGGTAGACGACAGCGGGGTCTCCGCCGACGTGATGGGATAGTCAATTTTTGGGGTCCAATCCAAAATTGCGGTTAAATCGACTTATTAGGTCGGCCCCCACTTGTCACCGGGCTGTTGACACCGGCGGGCCCGACTACGAGGCCGAATTTAAAATATAAAGTGATTCGCGGATGCATGCGCGCTGATTTACATCGCGCACAGAGATCGCTTCCTGAGGCCGAGCGAATCCCAAAACCTCTAGTTCACTATCATAGAGTAAGAGTGAGGGTTTCGCCGGAGATGGACAAGCGAAGGAAGGCGGTTCCGCTATCACTCATTAATCGCATATTGGACTTCGCTATTAGCCCTCGTGCAGCGTGCTGGCTTGTTTTGGATGCTCGCCGCCGCCACGGGGGAGGATCGGACCGCGCCATGGCAATGGTCGCCGTTAACGACGTTCGACACCGGCCGGCCAGAATTCGCCGGAAAATAACGCCGGCGAGGCATAGGTTGGGGGATGTGTGATATTAGGGTTTCCACCTATGGCCCATGTGGCAGCTTTGGTGGTCCAACGGCGGACCCCCGATTAGGGTTTCCAGGACGTTAGGGCAATTGATTTTGCTATTAATGAGTGGTAAATAAGGACGTGGCGAAGCCCGGTCGTGTCTCCCAACAAGGGTAGACGACAGCGGGGTCTCCGCCGACGTGATGGAATCGTCAATTTTCGGGGTTCGATCCAAAATTACGATTAAATCGACTTATTAGGTCGGCCCCACTAGTGACCGGGCAGTTGACACCGGCGGGCCCGACTACGTGGCCGAATTGAAAATATAAAGTGATTCGCGGATGCATGCGCGCCGATTTACATTGCGCACAGGGATCGCTTCCAGAAGCCGAGCAAATCCCAAAACATCTAGTTCACTATCATGGAGTAAGAGTGAGGGTTTCGCCGGAGATGGACAAGCGAAGGGAGGCGGTTCCGCTTTCACTCAGTAATCGCATATTGGACCTCACGGTTAGCCCTCGTGCAGCGTGCTGGCTTGTTTCGGATGCTCGCCGCCGCCACGTGAGGAGGATTGGGCCCGCGCCATGGCAATGGTCGCCGTTAACGACGGTCGACACCGGCCGGCCAGAATTCCCCGGAAAATAAAGCCGGCGAGGTGTAGGTTGGGGGAACTATGATATTAGGGTTTCAACCTAGGGCCCACGTCGCATCTTTGGTGGTCCAACGGCGGAGCCCCGATTAGGGTTTCCGGGACGTTAGGGCAACCGATTTCGCAATTAATAAGTGGCAAATAAGGACGTGGTTAAGCCCGGCCGTGTCTCCCAACGAGGGTAGACGACAGCGGGGTCTCCGCCGACTTGATGGGATTGTCAATTTTCAGGGTCCGATCTAAAATTGCGGTTAAATCGACTTATTAGGTCGGCCCCACTCGTGACCGGGTGGTTGACACCAGCGGGCCCGACTACGAGGTCGAATTGAAAATATAAAGTGATTCGAGGATGCATGCACACCGATTTGCATCGCGCACAGGGATCGCTTCCTGAGGCCGAGCAAATCCCAAAACCTCTAGTTCACTATCATAGAGTAAAAGTGAGGGTTTCGCCAGAGATGGATAAGCGAAGGGAGACGGTTCCGCTTAACTCATTAATCGCATATTGGACCTAGCAATTAGCCCTCGTGCAGCGTGCTGGCTTGTTTCGGATGCTCGCCGCCGCCACGTGGGGAAGATCGGGCCCGCGCCATGGCAATGGTCGCCGTTAACGACGGTCGACACTGGCCGGCCAGAATTCGCCGGAAAATAACGCGGCGAGGCGTAGGTTGGGGGATGTGTGATATTAGGGTTTCCACCTAGGGCCCACGTGGCAGCTTTGGTTGTCCAACGGCGGAGCCCCGATTAGGGTTTCCGGGACGTTGGGGCAACCGATTTTGCAATTAATGAGTGGCAAATAAACACGTGGCGAAGCTCGGTCGTGTCTCCCAACGAGGGTAGACGACAGCGGGGTCTTCGCCGACGTGATGAGATCGTCAATTTTCGGGGTCCGATCCAAAATTGCGGTTAAATCGACTTATTAGGTCGGCCCCACTCGTGACCGGGTGGTTGACACCAGCGGGCTCGACTACGAGGCCGAATTGAAAATATAAAGTGATTCGCGGATGCATGCACACCGATTTGCATCGCGCACAGGGATCGCTTCCTGAGGCCGAGCGAATCCCAAAACCTCTAGTTCACTATCATAGAGTAAAAGTGAGGGTTTCGCCGGAGATGGATAAGCGAAGGGAGGCGGTCCTGCTTTCAATCATTAATCGCATATTGGACCTCGCGGTTAGCCCTCGTGCAGCGTGCTGGCTTGTTTCGGATGCTCGCCGCTGCCACGTGGGGAGGATCGGGCTAGCGCCATGGCAATGGTCGCCGTTAACGACGGTCGACACCGGCCGGCCAGAATTCCCCGGAAAATAACGCCGGCGAGGCGTAGGTTGGGGGATGTGTGATATTAGGGTTTCCACCTAGGGCCCACGTGGCAGCGTTGGTGGTCCAACGGTGGAGCCCCGATTAGTGTTTTCGGGACGTTAAGGCAACCAATTTCGCAATTAATGAGTGGCAAATAAGGACGTGGGGAAGCCCGGTCGTGTCTCCCAACAAGGGTAGACGACGGCGGGGTCTCCGCCGACGTGATGGGATCGTCAATTTTTGGGGTCCTATCCAAAATTGCGGTTAAATCGACTTATTAGGTCGGCCCCACTTGTGACCGGGCTGTTGACACCGGCGGGCCCGACTACGAGGCCGAATTTAAAATATAAAGTGATTCGCGGATGCATGCGCGCTGATTTACATCGCGCACAGAGATCGCTTCCTGAGGCCGAGCGAATCCCAAAACCTCTAGTTCACTATCATAGAGTAAGAGTGAGGGTTTCGCCGGAGATGGACAAGCGAAGGAAGGCGGTTCCGCTATCACTCATTAATCGCATATTGGACCTCGCTATTAGCCCTCGTGCAGCGTGCTGGCTTGTTTTGGATGCTCGCCGCCGCCACGGGGGAGGATCGGACCGCGCAATGGCAATGGTCGCCGTTAACGACGTTCGATACCGGCCGGCCAGAATTCGCCTGAAAATAACGCCGGCGAGGCGTAGGTTGGGGGATGTGCGATATTAGGGTTTCCACCTAGGGCCCATGTGGCAGCTTTGGTGGTCCAACGGCGGACCCCCGATTAGGGTTTCCAGGACGTTAGGGCAATTGATTTTGCTATTAATGAGTGGCAAATAAGGACGTGGCGAAGCCCGGTCGTGTCTCCCAACAAGGGTAGACGACAGCGGGGTCTCCGCCGACGTGATGGAATCGTCAAATCGATCCGAAATTACGATTAAATCGACTTATTTGGTCGGCCCCACTCGTGACCGGGCAGTTGATACCGGCGGGCCCGACTACGAGGCCGAATTGAAAATATAAAGTGATTCGCGGATGCATGCGCGCCGATTTACATTGCGCACAGCGATCGCTTCCAGAAGCCGAGCGAATCCTAAAACATCTAGTTCACTATCATGGAGTAAAAGTGAGGGTTTCGCTGGAGATGGACAAGCGAAGGGAGGCGGTTCCGCTTTCACTCATTAATCGCATATTGGACCTCACGGTTAGCCCTCGTGCAGCGTGCTGGCTTGTTTTGGATGCTCGCCGCCGCCACGTGGAGAGGATCGGGCCCGCGCCATGGCAATGGTCGCCGTTAACGACAGTCGACACCGGCCGGCCAGAATTCCCCGGAAAATAACGCAGGCTAGGCGTAGGTTGGGGGAAGTGTGATATTAGGGTTTCTACCTAGGGCCCACGTGGTAGCTTTGGTGGTCCAACGGCGGAGCCCCGATTAGGGTTTCCGGGACGTTAGGGCAACCGATTTCGCAATTAATGAGTGGCAAATAAGGACGTGTTGAAGCCCGGCCGTGTCTCCCAACGAGGGTAGAGGACAGCGGCCTCTCCGCCGACGTGATGGGATCGTCAATTCTCGGGGTCCCATCCAAAATTGCGGTTAAATCGACTTATTAGGTCGGCCCCAGTCGTGACCGGGCGGTTGTCACCGGTGGGCCCGACTACGAGGCCGAATTGAATATATAAAGTGATTCGCAGATGTATGTGCGCTGATTTGCATCGCGCACAGGGATCGCTTCCTGAGGTCGAGCGAATCCCAAAACCTTTAGTTCACTATCATAGAGTAAGAGTGAGGGTTTCGCCGGAGATGGACAACCGAAGGGAGGCGGTTCTGCTTTCACTCATTAATCGCATATTGGACCTCGCTATTAGCCCTCATGCACGTGCTGGCTTGTTTCGAATGCTCGCCGCCGCCACGTGAGGAGGATTGGACCCGCGCCATGGCAATGGTCGCCGTTAACGACGGTCGACACCGGCCGGCCAGAATTCGCCGGAAAATAATGCCGGCGAGGCGTAGGTTAAGGGATGTATGATATTAGGGTTTCCACTTAGGGCCCACGTGGCTGCTTTGGTGGTCCAACGGCGGAGCCCTGACTAGGGATTTCGGGACGTTAGGGCAAACGATTTTGCAATTAATGAGTTGCAAATAAGGATGTGGCGAAGCCCGGTCGTGTCTCCCAACGAGGGTAGACGACAGCGGGGTCTCCGCCGACGTGATGGGATCGTCAATTTTCGGGGTCCCATCCAAAATTACGGTTAAATCGACTTATTTGGTCGGCCCCATTCGTGAGCGGGCGGTTGTCACCGGTGTGCCCGATTACGAGGCCGAATTGAAAATATAAAGTGATTCGCAGATGCATGTGCGCCGATTTGCATCGCGTATAGGGATCGCTTCCTGAGGTCGAGCGAATCCCAAAACCTCGAGCTCACTATCATAGAGTAAGAGTGAGGGTTTCGCCGGAGATGGACAACCGAAGGGAGGCGGTTCTGCTTTCACTCATTAATCGCATATTGGACCTCGCTATTAGCCCTCATGCAAGTGCTGGCTTGTTTCGGATGCTCGCCGCCGCCACGTGGGAAGGATCGGGCCCAGGCCATGGCAATGGTTGCCGTTAACGACGGTCAACACCGGCCGGCCAGAATTAGCCTGAAAATAACGCCGGCGAGGCGTAGGTTAAGGGATGTGTGATATTAGGGTTTCCACTAAGGGCCCACGTGGCTGCTTTGGTGGTCCAACGGCGGAGCCCTGACTAGGGATTTCGGGACGTTAGGGCAAACGATTTTGCAATTAATGATTTGCAAATAAGGATGTGGCGAAGCCCGGTCGTGTCTCCCAACGAGGGTAGACGACAGCGGGGTCTCCGCCGATGTGATGGGATCGTCAATTTTCGGGTCCGATCCAAAATTGCGGTTAAATCGACTTATTAGGTCGGCTCCACTCGTGACCGGGCGGTTGACACTGGCGGGCCCGACTACGAGGCCGAATTGAAAATATAAAGTGATTCGCGGATGCATGCGCGCCGATTTTCATTGCGCACAGGGATCGCTTCCAGAGGCCGAGCGAATCCCAAAACATCTAGTTCACTATCATGGAGTAAGAGTGAGGGTTTCGCCGGAGATGGACAAGCGAAAGGAGGCGGTTCCGCTTTCACTCATTAATCGCATATTGGACCTCACAGTTAGCCCTCGTGCAGCGTGCTGGCTTGTTTCGAATGCTCGCCGCCGCCACGTGAGGAGGATTGGGCCCGCGCCATGGCTATGGTCGCCGTTAACGACGGTCGACACCGGCCGGCCAGAATTCGCCGGAAAATAAAGCCGGCAAGGTGTAGGTTGGGGGAACTATGATATTAGGGTTTCTACCTAGGGTCCACGTCGCATCTTTGGTGGTCCAACGGCGGAGCCCCGATTAGGGTTTCCGGGACGTTAGGGCAACCGATTTCGCAATTAATGAGTTGCAAATAAGGACGTTGTGAAGCCCGGCCGTGTCTCCCAACGAGGGTAGACAACAGCGGGGTCTCCGCCGACTTGATGGGATTGTCAATTTTCAGGGTACGATCTAAAATAACTGTTAAATCGACTTATTAGGTCGGCCCCACTCGTGACCGGGCGTTTGACACTGGCGGGCCCGACTACGAGGCCGAATTGAAAATATAAAGTGATTAGCGGATGCATGCGCGCCGATTTGCATCGCGCACAGGGATCGCTTCCTGAGGCCGAGCGAATCCCAAAACCTCTAGTTCACTATCATAGAGTAAGAGTGAGGGTTTCGCCGGAGATGGACAACCGAAGGGAGGCGGTTCTGCTTTCACTCATTAATCGCATATTGGACCTTGCTATTAGCCCTCATGCACGTGCTGGCTTGTTTCGGATGCTCGCCGCCGCAACGTGGGAAGGATCGGGCCCGCGCCATGGCAATGGTTGCCGTTAACGACGGTCAACACCGGCCGGCCAGAATTAGCCTGAAAATAATGCCGGCGAGGCGTAGGTTAAGGGATGTGTGATATTAGGGTTTCCACTTAGGGCCCACGTGGCTGCTTTGGTGGTCCAACGGCGGAGCCCTGACTAGGGATTTCGGGACGTTAGGGCAAACGATTTTGCAATTAATGAGTTGCAAATAAGGATGTGGCGAAGCCCGGTCGTGTCTCCAAACGAGGGTAGACGACAGCGGGGTCTCCGCCGACGTGATGGGATCGTCAATTTTCGGGGTCCCATCCAAAATTGCGGTTAAATCGACTTATTAGGTCGGCCGTAGTCGTGACCGGGCGGTTATCACCGGTGGGCCCGACTACGAGGCCGAATTGAAAATATAAAGTGATTCGCAGATGCATGTGCGCCGATTTGCATCGCGCACAGGGATCGCTTCCTGAGGTTGAGCGAATCCCAAAACCTCTAGTTCACTATCATAGTGTAACAGTGAGGGTTTCGCCGGACATGGACAAGCGAAGGGAGGCGGTTCCGCTTTCACTCATTAATCGTATATTGGACCTCACGGTTAGCCCTCGTGCAGCGTGCTGGCTTGTTTCGGATGCTCGCCGCCGCCACGTGGAAAGGATCGGGCCCACGCCATGGCAATGGTCGCCGTTAACGACGGTCGACACCGGCCGGCCAGAATTCCCCGGAAAATAACGCCGGCGAGGCGTAGGTTGGGGGAAGTGTGATATTAGGGTTTCTACCTAGGGCCCACGTGGTAGCTTTGGTGGTCCAACGGCGGAGCCCCGATTAGGGTTTCCGGGACGTTAGGGCAACCGATTTCGCAATTAATGAGTGGCAAATAAGGACGTGTTGAAGCCCGGCCGTGTCTCCCAACGAGGGTAGACGACAGCGGGCTCTCCGCCGACGTGATGGGATCGTCAATTTTTGGGGTCCCATCCAAAATAGCGGTTAAATCGACTTATTAGGTCGGCCCCAGTCGTGACCGGGCGGTTGTCACCGGTGGACCCGACTACGAGGCCGAATTGAATATATAAAGTGATTCGCAGATGCATGTGCGCTGATTTGCATCCTGAGGTCGAGCGAATCCCAAAACCTCTAGTTCACTATCATAGAGTAAGAGTGACGGTTTCGCCGGAGATGGACAACCGAAGGGAGGCGGTTCTGCTTTCACTCATTAATCGCATATTGGACCTCGCTATTAGCCCTCATGCACGTGCTGGCTTGTTTCGAATGCTCGCCGCCGCCACGTGGGAAGGATCGGGCCCGCGCCATGGCAATGGTTGCCGTTAACGACGGTCAACACCGGCCGGCCAGAATTAGCCTGAAAATAATGCCGGCGAGGCGTAGGTTAAGGGATGTGTGATATTAGGGTTTCCACTTAGGGCCCACGTGGCTGCTTTGGTGGTCCAACGGCGGAGCCCTGACTAGGGATTTCGGGACGTTAGGGCAAACAATTTTGCAATTAATGAGTTGCAAATAAGGATGTGGCGAAGCCCGGTCGTGTCTCCTAACGAGGGTAGACGACAGCGGGGTCTCCGCCGACGTGATGGGATCGTCAATTTTTGGGGTCCCATCCAAAATTGCGTTTAAATCGACTTATTAGGTCGGCCCCACTCGTGACCGGGCAGTTGTCACCAGTGGGCACGACTACGAGTCCGAATTGAAAATATAAAGTGATTCGCAGATGCATGTGCGCCGATTTGCATCATGCACAGGGATCGCTTCCTGAGGTCGAGCGAATCCCAAAACCTCTAGTTCACTATCATAGTGTAACAGTGAGGGTTTCGCCGGACATGGACAAGCGAAGGGAGGCGGTTCCGCTTTCACTCATTAATCGCATATTGGACCTCACGGTTAGCCCTCGTGCAGCGTGCTGGCTTGTTTCGGATGCTCGCCGCTGCCACGTGGAGAGGATCGGGCCCGCGCCATGGCAATGGTCGCCGTTAACGACGGTCTACACCGGCCGGCCAGAATTCCCCGGAAAAAAACGCCGGCGAGGCGTAGGTTGGGGGAAGTGTGATATTAGGGTTTCTACCTAGGGTCCACGTGGTAGCTTTGGTGGTCCAACGGCGGAGCCCTGACTAGGGATTTCGGGACGTTAGGGCAAACGATTTTGCAATTAATGAGTGGCAAATAAGGACGTGTTGAAGCCCGGCCGTGTCTCCCAACGAGGGTAGACGACAGCGGGGTCTCCGTCGACGTGATGGGATCGTCAATTTTCGGGGTCCCATCCAAAATTGCGGTTAAATCGACTTATTAGGTCGGCCCGAGTCGTGACCGGGCGGTTGTCACCGGTGGGCCCGACTACGAGGCCGAATTGAAAATATAAAGTGATTCGCAGATGCATGTGCGCCGATTTGCATCGCGCACAGGGATCGCTTCCTGAGGTCGAGCGAATCCCAAAACCTCTAGTTCACTATCATAGTGTAACAGTGAGGGTTTCGCCGGACATGGACAAGCGAAGGGAGGCGGTTCCGCTTTCACTCATTAATCGCATATTGGACCTCATGGTTAGCCCTCGTGCAGCGTGCTGGCTTGTTTCGGATGCTCGCCGCCGCCACGTGGGGAGGATCGGGCCCGCGCCATGGCAATGGTCGCCGTTAACGACGGTCGACACCGGCCGGCCAGAATTCCCCGGAAAATAACGCCGGCGAGGCGTAGGTTGGGGGAAGTGTGATATTAGGGTTTCTACCTAGGGCCCACGTGGTAGCTTTGGTGGTCCAACGGCGGAGCTCCGATTAGGGTTTCCGGGACGTTAGGGCAACCGATTTCGCAATTAATGAGTGGCAAATAAGGACGTGTTGAAGCCCGGCCGTGTCTCCCAACGAGGGTAGACGACAGCGGGCTCTCCGCCGACTTGATGGGATCGTCAATTTTCGGGGTCCCATCCAAAATTGCGGTTAAATCGACTTATTAGGTCGGCCCCAGTCGTGACCGGGCGGTTGTCACCGGCGGGCCCGACTACGAGGCCGAATTGAAAATATAAAGTGATTCGCAGATGCATGTGCGCCGATTTGCATCGCGCACAGGGATCGCTTCCTGAGGTCGAGCGAATCCCAAAACCTCTAGTTCACTATCATAGAGTAAGAGTGAGGGTTTCGCCGGAGATGGACAACCGAAGGGAGGCGGTTCTGCTTTCACACATTAATCGCATATTGGACCTAGCTATTACCCCTCATGCACGTGCTGGCTTGTTTCGGATGTCGCCGCCGCCACGTGGGAAGGATCGGGCCCGCGCCATGGCAATGGTTGCCGTTAACGACGGTCAACACCGGCCGGCCAGAATTCGTCTTAAAATAACGCCGGCGAGGCGTAGGTTAAGGGATGTGTGATATTAGGGTTTCAACTTAGGGCCCACGTGGCTGCTTTGGTGGTCCAATGGCGGAGCCCTGACTAGGGATTTCGGGACGTTAGGGCAAACGATTTTGCAATTAATGAGTTGCAAATAAGGATGTGGCGAAGCCCGGTCGTGTCTCCTAACGAGGGTAGACGTCAGCAGGGTCTCCGCCGACGTGATGGGATCGTCAATTTTCGGGGTCCCATCCAAAATTGCGGTTAAATCGACTTATTAGGTCGGCCCCACTCGTGACCGGGCAGTTG
Source organism: Schizonepeta tenuifolia (assembly GCA_029490685.1). Classification (NCBI taxonomy): domain Eukaryota; kingdom Viridiplantae; phylum Streptophyta; class Magnoliopsida; order Lamiales; family Lamiaceae; genus Schizonepeta; species Schizonepeta tenuifolia. The sequence goes on from CM055957.1 coordinate 5,188,607, forward strand.
TCACCGGTGGGCCCGACTACGAGTCCGAATTGAAAATATATAGTGATTCGCAGATGCATGTGCGCCGATTTGCATCACGCACAGGGATCGCTTCCTGAGGTCGAGCGAATCCCAAAACCTCTAGTTCACTATCATAGTGTAACAGTGAGGGTTTCGCCGGACATGGACAAGCGAAGGGAGGCGGTTCCACTTTCACTCATTAATCGCATATTGGACCTCACGGTTAGCCCTCATGCAGCGTGCTGGCTTGTTTCGGATGCTCGCCGCCGCCACGTGGAGAGGATTGGGCCCGCGCCATGGCAATGGTCGCCGTTAACGACGGTCGACACCGGCCGGCCAGAATTAGCCTGAAAATAATGCCGGCGAGGCGTAGGTTGGGGGAAGTGTGATATTAGGGTTTCTACCTAGGGCCCACGTGGTAGCTTTGGTGGTCCAACGGCGGAGCCCTGACTAGGGATTTCGGGACGTTAGGGCAAACGATTTTGCAATTAATGAGTTGCAAATAAGGATGTGGCGAAGCCCCGGTCATGTCTCCCAACGAGGGTAGACGACAGCGGGGTCTCCGTCGACGTGATGGGATCGTCAATTTTCGGGGTCCCATCCAAAATTGCGGTTAAATCGACTTATTAGGTCGGCCCGAGTCGTGACCGGGCGGTTGTCACCGGTGGGCCCGACTACGAGGCCGAATTGAAAATATAAAGTGATTCGCAGATGCATGTGCGCCGATTTGCATCGCGCACAGGGATCGCTTCCTGAGGTCGAGCGAATCCCAAAACCTCTAGTTCACTATCATAGTGTAACAGTGAGGGTTTCGCCGGACATGGACAAGCGAAGGGAGGCGGTTCCGCTTTCACTCATTAATCGCATATTGGACCTCATGGTTAGCCCTCGTGCAGCGTGCTGGCTTGTTTCGGATGCTCGCCGCCGCCACGTGGGGAGGATCGGGCCCGCGCCATGGCAATGGTCGCCGTTAACGACGGTCGACACCGGCCGGCCAGAATTCCCCGGAAAATAACGCCGGCGAGGCGTAGGTTGGGGGAAGTGTGATATTAGGGTTTCTACCTAGGGCCCACGTGGTAGCTTTGGTGGTCCAACGGCGGAGCTCCGATTAGGGTTTCCGGGACGTTAGGGCAACCGATTTCGCAATTAATGAGTGGCAAATAAGGACGTGTTGAAGCCCGGCCGTGTCTCCCAACGAGGGTAGACGACAGCGGGCTCTCCGCCGACTTGATGGGATCGTCAATTTTCGGGGTCCCATCCAAAATTGCGGTTAAATCGACTTATTAGGTCGGCCCCAGTCGTGACCGGGCGGTTGTCACCGGCGGGCCCGACTACGAGGCCGAATTGAAAATATAAAGTGATTCGCAGATGCATGTGCGCCGATTTGCATCGCGCACAGGGATCGCTTCCTGAGGTCGAGCGAATCCCAAAACCTCTAGTTCACTATCATAGAGTAAGAGTGAGGGTTTCGCCGGAGATGGACAACCGAAGGGAGGCGGTTCTGCTTTCACACATTAATCGCATATTGGACCTAGCTATTACCCCTCATGCACGTGCTGGCTTGTTTCGGATGTCGCCGCCGCCACATGGGAAGGATCGGGCCCGCGCCATGGCAATGGTTGCCGTTCCAGAATTCGTCTTAAAATAACGCCGGCGAGGCGTAGGTTAAGGGATGTGTGATATTAGGGTTTCAACTTAGGGCCCACGTGGCTGCTTTGGTGGTCCAATGGCGGAGCCCTGACTAGGGATTTCGGGACGTTAGGGCAAACGATTTTGCAATTAATGAGTTGCAAATAAGGATGTGGCGAAGCCCGGTCGTGTCTCCTAACGAGGGTAGACGTCAGCAGGGTCTCCGCCGACGTGATGGGATCGTCAATTTTCGGGGTCCCATCCAAAATTGCGGTTAAATCGACTTATTAGGTCGGCCCCACTCGTGACCGGGCAGTTGTCACCGGTGGGCCCGACTACGAGTCCGAATTGAAAATATATAGTGATTCGCAGATGCATGTGCGCCGATTTGCATCACGCACAGGGATCGCTTCCTGAGGTCGAGCGAATCCCAAAACCTCTAGTTCACTATCATAGTGTAACAGTGAGGGTTTCGCCGGACATGGACAAGCGAAGGGAGGCGGTTCCACTTTCACTCATTAATCGCATATTGGACCTCACGGTTAGCCCTCATGCAGCGTGCTGGCTTGTTTCGGATGCTCGCCGCCGCCACGTGGAGAGGATTGGGCCCGCGCCATGGCAATGGTCGCCGTTAACGACGGTCGACACCGGCCGGCCAGAATTAGCCTGAAAATAATGCCGGCGAGGCGTAGGTTGGGGGAAGTGTGATATTAGGGTTTCTACCTAGGGCCCACGTGGTAGCTTTGGTGGTCCAACGGCGGAGCCCTGACTAGGGATTTCGGGACGTTAGGGCAAACGATTTTGCAATTAATGAGTTGCAAATAAGGATGTGGCGAAGCCCCGGTCATGTCTCCCAACGAGGGTAGACGACAGCGGGGTCTCCGTCGACGTGATGGGATCGTCAATTTTCGGGGTCCCATCCAAAATTGCGGTTAAATCGACTTATTAGGTCGGCCCGAGTCGTGACCGGGCGGTTGTCACCGGTGGGCCCGACTACGAGGCCGAATTGAAAATATAAAGTGATTCGCAGATGCATGTGCGCCGATTTGCATCGCGCACAGGGATCGCTTCCTGAGGTCGAGCGAATCCCAAAACCTCTAGTTCACTATCATAGTGTAACAGTGAGGGTTTCGCCGGACATGGACAAGCGAAGGGAGGCTGTTCCGCTTTCACTCATTAATCGCATATTGGACCTCACGGTTAGCCCTCGTGCAGCGTGCTGGCTTGTTTCGGATGCTCGCCGCTGCCACGTGGAGAGGATCGGGCCCGCGCCATGGCAATGGTCGCCGTTAACGACGGTCGACACCGGCCGGCCAGAATTCCCCGGAAAATAACGCCGGCGAGGCGTAGGTTGGGGGAAGTGTGATATTAGGGTTTCTACCTAGGGCCCACGTGGTAGCTTTGGTGGTCCAACGGCGGAGCTCCGATTAGGGTTTCCGGGACTTTAGGGCAACCGATTTCGCAATTAATGAGTGGCAAATAAGGACGTGTTGAAGCCCGGCCGTGTCTCCCAACGAGGGTAGACGACAGCGGGCTCTCCGCCGACGTGATGGGATCCTCAATTTTCGGGGTCCAATCCAAAATTACGGTTAAATCGACTTATTAGGTCGGCCCCAGTCGTGACCGGGCGGTTGTCACCGGCGGGCCCGACTACGAGGCCGAATTAAAAATATAAAGTGATTCGCAGATGCATGTGCGCCGATTTGCATCGCGCACAGGGATCGCTTCCTGAGGTCGAGCGAATCCCAAAACCTCTAGTTCACTATCATAGAGTAAGAGTGAGGGTTTCGCCGGAGATGGACAACCGAAGGGAGCCGGTTCTGCTTTCACACATTAATCGCATATTGGACCTAGCTATTACCCCTCATGCACGTGCTGGCTTGTTTCGGATGCTCGCCGCCGCCACGTGGGAAGGATCGGGCCCGCGCCATGGCAATGGTTGCCGTTAACGACGGTCAACACCGGCCGGCCAGAATTCGTCTGAAAATAACGCCGGCGAGGCGTAGGTTAAGGGATGTGTGATATTAGGGTTTCCACTTAGGGCCCACGTGGCTGCTTTGCTGGTCCAATGGCGGAGCCCTGACTAGGGATTTCGGGACGTTAGGGCAAACGATTTTGCAATTAATGAGTTGCAAATAAGGACGTGGCGAAGCCCGGACGTGTCTCCCAACGAGGGTAGATGACAGCGGGGTCTCCGCTGACGTGATGGGATCGTCAATTTTCGGGTCCGATCCAAAATTGCGGTTAAATCGACTTATTAGGTCGGCTCCAATCGTGACCGGGCGGTTGACACTGGCGGGCCCGACTACGAGGCCGAAATGAAAATATTAAGTGATTCGCGGATGCATGCCCGCGGATTTGCATCGCGCACAGGGATCGCTTCTTAAGGCCGAGCGAATCCCAAAACCTCTAGTTCACTATCATAGAGTAAGAGTGAGGGTTTAACCGGAGATGGACAAGCGAAGGGAGGTGGTTCCGCTTTCACTCATTAATCGCATATTGGACCTCGCTATTAGCCCTCGTGCAGTGTGCTGGCTTGTTTCGGCTACTCGCCGCCGCCACGTGGGGAGGATCGGGCTCGCACCATGGCAATGGTCGCCGTTAACGACGGTTGACACCGGCCGGCCAGAATTCGCTGGAAAATAACGCCGGCGAGGCGTAGGTTTGGGGATGTGTGATATTAGGGTTTCCACCTAGGGCCCACGTGGCAGCTTTAGTGGTCCAACGGCGGAGCCCCGATTAGGGTTTCCGGGACGTTAGGGCGACCGATTTCGCAATTAGTGAGTGGCAAATAAGGACGTGGCGAAGCCGGTCGTGTCTCGCAATGAAAGTAGACGACAGCGGGGTCTCTGCCGACATGATGGCGTCGTCAATTTTTGGGGTCCAATCCAAAATTGCAGTTAAATGGACTTATTAGGTCGACCCCACTCGTGACCGGGCAGTTGACACCAGCGGGCCCGACTACGAGGCCGAATTGAAAATATAAAGTGATTCGCGGATGCATGCGCGCCGATTTGCATCGTGCACAGGGATCGCTTCCTGAGGTCGAGCGAATCCCAAAACCTCTAGTTCACTATCATAGAGTAAGAGTGAGGGTTTCGCCGGAGATGGACAAACGAAGGCTTTCACTCATTAATCACATATTGGACCTCGCGGTTAGCCCTCGTGCAGCGTGCTGGCTTGTTTCGGATGCTCGCCGCCGCCACGTGGGGAGGATCGGTCCCGCGCCATGGCAATGGTCGCCGTTAACGACGGTTGACACCGGCCGGCCAGAATTCACTGGAAAATAACGCCGACGGGGCGTAGGTTTGGGGATGTGTGATTTTAGGATTTCCACCTAGGGCCCACGTGGCAGTTTTGGTCCAACGGCGGAGCCCCGATTAGGGTTTCTGGGACGTTAGGGCAACCGATTTCACAATTAATGAGTGGCAAATAAGGATGTGGCGAAGCCCGGTCGTGTCTCCTGACGAGGGTAGACGACAGCGGGGTCTCCACCGACGTGATGGAATCGTCAAGTTTTCGGGTCCGATCCAAAATTGCGGTTAAATCGACTTATTAGGTCGGCTCAACTCGTGACCGGGCGGTTGAGGACCGGCGGGCCCGACTACGAGGCCGAATTGAAAATAAAAAGTATTTCGCAAATGCATGCGCGCCGATTTGCATCGCGCACAGGGATAGCTTCTTAAGGCCGATGGAATCCCAAAACCTCTAGTTCACTATCATAGAGTAAGAGTGAGGGTTTCGCCGGAGATTGACAAGCGAAGGGAGGCGGTTCCGCTTTCACTCATTAATCGCATATTGGACCTCGCTATTAGCCCTCGTGCAGCGTGCTGGCTTATTTCGGGTGCTCGCTGCCGCCACGTGGGTAGAATCGGGCTCGAGCCATGGCAATGGTCGCCGTTAATAACAATTGACACTGACCGACCAGAATTTGCCGGAATATAACGCCGGCGAGGCGTAGGTTGGGGGATGTGTGATATTAGGGTTTCCACCTAGGGCCCACGTGGCAGCTTTGGTGGTCCAACGGCGGAGCCCCGATTAGTGTTTCCGGGACGTTAGGGCAACCGATTTCGCAATTAACGAGTGGCAAATAAGGACGTGGCCACGTGGGTAGGATCGGGCTCGCGCCATGGCAATGGTCGCCGTTAATGACGGCTGACACCGGCCGGCCAGAATTTGCCGGAATATAACGCCGTCGAGGCGTAGGTTGGGGGATGTGTGATATTAAGGTTTCCACCTAGGGCCCACGTGGCAGCTTTGGTGGTCCAATGGCGGAGCCCCGATTAGGGTTTCCGGGACGTTAGGGCAACCGATTTCGCAATTAATGAGTGGCAAATAAGGACGTGGCGAAGCCCGGTCGTGTCTCGCAACGAGGGTAGACGACAGCGGGGTCTCTGCCGACGTGATAGGATCGTCAATTTTCGGGGTCCCATCCAAAATTGCGGTTAAATAGACTTATTAGGTCGGCCCAACTCGTGACTGGGCGGTTGACACCAGCGGGCCCGACTACGAGGCCGAATTGAAAATATAAAGTGATTCGCAGATGCATGCGCGCCGATTTGCATCGTGCACAGGGATCGCTTCCTGAGGCCGAGCGAATCCGAAAACCTCTAGTTCACTATCATAGAGTAAGAGTGAGGGTTTCGCCGGAGATGGACAAACGAAGGGAGGTGGTTCCGCTTTCACTCATTAATCACAAATTGGACCTTGCGGTTAGCCCTTGTGCAGCGTGCTGGCTTGTTTCGGATGCTTGCCGCCGCCACGTGGGGAGGATCGGGCCCGCGCCATGGCAATGGTTGCCGTTAACAACGGTCGACACCGGCCGGCCAGAATTCACCGGAAAACAACGCCGGCGAGGCATAGGTTGGGGGATGTGTAATATTTGGATTTCCACCTAGAGCCCACGTGGCAGCTTTGGTGGTCCAACGGTGGAGCCCCGATTAGGGTTTTCGGGAGGTTAGGGCAACCGATTTTGCAATTAATGAATGGCAAATAAGGACGTGGCGAAGCCCGGTCGTGTCTCCCGACAAGGGTAGACGACAACGGGGTATCTGCCGACGTGATGGGATCGTCAATTTTCGGGGTCCGATCCAAAATTTTTGGGGTCCGATCCAAAATTGCGGTTAAATGGACTTATTAGGTCAGCCCCACTTTTGACCGGGCGGTTGACACCGGCGGGCCTGACTACCAGGCCGAATTGAAAATATAAAGTGATTCGCGGATGCATGCGCGCGAATTTGTATCGCGCACAGGGATCGCTTTTTGAGGCCGAGCGAATCCCAAAACCTCTAGTTCACTATCATAGAGTAAGAGTGAAGGTTTCGCCGGAGATGGACAAGCGAAGGGAGACGGTTCCGCTTTCACTCATTAATCGCATATTGGACCTTTCTATTAGCCCTCGTGCAGCGTGCTAGCTTGTTTCGGATGCTCGCCGCCGCCACGTAGGTAGGATCGAGCCCGCGCCATGGCAATGGTCGCCGTTAACGATGGTCGACACCAGCCAGCCAGAATTCGTCGGAAAATAACGCCGGCGAGGCGTAGGTTGGGGGATGTGTGATATTAGGGTTTCCACCTAGGGCCCACGTGGCAGCTTTGGTGGTCCAACGGCAGAGCCCCAATTATGGTTTCCGGAACGTTAGGGCAAACCATTTTGCAATTAATGAGTGGCAAATAAGGACGTGGCGAAGCCCGGTCGTGTCTCGCAACGAGGGTAGACGACAGAGGGGTCTCTGTCGACGTGATGGGATCTTCAATTTTCGGGGTCCGATCCAAAATTGCGGTTAAATCGACTTATTAGGTTGACCCCACTCGTGATCGGGAGGTTGACACCGGTGGGCCCGACTACGAGGCCGAATTGAAAATATAAAGTGATTCGCGGATGCATGCGCGCCGATTTGCATCGCGCACAGGGATCGCTTCCTGAGGCCGAGCGAATCCTAAAACCTCTAGTTCATTATCATAGAGTAAGAGTGAGGGTTTCGCCGGAGATGGACAAACGAAGGGAGGTGGTTCCGCTTTCGCTCATTAATCGCATATTGGACCTCGCGGTTAGCCCTCGTGCAGCGTGCTGGCTTGTTTCGGATGCTCGCCGCCGCCACGTGGGGAGGATCGGGCCCGCGCCATGGCAATGGTCGCCGTTAACAACGGTCGACACCGGCCGGCCAGAATTCACCGGAAAATAACGCCGGCGAGGCATAGGTTGGGGGATGTGTGATATTTGGATTTCCACCTAGGGCCCACGTGGCAGCTTTGGTGGTCCAACGGCGGAGCCCCGATTAGGGTTTTCGGGACGTTAGGGCAACCGATTTCACAATTAATGAGTGGCAAATAAGGACGTGGCGAAGCCCGGTCGTGTCTCTCGACGAGGGTAGACGACAATGGGGTATCTGCCGACGTGATGGGATCGTCAATTTTCGGGGTCCGATCCAAATTTTTTGGGGTCCGATCCAAAATTGCGGTTAAATTGACTTATTAGGTCAGCCCCACTTGTGACCTGGCGGTTGACACCGGCGGGCCTGATTACCAGGCCGAATTGAAAATATAAAGTGATTCGTGGATGCATGCGCGCGGATTTGCATCGCGCACATGGATCGCTTCTTGAGGCCGAGCGAATCCCAAAACCTCTAGTTCACTATCATAGAGTAAGAGTGAAGGTTTCGCCGGAGATGGACAAGCGAAGGGAGGCGGTTCCGCTTTCACTCATTAATCGCATATTGGACCTTTCTATTAGCCCTCGTGCAGCGTGCTGGCTTGTTTCGGATGCTCGCCGCCGCGACGTGGGTAGGATCGGGCCCGCGCCATGGCAATGGTCGCCGTTAACGACGGTCGACACCAGCCAGCCAGAATTCGCCGGAAAATAACGCCGGCGAGGCGTAGGTTGGGGGATGTGTGATATTAAAGTTTCCACCTATGGCCCACGTGGCAGCTTTAGTGGTCCAACGGCAGAGCCCCGATTACGGTTTCCGGAACGTTAGGGCAACCGATTTCGCAATTAATGAGTGGCAAATAAGGACGTGGCGAAGCCCGGTCGTGTCTCGCAACGAGGGTAGACGACAGAGGGGTCTCTGCCGACGTGATGGGATCTTCAATTTTCGGGGTCCGATCCAAAATTGCGGTTAAATCGACTTATTATGTCGGCCCCACTCGTTACTGGGCGGTTGACACCGGTGGGCCCAACTACGAGGCCGCATTTAAAATATAAAGTGATTCGCGGATGCATGCGTGCCGATTTGCATCGCGCACAGGGATCGCTTCCTGAGGCCGAGCGAATCCCAAACCCTCTAGTTCACTATCATAGAGTAAGAGTGAGGGTTTCGCCGGAGATGGATTCCGCTTTCACTCATTAATCGCATATTGGACCTTTCTATTAGCCCTCGTGCAGCGTGCTGGCTTGTTTCGGATGCTCGCCGCCGCCACGTGGGTAGGATCGGGCTCGCGCCATGGCAATGGTCGCCGTTAACGACTGTCAACACCAGTCGGCCATAATTCGCCAGAAAATAACGCCGGCGAGGCGTAGGTTGGGGGATGTGTGATATTAGGGTTTTCACCTAGGGCCCACGTGGCAGCTTTGGTGGTCCAACGGCGGAGCCCCGATTCGGATTTCCGGGACGCTAGGGCAACCGATTTTGCAACTAATGAGTGGCAAATAAGGACGTGGCGAAGCCCGATCGTGTCTCCCAAAGAGGGTAGACGACAGCGCGGTCTCCGCCGACGTGATGGGATCGTCAATTTTTGGGGTCCGATCCAAAATTGTGGTTAAATTGACATATTAGGTCGGCCCCACTCGTGACCGGGCGGTTGACACCGGCGGGCCCAACTACGAGGCCGAATTGAAAATATAAAGTGATTCACAGATGCATGCGCGCCGATTTGCATCGCGCAAAGGGATCGCTTCCTGAGACTGAGCGAATCCCAAAACCTCTAGTTCACTATCATAGAGTAAGAGTGAGGGTTTCGCCGGAGATGGACAAGCGAAGGGAGGCGGTTACTCTTTCACTTATTAATCGCATATTGGACCTCGCGGTTAGCCCTCGTGCAGCGTGCTGGCTTTTTTCGGATGCTCGCCGCCGCCACGTAAGATGGATCGGGTCCGCGCCATGGCAATGGTCGCTGTTAACGACGGTCGACACCGGCCGGCCAGAATTCGCCGGAAAATAATGCTGGCGAGGCGTAGGTTGGGGGATGTGTGATATTAGGGTTTCCACCTAGGGCCCACCATGGTTATAGTTGACCAGCCCGCACAAACTGAACACCAAACTCCAACTGATCAGCCAACTCCCTCAACCGAAGAAATATGTGAGCTGATAGTTGAGAGGGTCAACCAGCTAAGGATGGAGATGCTTGCCAACTTCCAGCACAACAAAGAAGATCAGCTGAGGATGTTGGAAGCACAGGAGGAGAAGAACAGGAAGCTGGAAGAGGAGAATGTTTCACTGAAGATAAAGCTGGACGAACTCTCCAAATCCACCAGCCAAGACATCTCTGATCTGAAGTCAACCGTTCTGGGGATCAAGTCCGAACTGAATGTCTTCCATTCCATTTCTGATTCAGGATGAAGAATGGGAATCCCAACAGACTCAGGATGAAGAATGCGAATCACGGTTCGAGTTAAGATGGGCTGAGTTCGTTGCTTTCCAAACAGAGGTAAATGAAACATTCACTGGACTGAGGAAAGCCGAACAAGAGCGCCATGACTCTGAACTTGCGAAGAAGGTTGAGGTAGAGTGCGCGGTCGATGAGCTCTTCAACCGCATCCAACAAGCTGAACAACAACTCACATCTCTGGTAAGCCTTGTTGCTGATGCCAAAAATGGGGAAGAGGAGTTGCAGGGGGAAGATGTGATTGGAGGAGATGAGACTCAAGAAAAATCTCAGCTGAAGACCCAGCCGAAGAAGACTCAGAAGAAGAAGTCCACTCCTAAGCCAACCGACGTCGGTGGAGCTGAAATGGCTAAAGACCTGGAATAGGCAGAAGAATATGGAGTTTCTTACAACTCCATAGCCGAGATCGTAGCCGAGCTTGATGCAGAACTCGACAGTATTACAACCAAAGAGTGTATTGCTGCTGCCAAGGCTATGGATGTTGCTGAAAAAGATTACATGAATCCTAGCTGGATCAAGAAGTTTGCTGCTAGCCAAGCTAGAAGAGTCAACCAATTCGAGGAGGAGCTGGACAAAGTTATCAAGAACCTGGACAGGAACATTGCCTCCCGCAGCCGTCGCCGAATTGAAAAACATCAAGTTAAGGCTGAAGCTCGGTTGAAGCAACAGAGGCTGCCAGGGAAGGTTAAGCTTCAAAGTCGGTTCAGGCACGTGGACAAGTGGATGCCAGCCGAGTGGAATGAGGACTGGGAATGCTTCAAGCAGGAATTTGTGAATGACTTTTATTACAGAAAAGTCTTCACAACTGACGATCCAAGGAAAGCATTTAAGGAAGCCCTGACCGAGCTACACTCAGGGGACCCGGGCATGTTCAGCCAGTTCAGGCGTGCAATGATAGAAGCAAAACTGGATATGAACACAGTCCCCGTCCCTCAGAAGGTTACCTATCTCCCTCCATTCCTTCCAGATTCGAGAAACCCCAACCGACAGAAGATTGCAGCTGAGGCAAGGCAATTTTGTCGAGAGCATGGGATTGATTTTTCAAAGGAGTTAGAAGCGAAGAGAGAGATTTTTGTTAGAATGTTTAGCAAATATGGGCTTAAGTATTAGCTCAGTTAGTTTTTGAGCAACTGATGTAATTTTCGATTTTGTGCATTTTGTTGTAACCATCAGTTGTAATGAAAACTATTCAGTTATACGATTCAACTTGACGTACAATATCTCATTGTCCAAGCTGTGAATCGCAAAGTTATTTCAATACCATGTTATAATTGTGCTAACCCTTTGATGTTTTAATCTTATAGACTGTCTAGAATTTCAGCTGAGATTTTAGATAGGTCAGTTAGATTTAGATCAAGGGCTTTGTAAGGGTTTTGGCATCATCAAAAAGGGGGAAATTGTTGGGAAATTTAAGTAAAAAGTTTTGATTGATTCCAAAACCAACTGACCCCAACTGAGTAGATGTTGTCATTTCCTATTGTTAGCTTTTAGGCTCGCTGTTTGAGCAATGTTGAGATTTTATCTTTACAGGACTCCAGCTGAAGACGGTAACAAGGCTTCACTTTGAAAGAACATCAGTTGTAAGAAAAACAACTAAGCGTTCAAGAGATAGAACATCAGTTGTAAGAAAGACAACTGAGCGTTCAAGAGATAGAACATCAGTTGTAAGAAAGACAACTGAGCGTTCATCGGATGAGAGTTAAAAAGGGAGAAGTTGTAAGAGAACATCAGATGGAAGAAAGTCATCTGAGCGTTCGAGCCATCTGATCAGATTCAGATGAGAAAGACAACTGAGCGTTCAAGATTCAGAACATCAGAAAGACAACTAAGCGTTCAAGATTCAGAACATCAGATGAAGATCAAACTTCTCAACCAGCCAACCAATGTTCGAAGATTAATGTTGAGATTTGAACTTCAAACAAGGAAGTCGCGTGAAGGTTTGACTCTCTGTCATTACCTCATTTGGCCCAGCACAAGGCTGTCTCAGATGGAAAGCAGAAGTCCACAGTTGCCAAATCCGGAAAGTCTGCAGAGATGAGAGACAAGCCATCGTTTTCACAAGAACAAAGATCAACGGCTCATCCAACGGCTAGTTGATTCTCTCCGCCTATAAATAGAGGCCTTCATTCATTCACCAAGACTACGGGACTGAGAAGACAGACAAGAGATAGACGAGCGAAAGAACGACTTTATTCTACACAAGCAAAACTGCATTCAAACTCTAAGAACATCACTAGTTGAGAGTTCATAGAGTAATAGATTCTATCTTGGTGTTCTTGATCTAACCTTGAGAACATCACTAGCTGAGAGTTCATAGAGTGTTAGATCCTAGCTCACTTCTTATTCGAGCTAGTAGTTGGAAACCCCACTCTTTCACACATCCTCTTAAAAGGATTGTTAGGACCCTAATCTTCCAAGAATTGAGTAGATAGGTTGATAAGTACCCGTAAACTTATCTGTAAGGTTGATAAGTACCCGTAAACTTATCCTAACGGTTGCAAAGCCCGTGTAAGCTTTGTGGTTTTTATCCAGAAGAACTTGGACTGAGTTGTGTGGACTCACAACTCCCCGTGGACGTAGGAGTTATCTCCGAACTACGTAAATCCTTGTGTGTTTGTGTTTTTCAGTTCAGCTATTTATTGCATATTCAACTGACCAACTAACCAGCATACAAAACTGCATCTTTGCATATCATCTGTCTTGGTTATTGACCGACCTTGCATTTTAGCGTGAGTTGATATTATACGAGTTAGTTTTTATCCACCACATTCCGCACAACACCACTCTTCCAGCTGTGTACTCTTACTCAGTTGTGAATCCAGCTGAGTGTTTTTACTCGGTTGTGTTATTTTCGAGAGTTGTTTTAAAATTTCCTATCTGGTGTATTCCCCCCCCCCCCTCCCATACACCAGAACTCGTATCAGGACCATCAAGTGGTATCAGAGTAGTGGTTCAAAAAACTGCTGACTCTGTTTCACGAGGTGTGAATCGAGGTGTTGTTTTATTCAATGGTCAACTGAACAGATCTTTTTCACGCTAGTGCATATGTGCTTGCATTTGTTGTCTTTTGTTTGTGTGTGTAGATGGATGTTAAAGACAAGATCGTGGTCATATTCTCGGTTGTAAACTACACATCGTGGAGAACTCGGATGAAGAAGATTCTACTGTCAAAGTATCATCGAATGCAACAAGTACTTACATCCGGACCGATCATCATCAGAGAAAAGGTCACTCGCACTCCTACAAATCCCAATGATGGGGATGTAACTGAGGAATTAGTGGAGAAAAAGCGAGAAGACTTCACTCCAGAGGAAGCTAAAGTAAGCCAGCTAGATATCTAGGCTCAGAGCACTATCATGTCCACAGTTGGACAAGACTATCTTTCTTGGATAGAAGAGTGCGACACCGCTAAGGAGATGTGTAAATATTTTGGCATCTCTAGCGAAGAGAGCGACGAAACGAAGGAGAACAAGTTCTCACATGCCTGTCAAGACTTCGACAACTTCTGTCTGAGAACTAATGAAACCATAGATCAGTTGGAACTTAAGTTCATGGATATCATCAGAAGGATCCAATCCATCCGAAGAGGAAAATATACTTTGAGAGAAATCAACCTCAAAGTATTACAAGCTCTTGGAGAAATGGGAACAAAAAAGACTATTCTCAATTCTGAAAGGAAACGAGTATAAGGTGAACCGACGAAGATCTCAGTCCTCAGTTCAGACGAGTCGACATGAGGATGTTGGTTCAGCGACAAAGACAGTAGCACTCCGAGCTGACTACTCCAAGCCGCAAACATCAAGGGTAACAAGATTGCGGACACAGCTACAAAGGAGCCAAGCAGAGAAGAGCTGCAACAGAGCATTGCTACCATGTCAAAAAAGCTAGCTGACATGGATGCTCGGTTCGGAAAATACAAGAGATTCTACAAATCCAACCGAACTCGAGACAACTCAAAGCCTGTGAACAATAGTTGCTTTGAATGCGGCAAAGATGGACACTTCAAAGCTGACTGTCCAGACCTTTCAAAGAAAGAAAGAGAAGCGTTGAGGGCCAAGCAAACTGGAAAGAACAAGGCCATGGTTGCAGAAGAAGCAGCTGATGACATGGACATCTTCACCGACACTGAAGATGAAGACGAGCTGACTTCTACCAACAATGCTATCGGTCAGGATCAATGTCTCATGGCATTTGGAACCGACCAAGATGATACTGAGGTACAATCTAGTCATGCTAATTTAAATTCTTCCAATATTTCTAACATGCAGGAAACACTAGATGAAGAGTTGGAACTCTCATGGGATGACTTCCTAGCACTCAATGAGGAAGTGCAACAACAATCGGTTGAGTTTAAGAGTCTTCAAAAACAGTTCGCCAGACTTGAAGAATCCTTAACCGAAAAGGACGATCTGATTAAAATCAAACTGAAGAGATTGATAATCTCAAAAATCAATTGAATGCTTCCAACCAAACTAAGGCTCCAACCGATGAGGAGTTGAAGGAACAGATCAAGGAGCAGTATATCAGTCATCCAAGATTATAGAGAATCTCATCAGTTACAAAAGACAGATGGATGACGTGTCAGGACTCGGTTACAACGTGATCAAGGATACTGGAATTCCTCCAGCAACCTTCTTCAAAGCTGTGGATGTCAAGATTGTCAAACCTGACACAGTTGAGTCTGCAACTCCCCAAATTAATCCAACCTCCACCTCTCAGCAAGCTCAACTGACTAAGGAAACTTCAACTGAGAAAGGAAAAGGAGCGGTAGATGGAAAACTGAACATTCCATCGGTTGGGACATCAACCGAGGGGGAATGTTCCAAGTCTCGGAAGAGGAACCAGAGGCCTCGGAAATATAATCAGAACCAACTTCATAATCGACCTCTGAACCAACCTCAGAGCCGACCCCTAAACCGACCACAGAACCGACAAGAATTCAACCATCTGAATCAACATCGGTTCCATCATCAGAGCAAACAGAGATTCCAACTGAATCAACCGATGTGGAACGGTTCCAACAGCTGCGATTATTCAAGCCAGAACATGAATCATCAACAGGGCTTGAACAGCAGTCATCGACAGTCAGGAAAGTGGAATCACACTCAGTTTCAAAGATTCCAACATGGTGTCCGACCTCATCGACAAATCCAACATGATAAGAATCGCCATCAAAACAGGGGGAAAGCCTCTCCTCCGAAAGCTCAAAATGGAAGAAATCCATCTCCTCCCAAGAAACAGAACATCACTACTAACAACAAGCCTAAGGATTACCAAGGTGTTGTTATAGTTGATGGAGAAGGAAAAGTGATCTGGAATGATAAATCTATCCGAGTATACAGGGAAAAGCGACTCACAGTTCAAGGGGGAACTGGTTCTAACCCTTCAGGACCCAACTAAAATTGGGGACCTAAGCGTGTTTCTCTGTGCAGGAACAGGAGAAACAGCTGAGGAAGAATAAAGCATTGCAAACCAGTTGGGTGATGGATAGTGGATGCTCGAAACACATGATAAATCTGAAGGATTTGCTTGGAAGTTTCGTGGAGAAAGAAGGACCATCAGTTACCTTTGGTGATAACTCAAAAGGTCACACCAAAGGCTACGGTACCCTTGAAACCAATCACATGTCTATTTCAAATGTTTCATATGTTGATAGATTGAAGCATAACTTGCTATCCATCAGCCAATTATGTGATAATGGTTTCTCTGTTAAGTTTGATGCACATGGCTGTAGGGTTAAAAATGTCGAAACAAAGCAGGTCATATTGTTGGGAAATCGATCCCCAACCGGGAATGTCTACTATACTGACTAGAATAGTAGTCCTCCTGACACCTGTCTGTTATCAAAGAGCAGTTCAGATGTGAGCTGGCTGTGGCACAAAAGGCTCAACCATCTGAATTTCAAGACAATGAACCGACTTGTAAGACAGGAACATGCAAAAGGCATTTCAAACCGAGTGTTTTCAACAACACACATCTGCAGTGCATGTTCAGTTGGGAAAGCTCGCTAGATCCTCCTTCCGGTTGAAATCAACTCCCTCAACTGACCGAGTATTACAGCTGATCCATATGGATCTCTTCGGGCCAGTTACACCAAAAAGCATGAATGGTAACTAGTATACCCTTGTTGTAACTGATGATTTTCTCTAGGTACACGTAGACCATTTTCATGCGACACAAGAGTGAAACCCGAGATGAGCTACCCAAGTTGATGGATCGGATATCGAACCAACAAGAGATGAAAATTATTTCTTTCCGATCAGACCGAGGAACCGAGTCCCTCAATGAAACCATCATCGAGTACTGCAAGAAGCATGGAATTGCTCATCAAACATCGGCTGCGCGTACTCCACAACAGAATGGAGTAGCTGAGCGAAGGAACAAAACGCTGAAAGATGCAGCTACCTCCATGTTGACAAGCTCAGCTCTGCCAAAGAGATTTTGGGCTGAGGCCATCAACACAGCCTGCTACACCCAGAACCGGTCTCTTCTAACCAAGCGGTTGAGAAAGACTCCATATGAGCTATGGAGACGCACGAAGCCTGATATCTCATACTTTCGTATTTTTGGTTCTAAGTGTTATATTCACAACAATGGGAAGACTCAGTTGAAAACTTTTGACGCCAAAGCTTCGAAGGGCATACTTCTCGGATATGCAGCTCGAATCAAGGCGTATAGAGTTTTCAACAATAGCTCTCGTGTTGTGGAGATAACACCTCATGTTAGTTTTGATAAATCTACTTTTGAGTGCAGGGAACAGGCTAAAAGACAACAAGCTGATCCACATGTTCCACCAGCTCTCTCCAGATCTCAGATTCTAAGGCAAAAGCATCTAGCTGAACCATTGGTATGGGCAACCGAGGATGATGATCCATATTCCTCTAAAGATGAATGTGCTCATCTCAAGGGGGAACTTCAGCTGATGTCTCTCCAACTGCATCAGCATCCGAAGCCCAACCGAGCATGGTTCAAAATATTGTCCATGTTGAGGATCCAGACTCCACAACTAATAAATCACCAGTTCAAAAGATCCCAGCATCTCCCACAGCTCAGGAAATTCCATCAGTTGAAATCTCAGAACAGCCACTGTTGGAAGAAGAAGGAAGACGCAACAAGAGATAGTATGAAGATCATTCCACGGACAACATCATTGGAGATCCAATCGAAGGTGTGCGTACAAGGAGCAGAGTTGCAAATCCAGACTCAGCTGAGGAAGATTCCAACACTTATGCCCAATATGCTGAGGAGTTGGCAGTTCTTGAAGAGTTCGAACAAGCCGGAGATGTTGCCATGATATCTTGCTTCGTAGCTGATGTGCCAGAACCGAAGAATGTTGTGGAAGCTCTCAACTGTGTTCACTAGACAACAGCCATGCAAGAAGAACTGAATGAATTTCTACGCAACTGTGTATGGGAGTTGGTAGAAAGACCAAATGGTGTCAAAATCATTGGATTAAAATGGATTTTCAAGAATAAGAGAGACGCCATTGGATTCATAGTGAGGAATAAGGCAAGGTTGATAGCTCAAGGATATTGCCAACAAGAAGGAATCGATTTCGAGGACTCCTTCGCGCCTATTGCAAGGTTGGAAGGCATCCGAATTTTTCTAGCCTATGCCGCATTTCACAAGTTCAAGGTCTATCAGATGGATGTGAAGTGTGCATTCCTCAACGGAGATATCAAGGAAGATGTATATGTTGAACAGCCTCCCGGTTTTGAGACTGGAGATGGAAGAGTGTATAAGTTGAAGAAAGCTATCTATGGCTTGAAGCAAGCACCCAGGGCTTGGTATGACACTCTATGTGGTTTTCTTCTGAACTCGGGGTTCAAACGAGGGTCAGTTGACAAAACACTGTTCACCATCAAAGTTGGAGAAGACATACTTGTCGTGCAAATCTATGTTGATGACATCATATTCGATTCCAAGTCGGAGGAGCTGTGCGCAAAATTCTCAACTCTTATGAAGGAGAAATTCGAGATATCAATGATGGGCGAGATGAATTATTTTCTTGGACTACAGGTGAAGCAGTCACCAGAAGGGATTTTTATCAATCAGTCCAAATATACAAAGGAGCTCATCACCAAGTTCGGTTTGCAATCAAGTAAAATCACAAGGATCCCGATGAATACTAACTGGAAGATTGAACCTGGAACTGAGGGAAAGCTCGTGGATGCCAGTAAGTATAGAGGGATCATTGGTTCTTTGCTCTATCTAACCGCCAGTCGGCCAGACATATCTTACGCGGTTGGAGTGTGTGCTCGGTTCCAAGTTCAACCGAAGGAAGCACACATGTTGGCAGCAAAGAACATCATCAAGTATCTGAAGGGCACTGTTAATGTTGGGTTGTGGTATCCAACTGACGACAATATCCAACTGACCGGATACTCAGATGCAGATTTAGCCGGAGATCGGTTGGACAGGAAGTCCACATCTGGACATTGTCAGTTCATGGGAAGCAAGCTAGTTTCATGGTTCTCCAAGAAACAAGCATGTGTTGCCACTTCAACAACCGAGTCAGAGTACATGGCTGCCGGTAGCTGTTGCATGCAGGTGTTGTGGCTCAAGCAACAGTTGCGAGATTATGAAGTCGCAACTGGACAGGTTCCCATCCATTGTGATAGCTCAAGTGCCATTGCTATCTCGTTGAATCCTGTTCACCATTCTCGGACAAAGCACATCGACATCCGACATCATTTTATCCGAGATCATATTGAGAAGAAGGACGTATCTATGGAGAAGATTCCAACTGAGATTCAGAGAGCTGATATCTTCACCAAACCTCTAGCCGAAGCGCGGTTCAAGATGTTATGTGATCTACTTAGATTGTTAGATCCATCAGATGAGGAACCAGCCAAGGTGAAGAGATAGATATTCATCTGAGGGGGAAGCTCAGATGAAGGGGGAATCTCAGATACGGAGTGCCAACTGAAGACATCAGACGTCAGCTGAACAGACGAACTCGAGTCAGCTGATGGTATGCCGCAACATTGGATCAGACGTCAGCTGAACAGACGAACTCGAGTCAGCTGATGGTATGCCGCAACATTGGAACACAGCTGATTCCAACATCAGCTGGCCGGTGAACATAGCTGATTCCGACATTGGCTGGCAGGTATCATTTATGGCTGAAGGTGTTTATGTCTTAAATGAGAATGTTTGAAATAAATTCCAACATTCCTGAAGCATGCCAGTTAGACTAAAATAGCCATCAAAGCGCATTTAATGTAAAGTACGGCTGAACATCAATAGCCTACTTTATAGTGCGACTGGGCTGACATGAAATCTGTTCACTTTCTCACGCGCTGGTTGGAACTCGGATTTTGACGTCAAGTCAAAGCTAGTCAACAGTCGCGAGATCTCAGCCGTTGATGGGTTCGCGCCATTCAACCCTTGCCGTCGATTTCAACCGAGCCACTAACCTATAAAAAGCGGAAAATCAGGAAGTGATCTCTTACCTTCTACATTTGTTATTATCTACAGTAACTGTTCATCATCTTCTCAGATTCTGTCTAATCTTTTTCTGCAAGTTTTTCTTTTCTTCTTATATATAATCTTCTCAGAAACTCTAAATGGCACCAAAAGCTTCGACAAAAGGAAAGAAGATGGCTTCTTCAGGACCTTCCCTCGTCCCCACATCATACGAGGAGTCTTTCGACATGCTGCTATTGAAGATTCATTTTGAGCAAATTCTTTCAGAAGAGGAACTCGAGTCACCGGTGCTGTCTCCCCTCGCCGAAATTCTCAGGGAGAACGGCCTCCTGGACTGGGCAACGCTCTTCCCCTCCCACCTGCTAAGGCGTCAACTAGGAGAGTTCTACGTAAATCTGCAATTGCCCATCGACAACAGAGATGGCCTAGTTACAGAGGTTTCTTATCGTCAACGCGACGTTCCGGCCAGAACGATTCGTCGTGCCACCATCCCCATTCAAGTTTCCGATTTTCTATGCCAAGTCATTCTGCCAAACCTGACCGCCACGGACACCATCGACAACATTACCGACACGGAAGCTGATGAGTTTCTGGAGAGTGCTCTCATCACTCCAGAAAAATTGAAGAGTAATATGCAGAGGACAAAGTTGAAGCCCGAACATCAACTTCTATTCGATGTCGTATCCAAGGTCATGTTCGGTTATAGTGGCACTTTCGGAGACATCAGCCGACCAAAGCTTAAGAAACTGATTGCTTTGGAGCACAAGCATAAACATAACATCGACTGGTTCAAGTATTTCGAACACCAGCTGACTCTGGAGAGGCAGAAGATTTCCGAGACCACAACCAAATCCGGGGAGAGATTGTTGAGTGTCAAGGGGACTCTCAATTTCGGTTGCAAAATTTCTGCTCTGATCCTGTTCGCAACAAAGGGTCAGAACATGGTCTAGGATGATTGCAAAGAGACACCTGTGAAGAAGCTGATGTTGTTCCCAACAGCAAAGAAGGCTCAGGATGTGATTAGGAGTGTCTATACTCCTAAGGAGAAGAAGGGAGCTGGGAAGACAGCTGAAGAAAATGATACAGCTGAGGAGGTACCAGCTGCCAGCCGCCCCTCAAAATCGAAAGCTGCGCGCCGACGCAGAGCTGAGTCGGAGAAAGAGAAGGAGGAGGAGCCTGCCAAGAAGAAGCTGAGGTTTCGTCTCAAGAAGTCCACTGCTAAACCAGCTGAGGAGGCACCAGCTGAGGAAGGATCAGCTGAGGAGACACCAGCTTAGGATGCGCCAGCTGAGGAGGAGGTACCAGCTGTGGAGGCACCAGCTGAGACGGCACCAGCTGTCGAGCCATCTAGTCGAGCCACTCAGCTGAAGCAGCTGCCTTCAAGATTGCTCTTCGCGCTCCTCGAACAAATGTGGTTGAAGGGATGGAAACGGATCTGACCTCAGATGCATCTTCTTCCTCCTCTGAGGAAACTGAAGATATTCCAACAACCTCCCCCACGGCAGGAGCTGATGCCGTACCGCCCAAAGAGCCTCTCACTCTCCCAACCGATCAACAGCCAGAAATTCCGAGCTCTCTGCTGGATGCCAACATTGTGACCAGTTCTTCAGCCAATGTTGATGAACTGATTGATACCAACCTCCCCATAGAATCCAAAATTCCGAGCTGCCAGCTCGATGCCAACATTAAGACCACCTCTTTGGCCAATGTTGAAGAAACCATTGAACCAATGCCATATGAAAATCTCTTTCCCTCCCCCATCGATGACGAAGCTGATCGTCAGGCTGTCGCACAGGAGCACGAAGGCAAGCTAGCCTACTGCTTTCAAAAATTGATCGGGATGTTCCCTGAAGCTCGCGACATGCCGGTTTTTGCCACTCTCGGAACTAAGATGTTGTATCAGTTCAGCATAATCTTCAGCCACTGGTATGTCAAGGAAGACACCATCCGCATACACAGTTGGGACCAGCTCAAGGCCGATGAGTCACGCATCAGAGACTAACTACAACAACAAGATGGCACTGCTGACGCGTCGTCTGGACCTCAGCAAGACAGAAGGCAGAGACCCCAGGGAGACAGCTGAACAAGACTGTTTTGCCTTCCTTGATAACATGCTTGTCAAGTCGGCTGAATTTATTGATGATCTGGACGCAGCCGCCGCAGCAGCCAAGAAAGAAGAAGAAGAGCTTCAACTGTACCTGGCCAACCGTCAAGCCATGGTTATAGTTGACCAGCCAGCACAAACTGAACACCAAACTCCAGCTGATCAGCCAGCTCCCTCAACCGAAGAAATATGTGAGCTGATAACTGAGAGGGTCAACCAGCTAAGGACGGAGATGCTTGCCAACTTTCAGCACAACAAAGAAGATCAGCTGAGGATGTTGGAAGCACAGGAGGAGAAGAACAGGAAGCTGGAAGAGGAGAATGTTTCACTAAAGATAAAGCTGGACGAACTCTCCATATCCACCAGCCAAGAAATCTCTGATCTGAAGTCAACCGTTCTGGGGATCAAGTCTGAACTAAATGTCTTCCATTCCATTTCTGATTCCAACCTCGCCAAATCCCAACAGACTCAGGATGAAGAATGGGAATCACGGTTCGAGTCAAGATGGGCTGAGTTCGTTGCTTTCCAAACTGAGGTAAATGAAACATTCGCTGGACTGAGGAAAGCCGAACAAGAGCGCCATGACTCTGAACTGGCGAAGAAGGTTGAGGTAGAATGCGCGGTCGATGAGCTCTTCAACCGCATCCAACAAGCTGAACAACAACTCACATCTCTGGATGGCTCAGTCGCAAGCCTTGTTGCTGATGCCAAAAAGGGGGAAGAGGAGTTGCAGGGGGAAGATGTGATTGGAAGAGATGAGACTCAAGAAAAATCTTAGTTGAAGACCCAGCCGAAGAAGACTCAGAAGAAGAAGTCCACTCCTAAGCCAACCGACGTCGGTGGAGCTAAAATGGCTAAGGACTTGGAACAGGCAGAAGAATATGGAGTTTTTTACAACTCCATAGCCGAGATCGCAGCCGAGCTTGATGCGGAACTCGACGGTATTACAACCGAAGAGTGTATTGCTGCTACCAAGGCTATGGATGTTGCTGAAAAAGATAACATGAATCCTAGCTGGATCAAGAAGTTTGCTGCTAGCCAAGCTAGAAGAGTCAACCAATTCGAAGAGGAGCTGGACAAAGTTATCAAGAACCTGGACAGGAACATTGCCTCCCGCAGCCGTCGCCGAATTGAAAAACATCAAGTTAAGGCTGAAGCTCGGTTGAAGCAACAGAGGCTGCCAGGGAAGGTTAAGCTTCAAAGTCGATTCAGGCACGTGGACAAGTGGATGCCAGCCGAGTGGAATGAGGACTGGGAATCCTTCAAGCAGGAGTTTGTGAATGACATTTATTACAGAAAAGTCTTCACAACTGACGATCCAAGGAAAGCATTTAAGGAAGCCCTGACCGAGCTACACTCAGGGGACCTGGGCATGTTCAGCCAGTTCAGGCGTGCAATGATAGAAGCAAAACTGGATATGAACACAGTCCCCGTCCCTCAGAAGGTTACCTATCTCTCTCCCTTCCTTCCAGATTCGAGAAACCCCAACCGACAGAAGATTGCAGCTGAGGCAAGGCAAGTTTGTCAAGAGCATGGGATTGACTTTTCAAATGAGTTAGAAGCGAAGAGAGAGATTTTTGTTAGAATGTTTAGCAAATATGGGCTTAAGTATTAGCTCAGTTAGTTTTTGAGCAACTGATGTAATTTTCAATTTTGTGCATTTTGTTGTAACCATCAGTTGTAATGAAAATTATTCAGTTATACGATTCAATTTGACGTACAATATCTCGTTGTCCAAGCTCTAAATCACAAAGTTATTTCAATACCATGTTATAACTGTGCTAACCCTTTGATGTTTTAATCTTATAGACTGTCTAGAATTTCAGCTGATATTTTAGATAGGTCAGTTAGATTTAGATCAGTTTGACTGCAAGGGCTTTGTAAGGGTTTTGGCATCATCAACAAGGGGGAAATTGTTGGAAAATTTAAGTAAAAGTTTTGATTGATTCCAAAACCAACTGACCCCAACCGAGTAGATGTTGCCATTTCCTATTGTTAGCTTTTAGGCTCGCTGTTTGAGCAATGTTGAGATTTTATCTTTACAGGACTCCAATTGAAGACAGCAACAAGGCTTCACTTTGAAAGAACATCAGTTGTAAGAAAAACAACCGAGCGTTCAAGACATAGAACATCAGTTGTAAGAAAGACAACTGAGCGTTCAAGAGATAGAACATCAGTTGTAAAAAAGACAACTGAGCGTTCATCTGATGAGAGTTAAAAAGGGAGAAGTTGTAAGAGAACATCAGATGGAAGAAAGTCATCTGAGCGTTCGAGCCAACTGATCAGATTCAGATGAGAAAGACAACCGAGCGTTTAAGATTCAGAACATCAGAAAGACAACTGAGCGTTCAAGATTCAGAACATCAGATGAAGATCAAACTTCTCAACCGGCCAACCAATATTCAAAGATTAATGTTGAGATTTGAAATTCAAACAAGGAAGTCACGTGAAGGTTTGACTCTCTGTCATTACCTCATTTTGCCCAGCACAAGGCTGTCTCAGATGGAAAGCAGAAGTCGACAGTTGCCAAATCTGGAAAGTCTGCAGAGATGAGAGACACGCCATCGCTTTCACAAGAACAGAGATCAACGGCTCATCCAACGGCTAGTTGATTCTCTCCGCCTATAAATAGAGGCCTTCATTCATTCACCAAGACTACGGGACTGAGAAGACAGACAAGAGATAGACGAGCGAAAGAACGACTTTATTCTACACAAGCAAAACTGCATTCAAACTCTAAGAACATCACTAGTTGAGAGTTCATAGAGTAATAGATTCTGTTTTGGTGTTCTTGATCTAACCTTGAGAACATCACTAGCTGAGAGTTCATAGAGTGTTAGATCCTAGCTCACTTCTTGTTCGAGCTAGTAGTTGGAAACCCCACTCTTTCACACATCCTCTCAAAAGGATTGTTAGGACCCTACTCTTCCCAGAATTGAGTAGATATGTTGATAAGTACCCGTAAACTTATCTGTAAGGTTGATAAGTACCCGTAAACTTATCCTAACGGTTGCAAAGCCCGCGTAAGCTTTGTGGTTTTTGTCCAGAAGAACTTGGACTGAGTTGTGTGGACTCACAACTCCCCGTGGACATAGGAGTTATCTCCGAACCACGTAAATCCTTGTGTGTTTGTGTTTTTCAGTTCAGTTATTTATTGCATATTCAACTGACCAACTAACTAGCATACAAAACTGCATCTTTGCATATCATCTGTCTTGGTTATTGACCGACCTTGCATTTTAGCGTGAGTTGATATTATACGAGTTAGGTTTTATCCACCACATTCCGCACAGCACCACTCTTCTAGCTGAGTACTCTTACTCAGTTGTGAATCCAGCTGAGTGTTTTTACTCGGTTGTGTTATTTTCGAGAGTTATTTTAAAATTTCCTATCTGGTGTATTCCCCCCCCCCCCCCATACACCAGAACTCGTATCGGGACCATCAGGTCGGCCCCACTAGTGACCGGACGGTTGACACCAACGGGCCCGACTACGAGGCCGAATTGAAAATATAAAGTGATTCGCGGATGCATGCGCGCCGATTTGCATCGTGCACACGGGTAGACGATAAAATAAAATTGAAAAATGAAATGTGAAACATAAAAACCTTAATGATCATTTAAATATTTTACATTATGATTTCGATGATAAACATAAACACACACAGACTGATAAAAAAGAGTGCACTCTTTCACATAATACATAAACTAAGGCACCCAGCTCAACCACTTTTACTAATACAGAAAATCGGTGAAAACCCAGGGAATTTCCTCAGTCCGTGTCTGGATTCTCCTCGCTATTTTCTCGGGAGGGACGAAGCTCAGGGAAATCATCAATGTCCCAAGAAGGTGTGCACGATTTGTCCATTTTGAAAATTTTCTCCAACGCATCAGAGTATGGATCTACTTTGTTTTTATACGCAGCTGCTAGTGGTTTCACCTATCAATAATTATGAGTAAGTAACTACATTTAATTAAAATCTGCAAACATTAAAATTCTTGCAAGAAAGAAAATATTGCTGAAATCCATATTTACCGATATGAGGAAGTCCCATGTATCATCACTTGCTTCAACAGTAAAGCCGGCTTTTACCGTTACGCCCGGATGATCTATTACCCATCTGAACATGTTGTGTCTCTATTCCAAGAATAACAGTTTCTCGAGATAGAAGTCAGAATATAAACTGAGATAAAACCTGTTATTCATCTCCTCAGTAACCCGCTGAATAAATCGAGGTCGCATCTCCGCCGTCAAACTTGATCTGAGACCATGTCGATTCAGCAATTCACTCTTTATTTCCTCTATAAAATATTGCTCCATTGTAGGAGTCCAGCTTTGGTCGTAGAACCACTCTTCCTGAGTCTTGTTAAAATTTGAAGTCATTGCTAGAAAAAAGTTATAGTATAATTGCCCCAGAATGAGAATTATATAAAGGCACTACAAGGATACTAGGGTAAAGTACCAAACAATAGCAAGAGGACAAAAGAATAAGCATCAAACAACCAACAAAAGCAAACATACAAAACTGAAAAAATAAAAATGAACTACAAGTACAGTCAATAAGCAAACATACAAAATTAAATAGTGGTTGAAGCCATAATGTCACATTATGAAGCAACAAATAGAGGCATATGAGCCTAAATTGATCGATTAGAATTTTTGTAAGTAATGTTAGAACTTTGAAGTTTTGAATTCGGAGCATTGAATAATGAAATTTTGTGTTCTTCATATTATCATCGCATGTGATGATTTGATGATGAAATTGGAGTGAAAATAAGCATGTTAGCCTCTTGAATTTATTGCGAAAATAAGAAGCATTGATGACCACTTTTTACAATATTTCGAAGTTGACACTAGATTGCGACTATTTTTCATGTCAATACCTAATTATTTAGATGTCAATTTACACAAATTTATAGCATTAATAATTCTCATATACGAGGTCATAATTACTTACTGAAAATAATAATCCGCCATCCCAATTTTATGAAGGTTTATGTGGGGCCATGATATGATCGTGTAACTAAGAAACTTTGACATCGGCAGATGGCCATATAATACTTTTTTGTAGCGGCGAGTCAACCTTAGAAAACAATATTTAATAGGAAAAATTAAGCCACTTACAAGTCTATTGCATGCATATGCTTTTTACACACATGCGGCATGCACGAAAAACCCAAATTCCATCACCATTTGTGACATTTCAAACCCTAGAGCCAAAGCATAAACACTAATTCCAACTTGCCATCGGAAATTTTTCAAATATGCCAAAATACGTTCGGCCCCTTTACATGTTTACTTTATTATTTCTTTAATATTAAAATAGCATATAAATAAGAAGCGTTGATGACGACTTTCTCAATTATTCGATGTTAACACTAGTTTGCGACTATTTTTCATGTCCATACCTAATTATTTAGATGTCAATTTACACAAATTTATAGCATTAATAATTCTGATATACGGCGTCATAATTAATTACTGAAATTATAATCTGCCGTCCCAATTTTATGAAGGTTTATGTGGGGCCATGATATGATCGTGTAACTAAGAAACTTTGACATCGGCAGATGGCCATATAATACTTTTTTTGTAGCGGCGAGTCAACCTTAGAAAACAATATTTAATGGGAAAAATTAAGCCACTTTGTCACGCCCCGACTCTCGAGGCGCGACTTACGAACACAACAAACCTAAATAACTAACAACTGACTCAAACAAAGGGAACATGCTCGGGGAAACAAAGATGGAAGATAAAACAATCGAATTAGGTTTCCAAAAGCATAATGAAATAAGCATCCGAACATCTCAAATTCACTTATAACAGGAATCTAATATAAGTAATTCATGCTGACAGGAGATAGAGTTCCAACAACAAGAGATTTCACATACATATATATATCAAGTTAAAGGATCATGATCAACAACAATTCAAGTTAACGAGCCCATCGCTCGGAATTACAAGTCGAGTAGTTTAAGAAGTTAACAAACTTTCAAGGTCTTCGAGCACAACACACGGAATCAAAAACATGAGAATCAAAGTATTAGCATCAACAGACATCAATTCAAAAGGGTTGCAGCGGAAACTTGCATCAATACCCAACATCTGCACGTATGAAGACGTACAAATGCCAATCTGATATTCAACTAGACTCAACCAAAAGAACCAAACCACACCACCAAATATCCATGCCATCGCCATCCAGTCAACCTGCATGTTTAGAAACACACGCAGGGCTGAGTACTTCGTACTCAGTGAACACAAGCCAAAACATTTGAATAAAGATGCTTCTTAAAGCTATAACAATTGAACTTGCCTTGCCAAACATCACAAGTATATAAGCAGTTTTAAAAACAGTTTTACTTATGCATGCTAAAAACATTTTCTTTTAAACAGACTGCGCAGTCAAATATCATATAATATAACAGTATGTATCATCTGTCACAAACAATTTCACTGTGCCGAGAAGTAGGCCTCCTTCTCGAGCACTGTGACCGGCCTAACCGAAGCAAGGCTCACAGTCACCTCAACATATACCACACGTGGGTTCCTGCCATTCACAGGATAATAACATCTTCATATAAACAGATGATAACACATACCAAACTTCAATAAAAACGGCAAGTCAATCACATTTAAAATCATATCATAATACTCAATAGTATAACTAATTTTCATCGATAGTTTTGGTTCAGAAAAGCCCACCTGACTTTCGAAGAACTAGCTAGGTGGTTTAGGGCTAATTGTCCTCGCTCAATGTTCCGTTCGGCCCGATCCTTCACAGTTCGACATCGATAGGAAAAATAAGATACGCAACATGATGGATACAAAGGCGTTGGACTTAACTGAAGGACTTCTATTTGAGTCGATTCTCTCTTCGCTTAACCTTTCTAAGGGATTTCGCGTTCTCGATTTTAAACCTTTAATTCTACTTGAATTGGTTAACATTACTACTCAACGTCTTAACGCTTTTCTCGTTCTAATTAATAACGTCATCGTCTTCATTCTATTACTTGAGCTTTCTTTCAAAGATTTCATTTGATTCTCGACTTATCATTCAATCATTCAACCATTTTGCATACAAAATAATTCAATTAACTTTCACATCATAACCAAAATCATGCATTTAGACACTTATTTAATCATATAAGGAATTCAAATAAATCAATTATACTTCAAGATACATTAACAATCATTTAATTTAGATCTTAAAACCTAACTCGATTATGCATTTCTTTTTATGAAGGCTCAAACCATTTATTCTATCTTTCTTATTTATAGACAACACTTTGTTCTACATTCGTTATCTTAAGAGGTATTTATAACTTCCACTTTTTTAACAATTTTCTTATTAAACTCTTATGAATTTAGAATTTCTTATTCATTTCTAATTCGATTCTCTTTTCTTAACTCGACTATTATTTTTCTAATTATTCACTCGGTAATTTTTCTCGGTTTATTTTTAATTTGTTTGGTTGAAAACAACGTACTCAATTAATTATTTAATTAACTTCTTTCAACTTATTACTCGACATCTTATTCTATCATTAATTTCTTGATTAACTTATACGAGTATCTAACTTAACTCGTCTAACATCTTTTCTTTACTCGATTAGAACTTCTTTTTTGTTTCTTCTCGATTAATTCTTTTTAAACTCGGTTTTCTTTATCCTTACTTATCTCTTTAATGATTTCTTCTTTTCTTGTCTTTAATCTTTAAGCCATTTCTTACTTATCTCTTTAATAAATATTTTTATTAACTAGTTCATTTTATTAGTCAAATTATAAAAGATCTTTTTGTTGTAGTTTAGTAGAAATTCAAGTCTTTAATTTTTTATACAAGAAAATTTATTAACATATCTTTTATGCATTTTTCATCTTTTAATCAATTAAAGCTTTTAAACTTCAATCTTTTTATCAAAACTTCTATCTTTATTCATAATTTAAACTAGTATTCATACATACATGAAACACTTAAACATTCAATCTTTTCTATATTTTCACATTTAATTTCTTTAAAAACTTCAACATGCAATCTCATTTTCTTAACTTAAACACATGTATGATTATATTAACATAACATACAATCATCTCATTGATCAAAACATCACTCAATTCATCAACAAAAACAACAAAATAAATTCTCCATTTTTGCTCAAAAACACATGGCATTTATGCATT
Source organism: Schizonepeta tenuifolia (assembly GCA_029490685.1). Taxonomy (NCBI): domain Eukaryota; kingdom Viridiplantae; phylum Streptophyta; class Magnoliopsida; order Lamiales; family Lamiaceae; genus Schizonepeta; species Schizonepeta tenuifolia. The sequence continues at coordinate 5,218,551 of CM055957.1, forward strand.
TTTTTGTGCAATTTGTTTCTCAATTTTTCATGCATATAATCTCATTCTCAACATGATAAAAATAACAAATCAAGTATCAAAATATCAATAACTCAAAGGGTTCACATTTTTCCTATTTTTCCTAAAAATTTCGGCATTCATCATAGTTTTAGGGTTTTAAATTCTTTTTCTTCTCTTAATTCACCGATTAAAACTAACGTTTGATTCTCCTAACAATTTCTTCTCACTCGATTATCACATGCACATCCTAAGTTTGCCTAAACATAATTTAAATAGCATGCATGCATAGTTCTTTCTTTTAGGACTTAGAGATATACACATTTACAACTAATCAAATAAATTTCATACTTTAATTTAAAAGGAATTCTTCTCCTTGGCTCTTGGAATTGGAATGAATGGAATTTGTAGCTTCAAAGCTTGGACTTGAAGGGAAGAAGGAAGTCTTCTTGAATCCTCAAAGAAAAAGAATAACATGGAATTAATCATCCATTCCTTTTAGGGTTTAAGAATCAAAATGAAGAAAGTGTTGGATGATTGTTGAATTTAACTTCAAGAACTTGAAAGATATTTACCTTTTCTTGAGAATATGGATGGAATGAATGGAGAATGATACTTTCTACTTCATTTCCATGGATGAGGAGCTTGAATACATGGTTGCATGTAAGAAAAATCAAAGTATGTGTGAGAGAGAGAGAATGACGAGAGTTGAGAGAGATTGGGGAGATTGAGAGTTCTTCTTTGTTGTTTGAGAGAGAGAGATTTTCGAATGAGAGAGGGAGAGATGTGTAGATGATTAAGTCTTCTTTCTTTGTCTTAGATGTAGGAATTTGAAATCCAACAAAAGGAATAAAGTGAATTGTTGGAAGTTGAAATTGTCTAAGGTGATTGATGGATGGATGATTTGATGTAGTTTGCATGCACTTTAGGTAATGCCATGCATAAGACATAATTATGGCATTAATTCTTGGAAATTGAGGAGTGATGTGAGAGGAAGAGTGAGGTGGCGTGAGGGAGTGAGAGGTGTGTGACACGTGTCTTCGTCGTGTCGTTACGGGTGTTAATTACCCGGTCGTAAAGGTTTTCCGGATAAAACGATTCGTATTAATTTCTTTTTATATTATAAACGGGTCTAACCTCTTCTCGTCTCACTTTTGACACTAACTCATCTCAATTCTATTTCACGTCTCAATTAAAAGATTTAACGAATTCGATCATTTAGTCTTTTAAATTTCAAAAGGAAAATTAGTCGGCTTCTTAATCCGTTTATTAATCCTTTAAAGATTAACTCCTCATTACTCTTCTCAATTCTCGGATAAGTTCTTACCCTATCTCAGTGATCTTAAAAGATTTTCTAAGTTCGAAGATTCTAATTCAATTCTATTCTAAGTTCATCGGCGTAAATATATTTCTCGGCGATTAACGTTATGCTATCTCAATCAAGCAAACTCTTCGGGATTTTTTTCCAAAAATTCTTCTCATACTCATTTTCACATAAACAACTCAACAAGTATATCACATCATCATCATCTCAGATAAATAAAGCAGATAAATTCACACAAAACTCACAAAGCAATTTAAACGTTTTACTCATTTCTCTTTGTTTAGAAAAGAAAAAAATTTATTCCTAAATTCTCATCTTTTAATTTACTCGGTTAATTAAACGCTTTCTAAAGGTTTAAAAACTCGGGGTATCACATCCTCACCCTCTTAAAAAAAATTCATCCCGAAATTTACTGACCTCAAGAAAATAACTCGGGATACTTTGCTTTCATCTTTTCTTCGAGTTCCCAAGTGGCTTCTTCAAGATCATGATAACACCATTTGACTTTTACTAAGGGAATCGATTTCGTTCTAAGTTGCTGGACTTTATGGTCTAAAATCTCTTCGGGTTTCTCCTCGTAGCTTAGATCGGGCTTCATCTCGACATCTTCTTGGCGTATTACATGTTTCGGATCAAAGACATACTTTCTCAATTGCGATACGTGAAACACGTTATGCGAACTTCCGAAACTAGGAGGTAACGCTAAACGATACGATACGGATCCAATCCTCTCAAGGATCTCGTATGGTCCTATAAAACGAGGTCTAAGCTTTCCTTTAACTCCAAAACGATAAACTCCTCTCGAGAGGGATACTTTCAAAAACACTTTATCTCCTTCTTCAAACTCCAATTTGGATCTTCGATTATCGGCATACGACTTCTGTCGAATCTGAGCTTCTTTAATCTTCTCGCGGATTTGACGCACATTTTCTATCATTTCCTCAATCGCTTCTGGCCCTAACACTTTTCTTTCACCTACTTCATTCCAATACAACGGCGATCTACACTTCTTTCCATAAAGAGCTTCATACGGGGCCATTCCTATCGTATTCTGATAGCTATTGTTGTATGCGAATTCAACAAGAGGTAAAACTTTTTCCCATTCAACTCCTTTATCTAACAGGATGGCTCTCAACATATCTTCGAGAATTTGAATCGTTCGCTCGGATTGACCATCGGTTTGGGGATGGTAAGCAGTGCTGAATTGCAACTGAGTTCCCAACTCTTTGTGGAAACTTTCCCAAAAACGGGTTGTGAACTTCGAATCTCTATCAGAGGTAATCGTCTTCGGCACTCCGTGCAACTTCACAATTTCCTTGATATAGATCTCGGCTAATTTGGTTGATTCATAGGTATGTGGAATAGGTATGAAATGAGCAGACTTTGTCAACCTATCCACTATCACCCATACTACTGTATTTCCTTTTCTTGATCTTGGCAATCCCGTCACAAAATCCATTGTGATTCCATCCCACTTCCACTCTGGGACTGGTAACGGTTGCAGAGGTCCATACGGTCTTTGATGTAAGGACTTCACTTGCTGGCAAGCTAAACATCTTTCAACGAACAATGCCACATCCATCTTCATTCCATTCCACCAAAATTGTTTCTTTAAATCTTGGTACATCTTCGTGCTGCCAGGGTGAGCTGTATACGGGGTTTCATGAGCTTCACTCATTATTTCGTTCTTCAACTTGTCGTCACTAGGCACACAAATTCTTCATTGATACAACAACGCATTATCGCTCGACTCTGAAAAATCTTTAACTTCTCCGCTTCTTACATTCCTTCGTAGCTTCTCCATTTCTTCGTCTCTTCTTTGGCCTTCTATGATACGGGTTCTCAAGTCAGGCATTACTACCAAGGTAACAATCACTTGGTCTACTGTTGCTGGCGGTATGATTACTTCAATCTTCATCTTCGCAAATTCTTCTATCAGCTCAACTTCGTCAGTTAAAAGGAATCCTAAATTGGTACCATCTGAACTTTCCTTCCTTCTCTTTCTACTTAACGCGTCAGCTACTACGTTCGCTTTACCGGGATGGTAAGATATTTTGCAATCGTAGTCCTTCACTAACTCGAGCCATCTCCTTTGTCTCATGTTTAACTCCTTTTGCTCGAAGAAGTACTTCAGGCTCTTGTGATCTGAGAATATTTCACACTTCGCTCCATCGAGGTAATGTTGCCATATCTTCAAAGTATGAACGACAGCTGCTAATTCCAGGTCATGAGTTGGATACTTCTCTTCATGAGGTTTGAGTTTCCTGGAAGCATATGCAATCACTTTTCCATTTTGCATTAGCACACATCCTAGTCCTCGAGCAGATGCATCGGTATAAACGATATAGTCCTTGTCTGGCTCAGGTAGGGCTAAAACTGGGGCTGTTGTCAATCTCGTCTTGAGTTCTTGAAAACTTTTCTCACACTCTTCCGTCCACGTGAACTTCGTCTCTTTCTTCAACAGGCTCGTCATCGGCTTCGCGATCTTAGAGAATCCTTCTATGAATCTCCGGTAGTATCCTGCCAAACCAAGGAAACTACGGATCTCATGCACTGACGTCGGGGATTTCCATTCTTGCACAGTCTTCACCTTCTCCATATCTACTTTGATTCCTTCGGACGAAACGACATGTCCTAAGAAATTTACTTCCCTTAACCAAAATTCACACTTACTGAATTTGGCATACAGCTTTTCCGCTCTAAGTGTTTCCAACACAATCTTTAAATGTTCTTCATGCTCAGCTTCACTTCTTGAATATACCAAAATGTCGTCTATAAAGACAATCACAAACTTATCCAAATATTCACGAAAAACTCTATTCATCATATCCATAAACACTGTCGGGGCATTTGTTAAACCAAATGGCATTACTATGAATTCGTAATGTCCATATCTCATTCTAAAAGCAGTCTTTGGAATATCTTCTTGCTTGATCTTCAGTTGGTGGTATCCAGACCTTAAGTCAATCTTGGAGAAAACACCGGCTCCTTTCAGCTGGTCAAACAAATCGTCTATCCTTGGCAAAGGATATTTATTCTTCAGTGTAATCTTGTTTAATTCTCGGTAGTCTATGCACATCCTCAAACAACCGTCTTTCTTCTTCACAAACAATATCGGAGCACCCCAAGGCGATACACTTGGTCGAATGTAGCCTAAGTCCAACAATTCTTGCAGTTGGATCTTCAACTCTTGAAGTTCCTTTGGGGCCATTCTATACGGTGCCTTGGATATCGGAAGACCAAACCAATTCCAGCCGTCGTAGATGAAAGCCATCGAGGCAGCTCATCTGCAAAAGTTCGTAGATGAAATTGCCTTGGTCGGGATGCCCATCAAATTCAACTTCCTTACCATGCAGATGTTCGATGGCACGACTGATCCAATAGATCACATTGCTCAGTACAAGCAAAGAATGTTCACCGCTGCAATTCTCCGTGAATTAAGATAGGCGTGCATGTGTAAAGGGTTCGGTTCAATTCTGACGGGACCGGCCCTCCAATGGTACACAAACCTTCCAAATTATTCCATTTCAAGTTTTGTTGAATTAACCGATATCTTCGTACAACAATATGCCAGTAGTAGGAAACTTGAAAAAATATCAGAGAAATTCTATGTCGTGGTTCAACGAAGTGGAGAGTCTCTTCGGGACTATATCGGACGCTTCAATAAGGAGAAAGTGTCTGTAACCAACTGCAATACCTAGACAGCAATCACCGCCTTCCGAAAGGGCCTCTTGCCCGATTCGGACCTTTACAAGGACCTGACCAAGTACCCTTGTAGAATGATGGAAGACATCCTTGCTAAGGCATGGGCACAAATCAAATGAAAGGAAGACCAATACAACCATCACCGATCTTCACCTCGCAAGAGCTCTAGAAGAGACTCTAGGGTCGACCGAAGGACAACAGACACACGATCAGAACCTTACCTGCCTCCACGCAAGAAGTACAAGCAGAGACCGTACAACCATCCCTCAGAGACACGACCACATGAATAAGCGAGACTACCATAATATAACTTGTCCATCTCACTGGCTGAGGCAGTACTAGCTCTCAAGAGACTTGGAAACAAGGTTAAATGGCCCAAAAAGATGAGAACACTGGCGGATCAACAAGACAAGTTAAAGTGGTGCGAATTCCATGCTGATCATGGACACCGAACTGAAGATTGCATTGCCTTGAGATTAGAAATATCTCACATGTTAAAGGAAGGTCATCTCACTGACTTTTCTGACGGACAAAGGAAAGAAAACTCTTCAACAAGAAAGAGATAGAGAGAAAGGTCGTGGAGACATTATCCCTCCAAGACCACCAGAACTCGATCGAACCATCAATGTCATCACTGGGGGTTCTGAAGTAAGCGGCATAACACATTCAGCAGCCAAGAGGCACACAAGACAAGCTGGATTCGCCAAAAGAGAATCCAATGGAGCCAAGAAAAGATCAATAGCCATACCAGTGCAGACAATCAGCTTCACTGCCATTGAGTCCACTAAGCTTCTTAACCCACACCACGATGCACTTGTCATTTCACTTGTTATTGCTAACTATTTAACCAAGCGCGTACTAATCGACAATGGTAGCTCTGCCAATGTCCTTTTTCTGTCTACTCTCAGAGAAATGGAGATAAATGAAGTAAAGATCATTAGGAAGGACACAATCCTTATCGGTTTCAGCAAAGAACAAAAGAGCACAAATTGGCGAAATTGAACTACCCATCTACGCTGAAGGAGTCAATCTCTGCACTCGCTTCCTAGTGGTGGATTCTCCCTCCGCCTACAATGTTTTTCAGGGACGACCATGGATACATGACATGGAGGCAGTCCAATCCACATATCACCAAGTCTTAAGGTTCCCGACCAAATGGGGAGTGAAGGAGATTCGAGGAGATAAAAAAGATTCCAAATCTTGCTACCAGACAACCATGAAGGTTAAACAGGCCACCTTATAGCAATTACAGCAAGGAGAATCATCTAACCCCAGCCAAGTCAGTCAACTCAACCTAACCAACCTGACGCGGTGGAGCTAGATGAAGTCTCCATTCACCCAGATTTCCCGGACAATAAAGTCCGAATCGGAGCACAATTTGAGCTTCACCTCAGAGAGAAGCTTATTCAATTTCTTTTCGAACACTATGATTATTTTGCTTGGTCCCATGTAGACATGATCGGAATTGATCCTAATATTATTGTTCACAGGTTAAACGTCAACCCAGACTATCCTCCTCGGAAGCAAAAGCGAAGAAAGTTCGCCCCAGAAAGGAATAAAGTCATCAATGATGAGATCAAACAACTTTTGGACACCGGGCTGGTCCGAGAAATTCAGTATCCCAGCTGGATAGCAAATGTGGTGGTAGTAAAGAAGAAAAATGGCAAATGGCGCGTCTGTATAGACTTCATGGACTTGAACAAAGCGTGCCCGAATGATTCTTTCCCTTTGCCACACATAGACATGTTGGCCGATGCCACTGCCGAACACGAGCTACTCAGCTTCATAGATGTCTATTTCGAATACCACCAAATACTGATGCATCCCAACGATCAAGAGAAGACAACTTTTAAGACCAACATTGGCATCTTTTGTTACAAGTACATGCCTTTCGGGTTGAAGAATGTAGGGCAACATACCAACGTTTGGTTATTAAGATGTTTCAGGAATTGCTAGGAAATATGATGGAGGTTTACATAGACGACATGCTCCTCAAATCTCAACGATCGAAAGACCATATCGACCACCTCAGACAATCCTTCAACATCCTCCGTGAGTATAGTATGAAGCTTAATCCGACTAAATGTTCGTTTGGTGTGACTGCAGGTAAATTTCTTGGTTATATGGAGACCCAAAGAGGGATAGAAGCCAACTTGGTCCAAATCGACTCCGTACAAAGAATTACATCTCCAGCATGTGTCAAAGACGTACAGAAGCTTACAAGAAGGGTAGCGGCCCTCAGTCGATTTATCTCGAGATCATCGGAGCGGTGCCATCCCTTCTTCAACACATTGAGAAAATCAAAGGCATTTGAGTGGATACCAGAATGTGAGGAAGCACTCAATCAGTTGAAGCCATACCTAATGAGCCCGCCGCTCTTGTCCAAACCCAAAGATGGCGAAACATTTTACATCTACTTGGTCGTGTTAGAAACAGCAGTCAGTGCGGTCCTAGTTCGCGAGGATGAGGGCAAGCAGTCACCGGTCTACTACATCAGCAAATCATTATTGGATGCGAAAACAAGATACAGCTTGCTAAAAAAGCTAGCCCTCGCCCTCGTACATGCAGCAAGAAAACTTTGTCCATATTTTTAGTGAGATCCGATAGTGGTTCTCACCACATATCCTTTTAAGACCATCCTTCACAAACCGGAGTTGTCCAGCAGACTTGCCAAGTGGGCAGTCGAACTAAGCGAGCATGATATATCCTACAAGCCACGTACTTCATTAAAGTCACAGGTACTAGCTGATTTTGTGAATGATTTTATGCCTAACCTTTCAATGCAGGCAGACAGAATTATGTTGCCTCACCGAAGACGAATCAGCTGGAATATGGAAACTCTTTATGGACAGTTCAAGCAACAAACACAGAAGTGGACTTGGACTAGTCCTTTCATCACCTCAAGGCGACATCATAGAGTCAGGCAATAAGATGCGGATTCAAGGAAACTAATAATGCGGCCGAGTACGAAGCTATGCTACCTGGCCTTGGATTGGCTAAGAAATTGGGAGAAAAGAAGATCAACGTCTCTAGTGACTCACAACTCGTAGTGAATCAGATGCAAGGAACATACCAAGCTCGAGATAACAAGATGACGACTTACCTAGACAAGGTAAAGGAGTTGCAATCAAGCTTCGAAGAGTTCACAATCGGCCAAGTGCCCAGAGAAGAGAATAGTCATGCCGACGCATTAGCCAATCTCGCATCCTCTATTCAGACCACCGGTCCGAAGACCATTCCAATCATCTACCTCTAATGGCTGGCCGTGTGGAAGAAAGAAGAAGAACAAGTGCATGACATATCAGACAACCGGACTTGGATGACTCCAATACTAGAATACCTCGAGCAAGACATACTCCTAGATGACAAAAATGAAGCATACTGAATAAAAGCTCAGTCTGCTCGATTCTCCATCATCAAAGGTAAGTTGTACAAATAATTATACTCTGATCCATATTTAAAATGTATTAACCATGCAGAAGCAAAGACGGTCTTGGGTGAGCTGCATGATGGAAAATGCGAAAACCACTCCAGCGGGAGGAGCTTAGCTCTAATATGTGGATACTATTGGCCCACAATGAAGGCAGACGCTGTTAATTACATCAAGTGATGCTATAAATGTCAACATTTCGCCCAAGTATCCCACCTTCCACCCGAACCACTGATCTCAGTCACGTCACCTTGGCCCTTCATGAAGTGGGGGATGGACATCGTGGGAAAGTTACCTAAGGCACCTGGACAATTGGAATACATGATGGTTGTAACAGACTATTTCAACAAGTGGATAGAAGCCGAAGCATTCCACAAAGTTCGGGATACAGAGGTGAAAGGATTCATATGGAAAACGTGATATACCGATATGGAGTACCAAAGGAGATACTGACTGACAACGGCTCCTAGTTCACTAGCTACGACTTTCAAGACTTTTGTGAGTCCTAGAACATCAAAATCAGCTTCTCAACACCTAGATATCCCCAGGCAAACGGCCAAGCTGAATCATCTAACAACACGATAGTCAACACCCTGAAGAAGAGGCTCGAAAAAGCCAAAGGCTTATGGGCCGCCGAACTACCCGGAGTACTCTGGTCATATCGAACGACCCCCAGAACCTCGACGGGAGAAACTCCATTCTCCCTAGCCTACGAAATGGAAGCAGTCATTCCAGCCGAAAACAAAGTACTGACCGCGAGAACCGAGCTTGCCTCAGATGACCATATATGATCAAGGAATATGTCATGAACTAGACACACTTGATGAAAAAAGAGATATGGCTAGGCTACGGCTAGCCTCCTACCAGCAAAGTGTCGCCAGACACTACAACAAACATGTCCGCATCCGAACATTCGAGCTAGGCGATTGGGTACTCCGACGTGTATTCCAAAACACTAAGGAGGTTGGGACTGGCAGGCTAGGCCCGACATGGGAAGGTCCACACTTGATCACCAAGGTATACGGGAATGGAGCATATAAGCTTCAATAGAAAGACGGATACGACATACGCAACAGCTGGAACGTCATCCATCTAAGACACTATCACGCCTAAACTCAACTTTTCACTTATTTCAATTGATTAGGTCCTATGGGACCCACCCCTCCAGCCACACTAGTTCTAAAAATTTCATGCAAGACATCAAAAAACTACATAGTGGCTTGATCCCTCTTCAGGGTATGTAGGCAGCTCCAAGGAGCACAGCCACCCTTGTATTCTCTCCCAGCATCTCTGACCGTTCATTACAATACGTCAGAACTACATCGGGCTTGATCCCACAATAGAGATATGTATGCAGCCCTCTGGAGTGAAGCCCTATCAACCCCAAAAGAAAAGACGGACGTAGCTCCGCCAGCAATTGCAATTGAATCAACACAAGGCGGTAAACTTATTTGATTTTATCAATAAGTTTTAAGTCCTATGAGACTCACATTCCAGCCATACTAGTTCTGACAATCTTATCAAGAAAATTCTCAGAACTACATATTGGTTTGATCTCCGAAAGGGGTATGTAAGCAGTTCTACAAAGCCCAGTCAATTATTTTTTGCAAGACAGACCCGCACGACGGGAAGTGACAAACATATAGTCACCACTATCTAGCGCACCGGACCTATCGGACGGTATCATTTCTGACTTAGTCAATTTTTTCATTACTTAGTCTTATGGGACCAACCATTTGCCACACGAGTTCTGACAACTTAGAACTACATATGGGCTTGATCTCCAAATGGAGTATGTAGGCAACTCTTTTGAGCGCAGCCCTGCATTAGTTTAATCATCATGCCCCACCAGAAATGGGGGACAAACAGAACAAAAAATGACCAAGCATCACAATACAAATAATCCAGCTTAGACATGTTGTAAAAGCTTAATACACAAGTACCAATAAAAAGAAAACATGAAATTGACTAAGTGTCATTAAAATAGAATTGGTCCATCCCAGACACGCTGGATAAGCCAGCTGATATACAAATTCACCTAATCACAAAAATGACTAAGGGTCAATAAAATAGATGGTTTGTCCTCAGATAAACTAGCTAACTAGAAGAACACAAGTCTAGCAAACTAAGATATAAAAAAATGACTTTGTGTCGATAATTCAAATAGTCCACACTAGATACAAGATAAGCTATAATGCATAACGGCAATAAAATAAAATAAAGACTAAGGGTCTATAGAATGGATGCTCTGCATCGACAAGCTGAATAAGCTAAGATACACAAGTTCTGCAAAATAAAATATAAAAAACGATCTAAGTGTTAATAAAAATAAAGGGTCCATCCCGTACATGTAAAACAAGCTAAAGTATACAAGTTTAGTATATGTGCAAGCATGCTCAGAAACATCGAATAAAACTAAGCACGTCATCTCAGCCACGCAAGAAAAGAAAGCAAAAAAGAAAATGCAAATAACAAGGAAACACCCCGGACGAGCTAGTCGTCTATAATTTAGCAACTAATCCAAGTCATAACTTGGACTAGGGGGGAAAATGGGGATACGCTCCCTACAAGTTCTACAAATAATAAAAAACAAGTCATGAGTTCTTAATTACAGGCTCATTCTTCAGTTATATGCACTCGGATAAATAAAACTAAACACCGTCCAAGCAATACGAACATTAAAATAAAAATAGTTAACTAAGGCACATATAAGAATGTGCTAGATCAAGCATCGTCTCCCTCGTCTTGCACGACCTGGACCCCTGGATCACACAAACCTTGTGGCTGACCCCCAAGTTTCGGATCAGCAGAAATCATATCAGTAAGTGTCTCGGCAAGAACATCAGGGGTAGAATCAGTAGCTATGTCTCGTTTGTGCTCATCCAAGTCAGCAATGAACTTGTCCAAATCATATTTCTCAGTCTCGCCATCCCGGATCTCTTGAGCCTCCCCTCACCTGGACCTCCATCTCGGCTCCAGCATGCAAAAGGTGCATCTTCAACATGGCCACTTCGGCCTGAACAGCCTCAAGATCAGCACGAGATGCCCGATTTCTGTGATATCTCGTGCTCACACTCCTGCAATCGAGTCTTCAACTCCTTGTTGATCTTCAACTTCTTTCTTTCCAGCCTGGAGAGTCCTCAACTCGTCTCTCCACTTTGACTTCTCTTCTCGCAATGACTTCACCTGCCCAGTCAGCTTACAGAGTTACTTTTTCATCCAGTTGGACATTGATATCGCCTACCAGAATAAATATGAAATCATTAGGGAACTATGCACCTAAAAAATCAAACACTTGAAAAAATTATATAACTAACCTGGTGCAATGCCAAAAGCAAGCACCCGATGTAGCCTTGACTACCAAGTTATCACAAGTATCTTCATCTTCAGATAGCAACATCTTCTCAACTTGACTAGCGATCGGGCTATACTCAGCTAAAGTACAGCAGTCGAAGAGAAAGAAGGTAAGGAATGAGATAATGTGGATAGGTTGATAAACTCTCCGGCCGGATCAGACATGGTCTCCCGAGTGCTCTTTTTCTTTTATACCACAGTCCGGGGAGGAGGCAACAAAGCATCAACAATAACAGGGCTGTCTTTCTTGGAACTGGTTGCAGTAGCTTTCTTGGCATTCCTAAGAACTTTCATGGCTCCCCCTCCTTGAGGCTAGAGACGTCCAGACTTGTCCATAACATCCTTTGCAAAACTTCGACTAATCACGGTCGACTCTGGATAGTAGGGGTTCGGATGGTACTTTAAAACTTCACAACCATTTGGTATGAATGCTACTTGATGTTCAATGTCAATTGTGGGCACAGATGTACCTTCTTGTCGTGGTGGACAAGCAGGATATCCACTCCAGATACTACTTGAATAAAGACTCTTTCTAGAAAGAAGAGCCTTAAACGAACGATCCTTCTCGAGATAGCTGAGAAATGTATCAACCCTTTCCTTAACCTCCTGCTGAAAATACGTATTCTCTAGATCACTTGAGAAAAAACATAAGAAGAATGAAAACAAGTACAAGACAAACAATATTGCAAAAAATGGACAAGTACAAACCAAGGCTATCCAAGACATAAAAGAAAAACTCACTAGCACAAGACCAATGAGAAGGAATTCCGGTGTATTCATGAGTTCCCAATAACCCAAGTAAGACGAACAAATAATGCTCTTTCCAATATTTATCAGGCTCAGGCAGACCAGTCACTAAGTGCTTGCCTCGTCTCTTCTTGAATTGATATCTCCCTTTCTTAGTGCCACAATCTACTAAAGAATAAACATGCAAGATTTCTAACAAACCAAAATTTCTAAATTCATATAGGTCGTAGAACACCTGCACCTCGATCAAGATGAGCCAAACATTCGGCATTAACTGGCTAGGGTGGATTCCATAGTAATTGGAGAGCTCAAGCACTAGTCAAGGAAGTGGAATTCGGGCACCTAATTGTAAGGATTTCTCGTACCAACACTCATATCCTGGCATGGCACGATCGGCTTTCTCTTCTAGAGAAGGAATAACTAGAAAAACATGTTTTGGAATAGAATAATGGCTATGGAAACGACTTAACCCATCCAACTTAAGTATTGTAGGCTCATTATTTACAGAAAGAACATGAGTATCCCAACTCCCATCGACTGGCCCGACACGATCCACATCATCACTATGGGGCAAGTTGGAAACAAGATAGGGACGACCTTCTGGTATCTCTACATCATCTTCAACCTCACTAGTCTGAGCATTAAGGCAACCACTATCCACACTATATGACATGCTAGCTCTACTAGATGATCTAGCGACACAACTTCAACTATAAAATGACATACTTGCAAGACTGACCTAGAATATAGGCAATATCTCAAATTTAGGACACGAGACAAGCACGACATGCTGGAGAATGAAAATAATTTTATGACCAAATTACAACATACTATCCTATTGTTAGCCCCTTAAACGGCTCTATGTCATGGTGCGAGCCATCACAGCACCATGGCACGGGCAGCGTCGGGTTGAGAACTCGATGCGAGTTTGGGATGATGGCATGTCCAGATGGGTCGGATGATTGAAGTTTACTTGGCCAAGGGGGTATAAGAAACACTTTGGCAAGAGTAGAATTTGGGTTGCTTGAGTTTGGCTCGGACGGGTGCGAGACGGGTTCAACTGACGACGGTGTCGGGGGAGTTCGGAATGTGTTTTGAGCTGAGGCTTGGAAATGATCCTAATTTGTGAGGTTTACTTGGTGGCAAAAGATGGCTCGGAAAAATCTCAAAGATGGGGCATTTGGCACGAGGAGAACTCATTTGAGCTAGTCTAGCCGAGTCATGGTGCCCAAAAGTAGAACTTGTTGTTCCACAACCCTTTTAGTATTTAGTGCTGCCACCAGGGGTTTTGCTCTTTTAACATATATATAGGAGGGGCATGTGAAAGATGGTGTGGCCAGATTAGGACGAGGGCTAGGTGCGTGGGCAAAGCTTGTGGCTTTGGTGCTATGCTAGCATGAGCGAAAGATGGTGAATCCTAGTCGGGCATGACTTATGCGTGTTCGACGTGTCGGGTGATCGATGTGCGGGTCGGAGGAGGGCTGAGGCAAGTCGGAACTTTGGAGTGTGCGTGATGACTTGATGCAAGATGAGTAGAACTCTAGTGCTAGGGAGTTCTAGCTCGGATGCACGCAAGGATGGTATGGAGTTGGTCGATGTTGCAAAGGCGAGGGTCGATGGCACGAGACAGATCAAGACACGAGGATTGTGGGCAGACCTTGGTGCCGGGGATCGGCACATGTTAGCACGGGCGATGCGTGCTTGGGCCAAGTCCAAGAGTGCGAGGAAACAAAGGCGTCGGAAAGTGTTGCCAAGGGGATTCGATGCATGGCTGACTTGAGAAAGTGGCGAGGAGCAGTTGCACGGTGCCAGCTATCCGTGCCCTGATTGGCCGATCGAGTTAGTGGTGCCCGTAACAGCCCGGTGGTTTTTTGTTGACTTAGTGGACGGTTATTCGTAGTGAAGGGGGATGTCCTTCACGCCATTTTATGCTGTATTTCGAAGGCAATGAGCCATAGAATGTGTGGACGAGTTTTTGAGAGCAACCCTTGTATTGATTTGTGGTGAATTAATAAAAGGTTGGGTGAGTTGCCCGTAAATGTGTGTGTTGCTTTCGTTGTTCATGATTGCCTGATTCCGCTGCGTGTGAACTTTGATTCGTGCACAAATTTGTGAGCTTCATACACTTGAGTGTCGAAGAGTGTCGGTGAGGGGAGGGCTGGTCGGATTGTGGTGATTCGGTGCCATCACAAGGCGAAAAATTCTGGTACACGAAAACCTTGTGACAATTTAGTATCAGAGCCAGGTTGGGCTCTGGTGCTCGAGTTTTGCTGCTGTGTTTTGGAGTTTGGTGGCTCTAGTTCGTGGGTTTTTAGTCGAAGTGGTTCCGAGTTGTTGCCATCATTGCTGCGAAGATGGTTGGTGCGGGGGAATTTTCTGCTCTCGAAGAGAGGGTGCTGAAGTTGGAAGGGTTGCTTGGGACAGCCATGGAGGTCTCAACGTCTGCTGGTGTTGAGCCCGTCTTTGATTGTATCGGTACGATCAAGGCATCGGTTGAGGAGTTGCATAAATCTGTGGAAGACACTCTATCGTTTGTGGAGAGTCGGATCGTTTCGTGCGAGGAAGAGGTGCAGTCCTTGACGCAAGTGGTTGACATCAAAATCGAAGAGTTGTTGGATGATTTGCATCTCGTGAAGCATGCGCTCAAATCTATTGAGCAAGGTCGGTCGGTGTCGAAGGTTCATGTCCCGGAGCCTAAGCCATTCGAGGGTGCCCGTAGTTCGAAGGAGTTGGAAAATTTTCTATGGGATATGAAGACTTACTTTAAGGCGTCTCATGTGCTTGACAATAAGAAGGTGTCAATCACTAGCATGTACTTGATGGGTGATGCGAAGCTTTGGTGGCGTTCGAGGCCAAGTGTTGATGCTGATGCAAATCAGACGGAGACTTTGACGTGGGAGGCGTTGAAGCGTGAGTTGAAGGATCAATTCCTTCTGGGGAATTCCTCGTGGCTGGCGAGGGATGCATTGAGAAAGTTAAGGCACACTGAATCTGTTCGTGCATATGTGAAGGAATTCAGTTCGTTGATGCTCGACGTGAAGGATATGTCCGAGTACGACAAGCTGTTTAATTTCATGGCGGGGTTGCAACCTTGGGCTCAAACTAAGTTGAGACGGCAAGGAGTCAAGGATTTGCAAGCTATTGTTGCTGCTGCCGAGGGATTGGTAGATTTCATGTCGGTTGGTCCCAACGAGTCCTAGAAGAGGAAGAAGGATTCGAGGAAAGGGAAGGAGAAAGAGAAACAGGCTGGCGAGGAATTGGCCAATGAGGCAGGGAAGGAAAAGAAGAAACGAGGGTATTTCATTTGCAATGACATGGGACATCGGATGAGGGACTGTCCTCAAAGGTTGAATGCACTTGTTGCCGAGGAGGATTGAAAAAGCGAGTCCAGCGGGTGTGCAAGGATGGGTTCGATGCAGTTGGTGTCTACAATGAGAGTTGAGGAGGCCGAAGGAAGAGATGGAGGTAAGGGCGATATGCGAGTTCTGTCCATAATTCGGTTCGGTAGTTCTTCTGATGAGGAGGTCGTGGTGAGAGGTTTTACCCCAACGACAACGAGAGCGTTGTCAGGATTAGGTGGGGGAGGTTTGTTAGCCCCTTAGACGGCTCCGTGTCATGGTGCGAGCCATCACAGCACCATGGCATGGGCAGCGTCGGGTTGAGAACTCGATGCGAGTTTGAGATGATGGCATGTCCGGATGGGTCGGATGATTGAAGTTTACTCGGCCAACGGGGTATGAGAAACACTTTGGCACAAGTAGAATTTGGGTTGCTTGAGTTTGGCTCGGACGGGTGCGAGACGGGTTCAGCCGACGACGATGTCAGGGGAGTTCGGAATGTGTTTTGAGCTGAGGCTTGGAAATGATCCTAATTTGTGAGGTTTACTTGGTGGCAAAAGATGGCTCGGGGAAATCTCAAAGATGGGGCATTTGGCACGAGGAGAACTCATTTGAGCTAGTCTGGCCGAGTCATGGTGCCCAAAAGGAGAACTTGTTGTTCCACAACCCTTTTAGTATTTAGTGCTGCCACTAGGGGTTTTGCTCTTTTAACATATATAGGGGGGGGCATGTGAAAGATGGTGTGGCCGGATTGGGATGAGGGCTAGGTGCGTGGGCAAGGCTTGTGGGCTTGGTGCCATGCTAGCACGAGCGAAAGATGGTGAATCCTAGTCGGGCACGACTTATGCGTGTTCGACGTGTCGGGTGATCGATGTGCGGGTCGGACGAGGATTGAGGCAAGTCGGAACTTGGGAGTGTGCGTGATGACTTGATGCAAGATGAGTAGAACTCTAGTGTTGGGGACTTCTAGCTCGGATGTACGTAAGGATTGCACGGAGCTCGTCGATGTTGCAAAAGCGAGGGTCGATGGCACGAGACGGATCAAGACACGAGGATTGTGGGCAGACCCCGGTGCCGGGGGTCGGCACATGTTGGCATGGGCGATGCGCGCTTGGGCCAAGTCCAAGAGTGCGAGGAAACAAAGGCGTGGGAAATTGTTGCCAAGGGGATTCGATGCATGACTGACTTGAGAAAATGGCGAGGAGCAGTTGCACGGTGCCAGCTATCCGTGCCCTGATTGGCCGATCGAGTTAGTGGTGCCCGACTGGCCGGCGGTTTCTTGCTGACTTAGTGGACGGTTATTTCTAGTGAAGGGGGAAGTCCTTCACACCATTTTATGTTGTATTTTGAAGGCAATGAGCCATAGAATTTGTGGGCGAGATTTTGAGAGCAACCCTTGTATTGATTTGTGGTGAATTAATAAAAGGTTGGATGAGTTGCTCGTAAATGTGTGTGTTGCTTTCGTTGTTCATGATTGCTTGATTCCGCTGCGTGTGAACTTTGATTCGTGCACAAATTCGTAAGCCTCATACACTTGAGTGCCGAAGAGTGTCGGTGAGGGGGAGGGCTAGTCGGATTGCGGTGATTCGGCGCCATCACAAGGCGAAAAATTCTGGTACATGAAAACCTTGTGACAATTAGCAAGCTAAAATAGGCCGCTGGCCACACACGACGTATAAGCAATAATCATCACCTTAATATATTGAAAGCAAAATATACACACAACCAAGTTGGAAGCAACACAAGAGCAATCAGTCACACTGGACATGTCTGACATGGAAGAAACAATGCTACACATATATGCTAAACGGTAAAAATTCGCATTTTTACTACCAACGAAGATCAAATAAAAACATTCGACATGGATGAATCAAAACTCTACAACTATAACTTTCGCATTTTTACACGAAGAACGCGCGAAGAACGATCGAAGATAAGGGTGAAAAGAAAAGCTAACCTCTTAGAGATTTAAAAATCTTCTCTCTACAACTTCACCCTTTACTTCATCTCTCCAAAGCTCCTCTCTTGAAAATCCTATCTCAATAAAAGTGAAGTGAGAGTGAGCTGAAAATTTTCATCTCTTATTGATGGTCCCGATACGAGTTACTGGTGTATGGGGGGGTACACCAGTTAGGATTTTTCAAATTTCAAAAACTTAACCCCCGAAAACTTCAACTGAGTAAAGAAAGTCTCAGCTGGATTCACAACTGAGTAAGAGAACTCAGCTGTGAGAGTGGTGTTGTGCGGAATGTGGTGGAAATTATACTCGTAAAATAACTCACGCTTTTGTGCAAGGTTGGTCAATAACCAAGACAGTTGATATGTAAAGATGCAGTTTGTATGCCGGTTAGTTTGGTCAGTTGAAAATGCAATAAGTAACTGAACAGAAATAAACACAGACACACAGGATTTACGTGGTTCGGAGAGAACTCCTACATCCACGGGGAGATGTGAGTCCACACACCTCAGTCCAAGTTCTTCTGGATAGTTCCACACAGCTTACGCGGGCTGTGCAACCGTTGCAATAAGTTTCCGGGTACTTATCAACCTTTACAGTTAAGTTTACGGGTACTTAACAACCTATGTCAAGTTTGCGGGTACTTGACAACCTAACTACTCAATTACAGGAAGAGTATGATCCTAACAAACACTTTTTAGGGTGTGTATGTGGGTGGGTTTTCCAACTACAGCCCGAACACGAATGTGAGCTGGATCTATGGCTTGAACGAATGAACACTCAAACTAAGATCTAAGACAGAATATAATTCTATGAACCCTCAGCTACTAATGTTCTACCACTTGGAACTCTCAGTTGCTGATGCTCTTAGAATGTGATTTTGCAGATTTTATTTGCTCTTGTTTCTCTCGTAGGTGCACTTCAAATTTTTTCTGTCTTGTATCGTGTCGAATGAATGAATGCCTCTATTTATAGGCGGAGAGAATCAATTAGCCGTTGGAGGAGCTGTTGATCTCTGTTCTTTGATAGTGATGGCTTGTCTCTCATCTCTGCAGACTTTCCCGATATGGCATCTGTGCTCTTCTGCTTTCCATCTGAGACAACCTTGTGTTGGGCCAAATGAGGTAATGACTGAACGGTCAAACCTTCACGTGACTTCCTTTTTGAATTTCAAATTCAAACCTTTCTGACAGTCAACCTTGGTTAGTTGGTTGAAAATCTTGATCTTCATCTGAGTGGTTTTCAGCTGATGTTCTGACTGAACCGTTGAACTCTCAGCTGACTTTGAACTTCATGTTGAGACTTCTTTATAACTTCCCCCTTCTTGAAACATTCTCTTTATCGGATGGCATTCTATAGCTGATGTTCCAACTGAACAGTTGGCTTGAACTCTCAGTTGTCAAAAAGTATTCCCCTTTTTGGCATAACTTTCTCATCAGACAGAGTCTTGTAACTGATGTTCCTCATCCGATCTTCCATCCGGGGTTGTATCCGAGTGTTGCTATGTTTCCGTCTTCAGCTGGAGATCTGTAAAGATAAAATCTTAACATTGCTCAAACAGCGAGCCTAACTGCTAACATTAGGAACTGGCAACATCTACTCGGTTGGGGTCAGTTGGTTTTGGAATTCATCAAAACTCATACTAATAAATTTCCCAACAATTTCTCCCTTTTTGATGATGCCAAAACCACTTACAACTTGAAACCGCTACTGATCTAAACCTTACTAACTGACCTAAAATCTCAGCTGAAATTCTAGACAGTCTATAAGATAAAACATCAAAGGGTTAGCACAGTTATAACATGGTATTTAAAAGGACTGCGATTCATAGCTTGGACAATGAGATATTGTGCGTCAAGTTGAATCGTATATATACTTGAAGTTTTCATTACAACTGATGATTACAAGGATAAGTACAAAACAGTTAAAGATACATCAGTTGCTCAAAAACTACATCAGCTCAAAAATACTCTTGGCCGTACTTGCTGAAGATACGGTCAAAGATCTCTCTCTTTGCAGCTGACTCAGTTCCGGTATTCACTCCATGTTCCTTGCACACTTGTCTCGCCTCAGCCATGATCGAATTTCTGTTAGGAGTACTTGTGCCTTTGATCATCTAAGGGCGATATCTGACCTTCTGCGGAACTGGAACAGTGTTGGGATCGAGCTGAGCTTTTACCATGGCTCGCTGGAATTGCCTGAACATCCAAGGATCCCCAGATCTGAGCTCCCACAAGGCTTCCTTGAAAGCTTGCCTTGGGTCTTCAGTTGAGTGGACCTTCCTGTAGTAGATGTCGTTGATGAACTCATGCTTGAACTGCTTCCAATCATCGTTCCACTCAATGTTCATCCACTTGTCAATATGTGGGAACCGTGACTGGAGCGGGGCATTTCTTTGGAGCTATTGAGTCTTCTTCCTAGCCTCAGCCTTCATCTGGTGTTTGTTGATTCTTCTGACGCTCCGGCTGGCTTTGTTCCTATCCACGCTCTTTTCAATTTTAGCCAATTCCTTTTCGAACTTGGCCACTTTCTTGGCTTGATCTGCAGCAAACTTCTTGATCCAAGAGGGATTCAAGTAGTTCTCCTTGGACTCCCCCATAGCTTTTGCAGCTTCGATGCAATCTTCGACTGAGATTCCGTCAAGATCGGCATCCAGCTCGGCTGTAAGCTCAGCTACGAGGTCTTGGGAGACTTCGAGTTCCTGCTCTTTTCCTTCTGCAGCTGTGTCCTTCAGCTGAGATCCTTCAGCTCCTTCCCTCTGAGTTCCAGCTGGCACTCCTTCCCTTTGCATCCCTGCTGCAACTTTCCCTTGTCCAGCAACAGCTGCTGGCTCCTGTCCTTCCCCCTTTTTGGCATCATCCAAAAGGGTGGCAACTGAGCCGCCCAGGGAGGTCAGCTTGGCTTCTGCTTGTTGAACTCGGGAGAAGAGTTCTTCCACAGCATCTTTCTCTTCAACCTTCTTTGCCAGCTCCAGGTCTTGGCGTTCTTGCTCAGCTTTCTTTATGGCGGCAAGAGTTGCAGAGATATCCTTGTGAAGGGTGACGAACTCAGCACTATAATTTTCGAACTGAGACATCCACTCCTAGTCTTGTGTCTGCTGCGACTTTGTAAGATTGGATTCAGCAATAGGCTTGTAGACGTTAAAGTCCGAGCTGAGTCCTTGTACTGTTTTCTTCAGTTCTTTGACATCCGAGCTGGTAGAAGTGGAGACGTCTTCCAGCTTTTGCTGTAGGGAGGTGGAGAGTTGTTCCAGCTGATTCTTCAAAGATGCATTCTCCTCCATCAGCTGCTGGAGCTTCTCATTCTCATTCTGGAGCATTTGCTGCTACTCTGCTTGGTTGGCCTGGAAGATGGCAAGCAGTTCCGTTCGCACCTGTGTAACCCTCTCTGTGATCAGTTCACAAATATCATCCGTGGAGTGTGCTGGCTGATCAGAGGGTCCAGGCAGTTCTTGTTGTTGTGCCTGGGCTGTTGGGTCCACTACAACCATGGCTGTTCGACTAGCCAGGTATTGTTTGAGCTTTTTTTCTTCCCCCTTGGCAGCCTCGTCAGCTTCATCTACATCCTCCATATGGTCGACATTCTTGGCTAACATATTATCAAGAAATTGTACAGCTCCAGGATTGTCGCACAACTCTCTGGTGTCTTTCCCTTCTTCTTTACTCAGATCCAAGCGTCGACGGAGCAAGGCCACCTTCTGGTTGTAGGCAACTTCGAGGTTCTGGTAGTCAAAGTACACCCTTAGGTTGGATTCATCAATTTTCAACCTGTCCCAGCCGTGGATTCTCAGGGTTTCCTCCTTGACGTACCAGTAGCTGAAGATTACGCTGAGCTGATAGAGCAGTTCAGTCCCAAACATGGCAAAGATGGGCATCGTGCGTGCCTCTCGAAACATTCCTATCAGTTTCCGAAAGCAGTAATCCAACCTGCCTTCATATTCAGCCAAGATTGCCTGGCGGTTGGATTCTTCATCAATTTAGGGGGGGGGGGGTCAATATCAAAGGAGAAGGGTTCAATGGTGTCATCAACGTTGGCCAAAGGAACGGTCTCAACGTTGACATCGAGCGTGAGGCTCGGAATTTCTAACTGAGGATTAGTTGAGAGAACTGAATCCTCTTTGGGGAGAGACTAGGCGGGCTCATTAGTTTCCTCAGACGAAGGTGGGATTACCTGGCTGGCATCAGCTCCAGTTGGTGGAGAGGGTGGGCTGTCGTGGGACTCCTCAGATGAAGAAGAGTCATCTGAGGACGAGCTGGACTCCTCAACATCGGTCTTCTTTCCTTCAACCATTTCTTCCTGTTGACGGGGTTGAAGAACAAACCCAGCTGGATCAACCGACTGGCTGGATTCGGTTGATTCCTTCTCCTCAACTGTTTTCTCAGCTGGTATCACCCCACTGGGCCCGTTATAGCCGGTTGAGCTGCTGGCTGGATGATTTTGAACTTGGACTTTTTCTTGAGCGGTTCCACCTCTTCTTCTTCTTCTTCTTCATCCTCTTCCTCAGCTACTTCCTCCAGCTGGCGTTTAGCAGTTTTGGACCTTGATGGGCGTCAGACTGCTGGGGCCGTCTCCACAGCTGGCTTTGTGGCTCCCTTGGGAGTGTACACAGCTTCTAAAACATCCCTAGCCTTCTTGGCTGTTGGGAACAACATCAGCTTGTTTTCCCAAGTTAGCTTCTGACCCTTGGTTGCTCGGAGGATCGGGGCTGATATTTTGGTGCCAAAATTGAGTGTTCCCTTGACACTCAACAGTTTCTCTCCAGACTCAGCTAGTGTCTCGGAGATCTTCAGCTTCTCTACCCACAGCTGACTTTCAAAGTAGCTCAGCCAGTCTATCTTGTGCTTTTCTTCCAATGCCTTCTGCTGCTTGAGCTTCGTTCTGCTGATATTGCCGAAAGCTCCTCCATATGCGAAAGCACACTTTGATATCACATCAAACAGAAGTCGGTGCTCCGGCTTCAGTTTGGTCCTCTGCATACTCCCCTTCAATGGTTCGGGGACAATGAGGATAGTTTGCATAAAAGCATCTGCTTCCTTGTCGGTGAAGTTGCCCATCATGTCTACAGCCTCCCGATTTCTGGGGATGATCTTTCCCAGTTCTTTAGACACTTCGATCTCGACAGCTATTTCTTGAATCGATCTGGAAGTGCTGATTCGTTGCTTGCACGGAATGGTTGTGACAAGCCCGAGTTCAGCATCGCGTTGCAGATTTCGGTAGGGGCTACTTGCTTTCTGAGCAGCTTAGATGGAGAGAGAGTTGCCCAGTTGAGCAGACCGTGTTCAGAAAGAAGTTGGGCAACGGGTGCGATTTCTGGCGTTGTCAGTGCTTCTCTTGAGAGAATCTGTTCGAAGTGGATCTTCGACAGCATCAAGTCGAAGGATTCCTGGAACGTGGCTGGTTCAGCAGAGACCATCTTCTTTGATGCTTTTGATTTAGGTGCCATTTCAGTGGAATATATATATGCAAAGAAGAATGAAAGATGTTACTGAAAATGGTGAGACAATTTTGGAAGGGATGATGAACAGTTAATATTGATATGCACGAATAGGGAAGGTAAGGATCACTTCCTGATTTTCCGCTTTATATAGGTTACCACGTCGTTTGAAATGGATGGCCAGGATTGAATGGCATCTATCCATCAACGGTTGAGATCTTGCGACAATTGGGCGATTTTAATTGACTCTCCACGCGCGCGAGTGAGAAGGTGAAGAGATTAGTGTGTCAGCACAGTCGCACTATAAAGTAAGGCTATAGGTGTTCAGCCAGACTTTACATTAAATGTGTCATAATGGCTTATTCAATTTAGCTGACATGTTCAGGAATGTTTGAATTTATTTCAAACATTCTCATTTAATGTCATAACACCTTCAGCCATAAATGATACCTGCCAGCTGATGTCGAGATCAGCTATATACCTCAGTTGTGTTCCTCAGTTGCCGCATACCATCAGCTGACTCGAGTTCGTCTGTTCAGCTGACGTCTGAGGTCTTCAGTTGGCGCTCCGCATCTGAGATTCCTCCTTCATCTGAGCTTCCCCCTCAGATGGAGATCTACCTCTTCAGCTCGACCGACTCCTCATCTGATGGATCCAACAGTCCAAGAAGATCACATAGTATCTTGAACCGGGCTTCAGGTAGAGGTTTGGTGAAGATATCGGCTCTCTGAATCTCAGTTGGAATCTTCTCCATGGATACGTCTTTCTTTTCGATATGATCTCAGATGAAATGATGTCTGATATCAATGTGCTTTGTCCGAGAATGATGAACAGGATTCAAAGAGATAGCAATGGCACTTGAGCTATCGCAATGAATGGGAACCTGTCCAGTTGCAACTTCATAATCTCTCAGTTGTTTGCTTGAGCCATAACACTTGCATGCAACAACTTCCTGTAGCCATATACTCTGACTCGGTTGTAGAAGTAGCAACACATGCTTGTTTCTTGGAGAACCATGAAACTAGCTTGCTTCCCATGAACTGACAGTGTCCAGATGTGGACTTCCTGTCCAATCAATCTCCGGCTAGATCCGCATCTGAGTATCCGGTCAGCTGGATATTGTCCTCAGTTGGATACCACAACCCAACATTGACAGTACCCTTCAGATACTTGATGATGTTCTTTGCTGCCAACATGTGAGCTTCACTCGGTTGGACTTGAAACCAAGCACATACTCCAACCGCGTATGATATGTATGGCCGGCTGGCAGTTAGATATAGCAAAGAACCGATGATCTCTCTATACTTGCTGGCATCCACGAGCTTTCCCTCAGCTTCGGGTTCGATCTTCCAGTTAGTATTCATCGGGATCCTTGTGGTCTTACTTGTCTGCAATCCGAACTAGGTGATGAGCTCCTTTGTATACTTGGACTGATTGATGAAAATCCCTTCTGGTGACTGCTTCACTTGTTATCCAAGGAAATAATTCATCTCGCCCATCATTGACATCTCGAATTTCTCCTTCATAAGATCTGAGAATTTCTTGCACAGCTCCTCTGACTTGGAACCGAATATGATGTCATCCACGTAGATTTGCACCACAAGTATATCATCTCCAACTTTGATGGTGAACAGGGTTTTATCAACTGAGCCTCGTTTGAACCCCAAGTTCAGAAGAAATCCACAAAGAGTGTCATACCAGGCCCTTGGTGCTTGTTTCAAGCCATAGATGGCTTTCTTCAACTTGTACACTCTTCCATCTCCAATTTCAAAACCGGGTGGCTGTTCAACATAAACATCTTCCTTGATATCACCGTTGAGGAAGGCACACTTTACATCCATCAGATATACCTTGAACTTGTGATGTGCGGCATAGGTTAGAAAAATTCGGATGGCTTCCAGCCTTGCAACTGGTGCGAAGGAATCTTCAAAGTCAATTCCTTCTTGTTGGCAATATCCCTGAGCTACCAACCTTGCCTTGTTCCTCACGATGTAACCAATGGCGGCTCTCTTATTTTTGAAAATCCATTTAAGTCCAATAACCTTGACACCAGTTGGTCTTTCTACCAACTCCCAAACACAATTGCGTAGAAATTCATTCAGCTCCTCTTGCATAGCTGTTGTCCAGTGAACACAGTTGAGAGCTTCCACAACGTTCTTTGGTTCTAGCACATCAGCTACAAAGCTGAAATCATGGCAACATCTCCAGCTTGTTCGAACTCTTCTAGAACTGCCAACTCCTCAGCATATTGGGCATAAGTGTTGGTCTCTTCCTCAGTTGATTCCTGAGTCGCAACTCTGCTTCTTGTACGCACACCTTCGGTTGGATCTCCGATGATGTCGTTAGTGGAATGAACTTCATACCATCTTCGGTTGCGTCTTCCTTCTTCTTCCAACTGTGTTGGTTCAGGGATTTCAACTGAAGGAGAATCCTGAACTGTTGGAGTCTTCATAACTGGGGATTTGTCAGCTGTTGGGTCTAGATCCTCAACATTGACAACGTTTCGAACCGGGCTTGGTTGGGCTTCGGTTGCTAATGCAGTTGGAGTGACATTAGCTGGAGTTCCCCCTTGATTTGAGCTGGGGTCCTCAGCTACCGCTTGATGATCTTCACATTCATCTTCTGAGGAACACGGATCATCATCGCCAGTTGCCCATACCAACGGTTTGGCCAAATTCTTCTGCCTTTGAACTTGCGATCTGGTGAGAACTGGTGGAACAGCTGGATTTGCTTGTTGTCCTTTAGCCTGTTCCCTGCACTCAAAGGTAGATTCATCAAAACTAACATGTGGTGTTATCTCCACAACACGAGAGCTGTTGTTGAAAACTCTATATGCCTTGATTCGAGCAGCATATCCAAGAAAATATGCCTTTCGAAGCTTTGGCATCAAAAGTTTTCAACTGAGTCTTCCCATTGTTGTGAATATAACACTTAGAACCAAAAATGCGAAAATATGAAATATCAGGCTTCCTGCGTCTCCATAGTTCGTATGGTGTCTTTCCCAACCGCTTGGTCAGAAGAGACCGGTTCTGAGTGTAGCAGGCTGTGTTGATCGCCTCAGCCCAAAATCTCTTTGGCAGAGCTGAGCTTGTCAACATGAATGTGGCTGCATCCTTCAGCGTTCGGTTCCTTCTTTCAACTACTCCATTCTGTTGTGGAGTTCGCGCAGCTGAGGTTTGATGAGTGATTCCATGCTTTTTGCAGTATTCAATGATGGTTTCATTGAGGAACTCGGTTCCACGGTCTGATCGGATAGAAATGATTTTCATCTCTTGTTTGTTCGATATCCGATCCATCAGCTTGGGCAGCTCATCTCGGGTTTCACTCTTGTGGAGCATGAAAATGGTCCACGTGTACCTCAAGTAATCATCAGTTACAACCAGTGTATATTCGTTGCCATTTATGCTCTTAGGTGTAACTGGCCCGAAGAGATCCATATGGATCAGCTGCAATACTCGGTCGGTTGAGGGAGTTGATTTCAGCCTGAATGAGGATCTGGCGAGCTTTCCTAGCTGACACGCACTGCAGATGTGGGTTGTTGAAAACACTCGGTTAGGAATGCCCTTTGCGAGTTCCTGTCTAGCAAGTCGGTTCATTGTCTTGAAATTCAGATGGTTGAGCCTTTTGTGCCACAGCCAGCTCACATCTGAACTGCTCTTTGATAATAGACAGGTTTCAGGTGGACTGCTATTCCAATCAGCATAGTACACATTCCCAGTTGGGGATCGATTTCCCAACAATATAACCTGCTTTGTTTGAACATCTTTAACCCTGCAACCCTGCGCATCAAACTTGATAGAGAAACCATTATCACAGAATTGGCTGATTGAGAGCAGGTTATGCTTCAATCCATCAACATATGAAACATTAGAAATTGACACGTGATCGGTTTCAAGGATACCGTAGCCTTTGGTGTAACCTTTTGAGTTGTCACCAAAAGTAACAGTTGGACCGTTCAGCTCCACGAAACTGCCAAGCAAATCCTTCAGATTTGTCATGTGTTTCGAGCATCCACTGTCCATCACCCACTTTGTCTGTGATGCTTTATTCTTTCTCTGTTGTTCCTCTTGTACCTGCAAGGAGAAACACGCTTAGGTCCCCAATTTCAGTTGGGTCCTGGAGGGTTAGAACTAGTTCCCCCAGGAACTGTGGGTCGCTTTTCCCTGTAGACTCGAATAGCCTTGTCATTCCAAATGATCTGCCCATTTTCATCAACTATAACAACGCCTCGGTTATCCTTAGGATTGTTGTTATTATTGATGTTCTGTCTCTTGGGGGGAGATGGATTTCTCCTATGTTGGGCTTTAGGAGGATTGGGGTTCCCCCTGTTTGGTTGACGTCTCTGACCCTTTTGATTCTGCCAATGAGGTCGGCCGTCATTGTGGAATCGTCTTGGCAGATTCTGATTCCATTGCCCTGGCTGTTGACGATAGTTGTTCATGCCCGGATGTTGATTCATGTTGTGGCATGAGTGGCCATAGCTGTCGTAACTGTTCCACATCGGTTGACTCTGATGGAACCTTTGATCGAACTGATGTTGGAACCGCTGTTGTTTCAGACAATTGAGCCCTTGTCTGTTCTGCAGTCGGTTCCATTCCTTCTGATGTTGACTCTAAGGTTGATGCAGAGGTCGTTTCTGATTCTGAGTTCGGTTGCGATTATACCTTCGACGCCTCTGATTCCTCTTCTGACTTTTGGAGCATTCCACCTCGGTTGATGTTCCAACCAATGGAACATTCTGTCTTCCATCTACTACTCCTTTTCCCTTCTCAGTTGTAATTCTATTGGTCGGTTAAACTTGCTGAGAGGTGGAGGTTGGATTAACTTCTGGAGACTCAGCTGTCTTTGGCTCGACAGCTGTGACTTCTACAGCTTTGATGAAGGTTGCTGGTGGAATTCCAGTATCCTTGACAATATCATAACCGAGTCCTGACACGTCATCCATTTGTCTGCTGTAGCTGATAAGATTCTCGATGATCTTGGATGACTGATACAGCTTGATTAGATCATCCTTCTCAGTTTGCAACTCCTTGAGGAGGATAGTGATCTGCTCGGTTTGTCCATCTGACTTTTTTATCAGCTGGTCGATCTGAGCCTCTTGCTTGTTAAACTCTTCATTATGTCCCTTGATCTGTTCCTTCAACTGCTCATCGGTTGAAGCCTCAGCTTGGTTGGCCACGGTCAGTTGATTTTTGAGATTCTCAATCTCTTCAGTTTGATTCTTGATCAGATCGTCCTTTTTGGTTAAGGATTCTTCCAGTTTAATAAACTGTTTTTGAAGAGTCTTAAACTCAACCGTTTGCTGATTCAGTTGCTCTCTCAGTTCTTGGAAATCATCCCAAGATGGTTGCAACTCATCTTCTAAAGTATCCTGCACGTTAGCAACATTAGAAGAATTTAAATTAGCTGGGATAGAAGTTACCTCAGCTTCATCTTGGTCAGCTCCAATTGCCATGAGACATTGATCCTGTCCACTTGCGTTGTTGGTGGGAGTCAGTTCGTCCTCATCTTCAGTGTCAGTGAAGATGTCCACGTCGTCAGCTGCTTCCTCTGCAACCATGGCCTTATCTTTTGCGTTTTGCTTGGCCCTCAACGCATCTCTTTCTTTCTTTGAGAGGTCTGGACAGTCAACCTTAAAATGTCCCTCTTTGCCACACTCAAAACATCCGTTGTTCACAGGCTTTGAGCTGTCTCGTGTTCGGTTGGATTTGTAGAACCGCTTGTACTTTCCGAACCGAGTGTCCATGTCAGCTAGCTTCTTTGACATGGCGGCAATGCATTGTTGCAGCTTTTCTCTGTTTGGCTCCTTCGTAGTTGTGTCCGCAGATCTTGTTGCTCTTGATATTCGCGGCTTCGAATAGTCAGCTCGAAGGGCAACTGTCTTCATTGCTGAACCAACATCCTCATGTCGACTTGTTTGAGCCATCGACTGAGATTTTTGTCGGTTCACTTTGTACTCATTTCCTTTCAGAATTGAGAACAATCTTTCAGTTCCCATCTCTCCTAGATCAGCTCGGCTTTCATAGATATTGGTGAAGGTATCCCACTCAGCTGAAAGTGCTTGTAATACTTTGAGGTTGATTTCTCTCAAAGTATACTTTCCTCTTCGGATAGACTGGATCCTTCTGATGATCTCCATGAACCGCAGCTCCATCTGATCGATGGTTTCGTCCACTTTCAGAGTGAAGTTGTCAAAATCTTGACATGCATGGGAGAACTTGTTCTCCTTGGTTTCGTCACTTCCTTCACTCAAAGATGCCAAAGTGTCCCACATCAGTGTTGCACTCCTCTATCCACGGAAGATAGTCCTGTCCAACTGTGGACATGATAGTGTTTTGAGCCCAGATATCCAGCTGGCTCACTTTAGCTTCCTCAGAAGTGTAGTCTTCTGGGTTCTTCTCGACTATTTCCTCAGTTGCATCCCCAAAGGTTGGATCTGTAGGAGTACGGATGACCTTTTCCGTGATCTTGATAGGTCCGGATGAGAGTACTTGTTGCATTCTGTGATGCTTGAACAGTAGCATCTTCTTCATTCGAGTCATCCAGGCTGTATAGTTCACAACCGAGAACATAACCACGATCTTATCTTTCATATCCATCTGCACACACAACAACAGACAACAAAAACAAGCAGATATGCACTAGCGTGAAAAAGGATCTATTCAGTTGACCACTGAAGAAAACCACCTCGATTCACACCTCGTGAAACAGAGACAGTAGTCTTTTGAACCACTGCTCTATACCACTTAATGGTCCCGATACGAGTTACTGGTGTATGGGGGGGTACACCAGTTAGGATTTTTCAACTTTGAAAAACTTAACCCCCGAAAACTTCAACTGAGTAAAGAAAGTCTCAGCTGGATTCACAACTGAGTAAGAGAACTCAACTGTGAGAGTGGTGTTGTGCGGAATGTAGTGGAAATTATACTCGTAAAATAACTCATGCTTTTGTACAAGGTTGGTCAATAACCAAGACAGTTGATATGTAAAGATGCAGTTTGTATGCCGGTTAGTTTGGTCAGTTGAAAATGCAATAAGTAACTGAATAGAAATAAACACAGACACACAGGATTTACGTGGTCCGGAGAGAACTCCTATGTCCACGGAGAGATGTGAGTCCACACACCTCAGTCCAAGTTCTTCTGGACAGTTCCACACAGCTTACGCGGGCTGTGCAACCGTTGCAATAAGTTTCCGGGTACTTATCAACCTTTACAGTTAAGTTTACAGGTACTTAACAACCTATGTCAAGTTTGCGGGTACTTGACAACCTAACTACTCAATTACAGGAATAGTATGATCCTAACAAACACTTTTTAGGGTGTGTATGTGGGTGGGTTTTCCAACTACAGCTCGAACACGAATGTGAGCTGGATCTATGGCTTGAACGAATGAACACTCAAACTAAGATCTAAGACAGATTATAATTCTATGAACCCTCAGCTACTAATGTTCTACCACTCGGAACTCTCAGTTGCTGATGCTCTTAGAATGTGATTTTGCAGATTTTCTTTGCTCTTGTTTCTCTCGTGGGTGCACTTCAAATTTTTTCTGTCTTGTATCGTGTCGAATGAATGAATGCCTCTATTTATAGGCGGAGAGAATTAACTAGCCGTTGGAGGAGCTGTTGATCTCTGTTCTTTGATAGTGATGGCTTGTCTCTCATCTCTGCAGACTTTCCCGATATGGCATCTGTGCTCTTCTGCTTTCCATCTGAGACAACCTTGTGTTGGGCCAAATGAGGTAATGACTGAACGGTCAAACCTTCATGTGACTTCCTTTTTGAATTTCAAATTCAAACCTTTCTGACAGTCAACCTTGGTTTGTTGGTTGAAAATCTTGATCTTCATCTGAGTGGTTTTCAGCTGATGTTCTGACTGAACCGTTGAACTCTCAGCTGACTTTGAACTTCATGTTGAGACTTCTTTATAACTTCCCCCTTCTTGAAACATTCTCTTTATCGGATGGCATTCTATAGCTGATGTTCCAACTGAACAGTTGGCTTGAACTCTCAGTTGTCAAAAAGTATTCCCCTTTTAGGCATAACTCTCTCATCAGACAGAGTCTTGTAACTGATATTCCTCATCCAATCTTCCATCCGGGGTTGTATCCGAGTGTTGCTATGTTGCCGTTTTCAGCTGGAGATCTGTAAAGATAAAATCTTAACATTGCTCAAACAGCGAGCCTAACTGCTAACATTAAGAACTGGCAACATCTACTCGGTTGGGGTCAGTTGGTTTTGGAATTCATCAAAACTCATACTAATAAATTTCCCAACACTTATAGTCAAATAAAAATCTCATTGAGTATATATGCATATAATCACTAAGTATGTGTATACATGCAAAATGGATCCAACTACAAGTAAGATCTAATACCTCATACACTACACACTCATATATTTCTTGGCTAGTGTGCACACACATGCGTTTGAATACAATAATTTGAGAATTCAAAAATTATGCACACAATACACACATTCGTGTATACAGGAAACTAAGCAAGAATTATTAGAAACCACCTGACTAAGGTCTCAAAAACACACAGCAGCTCACCAAGGACTCGTACTTTACCCGCACCAACTTCGCTAAGTATTCTAACCGCCTTAGCTAAGCTCCTAGCAACACGTTTGCTCGCGGCTTAAGTCGCTTCTCCATCGACATCGATATCATTGGACGAGACCGACTGACCGGACTACCTAGTGATCTTTGCCAACAAATTGCATTCTTCTACCTCGCCGGCTATGCCGAACTCGAAAGATAGAGAAATTAGCTCCAAGCTCACTCAAAACTCCACAAGAGTTAAAAGATGGAGTGCCAGAGACAGGGTACAATTCACCTCTCTTATAGAAACCATGCAACAGCTAGAAATCAATTTTTTGTGCATCTTCCGTGTAAGGGCTCATTTCACAATCAAGAGAAACCTACCACATCGGTGAGTTTTCATGTCAACGCCTATTAGTTGGTATCAAAGGAAAATATCTCTACAAAAGCAATAAGGCACAGATATGTCTGCTGCTATTTCTCAAAATTGGAACAGTAACTTCTACTTTATCCTCGGGTATACATATATACGACAAACATCAACTCAAAAGGAACTTTACCATTTAATATCATTACCAACTGCTCCATACTTGCTACGTATGCTTGAAAGAATACATACATACATACCAATATTTGAGGATGAACAGCAAAAAAACAATTTCCCTCTATGTATATACGATATACACACACATATATATATCAAGATATATGCATTTAATATTATATCAAATTACACGCTCAAATCATATGTTACCTTTATGTATCAATAAATACCAATGTAAAATACAAATATATATATTTGTATATGAACAAGCCAAGTTAGGGTGTCTTCTTATCGAGGAAGAAGCACTTGCGCAAGAATTTGAGAAAATGGACTTAGAAGTGCTCAATGCACCTGAAACGATAACAAACCATATAGCAGCACTAGGAGCTACACCACTTACGAGAAAGAATTATAAGTGCGCAGAGAAAGGACGAGTCGATTGAGAAGCTTCGACTAAGGATAGGAACGGATAAACCAGACGGTTATTTCAAAGCACTAGATCATGCGATTTTGAATTGAAGGTAGACCTTATATCCCTAATAACGGCGAATTAAAGAACGATATCATGAGTGAGGCTCACGATACGCCATAAACAGCACACCCAGGGAGTACGAAGATGTATCAAGATTTAAGAAAGAATTTCTAGTAGAACGGTTTGAAACGAGATATTGCCTCATTTGTAGAAAGATGTTTGGCTTGTCAACAAGT
Organism: Schizonepeta tenuifolia; assembly: GCA_029490685.1. NCBI lineage: Eukaryota > Viridiplantae > Streptophyta > Magnoliopsida > Lamiales > Lamiaceae > Schizonepeta > Schizonepeta tenuifolia. Next base: position 5,251,632 of record CM055957.1, read on the forward strand.
GAAAGTTTTACGCCAATAACCGCAAAGGATGCTGCGACTATTAAGTATTCTAATATGGAAGTATAATGTTCGATAGAGATGCCAAATTCATTTCGAAATTTTAGATCATTATGCAGAAGGAGTTAGGTACCGAACTAAACTTTAGTACCGCTTTTTACCCCCAGTCGGATGGACAATCCGAGAAAACGATTCAGATACTCGTTGATATGTTAAGAACGGTAGTATTAGAACCAAATAAGAATTGGAAAAAGATTTTGCCATTAATTGAATATGCATACGACAATAGTTATCAGAATATGACAAGTTTTGCGCCTTACGAGGCTTTATATAGAAAGAAGTATAGATAACCACCTTATTATAATAAGGTAGGTGAAAGAAAGAACCTAGGACCAGATACGGTCAGTAAAATGATCGAGATCATTCGACAGTTTTGAGTAAGAATGAAAGAAGTTTAAGAGAAAGCGAAAGTCTTATGTGATTTACGCCGATCAGAACTTAATTTCGAAAAGAGAGATAAAGTTTTCTTAAGATTTCTCCGTTGAAGAGAATCATTAGATTCATGTCAAGAATAAGCTTAGACAAAGATTTTTATGATTTCTAGACATCTTGAAAAAGATAGTTTTAATGTGTATAGATTGGCCGTGTCGCCAAGTCTATGGAATGTCTATTATATTTGCATATCTCGTTGAGAAAGTACGTGTTCGTTTCTAAACTCGTGATCTACCAGCAAGACATAGTTCTTGATTCCCGATTTAAGTTATAAATTAAGATGAAAGACCGCAATCGATCTTGAATCGAAAAGTGCGAGAGTTAAGAAGTAAGTCAGTACAGTTAGTAAAAGTATTATAGAATCACCACGGGCAAGAAAAAGCTACGTGAGAACTCGAAGAAAAGATGGGGAAGAAGTACCCCGAACAGTTCAAAAAAGATATGCAAATTTCGGGACGAAATTTCTTGTTAGAGGGGTAGGATGTAATACCCCGGATATTTTCTTCCGACGAAAAATAAAAAGTTAATTAATAATTAAGGTTTTGCACGCCTAAGTTAAGGATTTTCGATTCTAAGATTTACGGTGAAATCTGTTACAGAAAATAAATTCCAGAAGTCGGTCGAACGACTACTGTATTAGGGTTTTCGCGTCCGATAGATTTTTCGTCCGAAAACTCAGATTGAAAAACCGTCAGGATTTACATTCACTCTTTCTTCGATACGAGATCACCGGAGAAAGTCAGCTTTTATGATTTTTCTGGGCAAATTTTAGACTGTCTAATCCCGACTTTTTCTCGGATTTTGAAAACAAATTAGGTTTTCCGAGTATGTGATTTATTTCTAATCTAACGAACGAATTAGATTTCGTCGAATACGTAACCAACTAAGAATTTATTTCTCGACCTTTTAAACGTCGTTTGAGATTCGGAAACGAGATATTTCCGTCAAATAAATCGCAACCAAACGCACCTTAGTGTGTCACCACCTTTAATTGAGATATTTTACACCTTTATTCAATAGTAAAAGCCTTAGTCATCACACTATTTCCTCTCCTTTCTTTCTCCTCTTGTCCGCCACCTCACCACTCCCATTCTCTCTTTTTGTTCTTCATTCTTCCATTAAAGCTTCATCTCCAAGCTCTTCTCAAGAACACAAGTCTCTCATCTACCGATCGATTTCATATCCGACTTCATATTTCGCAAGGTAGGAGTTTCTTCTACGTAACGAACCGAACAAAAGCTTGATTCCATCATCTTTATTTTTTTTCGAAACATAGGAGGTAAAGAAGCATGATGATTCTTGTTTATTTCATGTTGTTAGTATGCTTATGAATAGATTTTATGGATCGAATCATGAAGAAAATCATCCCTCTTTGAATTATGTAATTACCGAATTTTTTTGAAGATTTAGGGGTTTTTGTTAGTTCGATTTTCTTATTGTTTGATTGATGGATTAGTGTTCTACATGATGTTAGATGACTACATGAATTAAATTAGAATTATCTAAAAATAAAAATGAAAGTGTAAGAGAAGAACAAGTGAGGTTTTGATGAAGAAGATGATATGATATGCATGATTGGTTAATGGAAATGAGATATAGGATGATTGAGGATGAATATATATTTATTTGGAATTTTTCTAAATATAAATTGAAAAACGTAAGAGACGGAAACTTGTCGTTAAGTTGAAGCTCGTTAATGTTTTGATAATATGGTTTGCATATTAGTAATTCTTGATAGATAAGGAACGATGTTGTAAAATTTGAACGAAAACGGAGAACGTAGGATTTTTAGTAAGAGACGAGCAATCGACGATAAGTCGAGAATAGATAATGATTTAGGTTTGTGATTCGAACCTATGTTAATCTTGTTAGTTGATGATCGTAACCGTAAAATTTGAACGAATTCTAAGAAGATTAAAATTTCGTTAAGAGACGAAAAAACGAGGTTAAAAGCCGATAGAAAGGTCGAATAAGGAAAACCAATTTGTTAATAATGATTGTTGTCGTTTGACGAACAATAGTGTAGTTGACGATATTTCCATCTGAGATACAAGATGTTATGAGTTATAGTTAAGAAACGAGAAGTTGATAAACGGAAATGAAATAGGAATTGAATTTGAAATTGTTTTGGTATAGTAATTGGTTAATTGGAAATGACGAGGAAATGCTCGTCGTTTGTTTAATCAAAAGACGTGTTTGTGAACCCGATTAAGGGATTTTGCTTGTTGACTGCAGTGAGATGAAATTTTCGTGAAAATAAAAGTGGAATAGCATTAATCGAACCTAGGGAATCGTGCGTCGAGATTTGTCGAGCATTAGGGTTTCGGGCGACTGTTTTGCGACGTTTCACGGAAACTGTCATAACTTTTAGCTCGCTTAACGAAATTGAGATCCGTAAATTGGAGAATAAACTAGACAACCATGGCTTTCTTTTGGTATAAGATTCAGAACCCCAGAACCCCTGTATTGTGCAGAAAGTTTCCAAAACTTAAATTCTTAAGTTGAATCCTTTTCAACTTCGTTCCTTGTGAACTTTTAAGTCGTTATAAGTTATCGACATCCATTATCTACTGACCTAATTGTCGAGTAATGATCCGAGTCAGTTTGTAGATGAGAATTGATCGAGTCTCGTTTATTAGGTTAATCAAAAGAAAGTAGTAAAGTGCAAATGCCTAAAAGACTAAAAACCGATTCGAATTCCTGTTTCTTTTATCGATTGCGATCAAGTTGTTAAGTTTGTTTATTTATGATAAAAGTGGGAAGTCAGCACCGAGGATAGGACGGAAGACCAGAGACGGAAGCTTGTATAATTGTTCTGGAAACGATTGAGGTAGGCTTTTCTATATATGAACTAAAATGAGCGATGCTCGAAAATCTTTATTTACAGCTTTGATAACTGTGTTTTCAAAGTGATTATCAGGGCATAAATGATTTTGTTTTATGTGAATTCTATTATGCCTTTTTGATGTTGGTTCGCCAACTCTTGGTTCGCCAACCAGTTAACGATCGGATTTTGAGTTAACCTACAGTGTGTTATCCAGAATTAGTGTACACGGTAGCCGGTGTGTGTGGTGCTTTGTTGAGGGGTAGCCAGCCACGGTGAGGAACGTGCGCAGAAGAAGTTAACTCTTCCCCGGCGTTGAAACAGATTTGTGTTAATATGAAAGTAACAACAGTCAGAAAAATGCTTACGTAAGCTATGTTAATGAGAAAGAAAATGTTTAGTAGACACGGGTATTTATTGAAAAACCCCGATGTGCTACAGAAATGAGATGCCTGATTAATCTATACTTATGGTATGTTTTCGGCAACGTGCCCACTAAGTATGTTTATACTTAGCCCTGCATATGTTTTATAAAATGTGCAGGATGAGTGACGGGAGCAGTGGAGGTTGAGTAAGAGTTGTTTATAGGAAGAAGATCAGTGTCTCAATTTCATTTTTTTCCGCTGCCAAACTCTAAACTCTTTTGTGTTGATGTATATATTTTTTTGAGTCTAAGTTCATACATTAACTTAGTTTCTTTTGAGAACATCCTTGTCGAGTGATCCTTCAAGGTCGACTCCTTTTATATAATGAAGTCTTGTTCATAGTAGTTTATTCTGTTACTAATGTCTGTTTATTCGTTTATTCTTATTCATCACCCTTCTTCCCCGCTTCTTTAATCCAACCCCTAGTCGCACCCTGGCTTTGCCGTCCCTCGGGATTTGGGGCTGTGACATATTTGAGGAGTTTGAATTTGATAAGATTAAAGTACGTCTCGATACGAGTTCGTAGGCGAAAATCGTGCGCAAATCGGAGTTCAGACGAGAGAGATATGATCGAAACCAAAAAGGGCGCGCTAGGCAGAAACTTGTCAAGCGATCGCTTGACCACCAAGCAATTGCTTGGACCTATGGTGGAGTGAAACCTTCTATAAATAGGCCAGATTTAATTCCTTTCTCACTTCTTCGGCCTATGGGCGATTTTTCCAGTTTTTGAGCACCCAAAACACTTTTAAATTGTTCTTAGTTTATTGCTTTCATAGATTAGTGATTCGTCGGATTTGTGACAGACTTCCACCACGGATTCAGTTTTAATTATTGTGAGTTTCTTTTTGTTCTTCTTAAATTATGTCTATGATTTATTTTGTTCTTAGAATTAGGGTTTATAATTTTGTCTAGATTAATTTGTCTTTCAATTACTTAGAATTAGAACAACAAACCCAATTAATCTTTACTGCTTTATTTTTATTTTCTTTTTCTTTTCACAATACAAAAGTCTCCCTGCTAAGCTTTCCTCAAGAGATACGATATTCGGGTTTCACTTAATTAATCTATAACGATCAGGGTTAATTTTCGCAACTTAGGATTATTTTTAGTTGAACACTCAACAATTCACTTAAATTAAATTTTAACTTTAAATTAATATAGTAAAGTGTACTAAAACGTCATCCGATAGATCTCCAAAATTAATGTGCGCCACCAAAATATTTACAATCCGCTATATTTTTCCTCAAATTTTCACCACGCTAAATCCTTTTTTATTTCACAAATTAAATTGGATCCACAATTTTTATAAAATAATTAATATAAAATAGGAGAATTATTGTATGCAATTCTAAAATTGGAATTAGAAATAATATATAGGGGAAGTCTTAAAGCAAATTTTAAAAAATTTCTAATGAGAACGCTCTAAGAGCAAATTTTAAAAAATTCAAATTTTAGAAATAAAAATCCTTTTTTGTGATCGTGAATTGATTTACCATTGGGATTTGAAAATTTATGTACACCTTAAATATTGCAATCACATACAAAATTCTTAATTTAGTAAACGACTAAATATTACTTCAATTCCGTACAAAAATAATATCTTTATTTAACGCTTAATTTTCTATTATTAGTTACAAAATTTGAAAAAGCAATTAGCATTTAAGAGGTCAATAGAAAATTGGTAGATAAAAAATCCCAATGAAACTCAATAAATATATCTATATGAAATTATTTTATTTTTGAATCTTAATTTTTTTTTTAATTTCAATTAGTGTCTGCTAGAAAATATATTACATTGGAACAAATGTAGGATAGATAGCCTAAAAAAAAACTTGAAGATGTAGCTAAGATTAAGGATCTTGATTTAGCATAAACCAACGAGATGGTTCAAATAGACATATAAAGAATAATTTTTACTAATTATAGTTCAAATTAACTTTGTTCGATTTTTTTTCGACTATTGCTTAATGAGTTTGAGACAAGTATGTACAATAAAATCATTATTTCAATCGTAATTATGACGAGAGCATGTAGAAAAATTATAAAAAAATGTTTGATTAACAATTAACAGGAATCAAAACTTCAAAATAGATTTTTAAAAAAATTACTTTTAAAATGTATACATATAAATTAAAACATAAAGTTATTCCTCGTCGAATACCAACAGACTACTTACTACTCAAGCAAAATAAGAGAATTTAGATAAATATGATCGCGAGATTTGAGAGGTGATACATAGAAAAAAGAGCCTAAATTGTAGAGCACAAAATAATTACAAATAATTTTTATTTTTATTAAAATATTATAATTGGTCAAGTTGGATTATGGAAAATTGGAAATGGAGGAATGGCTAAATTATTCATTTTTTTATTTTTTAATAAGTTATTATATATGGTGAGAGTATTTAAATACAATATTTGATTGATTGTACATCACTTAAATAATTTAAAAAAGATTAACTATATTATAAAAGAAAATAGCACCACTGGTAAGCAAAGAAAATATTTTCAAAAAATTAGTTTACTGCATCATTCAAAATTGTATTATCTAAAAATTAATTTACCAGTAATTCACATAAATAAGGTATAATACATAAATTTTAATAATACTGTCAAATAAAACGTATCGACAAATTGGTTGTACATATACACTAGCTTTAATATTGTTTTTATTTGATGAACAACTCTTGACCAAACCATTGTTCCTATTTATTATTTTTGAATTAATTTTATTCAATTAAAACTAGCTGCCATGTGTCGGCAGATCCTAAAAGTGATGCTACACAGGGTGGTGCATAACTAGCTGCCATGTGTCGGCAGATCTCAGTTGACTCCTGAACTAAACTTTAATATGTGTTGGTACTGACATTCTTTAGTAACAGAGATATATGGGTTACTAACATGCTGTGAAAACAGTTGATGTGAGATAATGCTCACGTACTTAATAACAGAAGTCAAAGATGTTACTAGCATGTTTGCTAACAAGAGATATATGATGTAACTAATTGGGTAGAAACAAGGATTACCAACGTTACCAATATACTTTAACAAAATACCATCATAACATCAATGAGAATAATTCATCCAAAAGATAACATGAATGTCTCGAGTTCAAGGCTTAAATTATTAAAGACGAAAGTATAACAATAGAATAAGAACATCAAAGTGTTGCAGCGGAAACATAGCCCGAATTACATGTATGAAGACATATAATCCTAGCTTAAACATCTCTAGAGAGTTTTAACCAACAAAAGCCGCCAAGCACACTTCATCGCCTTCCGAGCTAACCTGCACATTTTAAAAACAACATGCAGGGCTGAGTACTTCGTACTCAATGAACACATGCCAAAATACAACGTAAGCCGTCGAGGTGTGATGCCCCTTAACTCTTCTCTGGAGTGCCCCCTATGTACTGGAATGGTGGAGACAATAGAACATTTGTTTTTTGAATGCAACAAAGCATGGGCAATTTGGTGCAGTTTCCTTGATTGGATTGGTTCGAAGACGTCATTGAGCAACAAAGTTGCTAAGAATTTTTTACAATTTTGCTGTTTAAGGAACCAGAAAAAATGGTGATCGATGCTGGAAGGAATTTGGTTGTGTACGGTTTGGATGATCTGGAACAAGAGAAATGATGTGGTGTTCAAGAATGAGGAGTGGAATCATGACAAGATTGTTGGGGAAATAAAATCAATAACATGGTGCTGGGAAACGGAGTGGAGAAAGAAGAATGGGTCGAGTGTTAAATTCAGTAACTGGATTCTTAATCCTCTGACTTGGGATTAGGATGTTGGGTGAGCTTCTTATTTTGATGTGCTGTTGATTTTCTTGATTTGTTGTTCTTGTTGGGGCTTGCTGTGTGCAAGAACTAGTTTGTACTTTTGTTGGCATTGCTTATGCCTTGTTTTAATATTATTTTTCTTTTCTTGGTCAAAAAAAAAAAAGAAAACCCGCTTGATAAAGTTATAGATTAAACTTGCCTCTTTAAGCATAACACAAGTAGTGATTTTAAAATAACATGTGCATGCTTGAAAATGACTTTCTCTTTTTGCAAACGACTGCGCAGTCAATATCATATAAGTATGAAACCACATCTACAATAATAATACTAAGTGTTGAGAAGTAGGCCTCCTTCTCGAACATCGTGACCGGCCACTTAAAGAAGGCTCACGATCACTAATACATGTACACATAATCCTATCTCGTGTAGGACCGAATTCGTCTTTTCTCAAGTAGATGGTTTCATACAAAACTCAAAACATGGCAAGTTAATCATTTAAAAATAACATGTAGTAATATCATAGTATCATCACATTCTCATTTCATAAGTTAGAAAGCCCACCTTACTCGCTTTCCTTCTTCACTTACTTTTTTCTCCTCTCTCGCTTCCTTAATTCAAGCTTCCACTCGACCCTTCAAGGAATTAGAGCGGCGATAAGGACGAGAGAACAACTATAACGACAAGAGGTTCATCCTCAAAGCCTCTTACTTCTATTCTATTTGGCTCTTAGGGTTTTCTCGATTTCTAACACCAAACCCAAAATTCGAATTCTTACTTCACTTAGCTCCAACAATTACCAAACAAACAAATCAAAACACTTATCCCAACATCAACCTCAACTTCAAACAATTTCGACCTTTCACACAATCAAATCTTCAAGCACAAATATTAATCAAATACTTTATGAAGACTTGGGGACTTGTGTCCAAAATCATTTCAATCAACAAACAAAATCCTAAAATACTTTAAAGATCACATACTTAGCACTTTTCACAAGCAAAACATAAATTCTGTGCACATGCACTGAACACAGATGCAGTTATGGAACTGCTCAGAAAGAATTTGGAAGCTTACTTCATACCATTAGAAAGCTATGGATGTCTGCTTTTCAACCCAATTTTCGGATCTCAAAAATATTAAACGAGCAAAGAGTTATTACAGATTTGGTAAAGGGTGGCAGATCTGCAGATTTTCTGCGAAAATAGAAATACTAGAGCTTGGCTTCCAAAATTTCGAATTTAGGCACAAGTGCAAGAGGGATTTTTCAAACTCATTTATTCCAAGTATAAACATGCTTATAATCATCATATGAACACATTTTTAGCATCAATTTAATCATGCAAAACAAGAAATGGGGTCTAAAACGTAGATCTAGCATGATATATGAAGTTTAAAACATTTCCCCCCTTTTGTCTTAACATGGAGCACGAAATGAAGGAGGGAGGAAAGAGAGTTTTTCATGCTCAAGCTTACTTCGATTTTTCATTCAAGGAATGAGGTCTAGAACGTAGATCTAGCATGATATATCAAGATCAAACATTTCTCCTTTGTCTTAGCATGGAGCACGAAATGAAAGAGGGAGGAAAGAGAGTTTTTCATGCTCAAACTTAAGATTAAAACCATGGAGATGATAGATCTAACCTTGTTTAGAGTTATGCTCGAATTGGAAGTCGATTTCTTGCTCGATATTGAAGCTTGATCGAAGGACAACAATGGTGTATGTATGCTAGTGTATTTTTGGCCAAGGGAGGGAGAGAAGAGAGGGAGGGCGGCTGCCAAGAAGGAGGGAGAGAGGGAGGCTTAAATACTAGGGTTTGAGAGGAGTTTGAGGATATAAATGAAGGGTTAGTCCTTAAATGCCAAGTGGATAACATTATATTTTATTTCATTAATCTTATTAGCTTAATTAATCAAATAGCCACATAATATTATCCTCAAATACTCCCAAAAAAATATTTTAATGGTTTCAAAAATAATTCCCACACCTCATAAACACTTTTCCGACGGAAAATCGGACAATCGGGTGAAAAGTGAAATTTACAACGAAAGTTACCAATCATCAAAAATCAAACCTTTGCAAACTAAACGCACAACTTCCACACCTCTTAAAACACATATTCTTATGCTCATAAACTTCAACTTCAACTCGTTTTGGGTTAACCAAGATGAGAAAATCACATAGAAACTCAAAAATGACATTTTTGGCTACTGGGAGAATTTCTTCTCCCGTATCTTTTCTACTCAACTTAACACATAGGAAGAAAACTCTTAAGCACATAATCACACTATGGAGAATAAAATAAGCTAATTAAAAAGACGGGGTATTACAACCATGCAACTGATACGTGAAGAAAAGTTGTGTTGAAGTCAGACGTAGCAAAACGGAGAAGAGAAGACTTTGAAGATGTTGAAGGTAGAAGAGTTGCAGTCCAGATTCAAATCCACTCGGAAGCACAAGTCAGGTGGAGAACTTACTATAAATAGACCGACAACAGCGTCGTGCATAAAGCAAAGGTCGCAGTTGTCATTTTTGGAAAGTTTCCAGAAAAGTAGGTGGAGTATCATACTTTTGGCAGAGATCAAACAACTCTTTCCAATGGCTAGTTAAGATCTTTCACTATAAATAGAGGTCTCCACATTCAAGCTCATTGACGCAAATTAATGCAAATTGAGGAGTTGAGAGAAAAGAAGAAGGTGAAGTAGCAGCAGCAGCAGACCACCTCTCTCCTTAGCAAGAAGACCTCAGTCAGAGTCCCGTAGTAGAGTGTTCATACCTTCTCCTGTTCTTCCATCTAGCTTCTCAAAAAGCCCATTCTTTGATCGAGTCTAGAGTAAGGTTCTTTCATAATATGTGTCCTAATAGACTTTCTCCCAAAAGATCGAGTCTGTAGCCTTAGGTTGAAGCCTCCACTTCCCTCGGCGTTAAAGGCTTCATAGTTGGAAAAAAATCCCCAATCCCCAAACCATAGGTCCGACTTTGAAACCGCAATCAAAGTCATTAGGTCCCTTTGAACTCGTAATCAAAGATCAGGTCCCTTGGAACCTGTAATCCAAGACTAGGTCCCTTAGAACCTGCAATCTAAGACTAGGTCCCCCTAGAACCCGTAATCTAAGCCTTGGTTGTGCACTTACCTGAGAAAGTGTTGTAAGGTCTTGTTCGAACCCGTAATCGAACTGGTTAGGTTTGCTTGGAACCGTAATCCAAGTGGAACGTTTTGTAAGCACATGTAAGCTTATCTAGTGGATTACTTCCCCGAAAAGGAAGTCGTGGACGTAGAAGGTCAATCTTCGAACTACGTTAAAATACTGTGTACTTTACTTTTTGTATTTACTTTCAGTATTTTAAATTCAGTTTCCTACTCAACTGACTTGCATACAAACTGCATATTTATCAACTGCACTAACTTTGAGAACTTGACCTTCCCCGTTTTCACAAAGGTTTTAGTTTTTGTAACGAGTCTAAACTCCACCAACTTCCGCAATGCAAAACTGTTTTAAAACCTCAGTTGGTCGACATAGCTGAACTTCAGTTATAGGAACCAGTTGTACTCTCATCTGTGTGATCAGCTCCAACTGAGCAACTCAGTTGTAGATCCGCTCCAACTGATTTTCTCAGTTGTCAAGCAAACTGACCTGAACAGTTTAACTCAGTGAAAAGATTTTAATAGCAATTCCCCCCTTCCCCCCCCCCCCTCCCTATACACCAAATACTTGTTATTGGAACCATCAATTAATTAAGGATCTGAACCTTGTGTAAATATCAATTTGTAAAAAAATTCATAGAATTTAGTTGTGTCCTTCGGATTTAATATAAAGTTAAACAAATAACAATAGTAGACTAATGTTTCAACTTCAACCAGATAATCTAAAGCTTGCAACTCTAACTAATTTTATTTTTCTTTTCAAATTTGGTGAAAAATTTAAATCGACATTCCTTTATTTTCTATTTATTTATATTTTTTCAATCTTTATTGTGTGTTTTCTTTACGGACTTGGACGTAAGATAGCAAAGTCCATTCTTAACCAAGTTTGAGACGAGTATGCGTACAGAAAATTTTATTAATGTGGGACGAGATAATCAAAGCTAAGCATAATTATTTACGTTGTATCTCATGAGTACACTAGAGAAAGAGATCTCAAAATTTTAATTTATAACGAGATGATCAGTCCCAAACAATAATTAACATTGTAAACAATAAATCTTTGATAAATTTTGAAGTAATTATAAAGCTAATTTTTCATATTTTAAGGTATGTTTAGTTTGTATAAAAAATGAGTTTGATTTCCCTTGATTTTTGCAGCTAAATAAAGAAGAATAAATTTAGAAACACTTTTTTTGATAATTGTCGAAATACTATCTCTCCGAAATAATATTAAAATATTTTTAATGTTCATGATTATAAGTTGCAAAATAATATGATAAAAGTAAAAATATTTGTTACATGAGTCACAATAAAATTGAAGAAACTCTTTTATAGATGTATTATTTTAATATCATCATTTTCGAAAGACTTCTTATAGTAAATTGTTGAAATAATATTATTCATAATGTATGTAATGCCGACACTGCTTCTATTTAACTTTTGAGCAGCGAATGTTGATGATGTTAGAGTTATTGTAGTAGTAGTTACAACAAAAGGGGAAGCTAACAACAAGATCTTGAAAATTATAAGAAATGTACATAAAATAGTAATTCCTTGAAATTGGTGTTGTATTTAAAGTTGAGCTTACTAAATTGATGGTCTCAGTAACGAGTAATTGGTGTATGGGGAGGGGGAATACACTGGTTGCAATTTTCTTTTTCCTTAACGTCTTTTCACTGAGATATCCTGCTCAGGTTAGTTTACTCAACAACTGAAAAAGGTCAGTTGGAGTAGCTCTTCAACTGAGTTGCTCAGTTGGAGTTATTCACACAGTTAGTAGCTCAGCTGGCTCCTATGCCTAAAGTTCAGCTGAATGCACCAACCGAGGTTTTAATCAGTTTTGCGCTGTAGAAGATAGAGAAATTAGACTCGTTACAAAAGCTGAAACCTTTGTGAATGAGGAAGGTCAAGTTCTCAAATTAGTACAGATAGAAAACTATTTTATGCATATACTGGGTCAGTAGATTAGGTACTGAATTTAAAATACTGAATGTAAAATGCAGTATTTTAACGTGGTTCGAGATCAACCTCCTACGTCCATGACTTCCTTTTTGGGGAAATAATCCACTAGATAAGCTTAAACATGCTTACCAAATGCCCTACTTGGATTCCGGATTCCAAGCAAGCCTAACCAGTTCGATTCCGAGTTCGAACAAGACCCTACAATACTTTTTCGGACAAGTGCATAGTCTGGTCTTAAATTCTGGGTTCTAAGGGACCTGTTCTTGGATTCCTGGTTCCAAGGGACTTGTTCTTGGATTCCGGATTCCAAGGGACATGTTCTTGAATTACGGGTTTCAAGGGACCTGTTCTTGGATTACGTGTTCTAAGCGACCTAATGACTTTGATTCCAGGTTCAAAGTCAGACCTAAGGTTTGGATTTGGGGGAGTTTCCAACAAGGAAGCCTTCAACACTTTAGGGGAGTGGAGGCTTCAACCAAAGGCTCCGAACTCAATCTCTTAAAGAGAGAGTCCAAGGAGATATAAAACAGACAGAGACCAAATCTCTAGAGTCTAGACTCAATCAGAAAGGGGAACTTCTGAGAGGCTAGGGGGAAGTACATGAGAGAAATCGCTCTACTACGACTGAACTTCACCAGTCTTCTTGCCTAAAGAGAGAGAGAGAGGTGATAAGCTGTTGTCGCTGCTTCACTCTTTGATGTTGTCTCTCGGCACTTCGGCGTGCTTTTTCTCTGTTTGTATCCCCCTTATTAAGCTTTGGTGTGGAGACCTCTATTTACAATGGGAGTTCAAACTAACCGTTGGAAAGAGCTGTTTGATCTCTACCAAAAGCATGATACTCCACCAGCTTTTCTGGAAACTTTCCTAAAATGGTAACTGCGACCTTTGATTTTTGCACGTCGCTGTTGTCGGCCCATTTATGAAAAGTTTTCCAGCTGACTTGTGCTCCCGAGTAGATTCAAAATCCGAACTGCAACTCCTCCGTCTTCAGCGTCTTCTCTTCTCCGCTTTGCAACGTCTCGACTTCGTCACAACTCCTCTTCATGCTAGACTCTATGCCTTCAGTTGCGTGGGTCAGTTGAGGAGTCAACTGAGCTGCTGTCCAACTGAGTCCATGCTTCAGTTGAGGTTGATGTCTCAATTGAACTTGAGTCCCAACTGAGTTTGATGCGTCAACTGAGTCTGGATCTCAGCTGAGTTCTTGACGAACCTCCTTCTTCAGTCCAGCTGACTTCTTCTACCTGAACTCTTGTAAAGATAAAATCCCTACCCTTAAATAGTGAGCTCTAGCTAGCTAGAAAGACTAAAGTCAATCATCTACTCGGTTGGGGTCAGTTGGAATTTTGGTATCTTTCGAAACCATTACTAATTTTCCCAACATAAATTACATTCTATTAATTTTTCTTGCAAATAAAAGAAGCAGAATAAAATCAAAGAAACAATCTTATTGATGTATTTTTAATCATAATTTCATCACTTTTGTATGACTTTTTATAGTGAATTGTTAAAATAATATGACTCTCATACACGTAGTACTGTATTACTTTTATGGTTATATACTTATAAACTATAACATAATGTGGTTCCCGTCGATTTTCGATGGGTTGCACACTAGTTTCTCCTAAATCCTAACTACTCCTTCTTCCACTATTTTTCCATCATTCTTTGTGTCGTTTACTATTCATTGTATCTCTCTCCTACCCTCTTTATTTCACTATTTCATCAGTAAAGTTCACTTTATTTTACCATCGCTACCCTATTAAGTCTTAAATAAAAAATCCACTAAACACACCTTATATCCATAATTGCCTTCTCCCATGTCATATAATAGTACAAATAAAGTAACTATAAATAGTAAAAATAATAAAAAAATAAATTAAAATATAATATAAATAAATTTACTATTATACTCGTACGCATACCAAATCCATAAAACATGAACACTACAATTGAAAAAAATTAATATAAATAGTAGAAAAAACAAAGGAATGTAATTAAAATGTGAATATTAATAGAAATTATTACAAAAACAAATATAATAAAGATAATATATATCCATATAGCTATAATAGAGATTAAAACCTAAATGTTGGTCCACCTTCTTCATAAACACAAATTTTGGTTAATATTTGTACTTTGGGACGGATTTATCCTTGATGAAGAGGGCGTGCGGGTCGGTTCACGGGCGGGTATCAACATTATGGTACTGTTGGTACATTTGATACAAACTGAGTCGTTTGTACCAAGTTGCACCACAAAATTTTTCATCAAACGATTGCTCCGTTTCTAGTAATTTAATTAGTTTTCTATTTCGTTCATCACCTTAGAAAGTTAATTCCGATCAATTCCATCACAAATGGTTCTGTTCGTACCAACTGCACTACGACTATAATTTGGCACAAGTGGCACTAATTAGACCGTTCGTCTCAATTGTACCAAACTTAGAACAATTGATACTAATAACCTGAAATCGTACCAAATGTACTACAAAAATTTGACACATTTGTACTGAATTTGAAACATTTGGCACTAATAAGACTAAATTTATACCAATGTACCAACCCTGATATCCGCCCATGACCCGACCCGCCCGCGACATGCGAACCGACCCGCACGCCTTTTATTAAGAGTATTTTATTGCAAATTCAAAAAAATGCCCAAATTTTATGTTTTTAAAAAAAGTGAACTAAATTTTTGATTTTAATATATATAATGAATATTTCAAAAGTTAACTCTAACCAAATTGTATTCCACCATCGGAACATAACTATCAAATCTCCAATCTAGATGAGAGTAAAAAATAAATAGAACCGTATAATAAAATCATGATTAGTTAAATAAAATAATAAATTATAAAAGAATTTTTACTATTATGTAATGCTAGAAAGTTTCTTCCAGTGTGCATGCAATGAAACAGCAATATAACTTCTTATTGTTCTTTTCCAAGAAACTCGAACAAAATGCATAATAATTAATTAATCACCCTAAATTCTTGCAGATCTTGTTGATCATCATAGAGAAGATAGATGGCATCCATCATTGAGGTCATGGATATTGTTTCCTTCTCTTCTCTTGTATTGTCTGTCTCATAATCTTGAATATATTTGTGCTGCCTTAAACACAACCCTCAATTTTTAGTTAACTCGTTTTTATTGTGATGTCACTAAGAATACCCATAACACCATCAAATACATGAATAACGCAAATGCAAATGCAAAAAAAATAAAAATAAAATAAAATAAAATAAAATAATAATAAAATACAATAAAAAATAAATACTTATTCTAAAGAGTTACACTCCCATGCGGCAGGTCGCAAGTAGTACTTGTTCTTTCTACTGTCAGTGTCACACTACTATCTACTTTTGCAGTTCTACTTCTTGTGAATATCAATTTAGTGGGCCAACTCTGAGTTCCTTCTCAAATGCTTCACTTCTTCAACGGATAATACTGTTCTCAAATCATTTTAATGGTCCCATCCCAAGACTTGAGAGGCTTAATAATCTAATATTTATTTTATATTCAAATCTTATTAAAAATGACATGAGTTTTCATTTTATCATTGATAATTGCATCAACTTAGAATGTCTTGATGTTAGTGACAACATGTTGAGTGACTCTTTGCCTTACTCTTTAGCTAATAACTGATCCCTCCAAATTAATTGTATGTTGTATATTCATAAGAACCAAATTAGAAAACATTCATTTAGGCAATGTCACACTTTTGAAGTGTGAATTGTTTATTTAGTTGGAAAGAGACTTTATATTTATCAATGAGATCTTAAAAAATGAGAAGTTATCTATGGACGAAAGTAGTAATTTTTTTGCAAAAAATGTTGAAACAATGATTTTAAGAAAATTACAAGATATATTATATTGTTGAACAAAGTACTACACTACCATATAAACAGAACTTCTACACCACACAAAGGTGAGAACTATTACAATGCATGCAAGTAGGACCACACCATAGTTAAGGCTAGAAGAAATGGTATAATCAAGATAATAAGCTTTATGCCGATGTAAATTAGAGTAGTGTGACTAACTATTTTCAGAAATATACTTTTATCAAGCCCCTTATGAGTGATAGGAGTTATGTATAAATATGCATGAGAATTATGTATTTTTCTGTTTGTGTAGGGAGGAGAAAGAATGTGAACTTATAGAGGGGCACGATAAGAAAGGTATTTGAAATCCTAATCATTATACTTAGAATTTATTCTGACAATAGTTATTTATATGCATTTAATCCTTATTTACTTGGGGGTACAAAAATAAGAAAAAAACAGGTAAAAGAACCTTGGAGTCACTAGAAAATCATATCACCGGTTAGTTTGTATTAAATATAAATATTTAGAGTCATCATGAGATATTTTTATTTCAAACTAAGGTCTGCCCTTACAAGTAAAATTCATGTTACACCAAAGATGATATTGTAATCATAATGAAATGAAAAACGTATGAACTTAACTACGGGAGAGAAAGATTTACTGCATAAACTCATGTTGATTTATAGTCTATTTAAAAATTTGTGGTGTGATTACCAATCAAGATAATGGTGGCCACATTGAATAGAGTTGTATTTTTTTGTTCTTATATATGTGCTTCTTATTCATTGTGAAAGTTGTTTTCGAAGCAGAAGTCCACTTTTAATTAGAAAATTTTGCTTAAGATTGTTGAAATTTTTAATCTATCGACTTAATGTGCTTCAGTTAATTTCATATCTTTAGGGTCTTTGCATTTGTGAATTTTTTATTTAGCACAGTGTGCGCATTGCACACAATCCATTGAATTCACAGTAATCATTAGAGTTCAATAGTTATAAGAAAATTCACAATAGAAGCAACACAAGGAAATTGATAAACAATCAACTAAGAAATTAACTGCATGTTGTAAGAATGTATGAATTATTGTTCTCATAAATATAGAAGATAAATTAAGACAAAATCAGCCATATTTACGAGGTAAATATTAAATATTTGATTGCATTGCCTACTATATTATACACGAAAACTTTTATAACAAATAGTAAAGTTTATTGATATGCTTTTTCAAATACAGATAAATAAAATAATCAAAATCAGGTTAGTAATTTATATAGATGCTTAATTATAATTTTATTATGTATTTTGCTACTAAAATCTAATTTAAACAATTTATTACGTCAATTAAATTAAGTACAATCATAACTTTTTTTGAATTTTTCAAATACTTGTGTGTCAATTATACTTAATTTTTTTATGAGTACAACTCTTTTTCACTTACAACAAACATATGGGACTTTAGGTCATATTTTTTATAATATACTCCCTCCGTCCCCAATTGAGTGCCCTGTTTGGCCTTCAAAAAGTGTTTCGGATTCAATGCCCTACTCTGCTTTTTGGACATTATTACCCTTGATGGCCCCACCTCACAATAACTTAATTCCTACCTTTTTATCTTCCCAACAACTTTATTCTTACTTTTTGGTCAATACTACTACCTTTTTGTAATTACCACTATTTTTTTGTCAATACCACTACCCTTACATTTTAACTTTATCAACTTTCTTAATATGTGTGAAAAACATGAAATGGGGTACTGAAATGGGACGGAGGGAGTAGAATACAATTTCATATTTTAAAAGCAAAAGGATTCCCGGAAAAAAATGAAGCATGAGTAATATGTTTGACTCATATCCTATTTCAAATAGCTACGTTTGAACAAAAAAAAAGAAAAAAAAAAGAAAAAAACTGGAGTGGGAGAGTCAGAGTCTAAAAGAGGATTCCTCACTTCTTCTTAAATTAAGAAAAATACATTATAGAAAACTAAATAATGATAACGAAAAATTATCAAATGCGGTATAAATAATTTTATAATATTGTAATTTGTGAAAGATATGTGATTATGTTTGTATAAATATAAATAATATTCATCAATTTGCAAGGCATATAGTATTTATTAGTTATAGTATGCATGTTTTCTCTCTTCATGAGCTTTACTTAATACTCATATCATTTTGAAATGAATTTTAACTATAGTATCTGATTAAAAAAATGTTTTGCAATTAGTTAATAAGGAACTGAATAATACATTTCTAGAACTTCAGAAAAAAGGAATTTGCAATGGCATCAACATGCTCAAAAGTATAGCTTAGCGTAAGAGAAAATTTTGATATTGGAGGTTGAAATAAAAATCTTATTTCTAATAAGAGTGCAAGGCATACATTGACACTTAAATTGGAAGATATCAACATAACTTCTTTAGAAAAACTCATTAACATTTCAATTCACATAAATCAATAGTGCAATTTCAAATTTCAATATATTCCTTAGATGCATAATGATACATATCAAACACAAATATTATTAACTAAACGTGCTTGTGCTAGTACCCCAAAACGTGCTTAATAACTTATCTGGATGCGGCATGAGCAATTTCAAATCCATATATATAAGCTCAATTAACGGAATCACATCAGCGTAAACCAAAATTTTATTATAAAAATCAATATTTTTACTAAAATTGCTTGATGTTGGTTAAGTTAATTTTCTTTTTTGTACTCCAATAAACGTGTTTCCAATAAACTTGTTCCCACCAATTCGGGCAGCAAAATCAAGTTAGAAAGAAAATAAAACGATAATCAGCCATATCTATCTCTAACTCTCTCCTAGTCTCCCTCAAAAAAAAAAAAAAAAAAAAAAAAAAAAAAAGCACAACAACAACAAACAAAAAACAAAAAACTCTCGCACAACCAATAATTCGCCTGTTTGATGAGCCATATTGAAGATGTGGGAAAGAGCAGGGCAAGATCGTATTCTCTAACTTCGCATTGTACGAGAATATCACTCATATGGCTTCGACAACAAAAACAAATTGTCTCCAACGAATTAGTTAGTCATAATTGTTTTGTGTGAATGCATATACGGAAAAATTAGATTCAACAATTGTACAAGACTTAAATTTAAGTTTGTTGAAGCTAACATATATACATTTATGCATTTTACTGTCCAACATAACAATATGCGGTTCAAAACTACCCTTAATAAGTTTAAGTTTGTACCAAACTCCTAGACTGAGGTGGCTCTGGATACCGACAAGCTTTTCCCAATGCACATGTTTGAATTTCGCAAACTTTCAACTGTATTGAAGCAGACAAACTTGCAAGAAAACATGTAATTTGGTAAAAAAAATGAAATATGTATTATTGGTGGTAAAATAGTCTTTTTTTTTTCATTTACAAATTAAATTATTTGTGCAGATCTCATAGGCAAAATGGATTATGCGAAAAATAATTATATGAATTATGTGTAAATTATTTTATCCAAGCATTTTTTTTTTCTCTTTACCTTCTCTTATTGTATTATTCTTTCAAGTTTTTCAATATTAAAAAATTAGTTAAATATCATTAAATGAGGGAAATGCAGATTTCCATTATTTATCATTCTTCGTTTGTTTATGTGAATATCTCCCAAAGTATATATGTCATAGCATTAATTTTAGTAGGCTCTATTTTATTACACTTCTTTTAACAAATATTTTAATTTTATTATATTATGTAAGCGTGATCACTAATATTATTTAATATAATTTTGGATATAATATTTTGACAATCGATCAAAAAGTATGTTTCTTTAATTTTATTCCACTTCTTAAGCCGCAAGAAATCAAACAATTTTTTTAGGTACAAACTAAACATACCTTACAGACCATCAAAGATTTCATGATTTATGATGCTAATTGTTTTATACGTTGTAGAGGATAGATCTACAATTGAGGGTGACGTCAGGCACGTCGGGTTGATCGGGCACTAACAACCTGTCAACACAACACAGATAAAACGTGAGAGCTCTAAGGTGAGCACCGGTGGGGGGTGTCGATCGAAGAACCTCCGACGCTGAATTTAGTACGGTGATAAAGTAAGTGGAAAGTAGATAAAGCAAGTAGAGAGATTGTGCAGAGAGCCGATGGTGATTGGGATGGATTGGGATAGGTCGGAGGGTGACGACGGTGACGATGTAGGACCAGAGCACAATAGAAGTGTAGCAGGCATGTCGGGCAACTCCGGCGGTCTTGAGACCGATAGAGAAGACTATTAGGAGATCGAGAAAGCGGAGTAAGCGCTGAGAGTTGAGAGAATGAGAGTATGAGAATACGAGAGTTCAGATGATCTTGTTTGACCTAGTAGTGTTGTTTATATAGAGCTGCCAATACCCTTAGGGTTTCTCTCTATCAGCCTTATCTGTTAGCTAACATCTGTCACGTCAGTTTCTATTTTCGTGGAATTACCTTATCTTGGCTTAGTCCCAACTGTTGTATCAGATCGGGTTGTTGAGTCGTATCAGCCGTCATGACCGATGTGGCGGATCATGGGTTTTAAAGATAGCTTCTATGGCCGAACTACGAGTTTGAATTTGATTAAATGGCTATTGGGCCAGCTCGTTTGTATTGTTTGGCTCGTCCGGCCTGTCAAGTAAGTTAATTGGACATAAAATATAAATACGAAATTTGCCCACTACATACGTCTGATCATCTCGTCACAAATCAATGTCTTGAGATCTATTTCACCGTACTCATGAGATAGCAACGTATTATTACTCATACTTAGCTTTGATCATCTCGTCCCATATTAATTTTTGTAATACATATGAAAAAAGTTATTTATTTGGACCAAATTAATTTTTATAAGAAGCTATTATTCCTTTTACCTAAGTTCTCCCATTAGTAATGAAAAAATAAATAGATAGATTAATAGGAAGCCTCGAATCCTCATATTTTAAGACAGTTAATAATAAGATTACGTATCTCCATTTCCCATGATTATATTTGTACCATAAATAAAACTTATTTGTATTTCGATTACTTAAGGAATTTCCGTATACTCATGGAATTTTTTTTAGCTCTTAATTACCCTCTTTTCTCTCTCAATTTTTTTCACTTCATAATTTTTCCTCCAACTAATTATTTATTGCTTAGATACTAATACGAATTACTTAAAAAAGAGATACTAATACAAATTCAATTAAATATTAAATTAATGATTTGGACAAAAATTAATAAAATAAAACTATTAATTTGGCCAACTACATAATTGGCCAAATTAATCTGCTTATGCAAATTAATTGCGGATGAGAAAATACATATTAATTTTGAGTATTTATGTAAGTTAACAAAGAATGGAGTGTTATAGAAAATCAATGTGGGGTAAAAAAAACTATACTAAATATAATATGAAGACTTAGATGAAATTTTTTTAAAATATATAAATATCATAGATATATACCCGTTGTAATCATCATTATATTATTAAAAGGAAAACGATTCTTACTTTGAAAAAAATCTTATGTGTCACATCTCTTAATCCCTCATTCCTATTTATCTAAATTCTTAAATTTTTAAAATTTTAAATATAAAATAATGCAATAATTCATCATTAATATATATTAATATAATAGTAATAATTATCAATTAGATTTCAATTCTCCAATGCGTATATATCATATGATTTACATGTTTCAAGTATTTAATTAAAGATAAAAGTTGATTAAAATATACAGAATACATCAACATGCATATTAAAAACTCAACCGGCTGTTCATTTTTTTTTGAAAAAAGATATATTAATTTCATAATGTATAATATTTAATATCACATTTATTTTTATTGACAATCTTCAATAAAGGAAGTGATTCTTAAGTTGAATCTTATAGCTTTTTATGAAAAGAAAAAGATAAGAGAAGGAGCAGGTAGTGAGAGAAAGAGGAGATATATAGATAACGAATAATACGATTGGAGTTAACGACAAGAACGAAAAGTTAATTACTTTCTAATTAAATTTAGATTAGAATCGTGGTCGACGGAACAATTCCGACTTGGAACTGTGGCGGTTGACGGTCCGTCATCTGTTACGATCAACAACATTTTTATTGACAATCTTCAATAAAGGAAAACGACTCTTAATCTGAATCTTTTAACTTTATATGAAGAGAAAAAGATAAGAGTAGGAGCGGATAGTGAGAGAGAGAGATGAGAGATATGTAATGCCCCAGACTATTTCTACAGTCTTTAAAAATAAAAGTTAATAATAATTATGGCTTTGCACGCCTAAGATCATGAAATTAAATTCTAAGATTTACGGTGAAATCCGTTTCCAAAAATAATTTCCAGAAATCGGACGAACGACTACTGTATTAGGGTTTTCGCGTCCGTAAAGTTTTTCGCCCGAAAACTCGGAATCAAATTCCGTCAGAATTTACATTCACTTTTTCTTCGAGACGAGTTCACCGGAGAAAGTTAATTTTTATGATTTTCCGGACGAATTTTGGACTGTGACGTCTCGACCTTTTTCTTGGATTTTGAAAAACGAATTAGGTTTTCCGAGTACGTAAATTATTTCCAATCTAACGGACGAATTAGATTTCGTCGATTCCGTAACTAACTAGGAAAATATTTCTCGACTTTTAAAACAACGTTTAAGAGCCGGAAACGAGTTATTTCATTAATTTTTCCCTCGCCAAACGCCTCCCTAACGACTCACACCACTTTGTTAGATATTTCTAACTACTTTATGAGTCACCATTGTGACTCATCACCCTCCCCCTTAATCCCTCTTGTCCGCCACCCCACCTCCTCATTTCCTCTCTCATTTCTTCTCCAATTTCCTCCATTGAAGCTCAAGCTCAAGCTCCTTCAAAGATCGATACTCCTCCGTCTACCGATCAAATCCAAATCCGAGTTTATATTACGAAAGGTAAGAGCTTCGTCTCTAGTTTGAATCGAACAAATCTTCTTTTCCCTCTCTTTTATTTTTTCGAAAATTAGGGAATGGATTAGCATGTGAATTCTTGATCGATACATATTCTAGGATGTTTAGAATCGATTCCTACGGATTAAATCATGAAGGAAAAATCAAAAACCCAAACCCCTATCATTACCGAAATTTTTCAGATTTGGGGCTTTCGTTTCGTGTTCGATTTCTTTGTTGATTGAATGTTAGATTAGTGTTTCTTATGATATTAATTGATCGTATGAATTGTTTTAGATTTTTCTACAAATAAAATCCAAAACCTAAGAAACGAACAAGGCTCGATTTAGGTTAGTAAATGTTATGATATGCTCGATTGTTTAATGGAAATGAGATATATGATACATGAGGTCGAATATATATTAAATTGAGATTTTTCTAAAAATATTAGGTAAAGTATAAGAGACGAAAATCCATAAATAAATCGAGTTTGGTTAATGAGTTAAGGATAGGGATCACTTACTAATGAATCTTGATAGATGTCGGATAATGTTGTAGAATTTAATCGGATTCTATTAATGTTGAAATTTTGGTAAGAAACGAAGCAACGAGCCTAAGTATCGCTAGAAAAATCGAACCAAGAAAATAATTGGATATTAATGAATCTTATCGTTAAGTGAACAAGTTCGTAGTTGACGACGTGTTAATCCGAGTTATGAAACGATAGGTTATAATTGAAACCGAGAAATTAGGAATCGAATTAGGAACTTGAATTGGTTTAGTAATTGTATAGTTTGAACGACGAGTTTTGATCGTCGTGTTTATAATCGAGAAATGGAAAGGGGTTTATCACGTATAATAATACGAGGTGACTGCCTTGGGTCAGTTTTTGTGCGAAAATAAAAGTGTTTAAGCTTTAATCGAACGTAGAAAAGCGTGCGTCGATTTTATCAAGCATTAGGGTAACTCGGCAGTTTGTGCGACGTTCCACGGAAACTGCGATATCTCCTAGCTCGTTATCGGAATCGAGATCCGCAAATTGGAGAGTAAACTAGACACTCGTACCTTTCTTTTGATATAAGATTCGACCCCTGTTTTGCAATTCCCTGTTCTGGACAGACTTACTGACCTCGTGCAGTGCATGTTTAAAATGTAGTTTCTTAAGTTGAACTCTTCTCAACTTGAACTCTTTCGATCTTTAGTCATTTCAAGTTATCGACTACCTTCTTTCTACCGACCTAAAGTGTCAAGTACAAAACCGAGTGAGCATCAAACGAGATGCGTTCGTATCTCGTTTCTTTTTTTTTAACTAAAAGAGTTTAGTTAGCGTGCAAATGCCTAAAACGTCTAAAGAACAAAAACTTAATCCGATTCTTTTCGTATTCGTTTATCGTTTGCGACCGAGCTTTAAAGTATGATTTTTTTATGATAAAGGAGGAAGTCGACACCAAGGTTAGGACGCAGACCAGAAGACGAAAGCATGTGTCTTGTTCTGTAATCTATAAGGTGGGCTTTTCCTATATATGAAACAAAATGAGCTATGCTCGAAAACCTTTTCTTTATCGCTTTGATAATCGTGTTTTCAAAGTGATAATCATGGCATGAACTGTTTTGTGTTTTATGTGAGTTCTCTTGTACCTTATGAGTTAATCAAAAGGGGTTAACTAACGATCGGCTCTGAGTTAGTCAAAAGGGGCTTTCCAGAGTTAGTGCACTTGTAGCTTGTGGTGTATGTGGTATCCTGTTGAGAGGTAGCCAGCCACGGTGAATTATGACTGGTCAAGATTTGAACGTAACATCTATGAAAAATGCTGATCAGCTACTTTATGAATGAAATGCAAATGTTTAATAGGCACGGGCTCTTTTAAATAAAAACCCCGATGCGCTATAAAATGAGATGCCTGTTTATCTATACTTATGATTATGTTTTCGGCAACGTGCCCACTAAGTACTTTTGTACTTAGCCCTGCATATGTTTTCTAAATGTGCAGGTTGAAGCGACGGCATCGGTGGACGGTTGAGTTAGGGTTGAATAGAGATAGGAAAGACTTGTATTCATATCTCACTTTTCCGCTGCTAAACTCTAAGACTTTTGTTGTATATATATTTAAATCACTGTAGCCTGAGTCCTGTTTATAACTTAGAAGCTTTTGATGTATCTTGCTCGAGTAATCTTTCAAGATTAACTCTTTCCTTTCGTTTATAAAGTCTTGTTCATTGAAGATAAGATGTCATGTATGTTTGTTTATTCTTTCATCCCCCTTCTTCCCCGCTTCTTTAATCCAACTCCAGTCGCACCCCGGCTTCTGCCGTCCCTCGGGATTTGGGGCTGTGACAGAGTGGTATCAAAGCAATCGTTTCTGCTCTGTATACAAGTCTTTCCTTCGAGTAGTAAGACAGAGCATTCGTTTCCGCTATGGCCTTAAGTTTTTTTCTAGTGATACCACCGAGTGGTACCAGTCTTCTTTCGAGTCGTAAGATAGAGTATTTGATATACTCTATACCCAAGTCTTCTTTCACTAGTACGATAGAGCATTTGTTTATGCTCTACCTCTAAGTCTTCTTTCAAGTTTTTATTCAAGTAGTGCGATAGAGCATTTGCGTATTCTCTACACTTGAGTCTTCTTTCAAGTAAAGTTATATCAGAACAATAAGATTAAGAATGTAGACGACAACTTAACCTCCCGCTACGTCGACTCAACGAAGGAAAGAAAGAAATAAAGGAAAGAGTTTCAAGAAATATGATTTCTTTCAAGAAAATTATTGAATAATTATTCAATAAGTTAAGGACGAAATCAAGTAGCCAAATACAGAATTATTTTGAAAGTATATTAAATTATACTTGGTTATGTTATGTGCCTTATGTGAAATTATTTGCGCAATAATTTCTTATGTTTGAAAGTATTGTGGCACGAGAATCTAGACAAATCCTAGGGATTTTCTCTATTCATGAAAAACATAGACTTTGTTCTAAGGACTTCCCGATCCTTTGAGAACTTAGACATTTAAGAAACGTAGCTTCAAATCATTCGAGAAATGATCGGAACGAGAAGAAAAGAAGACTTCGAAACAAGAAAGATATGATCGAGACGAAGAGGACAGAATAAAAGGAATCAAAGGGAATGAAGAAATAAGTGTTACTTCCGTACAAGTAACACGAACGAAGTCGTCTTTCAAATGGAGTTTGCTCCGTTAAAAACTCCAATAGGAGATTTGTTCTATTTACTAAGATCAAGTATGAATCTTAATTAATTGTCAACGATCAATAGATTTCATCAACGACCCGAACTTGTGTTACACAAGTTATTCTTTAGCTATTATTCCATTACTTTTGGAATTTATTTATTTACTTCATAATTAAACGAAGAATACGACGAGTGCGAGCATTAAGTGTCGAGGACGACAAAGTCATTTATAAACGAATGTCATAAATGTGTAAGTGACATGAATAAAGTAGAATCATACTTTGTTTTAATAAAGTAAGAATAGTTCGGAAATTTCCCTTAAGAAAGAAATAAAAATATATATATATAAAAGAATAATAATATAAAGGATGGAAATAAGATCTTAAAATTTTATTTCTATATATTGTTTAAGAGTAATTTTCTTTAAAATTGCTAAGGCATCTAAGATAAGTTTATTATTTTAAGTGTCAGCGATATTACAATTGAATAAGGAATATTCTATTGTAATTTAAGATTTTCTATAAGATAAGTTATTACCTTAACCGTTACTGATCCGTGTTTCTATAAGATGGCCGAGTGAATGGTTACCACTCGGAAGAGCCAGCCCTTACCTCAGCGTACCTTAGTGGATGTGATACGGGATAAGTATCGTAATTACGTGTCAGACCTGGATAAGGAGGATGTCGGGCAGATAGTGAGCAACTTCTCGACCGTATACTATGCAGCACGGCATTTTATTTCAGCAAACCAGGCCATGTCCGATTTGATTTATCAGCTACCAGACGAGTGACATAGTTGGGCGCACGACATCGCATGATATTACCTAGGATTGTTCGACGATGACATTGAGCCAGCGGGGGATTACCAGGGTTTTGCCTTAGCTATCCATAGGCGCTTCTTCCGTAGCAGGTTCATGATGGCAGATCCTCTTATGCCACATTTTTCCTACCGTCATTTTCCAGCGATTACCGAGCCTGAGTCTCTTGACTTAGACCCAGTGATGGCCGATTTATTGGAGATCCCGACAGATTTTGTACCTAGCGAGGAGTGGGATTCAGTGGTAAAGTTTTTAGAGACAGACGAGGAGACCGTAGTTATACCACAGTTACCGTTTTCATCTAGACCACTTGAAGAGTTGGTTCCAGGACCGGAATTAGTTGAGATTGACACAGAGACAGCTGCCTTGTTAGGATTATCTACCCCTTTACTACCCGAGCCTAGTGTGAGGGTTCGAGGACAGTTCGAGACTGGACGAAGGTACCAGGAGTCAGATACGGAGATTACTGCCACGCTACAACTACCACCACCTTTGACTCCAATAGACGAGAATTGTGCGAGATGGGCGACAGATTGAGATCAGTTTGAGGCAGGACCATCCAGAGTCCGTTCCAGGGACGAGTACGGGTCCGGTTCTATTCCTGAACACCTTCTTTCCTTGAAGAAGCATACAGTAGTGATCGATGACGATTGTTTGGATTTAGACGCAGAGAAGATTGGTTCAGAGATACCTTCACCACCCCCACTTATACTTCTTGATGGTACCACCTTGAGGACAGACGAGGCACTACAACTCGTCTTCGGTTTAGAATCTGAGGATCCAGAGGAGGATCCGGAGGAGGATTCGGAGGAGGATGCGGATGAGAACCCTGACGGCTTACCGGCCGTAGAGGACAGTGTTTGGCACGACCACAATTAGATGAGCGGAGCATACCAGACGCGTAATAGTATTCTTAGTAGTTTTTCCTTGCCTTGTGCATAGTTGGATCAGTAACTAGTTCCTTTGTAGTACTTCCACGGATACGAAATTTTATGACTCATTTTCGTTCCAGCACTTCTAGTGGGTACAGGGTTTACTGTACAGACAGGCAGTCAGCCTAGTTTAGACTTGTAGTGGTCTAGTTTCTGTATAAGTCCTCATTAGAGGCAAAATAAATAAATATATATATATATATATATATATATATATATATATACGACCGTGCAAGAATTTTACCACAAAAAAATCCCTCAAATTTGTATAATGAAAACCAGAACGTGGAAAGAACTCATGTAACGAGAGTTTAATTTAACTCCGAAAGTTGAAAGTTTACAAAGGTTAATATCGAAATTATTACAGATCTCTCTTACGTGAACTTGTTAAGTTTGGAAAGGGGTTTAGTAAGTAAATAAAAGACTTAAGAGCAAGCGCTAATGAGAATTCTCGTTTCTTATAGAACCAAAATGCCGCCTAAAGTAAGTAACAATCAAAGAGGATTTGGTAATCCTAGAGGGCACGGTAGGAGTCAAGGACAACGAGAAAGTATAGGAGAACAAAATCATCAAGCAAACCAATTTCTTCCGCCACCCCCACTACAACGTAACATTGAGGATTTATTCTTCAGAAGAAATCCGCCGGTTTTTAAGGGATCTAGTAACCCGAGCGACGCTGAGCTTTGGGTACGATCAATCGAAGGAATTTTTGAGCTTCTAGGATTTACGGATGAGGAATGCCTTGCGTGTGTCGCGTTTCAACTAGCCGGACCAGCTAACTATTGGTGGAAGGCTAGACAGGAAGCTATGCCGATGGGACAAACGACTCAATTTACCTGGAATAACTTTAAGGGAGCGTTTTATGATAGGTATGTATTCGATCAGGTGGCTGCTGAAGAAGAAATAGCAAAGGAATTTCAAGGAGAACTCAAACGTAAACTGGAAATAGCATTAGCCAGCCAAAGAGGGGCTAAGCTATACAGAATTATTGGAACGAATTCAAGAGATAGATGCAGTGATGCCGGATCAGAAAATGATTCCAGCGTTCCCACCAATACCGACCCAGATTTCAACCCAAGACCTTTCCAATAACAATAACAACTGTAAAGGAAAAAGGAAATGGGAAGGAAAAAGCAGCAGTGACTGCTATCAGCATCACAATAATCAGGGAGGGAACAACCAAGGAGAAATCATGGTACCTACTTGTCTTAGGTGCAATTGGATGCATTTTGGAAATTGTCCAGTAAACATTGACGGATGCTTTAGTTGTGGACAGAAGGGACATGTGAAAAGAAATTGCCCGAAACCGTTACCGGCAATTGGAAACAATCAGTATGATCAGCATAACCAAAGAAAGAATGCTAATCCAGCATGTCCTACGTGCAATCATGCACACTACGGTGTTTGTTTGGCGAACCTAGGTGTCTGCTTCAACTGTGGACAGGAGGGGCACTTTGAGAGGGATTGTCCAGGACAGCTGCAAGCAGTGGAACAGAAGCATGATGTTCTTAATTGTCTCAACTGTAAGAAGAAACATTACGGTGTTTGTCTAGCCGGCACAAAGAATTGTTTTCAATGTGGACAGATGGGGCATAGGAAGAGGAATTGCCCAATACTGTTTCCAATGGTGGAACCAAACCAGTATGGTCAACCCCAACCTTAGGGACCATCCAAACCCAATCACAGCAACAACTGACACCACAACAAAATGAATTGACATACGTGGTTTGGTAGGAAAAGCGAAGTGAGGACAAGGGAAGCGTGACAAGTATTGGACGAATTTCTTAAAAAAAAAAAATTCCCCGTCATAATTTTTGCTTCTTTTTAGAGACTTATATTCGGTTGTTATTAGTACCTGTTAACCTTTAGGAGTAGGACTAGAAGCGTTAATCGTGAAATAAGAACAACTACGCTTCAGGGAGTGACGATAATCTCAGAGCATTATTTTCCTTAGCGCTTGAACGTAAAATTTATTTAGGGTCTTTTTAAGGTCATAGCAAACAATTGGAACGTGATAAATGTTCGACATGGATATAATCCTAGGATGGACTGGTTGTCAGAGAAATATGCCACGACTCTCTGCAACGAGAGAGAAATCTCTTTTCAACTGCCGGATAGAGAGCCGACCGACTTTTACGGGTTTTCGATGGGTAGAGGAGTACCAATAATATCAGCGCTGCAAGCCACGAAGTTAAAAAGGAAGAAGGGTACCACAACCTACCTTGTGTACCTAGGCGGAGAACCAGGAGCTAAGAAGACCGTTCAGGACGTGAAGGTAGTGAATGTATATGACGATGTTTTCCCAGAAGTTTTGCCAGGATTGCCACCAGATCGTTACGCAATTTTCACGATCGACTTAGAGCCGGAAATAGCATAAGGGTGCAGGAGTCTTTTCGAATATAGATTTGAGATCAGAGTGTCATCAGCTAGGAAGCAAACTCGAAGACGTACCTAAGATAGTTTTTAGAACCCGATATAGCCATTACGAATTCCTAGTAATGTCATTTGTTTTGACCAACGCCCTGCGGTATTCATGGATCTCATGAATAGGGTTATTTCACCCGTATTTAGATAAATTTGCCATAGTATTCATCAACGACATTCTCATTCACTCCAAGAATGAGAAAGAACACGAGGAATCAATTTTCACGAGTCCTAGAACTACGACGTAACTACTTCGGAAGGAAAATACTTTCGAATGGACCGACGAGTGCGAGATATTTTTTTTATAGACGCTTAAGAAAATGGATTATCGCACCGATTTTTGCCTTTCAGAAAACAAACAAGGAATGCATAGTATATATATTTGCGCATCGAAGAATGGACTGGGATGTATTTTGGATGTAAGAAGGAAAGGTGATAGCCTCTGTCTCACAACAATTTTAAACCCCACAAAAAGAATCGAGTATCCAACCTATGACCTAGAAATTACAGCCGTTGGGCACGCACTGAAAATTCGGAGACATCATCGTTATGGTATAAGGGTTAAGACCTTCACAGATCATAAGGAGTTGAAGTACTTATTCGAGCAAAAGAAAGTAACATAAGACAAAGAAGATGGCGCGAATTAGATGAGACTTGAGATTGTGGTATCAATTACCATCTAGAAAAAGCTAAGCGTAGTAGACACGCTGAGTCGTAAGACTCCAACTAAGTTTAGGTATCTCTTCATCGAAGAAGAAACACTTGTACGAGAATTCGAGATGATGGATATAGAAGTGCTCGATACATTAGCAACGATCATAGGTCGAACAACGGCACTGGTAACTACACCAAATTATGAGGAAGAATTCATAAGAGGAAGAGGAAGAACGAGTTGATCAAGGAGCTACGACTAAGGATGAGAACGGAGGTACTAGAGGATTATTATGAAACAACATAATACGATATCATCAGTAAAACTCCCGATATGTCATATGCAGCGCACCGAGGGTATATGAAGATGTATCCAGGTCTAAGAAGAAATTTCTGGTGGAATGGACTATAACGAAACATTGCCTCGTTTGTGGAAAGACGTTTGGCTTATCAACAAGTAAAGGCTTTACATCGACGACCGTATGGATTGTCGCAGCCATTGGATGTTCCAGAATGGAAATGGGAAAGATGGAGCTAGGGATTTTGTGACAGGCTTGCCTAAGTCCAGAAAAGGAAACACTGTCGTCTAGGTAGTAATTGATGGACTCACAGAATCAGCTCACTTTCTACCGATTAAGTTTACCTACGAGTCAGGGAAGTCAGCACAGTTGTACGTCCGCGAAATTGTACGTCTGCACGGAGTACCGAAGTCCATAATATCAGACAGAGATGCCAAGTTCACTTCGAGATTTTGGATCACCATGCAGAAAGAGTTAGGAACCGAGCTTAACTTCAGTATAGTTTTTTGCCCTCAAACGGAATGATAATCCGAGAGAAACAATTCTGATACTCGTTATTATGCTAAGAACGATAGTATTAGATCCAAGCGCAAGTTGAAAAAAAAATTATTTTATCAAATTAAATTCGCATACAACGATAGTTATCGAGCTTCGATAAATTTTTGCACCGTACGAGGTCTTGTCTAAGAAGAAGCTTTACATACCTGCGCTATTATCGTAAGTTAAGGGATGGTAAGAAAGAATTTAGGATCAAATGCGGTTAATGAAATGATCGAGAACGTTCGGCAGATCAGAGAGAGAATAAAGGAAGCTCAAGGCCGACAGAAATCATACGCCAACGACAGTTGTGAGAATTTTTAAGTTTGAAATTGGAGATAAGTTTTCCTCAAGATTACGCCTTCAAAAGAAATCGTTAGATTCAGCGTAAGGGTAAACTAATACCAAGGTTCTCAGGACCTTATAAGATTCTCGAGAAAATAGGACCGTTACTTATAGATTGGCCTTACTGCCAAATCTAGGAAGTGTCCCTAACATGTTTTCACATTTCACAATTAAGAAAAACACGTCTATAATCCTAAGTACGTTATAAGTCAGCAAGACGTTGTTCTTGAATCTGACTTAAGTTATGAAGAGAAGCTGATATCGATTTTGGATCGAAAAGCGCGAAAATTTAAGTAACAAAGTCGATTCGATTGGTAAAGATATTATAAGTTTATCACGAGCAAGAAGAAGCCAAGTGAGAGCTCGAAGAAGATTTCAGGAAGAAGTACCCCTAACAATCTAAAGGAGATATGCAAATTTCGGGACGAAATTTTTCGTAAGGGGGGTAGAATGTAATGCTCCAGACTATTTCTACAGTCTTTAAAAATAAAAGTTAATAATAATTATGGCTTTGCACGCCTAAGATCATGAAATTAAATTCTAAGATTTATGGTGAAATTCGTTTCCAAAAATAATTTCCAGAAATCGGACGAACGATTATTGTATTAGGGTTTTTGCGTCCATAAAGTTTTTCGCCCAAAAACTCGGAATCAAATTCTGTCAGAATTTACATTCACTTTTTCTTCGAGACGAGTTCACCCGAGAAAGTTAATTTTTATGATTTTCCGGATGAATTTTGGACTGTGACGTCTCGACCTTTTTCTCGGATTTTGAAAAACAAATTAGGTTTTCCGAGTACGTAAATTATTTCCAATCTAACGGACGAATTAGATTTCGTCGATTCCGTAACTAACTAGGAAAATATTTCTCAACTTTTAAAATGGCGTTTAAGAGTTGGAAACGAGTTATTTCGTTAATTTTTCCCTCGCCAAACGCCTCCCTAACGACTCACACCACTTTGTTAGATATTTCTAACTACTTTATGAGTCACCATTGTGACTCATCACCCTCCCCCTTAATCCCTCTTGTCCGCCACCCCACCTCCTCATTTCCTCTCTCATTTCTTCTCCAATTTCCTCCATTGAAGCTCAAGCTCAAGCTCCTTCAAAGATCGATACTCCTCCGTCTACCGATCAAATCCAAATCCGAGTTTATATTACGAAAGGTAAGAGCTTCGTCTCTAGTTTGAACCGAACAAATCTTCTTTTCCCTCTCTTTTATTTTTTCGAAAATTAGGGAATGGATTAGCATGTGAATTCTTGATCGATACATGTTCTAGGATGTTTAGAATCGAGACCTACGGATTAAATCATGAAGAAAAAATCAAGAACCCTAACCCCTATCATTACCGAATTTTTTCAGATTTGGGGCTTTCGTTTCGTGTTCGATTTCTTTGTCGATTGAATGATAGATTAGTGTTTCTTATGATATTAATTGATCGTATGAATTATTTTAGATTTTTCTAGAAATAAAATCCAAAACCTAAGAGACGAACAAGGCTCGATTTAGGTTAGTAAATGTTATGATATGCTCGATTGTTTAATGAAAATGAGATATACGATACATGAGGTCGAATATATATTAAATTGAGATTTTTCTAAAAATATTAGGTAAAGTATAAGAGACGAAAATCCATAAATAAACTGAGTTTTGTTAATGAGTTAAGGATAGGGATCACTTAGTAATGAGTCTTGATAGATGTCGGATAATGTTGTAGAATTTAATCGGATTCTATTAACGTTGAAATTTTGATAAGAAACGAAGCAACGAGCCTAAGTATCAATAGAAAAGTCGAACCAAGAAAATAATTGGATATTAATGAATCTTATCGTTAAGTGAACAAGTTCGTAGTTGACAACGTGTTAATCCGAGTTATGAAATGATAGGTTATAACTGAAACCGAGAAATTAGGAATTGAATTAGGAACTTAAATTGGTTTAGTAATTGTATAGTTTGAACGACGAGTTTTGATCGTCGTGTTTATAATCGAGAAATGGAAAGGGGTTTATCACGTATAATAATACGAGGTGACTGCCTTGGGTCAGTTTTTATGCGAAAATAAAAGTGTTTAAGCTTTAATCGAACCTAGAAAAGCGTGCGTCAATTTTATCAAGCATTAGGGTTAACTCGGCAGTTTTTGCGACGTTCCACGGAAACTGCGATATCTCGTAGCTCGTTATCGGAATCGAAATCCGTGAATTGGAGAGTAAACTAGACACCCGTACCTTTCTTTTGGTATAAGATTCGACCCCTGTTTCGCAATCCCCTGTTCTGGACAGACTTACTGACCTCGTGCAGTGCATGTTTAAAATGTAGTTTCTTAAGTTGAACTGTTCTCAACTTGAACTCTTTCGATCTTTTTAGTCATTTCAAGTTATCGACTACCTTCTTTCTACCGACCTAAAGTGTCGAGTACAGAACCGAGTGAGCGTCAAACGAGATGCGTTCGTATCTCGTTTCTTTTTTTTAACTAAAAGAGTTTAGTTAGCGTGCAAATGCCTAAAACGTCTAAAGAACAAAAACTTAATCTGATTTTTTTCGTATTCGTTTATCGTTTACGACTGAGCTTTAAAGTATGATTTTTTTTACGATAAAGGAGGAAGTCGACACCAATATTAGGACACAGACCAAAAGACGGAAGCACGTGTCTTGTTCTGTAATCTATAAGGTGGGCTTTTCCTATATATTAAACAAAATGAGCTATGCTCGAAAACCTTTTCTTTATCGCTTTGATAATCGTGTTTTCAAAGTGATAATCATGGCATGAACTGTTTTGTGTTTTATGTGAGTTCTCTTGTACCTTATGAGTTAATCAAAAGGGGTTAACTAACGATCGGCTCTGAGTTAGTCAAAAGGGGCTTTCCAGAGTTAGTGCACTTGTAGCTTGTGGTGTATGTGGTATCCTATTGAGGGGTAGCCTGTCACAGCCCGACTTCCCGAAGGACGGCAAAGCCGGGGTGCGACTAGGGATTGAATTAAAGAAACGGAAAAGAAGAGAATAAATGAATAAAACACACTAACTTAACACTAATTGCGATGAACTTGAATAAAAGAGAGTCGATCTTAAAGGATCGCTCGTCAAACTGTATACGGGGAAAACTAGGTTTAAAGTAATAACAACTTAAACCGAAAGGATTTACATAATAGAAGAGCCAACTTTATTTAATGTTAGAAAGAGTCGATCACAAAAGATCACTCAGTGAAGTTGTTCTTAAAAGAGACTAAGTTCAAAGAAAGAAACTTAGATCTAAAGTTATACACTAACTGAAACTAGTTTACAGAATTGGCAGCGGAAAAACGTAGAAAATGATAACACATATCGAATGTGAAATCGAGGCTCAATTGACTTTACTTCTTTGAAGAAGACCTTTACTCAACCTCCTCCGCCTTCGTCGCTCAACCTGCACATTTAAAAACAAACATGCAGGGCTAAGTACAAAAGTACTTAGTGGGCACATTGCCGAAAACATTTTATATGTAACGCAACGGGGTTTTTCTTTAAAAGGCCCGTGCTTACCAAATATTAAATCAAATCGTGCATCTTTTCATAAACACTTGTATAAATACTTCACTGTTGAACACTTAATTTCTAAATGACACACTGTGGGTTTTTAAACTCACATCCGATCGTCTGGAAAGCACCTGTGGGCTAACTCAGAAACTGTCCCTCTGGATAGCACCTGTGGGCTATCTCAGAATCTGATCGTTTAGTTGGAATTATCTGGATAGCAGCCTGAGGGCTATCTCAGAATCCAATACTCTGGTTAGCACCTGAGGGCTAACACAGAGAGACATAATAGAATTCACATAAACAATTCATTAAAGCACTGATAAAACTTTAATACTCACTTATTAAAACAATACGTAACCACTTTCGAGCAATGCTCACATATAAATACTTTAATACTCATTTATTAAAGCAAAACGTAAACACCTTCGAGCAACACTCGCATATAAATAAGGCAGTAATTGATACACTTTCGAAAAGCCCACGTAATATTACTTCACAAGTAACGGCATTCAACGTAGTTTTGGTTTTTGAAAGCCCACCTCATTCGTTTACAGAACTTATAACACGTGCTTCCGTCTCTGATCTTCCGTTCTGTCTTCTAACCTTGACATCCTCCTTCTTTGAACGTAAATAATAAAACAACGATAAGTTGTCGAGTCGATAAAAGAAAATGGAATTCGAAACTGAAATCGAATTAATCTTTTAAGTTCTTAAGCTTTAGGCATTTGCACGCTTAACTAGATTCTTTTAGTTAATCTAGAACGAGACTCGAACACTTCTCGTTTAGAACTAGCTCGGTTTCTTACTCGACACTGAGGTCGGTGAAAAAGGGTAGTCGATAACTCATAACGACTTAAAAGGTCGAAAGAAACTAAGTTGAGAAGAAAACAACTTAGGAAATTACAATTCGAACACACACTGCACGAAGTCAGTGAGTCTGTCCAGAACAGGGGATTGCGAAACAGGGGTCGTGCCCTATACCAAAAGATATCCTCAGATGTCTAGTTTACTCTCCACTTCGCGGATCTCGATTCCGATAAACGAGCTAAAAGATATTGCAGTTTCCGTGGAACGTCGCAAAACTGCCGAGTTTAACCCTAAGGCTCGTTAACTCGGTGCACGGCTTTCTAGGTTCGACTTATGACGATCCTCTGTTTTTCATACAAAATTACTGTCTCAAGGCAGTCAACAATTAACCTCATACGCGATGACTCCATTTCATTTCTCGATTACTAAAACGACGATTAAAACCTCGACATTTCAATTTAAGCAATTACTAAACCAATCAAGTTCTCGTTTCAAAACCTAACATCTCGATTTCAATTATAACCTATCATTTCATAACTCGGTTTGACACGTCGTCAACTACGAACTTGTTCTCATAAGGTTAAGAGTCATTAATAACCAAATATTTCCTTGTTCGATTTTTCTATCAATACTTATGCTCGTGTCTTCGTCTCCTATGAAAATTTCAATTTTCATTAGAACTTGATCAATTTTTACACTATCGTTCATTATCTATCGAGAATCATTATTACGCAAATCATAACCTCATATCATCATTTATTCCCGACTTATCGACCGTCGTTCGTCTCTTACGTAAAATTCTACATTCTCCGTTTTCATTCAAATTTTACGACAACGATTATCATCTAACGAGCATTACTAATATATAAATCATATTATCAAAATGTTATCGAGCTTCGACTTATCACCACATCTTCGTCTCTTACACTTTTCGTTTCATTTTTAGAAAATTCTCAAATTAATATATATTCGTCCTCATGCATCGTATATCTCATTTCCATTAAACAAACGAGCATATCTTAACATTTACTAACCTAAATCGAGCCTAGTTCATCTCTTAGGTTTTGGGTTTTGTTTTTAGAAAAATCTAAAACAATTCATACGATCAATTAACAACATAAGGAACACTAATCTATCATTAATTCGACGAAGAAATCGAGCATAAATGAAAAGCCCCAAACAAAAAATTTTCGGTAATAATAGGGCTTGGAGTTCTTGATTTTTCCTTCATGATTCGATCCGTAGAACTCGATTCTAAGCATCCTAGAACATGATTCGATCAAAGACACATGCTATCTCACTCTCCAAATTTTCGAACAAAATAAAAATGGGGGAAAAGAGATTTGTTCGGTTCAATTGATAGACAAAGTTCTTACCTTTCGTATTATAAACTCGGATTGGACTTTGATCGGTAGATGGAAGAGTTGTGTTCTTGAGAAAGCTTGAAGGATGAAGCTTTAATGGTGGATGAAGAGAAAAAAATGAGAGAGATAGAGAGCATGAAGGTGGCGGTAATATGGATGAATGAGGGAGGTGATGACTCACTTTGGTGAGTCATAAAATAAATGGAAATATCCCATAAAGTAATGGTGAGTCGTTAGGGAGCGTTTGGTGCGAAAAAATTAGACGGAAAATCTCGTTTCCGGCTCTTAAACGTCGTTTTAAAAGTCGAGAAATACTTTTCTAGTTAGTTACGGAATTGACGAAATCTAATTCGTCCGTTAGATTGGAAATAATTTACGTACTCGGAAAACCTAAATCGTTTTTCAAAATCCGAGAAAAAGTCGGGACATCACAGTCCAAAATTCGTCCGGAAAATCATAAAAATTAATTTTCTTCGATGAACTTATCTCGAAGAAAAAGTGAATGTAAATCCTGACGGAATTCGATTCCGAGTTTCCGGGCGAAAAACTTAACGGACGCGAAAAACCCTAATACAGTAGTCGTTCGTCCGATTTCTGGAAATTATTTTTGGAAACGGATTTCACCGTTGGTCTTAGAATTGAAAATTGGGAGCTTAGACGTGCAAAGCCATAATTAATATTACCTTTAAATTTTTAACGCAGTAGAAATTTTCCGGGGTATTACATCCTACCCCCCTTATGAAAAATTTCGTCCCGAAATTTGCTTACCTCCCTCGCAAAAAGCTCTCACGTAGCTTCCTCTTGCCCGTGGTACTTCCAAAATACTTTACTAATCGTATCGACATACTTCTCAACTCTCATACCTTTCGATTCCGGATCGGTCTCGGTCTTTCGCTATAACTTATATCTTAATCAAGAACTATGTCTTGCTGGTGGGTTACACGTTTAGAATCGTACACGAAATTTCTCAAAGAGATACGCAAATATAATAACATTTCTTAGACTTGGCAACACGGCCAATCTATACGTCATTTCAAATTCATCTCTCCCGAGATATCTGATACTCATAATAAGCTTCATTTAAGCTTATACTTAACGTGAATCAAATGATTCTTTTAACAGAGAAATCTTAAAGAAAACTCTATCTCCTTTTTCGAATTAAGTTCTGATCAGCACGTAAACGTAAGACTTTCGTCTTCTTTAAACTTCTTCTTATACAAGGCTTCATAAGGCGCAGTACTTATCGTAGCTTGATAACTATCATTAAAGGCAATTCAATCAACGGCAAAATATTCTTCCATTTCGCACTTCGATCTAATATTATCGTTCTATAAACGAGACAACATCTCGTTTCGATCCGTTCCACCATAATTTCTTTCTTCAATCTTGATACATCTTCATACTCTCTGGGTACGCGGTATATGGCGTGTCGTGACCCTTACTCATGATATCGTTCTTCAATTCGTCGTCTGTCAGGATACAAAGTCTATCTTAAATACGATCGCATTACCTGGTGCTTTGGAATAATCATCAGGTTTATCCGTTCTTATCTTAAGTCAAAGCTTTTCGATTGACTCGTCCTTTCTTTGGGCACTTATGATTATCTTTCGTAAGCTTGGTGTAGCTATGAGTGCTACTATTCGGCTGGTTATCGATTTTAGGTGTATCGAGCACCTCTAAATCTATTGTCTCGAATTCTCGTATAAGTGTTTCTTCCTCGATAAAGAGACATCCGAACTTAGTTGAAGTATTGTGACTCGTCGCATCTGCTATGACGTTAACCCTTTCTGAATGGCAATTGATACCACAATCATAATTTTCCATCCTATGGATTATATCAAACGTTTCATTAACACTTACTTTAAGCCTACGATTAGAAGAAAAATTCTTACGAAGTCAGAGCCCACTCACGGGGTCATATATACATATACGTCGAACGAGTATTGTTTTGCCTCCAACGAGGACTTATACCAAAACTAGACTACTACTAGTCTGAGTTAGGCCAATTACTTGGCTAGTGACCCTTGCCCTTGTCCTGTGCTTCTGGCTCATTCACAAATGCCCATGCATTCTGCTCTCGTTGTTGTGGTAGTTGTCGTTGTTGTGGCTGTGGCTGAGCTTT
Organism: Schizonepeta tenuifolia; assembly: GCA_029490685.1. Lineage (NCBI taxonomy): Eukaryota > Viridiplantae > Streptophyta > Magnoliopsida > Lamiales > Lamiaceae > Schizonepeta > Schizonepeta tenuifolia. The sequence goes on from CM055957.1 coordinate 5,291,971, forward strand.
CATAGCTCTCAAGGTTAGCAATGGTTTCGGACAATTCCTTCTCACGTGTCCCTGCTGACCACAGTTATAACAACCATCAAAGTTCGCCAAACAGTTCCCAAAGTGTATTTTGTTACACTTAGGGCAGGTAGGAATAGTGATTTTTCCTTGGTTATCGTCTGCCTGTTGTCCCTTCCACTGTCCTTGTCGGTTATTCTGATTCGGCTGCTAAAAGTCATGCTGATTTCCACCCTGGTTTCCTCCTTCTCTTTTCCTTTTACCTTTATGGTTGCAGCTATGGTTGTTGGAATGGTCTGGAGTTGGTATCTGGGTTAGTGCTGATACGGGCACTACAATCTCTCGTTCATCTGGCACAACTGCCTCCATTGGAAGCTGACAAAAAAACATCACTTCAGTTGCTTTGTTCAGCGAAAACATGGGGAAGTGACCGTGTGTGTTGCAGGGAAAATTGGAAAAACATAGATTCTGTTGACTACTTTATGAATTAATTAGGATAGATTTGAGAGGTAGGTGAGAGAAGAGTTAAAACCCTAATCCCGCCCAAAAGTTCCTATTAAACTGAAACCCTAATGCTGCTAGTTAATGTAATTTTTATGATTAATTTTTTTTTTCGTTTTTTAGTTAATGTAATTTGATCATTAATTTTTTTTTTCATTGATCATTAGTATTATAGTAGGAAAAAAATACATTTTCCATCTCAAAACAATTATATAAATTCAATAATCAAAGATCCCGCTCGAGTTATATAGATCCCACTCGAGCGGGAGCTCATAATAATTAAACAAATTCTGAGCGGGATTTCTTATTCACGAGTGGGATTTCAAAATCTTAAACCCAAATATATTTTTTTGTGAAATTTATTTCATATATATTAAGTTACAATTTTTTAATCGTATAAGCCATTCATGTTTTGAATTTGATTAAATTTAATATATTGATAATACAAAATACATTTTCCAACTCCAATAAATTATATAAATTCAATAGTTAAAGATCTCGCTCGAGTTACATAGATCCCACTCGAGCGGGATCTCATAATAATTAACATAATTCCGAGCGGATCTTTTGTAAACAAGTGGAAATTAAAAATTTGAAACCAAAATATATATTTTTTTTAAATTTATCATATATATATATATATATATATATATATATATATATATATATATATATATTAAGTTACGATTTTAATCGTATAAGCCATTCATTTTTTGAATTTGATTAAATTTAATATATTGGTAATACAAAATACATTTTCCAACTCCAATAAATTATATAAATTTCAATAGTTAAAAATCCCTCTCGAGTTACATAGATCCCACTCGAGCGGGATCTCATAATAATTAACATAATTCCGAGCGGGATCTTTTGGAAACGAGTGGGATTTAAAAATTTGAAACCAAAATATTTTTTTTAAATTTATCATATATATATATATATATATATATATTAAGTTACGAATTTTTTAATATTATAAGCCATTATTTTTAAAACTTTTTATCATATAAAATAAACTATATCACATGTGAATAGTATATATATCACATGTGAATAGTATATATATCAAAACAAAAACGACTGACATTAGGGGAGGTGAGAGAGGGAAGGTGGGAGATCAAAACCCTAGATCCCGCCCCTTTATATAAGCAATGCTTAGAATCTGCCCCTCTATCCCATATCCCGCAGCCCTCAACCAAAAAAAAAAAAAACAAATTCCATTCGAGTTTAAGGAGGATCATCCGTTCGATTGTTGGAGCGGGATTTCCATTCGTTCAATTGTTGGAGCGGGAATTCATTCCTTCGATACAATATGTCTGGAGAGGTTAGTAATCTATTTATATTGATTTTATTCGTAGTTTTCTCCTTGTACAAATTTTAGTCGAAGTATTAAAATTAGAATTTTAGTCGAAGCATTAATATTAGAAATTTAGTCGAAGCATTAATATTAGATTTTATTCGTACCTTCTCCTTGTAAATAAAAATAAATAAAGTAATGTTAGTTTTAGAATTTTAGTCGAGTTTCTCCTTGTAAATAAAAATAAATAAACTAATATTAGTTTTAGAATTTTAGTCGAAGAATTTATTAGTTGACATATTAGTTTCGATTTTGGGTGTAGAAAATTAGGAATAGGTTGTCTAGGTTTATAAACTATCTCACATTAATATATTATTAGATTCCGCTCGTAAGGATCAATTTTCCGCTAGGATGTAATGTAGATCCCGCTCGGTCGGGATTTTATGTTTCCCCGAGCGGGATCTTGTTAGTTTAGGTTGAATTTTCTTAACAATGTAGTTCTTTTGAATTTCAGTCGAAATATTTGTTGGTTAAGGTATTACTTATAATTTTGTGTGTAGAAATTTAATAATTTGTGTTCTAGGTTTATAAATTATGCCAGATTAATAAAAAATTAAATCCCGCTCGTAATAAGAAGATCCCGCTCGGTCGGGATGTAGATTCCGTTCGATCGAGATTTTCTGTGGGACCCCCAATATTCGAGCGGGATCTTTATTTTTCTAGGTTGATATTAATTAAAAATTAACGATATATAGTTATTTTGTATTTTAGTCGAAGAATTTGGTGGTTAAAAAATTAGTTTCCATTTGTGTAGAAAATTGTAAATTCGCTTTATTTTTTAAATTATGCGTATTTTTCACGTAATTGGCATGTACATTTTTATTGCTCTATATATCGTGTTATGGCCGCATGATGTTTGACTTGGATAAAATATAAAAGATTATTTGTGGATTATAAAAACATGCGTATTTTTTTATAATGAATTGTTATTTGTGAATTATTTTAAATAAAAAGATGCCTATTTTTTTGGATTATCTTTCGAATTATTTTCTATTTTATTTGTAATAAATTGATATTTTGATTTTGTGCTCAGATTACATACAAGAGGCCCGACTCTATTAACCGTAGTTCGACGATTAGCACGTATGACATGATTGGTGTTTTGGAAGATGTTAGAAGGGTTTTGCATGAGGTCGGTGGTCAAGAATTGGTCGATAAATTTATAAATGGGTGCTTTGGGCATTTTGTCTATTGGGACCCGGGACAGAAATGCGCGATGGCTGTGCATCACGTGCTGTCACGTGAGATCAACTATCCAGGTGGTCAGCCTCACGATATGTGGTTCCATATCAACGGCGTAAACCTCCGATTTTCATATGAAGAATATGCCTTGGTGACTGGTTTGAACTTTGGTGAGTCCAGCTTTAATCCAGCGGATGACCACGATTTACGGAATGTGGAGGTTTATCGACGGTTTTGTAACGGTATGCCTATCATTGGGTGTTCAACTAAAATTAATCCTAAGTTGCACGCAAATTAACATAATCGTTTAGATTGATTAAGTTAAACCCGAATATCGTATCTCTCGAGGAAGACTTAACAGGGCAACGTTCGTATTGCGAAAAGAAAAAGAAAATAAAACGAAAGCAGTAAAGATTGATTGTAGGTTTTTAACAAATTAATCTAGGCAGAAACATAAAACCCTAAAACTAAGAACACAAATAAAACCATAGACATAATTTAAGAACGAAAAAAGAAACTTACGATAATCAAAGATGAATCTGTGGTGGAAGTCTGTCACAAATCCGTACGAATCACTAATCTAGGAAAGAAATAAACTAAGAACTAAGAACTTGAAGAAAAAGTGTCTTGGATGCTCAAAAACTAGGTAAAATCGCGTACAAGGAGAGTTGGGGCGGAAAAGCATAACATAACCCTATTTATAAAGTTTCCAAAAATACTCACCGCCATGGGCCAGGCGATCGCCTGGCTCCCGCCTCTATCTGCCATCGAAGTCCAGCCAGGCGATCGCGTGAGAGTGAGGCAATCGTCTGGGTCCCATTTCTGTCCCCGTCGAAGTCCAGCCAGGCGATCGCGTAAGAGTGAGGCGATCGACTGGGTGTTGTCTCTGTCCCTCGGAGTCTAGGCCAGGCGATCGTGTGGGAGTGAGGCGATCGCCTCTCGCCCAGCGATCGCTTGGCATGCTGAGCGATCGCCTGGACCTTCTACGCAGTCACACTCCTTTCAAACTTCGACTCTTGTTATCTCGACTTCATCTTTTTCCTTCCTTGATCTAAATACCTACAAAACAACACCAAAACAACCAAAATCCATTTCCAAAACAAAATAGATTCATTTCGCACTAAAACCATCGGAAATGCACCAACTAAACCAAGCAAATCACAACCAAATGAAGGTGAAACACCCCTCCACACACAAAACCTTGTTTGTCCTCAAGCAAATCTATTTCAAATCAAAATGAAAAAGTAATGAATTGAACCAAACAGTTCATACTCCAATAAGCTTTCAATTTCAAGAAAAATTCATCACTCATCAACTAAACATAGTCATCACAAAACAATGAGTGGCCCTTCACACAAGAACTCAATCAACTCGACATTTAACTGCAAGATCGAGGTGAGAAAACACAAACTACGAACAAGTATCCCAAATTTATGCCCATTCTTACTCATAATTATTAAGTGAAATCCGGGCAAAATTCACTAGGTTTACTCACAGAAATTCCGGCCGCCTAGCGTGGTTTTCCATACCCGTTTCTCGTATAATATATTCAACATTGAACAGACAAGAAAGAGGGGTAGAGCCCTTCAAATCACAACATTTAAAACCAGGACAATACATAGAAATCTCAAGTCAAGTCGGGTTATATGGCCATAAGTCATGAGGTATGAACATTTATAGATCATCTAAAGTATCCTCATGTGGTTTCCCATGCTCATGGTTCCCAGAAGAGCAGAGGCTTCCCAACACAACTTAACAAATTATACAATTAACGGCTCATTAATCGGGATACACGTTTTTTTTAAACAACACTGTTCTCACCCTTCACCCACATGTAAACATCAAGCTTCAATCATCCGAGCATGAAATGCCCCACAAACGAAAAGCAACAACCATGGCAGTCAAATCATGAGAAAATACCCCAATCAATCAAGCAAATCGAAACATGAACTAGGAGCTTCAATACATACTTCCGCAATTCAATCGTGAAACAGAATAAATCAAGGACAAACAAAGCTAGATCATCAAGAAAATACACCCCCCCTCCGATAGAAATAAACAATGTCCCGATTGTGGCACACAAACCAAAAGAAACGGAGAAAGGATGATAAAGAATTACCAACCAGGAAAAAGAGATGAGATAACCGCAACTACCATAATTAAGCAACCTGCACAACACGCTAAGAAACAAAACACTACCAAGAAACCAACAAGAAAGAAAGTAAAAGAAGAAAAACAACACTACAATTCAAAACGAAGGAAAGAAATATTATACTCAGCAACAGTGAAGCTCACTGTTGATCATCAGGTGGTGACTGAGAAGGATCACCAGGCGGTAAGCTCCATCGAGCAAACTGACGCTCGAAATTATCCATACGCTGAGTCTGAGCGGTATTATACTGCTGTTGCGCCTCCCAATGTTGTGCATTGAACGTCCACTGTTGAGCCTGCTCGGTCCAATACTGGCTGCTAGCATTATGAAACTGAGAAACTTCTTGCCAATGCTACTCCGCCAAATCCCAACACTGATCATTAGCAACCTAACGTTGCTCATTCTCCGCCCAACGATGCTCATTCTACTGCAAATACTCAGTCTGAGTATGCAACTGATCGCGATAAGTAGCAATGCTCTGTTGTAACTGGCCTAACTGGGCCCCCAAGTCAGTCCGAAAAGCAGCAAAATCGGACCAAAAACCGCCAAAATCAAAAGAGCCGGACCCCGAGGGAAGAGAAGAACTCGATGGTTGAGAGGGCCCAACAAGCGGTGGGTGGCGGCCCGGCTCCCTCGGCCCGCCAACTCCCTCGCCAACAAGTTGGTCAGCAAAATACCGTTTCACCACAGGACGGTCCTCAAAAGGAAGAAAAGTGGTCTCATTGGAGACAAAGAAACCATGCTTGAGCTCAAAATAATCCAAATACTTAAGATCCACCGTAGCATATGGATGAGGAGGGTAAGGACCCTGAAAAACCTTAAACTTAAGAGCTAAAGCCGTGGTAAGCTGAGGAAAAGCCGCTGCGGAAGAAGACTTGAACTTGATATTTTGCAAAGCGGCATAAATAAACTGAGCAGGGCACACCGGAACCGCCTGCATAGCACAATCTAGGAGATACAACTCTGTGAGGTGAACCTTGCTAGAGTCCTCCCGCCCAATCACATTATATACAATATATTTGTGCAAGATGCACAACACCAGATTATAAATGAAACCACAAGAAACTCCCCCCGGCTTCCAATTATCCAAACCAGATAAGTTCCGCCACGCAGCAGAAGCATTAAAATCATTAGGAACAGACATAACGCCCCCTTCCATTCGAAACCCAAATACCTGATGCATAACAGTCGGTCCAGCCCGACATTCCTTCCTCAACAAACGAAAGGAAATACCACGAAGGTTATCCTCAAACGACATGGTAGCAATAAACTCAAAACATAACGGCATAAAACCATCCCATTCAAAATGAGCATACTTTAGTAAGCCGAGCAACCGAAGATAATTATCTAACTCATCCACCACACCATATTTAGCAATTTCCTCCCAATCAATGTAATGAGCAACAAGCTTACGTTTATAATAGAGACGAGAATAAAGTTGACCTTCCTCTGGTGAATAAATCGGAAACCGGGTGCTATAAGTGGCACTGATATCCATAGGTTCCTCCGACGGCTCCGGCGATTCCTCGGAGCGCTTGGATTTCTTGGCACGACCCATGGAGCAAATGGAAACGGAAGTGTGGACAGGACAACCCAGGCGAGCGCTCAGACGCCAGGCGATCGCTTGGCCGGTGAGAGAGGCGACGAGCACGCGGAAGAGGAGAACGAGCGCCTGGCACACGCGACGATCGTGTGACTGGAGGTGAATGGCGGTAGTGCGACACTGGAGAGAGAATTAGCAACAAACAAGCGGAGGAGAACGAAGGAGATGAGAGAAAGAGCAATGAGGCGGTGGCGGTGGGTTGAGGCGGTGAGAGGCGGTGAGATGGATGGACGTGGTGATGAGATGGATGTAGGTGGTGGTTAGATGAGAATATGGTGAAGATGGAAGGGAATAGACAAAAGAAAGGGGATGGAGAAGAAAAGAAGAGGGAAAAAGAGAGAGAGCGGCGGTGAGGCGAGTGAAAGAGAGAAAAAAAAAAAGAATATAGGGTTGAGAGGCTGAGGTGGAATAGAATGGTGACACGTGGAGCCAGGCGAGCGCCTAAGGAAGAGACGATCGCCTAGGTGGCGCCTCAGAAGCTTGACAACGCGACCCCAAGCGATCGCTCGGAAAGAAGGCGATCGTCTGGGAGTTATCTCTGAACATTGAGGCGAAGGACCAGGCGATCGCTCGGGAGAGAGGCGATCACCTGGGGTCGGGGCGCAACAGTGATAGACAGGACCCAAACGATCGCTTGGAGGGGAGGCGATCGCCTTGGGTCCGTCTCTGAAATCCAATTTCGTGGGTCAAGCTATCGCTCGGGAGGGAGGCGATCGCCTTGGTCGCGTCTCTGAAACCCGGCAAGCGATGGCCAGGTGATCGCGTGGGTTGGAGGCGATCACCTAGAGTGTCTTCGACCTGGATTTTTTTTTTTTTTTTACAGTGGGTTGCCTCCCACGAAGCGCTTGTTTAACGTCATTAGCTTGACATACAACAACGAGACCTTCATTCCGAATCCACGAGCCAAATTAACTCCACGTCTTTAAAAATGAGCTCTCCTTCATGGTATGGTTTCACACGATGCCCATTAGCTTGGAAAGACTCTCGAGTTTGTTCATTAAGTAGCCGGACAGCACCAAAGGGTTGGACTTCTTCAATGAGATATGGACCGGTCCAACGGGAATTCAACTTGCCCGGAAACAATTTCAACCTCAAATTGAACAAAAGGACTTTCATCCCAGGCGTCAATTCCTTGCACAAAATCCGGCTGTCATGTAACCGCTTCACTCGGTCCTTGTAAATCTTGGCGTTGTCGTACGCCTCGTTACGGAGCTCATCCAACTCGGACATTTGCAACATACGTTGCTTTCCTGCGGCATCCAGATCGAGATTAGCTGCTCGGATTGCCCAATACGCCTTGTGTTCAATCTCCACAGACAAGTGACAATTCTTTCTATACACAAGCCAGTACGGACTCATCCCCAAAATGCTCTTGTAAGCCGTACGGTACGCCCATAATGCGTCATTCAACTTTGAAACCAATCTTTACTAGACGGCTGCACAGTCTTCTCTAAAATTCTCTTGATTTGTCGGTTGCTCGTCTCTTCTTGGCCCGATGTTTGGGGATGGTAGGGAGTAGCCACCTTATGTGTTATTCCATTCTTCTTCATAAGCTTCTCGAAAAGCTTGTTGCAAAAATGCTTCCCTCCATCACTTATGATTGTCTTAGGAAATCCAAAACGACAAAGGATATTTTCCTGCACAAACCTTAGCACAACATGAGAATCACAAGTCCTCGTGGGGATTGTCTCAATCCACTTGGACACATAATCAACAGCTAAAAGAATGTACTCAAAACCAAAAGACTTGGGAAACGGTCCTATGAAATCAATACCCCAAACATCAAAGATTTCAACCATAAGAATATTGTTAAGGGACATCTCATTCCGACGACCGATGGACCCGATCCTTTGGCAACGATCACAAGCAAGATAGAAAGCATGAGCATCCTTAAATAATGTAGGCCAAAATAAACCTGATTGGAGCACCTTGTGTGTGGTTTTCTGTCCTCCAAAATGACCCTCGCAGTGGGTCTCATGGCAAAATCGCAAGACCTTGGCTTGCTCATCATCCGGCACACACCTTCGGATCACATCATCCTTACCAATCTTGAATAGGTAAGGATCTTCCCAAAAGTATTGTTTGCACACAGCTAAAAAACGCTTCCTTTCTTGGGAAGTAAGGCTATCTCTCAATTCATCACAAGCAAGATAATTAACAATGTCAGCATACCAAGGAACAATGCATGCACTCAAAGCTTGCTCAAAAGGAAACGACTCAAGCAAATTATCACAAACCACAGGAGAAGGTAGATTATCAAGACGAGACAAATGGTCAGCTACAGCATTCTCACTACCTTTCCTATCACGAATCTCTAAATCGAACTCTTGTAATAAAAGCACCCAACGAATGAGTCTTGGCTTAGCCTGAGATTTGGTCAACAAATAGCGCAATGCAACATGATCACTATGAATGATGACCTTAGACCCTATGATGTATGCACGGAATTTATCTAATGCAAACACAACAGCAAACATCTCTTTTTCTGTAGTGGTATAATTTATTTGAGCAGAAGTAAGGGTCAGACTCGCATAATAAATGACAGGAAGCATCTTATCAATATGTTGACCCAAAACAGCACCAACAGCAGAATTAGATGCATCACACATAATCTCAAAAGGTTCTGACCAAATAGGACCAATAACCACAGGTGCAGTACTCAACTTCTCCTTAAGCAAATTAAAAGCATGAAGACAAGCATCATCAAAAACAAATGGCACATCTTGAGACAACAAACGACATAGAGGTTGACTGATTTTAGAAAAATCCTTAATGAAACGCCAATAGAAACCAGCATGACCAAGAAAACTCCTAATTCCTTTGACATCACGAGGTGGAGGCAATCTTTCGATCACATTCACCTTAGCTTTGTCAACCTCTACACCCCTTTTTGAGACGATATGGCCTAGCACATTTCCCCGATGCACCATAAAATGACTCTTTTCCCAACTAAGAGTCAGACCACTTTCTACACACCTCTCTAAGACCCGTTCAATTTTCCTAAGACAATCATCAAATGATGCACCAAACACAGAAAAATCATCCATGAAAATCTCAACAAACTCATTAATCATCTCAGAAAATATAGACATCATACATCTTTGGAAGGTACCTGGTGCGTTGCAGAGTCCGAACGACATCCTCTTGCAAGCATATGTGCAAAAGGGGCATGTGAAGGCTGTCTTAGCTTGATCCTCGGGTGCAATTGCAATCTGATAGTAGCCAGACAATCCATCTAGAAAGCAGTAGAACTCATGCCCCGCCAATCTGTCGAGCATCTGATCAATAAAAAGCAGTGGGAAATGATCCTTTTTGGTGGCCGCGTTAAGTTTTCTGAAATCTATGCACATCCGCCACCCAGTAACAGGTCTCGTAGGCACCAACTCATCATTTTCATTCAAAACCACCATGATGCCCCCTTTTTTCGAAACCACGTGCACGGGACTGAGCCATTCACTGTCAGCAATGGGAAAGATGATCCTCTCTGCTAATTGTTTATAGATCTCCTTCCTCACAACCTCCATTAGCACAGGGTTCAATCGCCTTTGACCATCCCTCTTCGGGGTAGCTCCCTCTACCAAGTTAATCCGATGCATACATGTGGCAGGGCTAATCCCCTTAATATCAGACAAACACCATCCAAAAGCTGCCTTGAACTTTGTGAGAACCTCGACTAATGCCTCTTCTTCGCCTGTCTTGAGCTCGGAGGAGATTATGACCGGCTTCTTTCTTCCTTTTTAGAGGAAGACATACTTCAAGTTGGCAGGGAGCTCCTTGAGCTCAAGATCTACCTCCTTCTCTTCTTTAGGAGTCTCTACTATCACTGGCTCATCAACCGGTAGAGTGGTTGGCATCATTGCTTCCCTAGCTGCTTCCTCTCTGAGCCGCTCTTCCAAGTCGGCCGAGCCTTCAAAAACCTCCTCAATCTGATTCTCTTCCATAAAACAGGCCTCGACAAGTGTGTCAATAGCATCAATGTAAGAACAATTATCAATGCTGTTGGCAGACGACATCCCCTCGTTAGCTCGAACATCATACAAAACTGACTCATCCAAGACTGACATCTTAATTATGCCATTTTTGACGTCAATGAGAGTATTAGTTGTGGCCATAAATGGCCTCCCCAATAGCAGAGTGTGCTCTCGTCCATCTTCCTTGACGTCTCCGATTTCCAAAACCACAAAATCTATCGGCACAATAAGTTTCCCCACTCAAACCAAAACATTCTCAATAACTCCTCGAGGGTGGCGAATCGATCTATCTGCCAGTTGCAAACACATCCGTGTAGGCTTCAACTCTCCCAATCCTAACTATTTGAAAATTGAGTAGGGCATCAGATTGATCCCTACTCCTAAATCCAGCATTCCTGACGCTTCTTTTCCATTCCCCATAGCAATTTTAATCACGAAACTCCCAGGATCTTGTTGCTTTTAAGGTAGAGATTGCTACATAATTGAATTGGCACTTTCAGATACTAGAACTTGTTCAGGTTCATCAAACTTCCTCTTCTTGGATGCCAACTCCTTGAAAAACTTCACATAGGCAGGCACGTTTCTGATCACATCAAGCAGAGGTAAATTCACATTCACCTTGGATAGCATCTTATAAAAATCAGAGAACTGCTGGTCTTGTTTCTCGTTTTGCAATCTGCTAGGGAAGGGCACTAGTGGGCGATAAGGCTGTTCAGCCTTATGTAGTCGGATTTCTGTTTGCTCTTTCTCGACTCTAGGTTGTACCTCCTCTGATGGTGTGTCGCCCACCTTATTATCTATCGTCTTTCCACTTCTCAACACTGTTACCGCTGAAGCTTGATGAGGCTGTTGCCCTTGGCTCATAATCTTTCCAGTCTGCTGCTGTTGTTGCATCTGCTTAACCGTACCCGAAACTTGTCCCACAGCAGTCTCAAGAGGCTTGATGGTTGCATCTTGAGCTTCTCTCGCCTGCCTGCTTTCTTGCATGAATGCATTGAAATTATCTTCAAACTGGTTCTTTTGGCAGGTGGCGGCGATGGGCATTGAAATTGTGATGGTCCCTGTTGGAACTGATTTGACTGGACTGGATTCTGCCACTGAGAATTAAAATTCTGCTGCTGCTGCGGATACCACTGCTGCTACTACTGTGGGTACCACTATTGCTAACTAGGAAACTGATTAAATTGTTATGGAGGATACTGAGTGAACTGCTGTAGAGGACGGCAATTTTGAAAATTTCCTCCATATCCCTGACCTTGGTTCTGATTTCTCCATCCAGCGGTAGGCTGATTCTGCCATTCCGAGTTCTGCTGTCGCTGATTCTGATTCGATCCCTGGCCTTGATCGAATTGTTGTCGTGGAGGGTACCCCTGTGCAGCATACACTTCTGCTCCTCTTTCATATGTCAACTCCTCCATTCTCTAGCACTCCTCAGGATTATGTCCCAGCTCCCCACAAATGCCGCATGGCTCAGGAATCATTTCACGTCCAACCGGTTCTGGTCGAGGTGGAGAAGCAGCAGATTTATTCATTTTCAATTCTTGCAACTCCCTCATCATTCCTGCTAGCTACTTCTGTACCTCATAATTCGGGGCCACTGCACTGGCTTCAACTCTTCTCCCACGGATCGACTTTTGTTATGAGCTGTCTGCTAAAGTTTGAAAAATCTGGTTGAGTTCAGTCTTCTTGGCGATGTTACCCCCTGCAGTACTATCCACCATGAACTGCGTATTCTGAAGTAACCCATCATAAAAGAATTGGCTGACCATAATCGAAGACAGCTGATGATGTGGGCATTGACGAAGGAGCTCTTGAAATCTCTCCCATGCCTCGTGGAAAGGCTCGTCTGTTCTTTGCATGAAATTCATAATCTAAGTACGAATCTCCTGTGTTTTGTGATTTGGGTAGAACTTCAGCATAAATTTTTCACAAGCATCCTTCCAAGAGTCTATAGAGTTGGACGATAGTGATAGGAGCCACGTTAAAGCCCGATCCTTCAAGGTATATGGCAGGCACTTGAGTCTTAATTGATCCTCTGTAAGGTCCGAAAGAGGAAAAGTTTGCACTATCGAGCAGAATTCACGAACAAATTGGAGTGCATCTTCATTGGGCATGCCGTGTAAAGTCGGAAGCATGCTAGAGTAATTGTGCTTCAAATCATAATTCCTGACGCCAGTAGAAAGGACAATCGCCGATGTCGTAGCCTCAATAACAGGTCAGGAGTATTCTCCCATAAGCTGATTCTCCCCAATTGCCATGTTTCCTTGATAATTCAACTGAGGCCCTTCTTCGTAATCACTAAGTAAATTCCCCAACAAAACGTCTTCTTCAACTTTGTCAGGAAGCGGTTCGGTTACCTCCTTTGCTTGTTTCAGAATTGCGCTTCTCCTGTTAATGTTGTCAATATACGGTGCTAACGGTTGATTCTGACTTCTGCGACCTTGCATACACAACACTAACAAACAGATTAAACGCACCGGAGGGAGAAAAATAACCAAACTAAAATAAGAATAAAAATTGCAACACAAAAATCGCCTAAAGCCTTCCCCAACAACAGCGCCAAATTTGTTCAACTAAAATTAATCCTAAGTTGCACGCAAATTAACGTGATCGTTTAGATTGATTAAGTTAAACCCGAATATCGTATCTCTCGAGGAAGACTTAACAGGGCAACGTTCGTATTGTGAAAAGAAAAAGAAAATAAAACGAAAGCAGTAAAGATTGATTGTAGGTTTTTAACAAATTAATCTAGGCAGAAACATAAAACCCTAAAACTAAGAACACAAATAAAACCATAGACATAATTTAAGAACGAAATAAGAAACTTACGATAATTAAAGATGAATCTGTGGTGGAAGTCTGTCACAAATCCGGACGAATCACTAATCTATGAAAGAAATAAACTAAGAACTAAGAACTTGAAGAAAAAGTGTCTTGGATGCTCAAAAACTAGGTAAAATCGCGTACAAGGAGAGTTGGGGCGGAAAAGCATAACATAACCCTATTTATAAAGTTTCCAAAAATACTTGCCGCCATGGGCCAGACGATCGCTTGGGGTCCAGGCGATCGCCTGGCCCCCGCCTCTGTCCGCCATCGAAGTCCAGCCAAGCGATCGCCTGAGAGTGAGGCGATCGCCTGGGTGTTGTCTTTGTCCCTCGGAGTCCAGGCCAGGCGATCGTGTGGGAGTGAGACGATCGCCTAGGTGTTGTCTCTGTCCCTCGGCAACTCTCGCCAAGCGATCGCTTGGCATGCTGAGCAATCGCCTAGACCTTCTACGCAGTCACACTCCTTTCAAACTTCGACTCTTGTTATCTCAACTTCATCTTCTTCCTTCCTTGATCTAAATACCTACAAAACAACACCAAAACAACCAAAATCCACACAACACTTGGTTCGAAGAATTAGTTCTATTTCCAAAACAAAATAGAATCATTTTGCACTAAAACCATCGGAAATGCACCAACTAAACCAGGCAAATCACAACCAAATGAAGGTAAAACACTGGGAAGGACTTACTGGATCGATTTAAGAACATGCGAGCACCCATCACTGATCGAAATGGTGATCTAAGTGTTGATTTGTACCTCCGCACGGCTCACGTTTTAGTGGCGTACATGGTAATACTTGGTAGAGACGTGAAGAAAATGGTTCCGCAGTGGATTGGAAACTGGTTGATGATTTGAACTTGTTCATTAATTTTTCCTGGGGAGCATATTCGTATTTGAATTTGAAGCACTACATCACTAATGTGCAGAATAGAAAGAAATATCACTTCTATGGTGCAGTGTGGGCTTTTCATGTGTGATCTCTAAAAGTCATGCCAGATTTAGCAGAAGTAGTTAGGAGACTTGATGACCCGACCGGGACTCCAAGATGCCCAATTTTGACACCACTTGTTGTTTCTGACGACGAGGAAATGACTTTTTACTGGCAGTCGACTCAATATCCAAATGCTCTCAATATTGAATTTGTGCCGCCTAAAAATGCACTAAGGGAGGGTGAGCAGTTTCCTCCCCGTCCTCGTACGGAACCAATTTTTGATGAAGAGGCCAACCCGACACATGAAGCTTCAAGGCCCAGACGATCACATAGAACGGGTGCTATCTATGTCGAGGCAGACATTTATTACGAGGAGCCTCAAGAACAGCCCCAAGATACGGGGAAACGTACCTCTTCCAGCAATGGGGGAGAGCACCACCGCCGATATAATGATCGTCGTTGGTTGAGAGAGGAATTGGAAAGATCTGAAGATCGGCTCCTGGACAAGATGGATAAGAGATGGGTACCTCGGTTTACAAAGTGGTTTGGGGACTTGTTTGAACAAATGCAATGTAGAACATCCCGGCATTCACCTGCATATCAACCCACAACTCGGCCTCAGCAGGATCCCGTTATTGAAACACCACCACAACAGCCCACTACTGTGCCCTCTACTACCGCGCCCAGTTCCATCCCCTCCACTATTGAGCAATTCACTCCGCCCCGATTTTCTATGCCCGAATTTAGTACGGCGTATCGGCCGCAAGGGCAGTTTGGTAGTACGCATCATGATCCGCCTCGCCATTCCATGTTTGCTAGTGGTCATCAGATAGATATGTGGAGCCATTTGGGAGAGGTAATTTAGAGTTTTTATTATGAAATTTCTTTTTTTATTCATGTTTGAATTATTTTAATACTTTTGCTGTTTAGATGATTGGAAGATCGTATCAACAATCATTCGCTGATAATCATTTCCAAATGCAACGATCTGAAGAAGTGCAAACTAGTGTTATCCCTGTTATCCCACTTTCAAGGCAATATCCCGAAGAGCCGCCCGTAGTACAGCCTAAACGGAGAGGTATTAAAAAGAAAAAACTTGCAACCGCAATTTCTACGCCATTTCAAGCCGAAGTTGCACCGCACCCACTGGCACCCGATCTGATTGAGGAATTTCAAAAATTTTGTTGCGGTCCCTCTGGTGCAACGATGGTTATGGTATACCACTTGACCAGGCATGGTTTTTGGAAATTAAGGATCCGAAGATGGATGTCGTTGTCGGGGTAAGTTACTTTTTACTCTTTTTAGTATTTTACTCTGTTAGATGACTATATTAAACTTTGTTATTAATTTAATTTAATATCTAACAATTTTTTGTAGGCCGTTAATTTGTACTTAATGAATCTGCGATTCCGATTGAAAGGAGATGATGGGATCTTACCTGGTGTGACATTTAGGAACACCATCATTTTAGACACGGATGTCTTCGTAAGTAGTTAAATATATTTATTTCAAGAACACTGTCTTTTTTACTATTGATATTTGTATTATTGATGAAACATGGTTCACTTGAAAATGATTAGCTTACTGGTAAAATATTGAACCCCGGAAGCCTCCCCCAAGCATACTATTTTGTATCCACGGAAAAGACTCTGGTGAATCACATACCTCAATGTTTGATGCAACACAAGAAAGTAAATTCACATTTTTGGAGTAATTTATTGAAAACTATTTGTGATAATGTAGTAGTAATAATTGAGTTATGCTTCCATGTCGATTTTATGAAGGTTATACTAGTGTGTCTTATAAGTGGTCACTTCGTGATGGTCCGTATCGACATGTTGGCATGGACGGCGACCTTTTACGACTCCATGTACTATAACCTTGATCCAGAAGTGCAAAAACTGCGATTTGAGAGGTTGGCACCGCTGCTAAACTTATGGCCTCAAGTTCTTAGCCATGCTTTCTATTGGAAACATCAACGTATTGGGCGCACCCGTATCAATGATCCATTGAATTTGGTAGTGGCTGACATTGATCATCAATATAAGCAAACCGACAGTCTAAATTGCGCTCCATTTGCACTGATGCAAGTTGAAAGATTGATTACTGGACGTCCATCCATAGCATGGGGGCAAACTCACACTACAACCTATAGAATAAGGATCGCATGCGCTATATATGAACTTTGTCGACCACCGTAAGAGGCCACTATTTTTTTATAATTGGAACAATAATTATTGTAATGAATTTCAATATTTAGAATTTTATTTATGTTATGATTTAGTTTGTTTTAGTTATTTTGGATTTCTTTTCATCGTATAAACCATGCATTTTCTTGTTTTGATTACAATTAATATTTAGCAAGTTAATAATACACAAATCAACTCCAAAAAATTAAACTTTTGTAAAAATTAAAGATCCCGCTCGCCAAGTGTAGATCTCACTCTAGCGGGATCTAAGAAATACACCATCAAATCGAGTAGAATCTTTGTATATGTGAGTGGGATCTTGAAGTTGTAAATGATAGTATATTTTGATATGAAATTTATCACACATATAATAATTTTTTATTGTTTTCATCGTATAAACCATGCATTTTCTTGTTTTGATTAAAATTAATATTTAATAAGTTAATAAATACAAAAATCAACTCCAAAAAATTAAATTTTTGTAAAAATTAAAGATCCCGCTCGCATAGTGTAGATCTCACTCGAGTGGGATCTAAGAAATACACCATCAAACTGAGCGGGATCTTTGTATATGCCATGAGATCTTGAAGTTGTAAATGATAGTATATTTTGATATGAAATTTATCACACATATAATAATTTTTTTATTTTTTTCACGTATAAGCCATGCATTTTCTTGTTTTGATTAAAAATAATATTTCACAATATAAAAAATACACAAATCAACTCAAAAAATTTAACCATTTGCAAAAATTGAAGATCCCACTCGCCTAGTGTAGATGCCACTCGAGCAGGATCTCAAAAAAAATTATGAATGTGCGAGCGGGATTTAATTTGTAGCGAGTGGGATATCAAAAAAGTAAATAATATTAATAGTAGATTGCTAATGCCGATTACAATATCTACGCGTATGACCTTCTTCACAACAAATACCACATCTCTTTGGACGTTGACTACTCGATGGTTATGCTTCTTGCCTTGTGCTTTGTCTCTGGCTAGTTCTCTCCAGTGCAGATCTTCGCCGATTAGTTCCCGGCCGTCCCGCCTGTGAAGTGATTACGAGAGGCAAGACCAAGATATTGGCCACTTCAAATGGAATTTTCCAATCCTCTACATGTGAAATACGATGTATAGGATATTGATAAGCTTCATCCCAAACTTCTCGTTTGTAGTACCATTGCACATACTGGTATACATCATCAACATTTTTTCTGCAATTTTTTATTATAATTTTAATTATAATTTTTAATGGTTATGCAAATTGAAGCAATAAAACGTACCGAATAGCAGCAAAAGCATGCGAACAAGGCATTCCATCATCTGGAAATTCACAACATGAGCATGTGTGCGAATTGAGATCAACTTTCCAATTTCTTCTATCATCACTCACGTTGAACACCAAACCGATTCTGCCACTCGTATCGTACCTAAATATTTTATTCATTGATTCTATCATCTTCTTAGCCGCCTCTTGAGTTACAATTTCATCATCGCCTTTGGGCAATTCCCATCTCTCATAGAACCATTGCTTGATGATATACCTTATAGCGTCAAGCATCGAGCATATAGGAAGACCACAAGCCCATACTGATACGATCCTCGCCGGAGTTGCAGACGTCGAAGGAGAATAGTATCATTTGGTATCAGAGCCTGATCTGAACCTCTATCTTTTATTTGATTTTGTCTTAGAAAAAAAAAAGAAAAAATGAAAGAAAAAAGAATATTGTTCTTTTGATGCAGGTTTGAAGCTTTGGATTTGAGGACAAATCCCTTTCAAGAGGAGGGGAATGATGCAATCTAAGATTGAAGATCTGAAGAATTTATTTATTTTATTTTAATTTTCATTTTTATTTATTTTAGGCAAAAAATAAGGCTTTATTTTAGTTATTTTGGTAGTTTTATATTTTATTAGGTTAAGGATTTGTTTCCTTATTAGTTTAGGATTTGTTTCCTTATTAGTTTAGGAATTGTTTCCTTACTAGATTAGGATTATGTTTTCTTTTTATTTATGGAATTGTTTTTCCTTATTAGATTAGGACTCTATTGTATTCCACCACTATAAATAGGTCTAGTAGGGCATGAATTAAATAACAATTTGATGAATAATAGTTTGTGAGTTTATCTCCTTTAGTTCGTTCACCGAACTAGCGGATTAGCGGCATGCCACCGTGATGTTCATATCGACGTATCGGCGAGTCAATCATCCCTCGTTCGTGTGTCATTCATCATCCGTGAGTTGTTGTGTCGTCTTATCTTTAGATTTTAAGAAACAACCGTACGCCTAATTCACTTCGAGAAATTGATTCAGGGGTTTTGGGATATTCCATCTTATCCATCATTCATCATCCCCGAGTTGTTGTGTCGATCGTTGGGTTTTAGGAAACATTTGTACGCCTAATTCACTTCGAGAAACTGATTCAGAGGTTTTGGGATATTCTATCTTATTCGGTTCGGTTCAGATTTGGTCTTGGGTGTATACTATTCACGTCGGCTTCTGTAACTCCAGCGAGAATCGTATCACATACTACTATATGATTCCATACTTCTGCTGCATTTGAAGTGAGATGGCTATAACGTGGCAATGGACGCTTGCATCGAGCCCACTTCTCTGGTCCAACTCTCATTAATTTGTCGTATGCGTCTTGGCTCTCTCGTTGCATAGAGGCCATTGCCTTATCATAAATTGAAGTGCGATATGCAAAAGCAGCTCGTTCGTACAATGTCACAACAACTTTCCCATAGCACGTCAACTTATTCAGCAAGTGATAGTAGCAAAAACCGTGAAATGCATTTGGAAACACCTCATTGACAGCGTTCGCTATAGAGACATGTGCATTAGAGACAATCAATGTATCTCTAAACTCGCCATATGCCATTTTCAAACGGGTTAGAATCCATCTCCAAGATATATCATTCTCGATTGGGCCAACACCTATCGCCAGTGGAAAAACATGCTCGTTGGCATCCTTCGTCATAGTAACAAATAAAATGTCTCTATTCTTGCACTTGAGATGAGTGCCATCTAAAACGATCACAGGTCTCATATTGAATGGATACGCGAGTCTGCAGGCGCCGAGAGCCACGAACAAATGCTCAAATCTCCCATCATTTCCAACCTCAAGATCAGTAATCGTGCCGGGATTTGATTCTTTAAGCATGTGAAGATAGTCAGGCAACAACTGGAAGGATTCAACATACCCTCCGTATATATCGAACTCGTGTAACATCTCCTCCATAATGGCCTTTGGCTCCATGATTTTACAGTTGGTTCTGATTTTTCGCTCCACGTAAGCTGCAACAACATTCATCTTGATTTTCCTTGGAGCGGCACGTCGTAGCTGACGGAGGCATGAATGCTCAGGAATGAACTTGTGTATTATCCAAGTATTTGTTCCACGTGATGTTGCACGCAACTTAAATGGGCAATTCGGATGCTTGCACAAGAACTTCATTCGAATATGATCCGATTTCGACTGCAATATTTAACTTTTTTTTGCTGTTGAAAACAGCACCAACACACAACTCATCATCATCTGTCGGGTCAGGATCATGTGCTATGAGAGAAATCGTAGCATTAGGCGGAATCACCGGAACTAACAGTTGGTTAGATCGCACGCGTCTGTCGTTGCACTGGGACGAATCCATGCACTGTGCTCCACCATAGTAAAATCGCGTAAATTTTCCTCAGTCCAGTCTTCAGATACTTCACTATCAGTTTCAATTTTAGCACTGTCAACATCTTCATTGTCTGAATCCAACTCGACAGTGCATTGTGGTTCATCATCTTCGTTGTCTGGAAAATGACAATCTGAAACAACAGGTATGTGATTTGTGGACGTCGCTTCGTAATTACACCCACTAGGATATGAGTTGGAAAAGAAATCCTGGGAATTTATTTGTTGTTGGATACGCTCCATTTCATCAGAATACGTGTGCCCTTGGTCGTATTGAAATGATGACGCATGCCCTTGATCGTATTGACAGGATGACAGCTGCCCTTGGTCGTATTGAAAGGATGACGGCTGCCCTTGGTCGTATTGAAATGATGACGCCCAGGTTCTTCGAAATATGGAACATAGACATCTATTTGGCTGTGGATGAGATACACGATTAGAAAAGACTCCATGCACAATTGAGCAAATTGTTGATCTGTGCTCAAGAGAATTTTCATAGTGCGTCCACTTCGAGCACGCGATAAATAATACATTTCGTACCGAGTGCTCATCGAATTTTGACGGATCAACACATCGATGTTGTATTTCAAATCGATAAGAGCTGGAGTGGCAACAAGAACTTGAGTGATCGATTCTGAACCGTCCACATACTCACAATAGTGTCATTCTCCACCATATTTGATGTTGAAAGCTTTCCATTCTTCCATATTCTGAAATATAAATACTATAAGTATGAAAATCAAGACAATTAAAAATGTAATATAAAAGATCCCACTCGCATAATTTGTAGATCCCGCCTTGAGTGGGATCTTCCTTTACGAGCGAGATCTTACTATTCACGAGTGGGATCTACTAAGGACGCAATCTTAAATACAATTGAAACTCACATTTTTTGGATTTGTTGATCAAATCTGAAAACTTTTTCGACTAATGCAAAATTCTCTTTTTAACTGATAATTTTTTATGAGGTTCCAATATTTTACAGAATATTTTGATGGTTGTAGTGTTTACTCATTCATCTTTGCTACCACTTATATAGAATTCATTCATTCAATCAATTGGGTGAGAGAAATTGTACAAATTCACGTGAAAGTAAAATTGTTACTTCAAAGGTGAAATTTCAACCATTCACGTGAACATTTACAGATGAATTTTCACATCCACCACTATCGAGTACTATCACACTCAATTGTATAGTACAATTATTATCACATACTGTATAAAAATTATGAAAATCTACGAATTAAAAAAAAATGATAACCAAAAAATATGTAAACTATATAAACAAATAAATAATGTTATTAATTGCAAAATAATTATATATCCCGCTCGTACAAACTTAACAAAAATGAAGATCCCACTCGAATGGGATCTTCAATAATATCGAGTGGGATCTTCATTTTTTGTTATATCAAACGAGCGAGATTAGTGCTTAATTTACAATTCATAAATTTGTTGTTATTTTGATATAGTTTACATATTCTTTTAATTTTAATTTTAATCACTTAATAGTTATTCAATATTATTATATAATTATTTGAGATAAATTTTAGGAAATATATAATTTTCATGCATAATAATTTTCAGGCATATTTAATAAAGATCCCGCTTGTAAAATTAGAAGATTTCAAATATCTCAAGTGAGATCTTCCAATACATGCAATTTAACCGAGCGTGATTTGTTTCTATTTGTCAATTGATATAATTATTGTTAATGTTATGTAGTTATCATATTTTTGGATTTTCATTTTAATTAGTTAATTAGTTGATACGTATTCAATATTATTATATAATTAATTTAATTAAAAATTGAATAATTAATTAACCATTTATTCATAATAATCTTTTAACTTTCAAAAACACAATATCTCACTCGGAAATTTGAAGATCCCGCTCGAGTGGATCTACAAAAATCTCGAGTGAGATTTTCCAATATTTGTAATTTATCCGAACGAGATTTTTATGTATTTGGCAAATCAATTAATTATGGTTATTTTGTTATGGTTTACACATTTTTTTATTTTTATTTTTAAAAAGAAAAATCCCGCTCGAGATATTTAAAGATCCCACTCGAGTGGGATCTCAAAAAATATCGAGTGGGATCTTAAGTTTTTTTGCTAATTTCACCGAGTGGGATATTTGTTTATTTGATATATCATGAATTTTTAATTATTTTAGTATAAATTATATATTTTTCCTCCTTTATTTCATATAGTATTGAAAATATTCATTTTACATAAATATATTTGAGAAATTTATTAATTGGATATGCCCTAGTCAACTAATCATTGTAACACTAATTATCTAATTATTGACCACTTTTTCTAACTTTCATGCCCTAACATCACAATCATTTTCGGTTAATGACGGTCAAAGTGATAAGCAGTCAAATTGCACACAATGTGTAAGAGATATAATATAAAAAATACAACATCAAGGATAAATTGGTCTCTTCATACCAAATATGGGCATAACTAATTTATTTTCTCATAGGCGTACATAACTAATTTTGAAAAAGTGAAAACGGATATATTTCACAATTGAGACTTATTTATATTGTTGACTTTCATCCCATATGGTAATGCCACATCATCAGTGGGCATGTTAACGGTGCCTACAGTGGGTGGGGGAGCGGAACCGCTACTCTTGAATAGTAATCGTACAAGAATTTCAATTAACTTACATCAAATTGAAGAAAGTAAACCTAAACAAATATACAGTCTCCTTTTTCATATTGTTTAAGGTTTATGATGAATATTTATGATTTATGGAGAGTATGAAGTTTCTCCATATACAAATCCTTGTCATTAATTTCATATTTAGATTGGCTCAATATAAGAGGAATGTTGTTGGGAAATTTAAGTAAAGTTTTGATTGATTCCAAAACCAACTGACCCCAACCGAGTAGATGTTGTCAGATCCTAATGTTAGTATTCAGGCTCGCTGTTTGAGCAATGTTCAGATTTTATCTTTACAGGACTCCAGCTGAAGACGACAACATGGATATACTCGGATAGAACATCAGATGTGAAGCCAACTGATCGGATATGGAATATCAAATGTGAAGCCAACTGTTCGGATATAGAACATCAGATGTAAGAAAGACAACTAAGCGTTCAAGTCAACTGTTTGGATACAGATCATCGGATGAAAGAAAACATCTGAGTAATCAACTGCTCGTCAGATGTGACAATCCACCTGATCAGATGGAACATCAGTTGCAAGACTCAATAGCACTTCGAGCCAACTATTCAAAGCTGCGAACATCAAGGGCAACAAGATCTGCGGACACAGCTTCGAAGGAGCCAAGCAGAGAAGAGCTACAACAGAGTATAGCCGCCTTGTCAAAGAAGCTAGCTGACATGGATACTCGGTTCGGAAAATACAAGCGGTTCTATAAATCCAACCAAACTCGAGATAACTCAAAGCCTGTGACCAACAGTTGCTTTGAATGCGGTAAAGAGGGACACTTCAAAGCTGATTGTCCAGATCTTTCGAAGAAAGATAGAGAAGGGTTGAGGGCCAAGCAAAATGCAAAGAACAAGGCCATGGTTGCAGAAGAAGCAGCTGATAACATGGACATCTTCACAGACACCGAAGATGAGGACGAGCTGACTTCCACCAACAACGCTATCGGACAGGATCAATGTCTCATAGCATTTGGAACTGACCAGGATGATGCTGAGGTACACTCTAGTCCAGTTAATTAAAATTCTTCCAATGCTACTAACATGCAGGAAACAGTAGATGAAGAGTTGGAACCCTCTTGGGGTGAGTTTCTAGAACTAAGTGAGGAATTGCATCAGCAATCGGTTGAGTTTAAGAATCTTCAAGAACAGTTTGTCAGACTTGAAGAATCCTTAACCGAAAAGGACGATCTAATTAAAAGTCAAACCGAAGAGATTGGTAATCTCAAAAGTCAACTGTATGAGGCCAACCAAACTAAGGCTCCAACCGATGAGGAGTTGAAGAAGCAGATCAAGGAGCAGCATGAGCAGTTGAACAAGCAAGAGGCACAGATCGACCAGTTGATGAAGATGTCAGACGCACAGACCGAGCATATAGCTGTTCTTCTCAAGGATCTACAAACTAAGAAGGACAACCTGATAAAGCTATATCAATCATCCAAAATCATCGAGAATCTCATCAGTTATAGACGACAAATGGATGACGTGTCTGAACTCGGTTACGACGTGGTCAAGGACACTGGAATTCCACCCGCAACCTTTATCAAGGCTGTGGATGTCACGGTTGCCAAACCAAATCCGGTTGAGTCTGCAACTCCCCAACATAATCCAACCTCCGCATCACAGCAAGAGCCTACAGCACAACCGGCTAAGGGAAATACAGCTGAGAAGGGAAAAGGAGCTGTGGTTGGAGAATTGAAGAATCCATCGGTTGGGACAACAACCGAGGGGGAATGTTCCAGGACTCAGAAGAGGAACAACAGACGTCGGAGATACAATCAGAACCAACCTCAGAACCGACCTTAGAAAGGATGGAATCAACAGAACCGACAGGGATTCAACCTTCAGAATGAACATCAGTTCCATCATCATAACAACCAGAGGTTCCATCAGAGTCAACCGATATGGAACAGTTCCAACAGCTGCGGATATTCATGCCAGAACATGAATCAACAACAGGGCATGAACAACTATCATCGACAGTCAGGACCATGGAATCAGACTCAGCCACAAAGATTCCAAAATGGCGTCCGACCTCATCAACAAAACAGGGGGAACGTCTCTCTTCCTAAAGCTCACAATGGGAGAAATCAATCTTCTCCCAAGAAACAGAACATCAACAAAAACAACAAGCCTAAGGATGACCGAGGTGTTGTTATAGTTGATGGGGAAGGAAAGATAATTTGGAATGACAGATCTATCCGAATCTACAGGGAAAAACGACCCACAGCTCAAAGGGGAACTGGTTCTAACCCTCCAGGACCCAACTAAAATTGGGGACCTAAGCGTGTTTCTCTATGCAGGAGCAGGAGGAACAACTGAGGAAGAATAAAGCATCACATACCATGTGGGTGATGGATAGTGGATGCTCGAAACACATGACAAATCTGAGGGATTTTCTTGGAAGTTTCGTGGAGAAGGAAGGACCATCAGTTACCTTTAGTGACAACTCAAAAGGTCACACCAAAGGCTACGGTACCTTTGAAACCAATCTTGTATCTATTCCAAATTATTCATATGTTGATGGATTGAAGCATAACTTGCTCTCCATCAGCCAATTCTATGATAATGGTTTCTCTGTCAAGTTTGATGCACAGGGCTGCAGGGTCAAAAATGTTAGAACAAAGCAAGTCATATTGTTGGAAAATCGATCCCCAACTGGGAATGTCTACTATGTAGATTGGAATAGTAGTCCTCCTGAAACATGTCTGTTATCGAAGAGCAGTTCAGATGTGAGCTGGCTGTGGCACAAAAGGCTCAACCATCTGAATTTCAAGACAATGAATCGACTTGCGAGACAGGAACATGCAAAGGGTATTCTTAACCGTGTGTTTTCAACAACACATATCTGCAGTGCATGTCAGCTGGGAAAGCTCGCTAGATCCTTCTTTCGGTTGAAAACGATTCCCTCAACCGACCGAGTATTACAGCTGATCCATATGGATCTCTTCGGGCCTGTTACACCCAAGAGCATGAATGGTAACGAGTATACACTTGTTGTTACTGATGATTTCTCTAGGTACACGTGGATCATTTTCATGCGTCACAAGAGTGAAACCCGAGATGAGCTACCCAAGTTGATGGATCGGATATCTAACCAACAAGAGATGAAAATCATTTCTATCCGATCAGACCATGGAACTGAGTTCCTCAATGAAACCATCATCGAATACTGCAAGAAGCATGAAATTACTCATCAAACATCGGCTGCGCGTACTCCACAACAGAATGGAGTAGCTGAGCGAAGAAACCGAACGCTGAAGGATGCTGCAACATCCATGTTGACAAGCTCAGCTCTGCCAAAGAGATTTTGGGCTGAGGCGATCAACACAGCTTGCTACACCCAGAACCGGTCTCTTCTGACCAAGCGGTTGGGAAAGACTCCATATGAGCTATGGAGACGCAGGAAGCCTGATATTTCATATTTTTGCGTTTTTGGTTCTAAGTGTTATATTCACAACAATGGGAAGACTCAGTTGAAAACTTTTGACGCCAAGGCTTCGAAAGGCATATTTCTCGGATATGCCGCTCGGATCAAGGCTTATAGAGTTTTTAACAACAGTTTCGTGTTGTGGAGATAACACCTCATGTTAGTTTTGATGAATCTACCTTTGAGTGCAGGGAACAGGCTAAAGGACAACAAGTAGATCCACATGTTCCACCAGCTCTCACCAGATCGTAGGTTCTAAGGCAGAAGAATCTAGCTGAACCATTGGTATGGGCAACTGAGGATGATGATCCTTGTTCCTCTGAAGATGAATGTGAGGACCCCAGCTCATCTCAAGGGGGAACTTCAGCTGATGTTACTCCAACTGCATTAGCATCCGAAGCCCAACCGATCCCGGTTCAAAATATTATCCATATTGAGGATCCAGACTCAACAGCAGATAAATCACCAGTTTTGAAGATCCCAGCATCTCTCATGGCTCAGGATATCCCATCCGTTGAAATCACGGAACCGCCACTGTTGGAAGAAGAAGGAAGATGCAACAAGAGATGGTATGAAGATCATTCCACGGACAACATCATCGGAGACCCAGCCGAAGGTGTTCGTACTAGAAGCAAAGTTGCAAATCCAGACTCAGCTGAGAAAGATTCCAGTGTTTTCGCTAAATATGCTGAGGAGTTGGCAATTCTGGAAGAGTTCGAACAAGCAGGAGATGTTGCCATGATTTCATGTTTCGTAGCTGATGTGCCAGAACCGAAGCATGTTGTGGAAGCTCTCAACTGTGTTCATTGGACAACAGCCATGCAAGAAGAGCTGAATGAATTTCTACGCAACTGTGTTTGGGAGTTGGTAGAAAGACCAAATGGTGTTAAAGTCATTGGATTAAAGTGAATTTTCAAGAACAAGAGAGACGCCATTGGATTCATCGTGAGAAACAAGGCAAGGTTGGTAGCTCAGGGATATTGCCAACAAGAAGGAATTGATTTCGAGGATTCCTTCACGCATGTTGCAAGGTTGGAAGCCATCCGAATATTTCTAGCCTATGCCGCATTTCACAAATTCAAGGTCTATCAGATGGATGTGAAGTGTGCATTCCTCAACGGTGACATTAAGGAAGATGTATATGTTGAACAGCCTCCCGGTTTTGAGACTGGTGATGGAAGAGTGTATAAGTTGAAGAAAGCTATCTATGGCTTGAAGCAAGCACCTAGGGCTTGGTATGACACTCTATGTGGTTTTCTTCTGAACTCGGGGTTCAAACGAGGGTCAGTTGACAAAACACTGTTCACCATAAAAGTTGGAGAAGACATACTTGTTGTGCAAATCTATGTTGATGACATCATATTAGGTTCCAAGTCGGAGGAGCTGTGCGAGAAATTCTCAACTCTCATGAAGGAGAAATTCGAGATGTCAATGATGGGCGAGATGAATTATTTTCTTGGGCTACAAGTGAAGCAGTCAACAAAAGGGATTTTCATTAATCAGTCCAAATATACAAATGAGCTCATCGCAAAGTTCAGTTTGCAGTCAAGTAAAACTACAAGGATCCCGATGAATACTAATTGGAAGAATGAACCCGGATCTGAGGGAAAACTCGTGGATGCCAGTAAGTATAGAGGGATTATTGGTTCTTTGCTATATATAACCGCCAGTCGGCCAGACATATCTTACACGGTTGGAGTGTGTGCTCGGTTCCAAGTTCAGCCGAGGGAATCACACATGTTGGCAGCAAAGAACATCATTAAGTATCTGAAGGGCACTGTTAATGTTGGGTTGTGGTATCCAACTGACGACAATATCCAACTGTCCGGATACTCAGATGCAGATCTAGCCGGAGATCGGTTGGACAGGAAGTCCACATCTGGACACTGTCAGTTCATGGGAAGTAAGTTAGTTTCATGGTTTTCCAAGAAACAAGCATGTGTTGCCACTTCCACAACCGAGTCAGAGTATATGCCTGCCGGTAGTTGTTGCATGCAAGTGTTGTGGCTCAAGCAACAGCTCAGAGATTATGAAGTAGCAACTGGACAGGTTCCCATCCATTGTGATAGCTCAAGTGCCATTGCTATCTCTTTGAATCATGTTCACCATTCTCGAACGAAGCAAATTGACATCCGACATTATTTTATCCGAGATCATATTGAGAAGAAGGATGTATCTGTGGAGAAGATTCCAACTGAGATTCAGAGAGCCGATATCTTCACCAAACCTCTAGCCGAAGCACGATTCAAGATGTTATGCGATCTCCTTGGATTGTTGGATCCATCAGATGAGGAACCAGCTGAGGTGAAGAGATAGATATCCATCTGAGGGGGAAGCTCAGATGAAGGGGGAATCTCAGATGCGGATCGCCAACCGAAGACATCAGACGTCAGCTGAACAGACGAACTCGAGTCAGCTGATGGTATGCCGCAACATTGGAACACAGCTAATTCCGACATCAGCTGGCAGGTATCATTTATGGCAGAAGGTGTTTGTGTCTTAAATGAGAATGTTTGAAATAAATTCAAACATTCCTGAGCATGTCAGTTAGATTAAAATAGCCATCATAGCGCATTTAATGTAAAGTACGGCTGAACATCAATAGCCTTACTTTATAGTGCGACTGGGCTGACATAATAACAGCTCACCTTCTCACGCGCGGGTATTGGAACTCGGAATTCAACGTCAGTCAAAGCAAGTCAACAGTAGCGAGATCTCAGCCGTTGATGGATTTGCGCCATTCAACCTTGGCCATCGATCTCAAACGACCTACTAACCTATAAAAAAGGAGAAAAATTATGAAGTGATTTCTTACCTTCTATTTTTGTGTTTATCTGCAGTAACTGTTCATCTTCGTCTCTGATTCTGTTTCGCCATTTTCTGCTAAGTTATTCTTTTCTTCTCTCTATATATACTTCACTACAATACTAAAATGGCACCAAAAGCTTTGACTCAAGGAAAGAAGATGGCATCCTCTGGACCAGCCTTAGTCCCTTCATCATACGAGGAATCCTTTGATATGTTGTTATCCAAAATTCACTTCGAGCAGATTCTGTCAGAAGACGCACTGGAGTCACCGGTGTTATCTCCCCTCGCCGATCTTCTCAGGGAGAATGGTCTTGTTGAGTGGGCGACGCTCTTCCCCACTCACCTTCTCAGGAAACAAGTCGGGGAATTCTACCTGAACCTAAAATCTCCTATCGACAGCCGAGATGGCCTCGTTTCAGAAATATCTGGTTGACAGCGCGACGTTCCTGCCAGAACCATCCGCCGTGTCACCGTCTCTATACCAGTTTCCGATATGCTACGCTCCATCATTCCACCAAATCTGACCACCACGGACACCGTCGAGAACATCACCGATGCAGATGCCGATCAATTTCTGGAGAATGCTCTCATCACCCCAAAAATATTGAGGAGCAACATGCAGCGAACGAAGTTGAAACCAAAGCATCGACTTCTGTTCGATGTTGTATCCAAGGTCATCTTTGGATACAGCGGAGCCTTTGGAGACATCAGCCGACCAAAGCTCAAGCAGCTGATTGCTTTGGAGCACAAACACAAGCACAACATCAACTGGTTCAAGTTCTTCGAACACCAGTTGATAATGGAGAAACAGAAGATTACAAAAACCACAGCTGACTCTGAAGAGAAGTTGTTGAGTGTTAAGGGAACTCTCAACTTCGGAGTCAAAATCTCTGCTCTGATCCTTCTCGTAACAAAGGATCAGAACATGGTGTGGGAAGACTGTGAGGAGACCCCAGTCAAGAGGCAGATGTTGTTCCCAACAGCCAAGAAGGCTCTGGATGTGATTCCGAGTGTTTATACTCCCAAAGAGAAAAGGGAAGCTGTAAAACCAGCCGAGGAAAAAGATATAGCTGAGGAGCTGCCTCCAGCGGCCGGCCGCTCTTCCAAATCAACAGCTGCACGCCGACTCAGAGATGAGTCAGATAAAGAGAAATAGGAAGAGCCAACTAAGAAGAAGTTGAGGCTTCGTTTCAAGAAGAAGTCAGCTGCAACACCAGCTGAGGAGGAACCATCTAAGTCGAGTCACTCAGTTGACGCGGCTGCCTTCGAGATTGTTCCTCACAAAGATGGGACGGAAGGGATGGAAACTGATCCAGAAGATGAGCCGAACATCTCCTCGGATGCATCTTCTTCATCCCAGGAATCCGAAGATGTTCCAACCTCCCCCACGGCAGGAGCTGATGCCTTACAGCCCAAAGAGATTCTCACAACCGACACTCAGCCAGAAATTCCGAGCTCCCCGCTCGATGCCAACATTGAGACCACTACTTTGGCCAATGTTGAAAAACCTCTCGATGCCAACATCCCCACACAGTCAGAAATTCCGAGCTCCCCGCTCGATGCCAACATTACGACCGATTCTTTGGCCAATGTTGAGGAAACCCTTGAACCGATTCCATATGAAAATCTCTCTCCCTCCCCCATCGACGAAGAAGTT
Source organism: Schizonepeta tenuifolia (assembly GCA_029490685.1). NCBI lineage: Eukaryota > Viridiplantae > Streptophyta > Magnoliopsida > Lamiales > Lamiaceae > Schizonepeta > Schizonepeta tenuifolia. Next base: position 5,322,938 of record CM055957.1, read on the forward strand.
GATCGTCGAGCTGTCGCGTTGGAACATGAAGGCAAGTTGGCCTACTGCTTTCAGAAGCTGATCGGAATGTTCCCCGAGGCGCGCGACATGCCTACCTTTGCCACACTCGGAAATGAGCTGCTGTATCAATTCAACATCATATTCAGCCATTGGTATGTCAAGAAAGATACCATCCGAATACACAGCTGGAACCAGCTCAAGGCCGATGAGTCGCGAATAAGGGAGTACTTCAACTACACCAACCTTGAAGTTGCATACAACAACAAGGGTGCACTGCTGACTCGTCGACTGGATATCAACAAGGCAGAAGGAAGAGACACAAGAGAGACAGCCGAACAAGATTGTGTCGCCTTCCTTGACAACATGCTTGTCAAATCTGCAGATTTCATCGATGACTTTAACGCAGCCGCCGCAGCAGCCAAGCAGGAGGAAGACGAGCTTCAACAGTACCTGGCCAATCGCCAAGCCATGGTTACTGTTGAACAACCCGCACCTGTTGAACAGCCAGCTCCAGCTGAACAGCCAGCACCCTCCTCAGATGAAATTTGCGAGCTGATAGCTGAGAGGGTCAATCAGCTGAGGAAGGAGATGCTTGCCAACATCCAGCTCAACAGAGAAGAATAGCTGAGGATGATGGAAGTTAAGGAGGAAAAGCATAGGAAGTTGCTGGAAGACAATGATGCGCTGAAGATGAAGTTGGATGATCTTTCAACATCCACCAGCAAAGACATCACCGACGTGAAGACAACCGTTCTGGGAATCAAGTCAGAACTGAACGTGTTCAAGTCTATTTCAGAATCCAATCTTGCCAAATCCCAATAGACGCAAGACGAAGAATGGGATTCTCGGTTCGAATCTAGATGGGCTGAGTTTGTCGCTTTCCAAACTGAAGTCACTGAAACCTTTGCCGCCATGAAGAAAGCTGATGAAGAGCGCCGTGACAAGGATCTAGCGAAGAAGGTTGATGTGGAATGCGCAGTCGATGAACTCTTCAATCAGATTCAGCAAGCTGAACTGACACTCACTTCTCTGGATGGCTCAGTCGCAAGCTTTGTTGCTGATGCCAAAAAGGGGGAAGATGAGATGCAGAAAGATGAGACCCAGGAAGTTGAGATGCAAGAAGCTAAAGACGAGATACCAGCCGGGAAGGAATCTCAGCTGAAGAAGAAGAAGACCCAGCCAAAGAAGAAGTCCGCTCCGAAGCCAACCGACAAGAAACAACAACAGCTAAAATCCATTGTTGTCGGCGGAGATGAAATGGCTAAGGACATTGAGCAAGCGAAGATGTATGAAGTCTCCTACAACTCCATAGCCGAGATTGCAGCCGAGCTCGATGCTGAACTCGACGGTATCACAACCGAAGAGTGTATTGCTGCTGCCAAGGCTATGGATGTTCCGGAGAAGGACTACATGAATCCAGATTGGATCAAGAAATTTGCAGCCAACCAAGCTACGAGGGTCAACAAGTTCGAGGAAGAGCTCGCCAAGGTTACCAACAACTTGGACAGAAATATTGCCTCTCGCAGCCGACGACGAATTGAAAAATATCAAGTAAAGGCTGAAGCAAGGATGAAGCAACAAAGATTGCCAGGGAAGATCAAGCTCCAAGGACGCTTCAAGCATGTGGACAAGTGGATCCGGCTGAATGGAATGACGATTGGAAATCATTCAAACAAGAATTTGTGAATGATTTCTATTACAGGAAGGTGTTCACAACTGAGGATCCAAGAAGAGCGTTCAAGGAAGCCCTAACTGAGCTACACTCTGGGGATCCGGGCATGTTCAGCCAGTTCAGACGTGTTATGATTGATGCAAAGCTGGATATGAACACCATCCCTGTTCCTCAGAAAGTTACATATCTTCCTCCTTTTATTCCAGACACAAGAAATCCCAACAGGACGAAGATTGCAGCTGAAGCAAAGAAAGTTTGCCAGGAACATGGAGTAGATATATCGAAGGAGTCAGATGCAAAGAGAGATATTTTTGTCAGGATTTTTGGCAAGTATGGACTGAAGTATTAGCCAAGTTAGAGTTTTTAAGCAACTGATGTATTTTTGATTTTTGCGCTTATCTGTGTAAACATCAGTTGTAATGAAAACTTTCATCTTATATCCAATTCACCTTGACGTACAATCTCTAGTTGTCCAAGCTCTGAATCGCAAAGTTATTTCAATACCATGTTATAACTGTGCTAACCCTTTGATGTTTAATCTTATAGACTGTCTATAATTTCAGCTGAGATTATGGATAGGTCAGTAGGGTTTAGATCAGTAGGGTTTTGGCATCATTAAAAAGGGGGAAATTGTTGGAAAATTTAAGTAAAGTTTTGATTGATTCCAAAACCAACTGACCCTAACTGAGTAGATGTTGCCAGATCTTAATGTTAGTATTCAGGCTTGCTGTTTGAGCAATGTTCAGATTTTATCTTTACAGGACTCCAGCTGAAGACGACAACATGGATATACTCGGATAGAACATCAGATGTGAAGCCAACTGATCGGATATGGAATATCAGATGTGAAGCCAACTGTTCGGATATAGATCATCAGATGTAAGAAAGACAACTGAGCGTTCAAGTCAACTGTTCGGATACAGATCATCGGATGAAAGAAAACATCTGAGTAATCAACTGCTCGTCAGATGTGACAATCCACCTGATCAGATGGAACATCAGTTGCAAGACTCAATCTGATAAATCAACAACATGAAGTTCAAGACAACTGAGGGTTCAACTGTTCCTCTTCAGACAGAATGTCAGATGAAGGTAGCGATCAGATGGAACATCAGCTGAAGACCACTCAGATGAAGATCAAACGTCTCAACCGACTAACCAATGTTGGAAAGAAAAAGGTTGAAATTTGAATTTCAAATAGGAAGTCACGTGAAGGTTTGACGTTCGGTCATTACCTCATTTGGCCCAACACAAGGTTGTCTCATAAGGAAAGCAGAAGTTCACAGTTGCCAAATCGGGAAAATCTGCAGAGATGAGAGACAAGGCATCGCTTTCACAGAACAGAGATCAACGACTCATCCAACGGCTAGTTGATTCTCTCCGCCTATAAATAGAGGTCTTCATTCATTCATCAAGATAGAAGACAGACAAGTGTGAGAAGAGACTAAAGAGCGAAAGAACAACGATATACTACACAAGCTAAACTGCGATTAATCTCTAAGAACATCACCAGTTGAGAGTTCATAGAGTGTTAGATTCTGTCTTGGTATTTTCGATCTTAGTTTGAGTCTTCATTTGTTCAAGCTTAGATCCTAGCTCACTTCTTTGTTAGAGCTAGTAGTTGGAAAAACTCACCCTTATACACATCCCCTAAAAAGGTTGTTAGGATCCTGCTCTTCCCGAAATTGAGTAGAAAGGTTGATAAGTACCCGCAAACTTATCTGTAAGGTTGATAAGTACCCGCAAACTTATCTGAATGGTTGCAAAGCCCGCATAAGCTTTGTGGTAGCTGTCCTAAAGAATTTGGACTGAGTTGTGTGGACTCACAACTCCCCGTGGACGTAGGAGTTCTCTCCGAACCACGTAATTCCTTTGTGTTGTGTTTACAGTTCAGTTAATTTCTGCATTTCCAACTGACCAACTAATCAACACTCAAAACTGCATCTTTACATTTAAACCGATTTGGTTATTGACCGACCTTGCATCTGAGTGTGAGTTGTTTTATACGAGTTATTGTTGTTTCCACCACATTTCGCACAACACCACTCTTCCAGCTGAGTTTTCTTACTCAGTTATGATTCCAGCTGAGTCCTTCTACTCAGTTGTGGTTTTTATCAGGGGCTTAAAATGAGTCACTTCATTAAAAAACTCACTTTTTAATCTCCCAAATCGAATGTGGAAGAAATTGCAGCCGTATGTGTTTCGTCGAATAATTTTTAGGAGTTGTATGGAGAAATAAAGGAGATTACAACCTTTAAGTAATTGGGGGAGAGTGTGATTGATGAGAGAAAGAGAGCGAGAATGGGGTTTAGACGTTAGAATCCCGAAGACGAAGGGCTATGGAGTTCTAATTCTTTTTCTTAGAAGTTTAAAAGAGAGAATGGGGAAACGAAGATGGGTTGTAGAATATTTCTTATGGATATTTAAATTGGCGATAAAGGGACAAAATTGTACATTCATAATAAATTTTATTATTATATCAAAATGAGGGCTATAAGAAGTAATTTGGGTGTTGTAAATATAATTACCTTTGGCTTTAAATTGGTTAAAATCGATCTGGTTCAAAAATTAACACTATTTGGCAAATTTTTTAGAGGAGATAGTGAAAATAGCACTTTTCACATTATAAAGATAAAAAATAGCATTCAATATAATTCTTTAAAAATCTAGCACATTTTGACTTATATACCCTTGATTCTTTAACAAAATTCCATATAAGACTAGTAACACATATTTTATCGTAAATGGTGGTGTAAGATATAAGAAATAAAAAAAAAATTTCACCACCACTTTTCCGCCGTTGCTGTCGCCGTGCCACCACTGCCGCCGTCGTGCCGCCGGCGGTCACAAAAGTTTTTTTGTGACTGAACAAAAAAAAAAAGTTTCACCACCACTTTTCCGACGCCACCGCCGCCGCCGTCGTGCCGCCGCCACTATCGCCGGCGGTCCAAAAAATTTTTTGTGACTGCTAAAAAAAAAAAAGTTTCACCACCACTTTTCCTCCGTCGTTGTCGCCGTGCCACCACCGCCGCCGTCGTGCCGCTGGCGGTCACCAAAAAAATTCTGTGACTGAACAAAAAAAAAAAAGTTTCACCACCAGTTTTCCACCGTCGCCGCCGCCGTCGTGCCGCTGCCATTGTCGCCGGCGGTCAAAAAAAAATTTCTGTGACTGAACAAAAAAATTTCTGTGACTGAACAAAAATTTTCTGTGACTGAATAAAATTTGTTTAGTAACAAATTTTTTTTTGTTTAGTTACAATTCTTTTTTGTATAGTAACAATTTTTTTTTTTGTTCAGTAACAATTTTTTTTTTGTGACCGCCGGCGACAGTGGCGGAAAAGTGGTGGAGAAATGTTTTTTTTTTTCGTTCAGTAACAAAACAAATTTTGTTCGGTCACAATTTTTTTTTTGACCATCAACGACAGTGGCGGTGGCGGCGATGGCGGAAAAATGATGGTGGAACTTTTTTTTTGTTCAGTCACAATTTTTTTTTTGTGACTACCGACGAAGGTAGCAGTGGCAACGGTGAAAAAGTGGTGGTAGATTTTTTTTTTTTTGTTCAGTCACAATATTTTTTTTGTGACCGCCGGCTGTGGTGGCATGGCGACGGCGACGGCGGAAAAGTGGTGGTGAAATATTTTTTTTTGTTCAGTCACAAAAAAAAATTTGTGACCGCCGGCGGCACGACAGCCGTGGTGGCACGGCGGCGACGATGGTGGAAAAGTGGTGGTGAAATATTTTTTTTTCGTTCAGTAACAAAAGTAAAATATGATAGAATAATAAGGTGAGAAAAAAGGGAAGAGAGATGAAAATTTAGTGAAAAGTGAGAGGAGGGACAAATAAGTAAAAAGCTGCTAGATTTTTAAAAAATTATATGAAGTGCTATTTTTTATATTTGCAATGTAAAAAGTGCTATTATTGAGGATATTCTCAATTTTTTATTATATAAATGTAAATGGGCTTTTTTTATATAAAAAATTGTGACAAGCTCCATTATCTATTTGGACCTTAAAACAGGAGCCCATTTATCGGTTTATCGAACAATTATTATGGAAAATAGAATGAAACTAAATAGAATCTCGTACTGCTACTATTATCCTGAATTGAAGGAAAAAATAAAAATTCAAAATATCATCTGGGATTTCTTGAACTGAACAATTTTTTGAGAGAAAAAAAAAATCTGAAAATAACATAATTATTGTCAATAAAGGTCAACACATTACTTCTCTCCAATAATACATTAGGTTTTTTCTTGGAGACATTTTGTTTCTGTTGTGCGTCTTCTCTGATCATCGATCGAAGGTAAAATCAACAGCATTAATTTTCATTCAAATTCATTGTGGTTGTGTATTTGATAGTATATTATTATTTGCGTTTTGAGTTTATTTGTCCGATAATTTGGAAACTTTTTATAACCTTTATTTTTTATGACAAAGATAAGGACCCGAGTTCACTCTCTCTTCCACTCAAGTTTTTCAGTTTCTTTGGTTTCTTGAAGTTTTGTGGTTTTAACTTTTAAGCTGTTTTGGGCCTTCTTTCTAGTTGGTTGGAAGATTAAATCTTGTCGTAAATTATAGAGACATATTTTATTAGAAAGAATTGAACTTTTACAAAATTGACTGTCAAATTGAAAATTTTGGTTTATCTTTATTAATAAGATTATTTAGGAGCAAGCGTTGCTTGATTGTAAGATGTCCCGATTGATTCTACCGTGCAAAGCTTCGAGCTTGTCGAAGACATGCCTCATGAGTTTGGTCTCCTCTGCACCTGTGGCTACCTTCTCTGTGTGTGTGTGTGTGTGTGTGTGTGTGTGTGTGTGTGTGTTTGTGTTTGTATTTGTGTTTTGTGTTTCGTGTTTGTGTTTGTGTGTGTGTGTGTGTTTGTCTGTTTTCTTCTTGTTGTTTGGGTGTGTGATTGTGATTGTGTTTTTGTGTGTGTGTCCCACCCCCATTCTTATGGTTTCTTGAGGTAGAAGAATTTATAGAATTGTCGAATATCTGTTTGGGCATAAAAGTTTCAAAATCGAGCACACTTAGATGGCACTAAAAATTCCTTACTATATCTTAATATGATTAATTAATAAATTTGAAATTGTTAAGCAACTAACAATAATTTATAGCAAAAGAGCTCTTATAAAAGCCTGCTTTCTGTATGTTTGTGGAAGTTCTGTTTTTTAAGTCAGGGAAGTAAATGCATTACTTTTCCTTTGTAGTTTATTTGTAAAATGCTTTGCATTCCCCCCATGTCATTCTTGTCTAAAGCATCTTATTTAAGATCTTTGGTTTCAGCTGCAACGGATTTCCATGTAACTGGCAATTCGGTAAAGAAAGTTTGTAGGTACAGGCAATTCTTGTGCTCTGAGGTTTGTATATTTTAGATATTAGTAACTCTTAATAAACGTTTCTGTATACTTTATATTCTTCTAATGTTTATGACTCGATTTTTAAAATTTCTCAATCTTCTGTTGCCAATAGAATACCATTCGGAGGAATTGTAAGACACCATATTACTCATTGCCTGTAAGGTCACTGCTTATGAATGCCTATAGTTCTTCCTTAGAATATCACATCATTTCCTTAATAACTTCTGCATTTGTTAAATGAACTTATCATTTTTTCATAGAGGGCTAGAAATATTGGAAGGAGGTTCATCTGCTCAGTGGCAACAGAATCACTACCTAAGGAAGTTGAAGAAACGGATATGGATACACCAAAAGAGATTTTTCTGAAGGATTACAAACAATCTGATTACTTTTTTGAAACAGTAATTTCATACATATATTGGTTTCCCGATAAAAGATTCCTAATTTTACAGAATATGGTTTCTGTGAGCTTTCCTAATAAAATACATATTGTGTCGCAGGTGGACTTGAAAGTTCAGTTGGGCGTGGAAAATACCTTAGTTTTTTCCAAAATTGCTGTCTCTCCAAGGATTGAAGGTACTTTCTCTTTCTTGTTACAATTTGTTGGGCGGGAGTTGATGCCAGAATTACTGGCTCGACCCCTTCAAGGAAATTTCTTATAAGGTGTTCTTTTTGTATCAAGCAAAATTTCTCATGCGATCAGTTTCTTAGAATTTTCAACAAATGATTTTGAAGATATCAAAGTAAAGATAAATTAAGATCTTAAATATACACGTGACTCGATAGCATAAAGTACTTTAGCCCTCCTTTTAAGATTAACTTAATTCCAGCAGGCTCATCATGGGCAGAACTTTTCATATGTTAGGATGGTTGGGACCAGAATATGCGACAACTGTTTTTGAGATCACAATGTTATACTTCATGAGAACAAAAGCATGAGTATTAATTGCTAAAACGAACAGAGGTTGGGCTTTTTAGTTACTATTTAGTGAGTGAATCCTGATTGGTTTAGTGCTTCTCCGATATTTCTTGATATGTAACACAACGTATATGTCTATATGGAGCACTCTTTACAACTAATTTCAATTTAGATGGTATGTATTCGAAGTATCTTTTTGAAACTATTGTCTTATCTGAAGTCTGAACACCTTAGAAATATGTACATGTCAAGTCTATATTCGGTTTTGCTTTTTTGAATCTGTCCTTACTGTGAATATCTTGAAAATCTTTCTGACATAAGTTACATCTGAATGTGATCCTGCAGGTTGTTCTTCACCTCTAGTCTTGGATGGGACAGATCTGAAACTCATTTCTTTGAAGGTGAATGGAAAGGAGTTAAAGGTATGTGGTGGATGCATATGTTTCCAGCCTTTGTGCAAAGTAGCATGTAATACTTGGATGGCTTGTATATGAATTCCCTATACTGTCCTTTCATTTACGTTTTCTGTGTTCTAATATGTCGTACAACTTTTCATGTTATTAATGACCATGAGTCCATGACTTATTTCCTCTTCCTCGTCTCTCTATCACTTACGAATAAATTCCATTTGTTTCAGGAAGATGATTTTTCTGTAGATTCACGCCATCTGACTCTTTCCTCTCCTCCAAGTGGTAAATTTACTCTGGAAATTGTAACTGAAATCTGCCCACAAAAAAACACGTCTCTGGAGGTTGGTTATATTGACCTTTAGATTTGTTATAGTATTTAATGTATATGTATCTTACCTTATTTAGAGTGTAGCCTAGCCCTAGTAGTTTAATATAAATATGTGTCTGTATCTTCTATTCTATACATACTGAATAATACGCTCTCTTTTCTCCCCAATATGTTCTATATCTTTTTTCTCTACAAGATTCAACTAAAAATTATATTAAAATGCCTCACAAATTTACATATATTGGTGCTTTGCTTTCTGATTCCACACACTGATGGATTATGTGCAGGGGCTCTATAAGTCATCAGGGAACTTCTGCACCCAATGTGAGGCGGAAGGTTTCCGCAAAATTACATTCTATCAGGTATTGTATTAACACTCATGCAACTTTGGTGTTTATTTGGCTTTTCGGCAGCATCCATCTGACAGGTAGCTAAAATTTTAGGATCGTCCTGACATTATGGCGAAGTACACTTGTCGAATTGAGGGTGATAAATCATTGTACCCTGTCTTATTGTCTAATGGAAACCTTATAGAGCAAGGAGAACTGGAGGTCCAGTTTTTTCTTTCTTTTTTTAACTCGTAACTGGAAATACTTTTCATGTATTCACAGTGTCATCTAAATCTCTAGATGCATTATTGCAGGGAGGCAAGCATTATGCTGTATGGGAGGATCCTCATGTGAAACCATGCTATCTTTTTGCATTAGTTGCAGGACAGTTGGATAGCAGAGATGATACTTTCATAACTCGTTCTGGCCGAAAAGTTGTACTTAGAATCTGGACCCCTGCAGAAGATCTACCTAAGACGGCTCATGCCATGTATTCATTGAAAGCGGCTATGAAATGGGACGAAGATGTAAAGATCCCATTTTTTGTGCTGTGTTTTGAGGTTTCTCATTGACTGGAATAATGAACTTCAGAATTTAATACTTGTTTCCCCTTCTATAACAGGTTTTTGGGCTTGAATATGACCTGGACCTCTTTAACATTGTAGCGGTTCCAGATTTTAATATGTTAGTTCATCTCTTTGTTGCTAGGTATTTCATGCTTTAGATAGATATTTTTTTGTATCACTGAATTATTTGTGGTGTTCTGATTGACAGGGGTGCCATGGAAAATAAGAGTTTGAATGTATGAATCTATGGCTTTGTTTGATTATTTAGATTGTTCGTATTTAACTTCTATTACATTATCTTTGGGCAGATTTTCAATTCCAAACTTGTGTTGGCATCTCCTGAAACTGCCACAGATGCAGATTATGCTGCCATATTGGGTGTGATTGGGCATGAGGTGGACATCTTTGCATGATTAGTTGATTAAACTTTTATTTTTTTGGATTCAGTTCTCTGCCCTGATATTTCAAGTTTATTTGTATTGATCATGTGCCTGTATTTGCAGTATTTTCACAATTGGACAGGAAACCGGTAAGCTTATGTTCTCTTCATTTTAAGTATTAATTTCTTATTTTTTGTGTAATTTTTTATCGTTTGCCTTATAGCTGCATGTTTGCAAACAGTAAACTTAATCATCATCTCTTTTCCCCCCTTCCATTTTCTAGCTAGGTTTAATCTAGTCTAACAATGTTGTTCAAGGCAAGTTCTCTCTTTTGTACGAAATAATTTAATGAGTACAGTCAAAATGAATAGCTTCTAGTCAAGCTTTCTTCAACTTATGTACCAATCAATTCTACAAATTCATTTTGGTGATTGGATCAAAATTGTCTGGCTGCTCATACATGTAGAAATATGATTTTTTTGGATAAATTAGTAGTTCATACATACATGTGTGCGAAGCACTCACACCAACCTTAATGACCGTTGTGTCAATATTTTACCGTCCTACCAAAAAGTTTAATGTACTCCCTCTGTCCCAATAGCAAAGTCTCACTTTCTTTTTTTGTCTGTCCCTGTCCCATTAGCATAGTCTCATACCAAAAATAGAAACAATTAACCCTTCAAAAGCTATAGCACCCACTACTTTCTATCTTTTTACTCTTGTTTCTTAATAGCCGTGCTCAAAGCAAGTGAAACCTTGCTATTGGGATGGAGGGAGTAGTTAACTATTTTTATTGACTCACTCTGGTCAACATTACAAATCAAATAAACTTTTGGGTGCAATGTTGAATTTTGCAAGTACACAAGTTAGAGGAGATTTGAGTTTTCCTGGTTTAAGTAGTTTTGCATTATCCCACATTATGCTTCTCTGATAACTGATTAAACTATTCAAAACTGTAAGATGCTGTTCATTTGTTTGTGTCAGACATTGTTAGAGACTGGAGTTTAGCTATATGGTTTTATTGCTGTCTCTCTCTCTCTTTTTTTTTTTTTTTTTTTTTTTTTTTTTTTTTTTTTCCATTTTGGTTTAGAGTGGACATCTCTTGGTCATTTGTTAGTAAATCTGCTTATGAGACAAGACGTGATTAACTATTCTAGTTGATGCCTTTGTAAGCTGATTTTTATTTTCATCATGTTCATTTGTGTAGTACAATATCTTTGTTGGGATTTCTACAGTAGTATTCATGTTGTGCTGCATTGATATGTGAGTCAAAACTCAAATAGATATCCATGTAAATTTCAGAGTGACGTGCCGGGATTGGTTCCAGCTTAGTTTAAAGGAAGGCCTCACTGTGTTCCGGGATCAGGTGGGGTACATTTCATGTTGGAGAAGGCAGTTAAGATTCTATTAGTATCTAATCCTTAAACATTTATATGTTGCTGTCTCTATTCCAGGAATTTTCATCTGATATGGGAAGCCGTACAGTAAAACGAATAGCTGATGTTTCAAAGCTTCGATCATATCAGTTCCCACAGGTGTGGCGAGCATTATTTTTACATTTGTAATTCATTCAGTACAAATACAGTTACATGCATCTGGACTTTATATTGTATGAGGCCACCTGGATAATTTTCACTTGAACTATCCTTATCTTATTATTCACAAACCATTATCCCAATTTTTCAGGATGCTGGGCCCATGGCTCATCCTGTGCGTCCTCACTCTTATATTAAGGTAAAGTTCTTTTTCTTTACCTCACATCTTCCACTGAAATTCTCCCATCAAATAATATGTTCCATTTATTTGCAAATTATATTAATATACTTATTTTTTTAAATTTGTACGTGGACAGATGGATAACTTCTACACAGGTAAATACTTTGTTTCCCATGCTTGATTAGTTTTATTTTTTCCTCGCCACATTGTTCCAATTTCATAATCACTTTTCTACTGATGTCAATTTTTGATCATTTTTGCTGTTACTCTACTGATGTGCTGAATCTGATTGGTGACCTTATCCCATAACTTGCAGTAACGGTATGCCTGAAGCACTTTTTATCACTTCTTCTTGGATTCCTTCTAAATTTTTTCTCGATCATATACACCACTGACATTTGTCTCTTGATTTCTAAACTGACAGGTATACGAGAAGGTTGGTTTTTCCCCTGGACGACAACTTGTTCTGAGCTGAGGATTGGTCTAATACTCTAATTGCATGTGCTATTATGAGCATCCTGCTTTCAGAGTACTAAACTGTTGCTATCTTATTCATAACTAATCTCATCCTTTTATATTAGGGAGCGGAAGTAGTGAGGATGTACAAAACCTTGTTGGGTGCTTCAGGTTTTAGAAAGGTTCGTAAAAATATTGTTGCTCGACTTGTACACAATAAGTTAATGCTCTTTCCCCTCAGCATATTTTACACAAATGATAGGATTGGTCTGTTTCATTACCTCTGTAGGGCATGGATCTTTATTTCCAGAGGCATGATGGGCAAGCTGTGATGTGTGAAGATTTCTATGCTGCTATGAGGGATGCAAATGGTGCTGATTTTTCCAATTTCTTGCTATGGTATGTCATGAGGAAGCCTCTCTAATTTTGATTAAACTTTCGCTTTTGGTGGTTACATTCTTCAAATGAATATTGCAGGTACTCCCAAGCTGGGACACCTCGTCTGAACGTCGTTTCTAGCTATAATGCTGAGGCCAAAACTTATTCTCTCAAGTTTAGGTATGATATTGCCTTGTATTTTCTCTGGAAATTCTGTTTTTACTACTGGATGAGTGACCTAACATGATAAGTCCCTTTTTGTGTTCTCTTATTTATTTGGATTGAGCAGTCAAGAGGTCCCCGCAACCCCGGGACAACCTGTCAAAGAGGCGATGTTTATTCCTGTGGCTTTGGGCCTGCTTGGATCCGAAGGCAAGGACATGCCTCTTTCCTCCGTTTACCATGATGGGAAGTTGGAGAGTTTGTCGAACAATGGTCAGCCAGTGCACACTACGGTCCTCAGAGTGACAAAGGTTAGTGAGAAACTATTGTTTGATCGCATGGAATGGAGTATTCTGTAACAGACGCTGCATGTGTGGATTAGTTTCTTGTGAAAGTTATTGTGAATGATTCTTATGATGATGGCAAACAGCATTAAGGCGAGATGATTGAACTACTATTGTCTTCTCATTGCAACATTTCCTCATTACCATTGTGATTTTTATGTTTGAAAAAGTGGAGAGTGACCTAAGAAAACAAACTGCAATAAGCACCTTGTGTTTTTTACCGCAGATTTTTCTGTCTTTCTTCATTGAACGTCATTTTTTGGGTACTTCCATGCATTAGAGTGCTAATTATATATATCTTTTTGAATTTTAAATTTGGGCTGTTTACATATTTTGGGTTCTTGACTTCTTGTACAATGTATCTAGATTTATTATAAAATCGAGTCATTGCAACTGTGATTTATGTTTACATCCTTATTAGCAGAAGAAAATAAAGATATCATTTTTAAACATAAATAAATTTTGAATATACTTTATTCTAGTATCTATTCCAAACCCATGTGCATCATACTTCCATTGTATCTGGTAATTAATCACCGAAGGAACTGGTTATCTGTTTTAGAGTCATGTCCAGGGTTCACTGTCCGGACTTTAATATCGTATCGACTGATAATGTTTTATTTTGTGATCAGAAAGAAGAAGAATTTGTGTTCACTGACATCCCAGAACGTCCTGTACCATCTATGCTAAGAGGTTACAGTGCTCCCGTTCGCATGGATTCTGATCTCACTGATGCAGATCTCTATTTCCTTCTTGCTAATGATTCCGATGAGTTCAATCGGTATGTTATCAAGAAAAATATGATTAGTCGTGTTTCCTTTTAAATATTGTCTGAATCTATATTATCTTTCTTACTGCCTTAGTTGGGAGGCAGGACAGGTACTGGCGAGGAAATTGATGCTCAACTTGGTATCGGATTTTCAACAAAACAAACCACTGATTCTTAACCGAGAGTTCCTGAACGGAGTCAAAAGCATACTCTGTGACTCGAGCCTGGACAAGGTATGCATGAAATCTATCCTGTGTTTAAAGGGGGAAGAAGAGGTAAATTCATTAACTGTTGTATGATCTGCTATGTTATTCAGGAATTTATTGCGAAGGCAATTACTCTGCCCGGTGAAGGGGAAATCATGGACATGATGGAAGTTGCTGACCCCGATGCTGTCCATGCCGTTCGAACTTTCATCCGAAAGCAGCTTGCTTCTGAGTTGAAAGAAGAGTTGCATAACACTGTATGATGCTTTCATTCGACACCTTTTTAATGTACAGCGTATTGATCATTTTTTATCTCATTCGCTTTCTTGATATTGCTGTGGAATAACTACGCATTGTATCCATTTTACAGGTGAAAAACAACAGGAGCTCTGAGCATTATGTTTTTGATCATCCAAATATGGCAAGGCGTGCTCTTAAAAACACTGCACTCGGTAAGCGTTCTTTTCTGCGTTTTCTTGTCACCTACTATGATTAATTTTTTGTTATCATCGTCTGATTACTTCAATGTCTACCATTTTTTGCAGCATATCTTGGCTCACTTGAAGATGCTGAAATGACGGAGCTTGCCCTGCACGAATATAAAACTGCTACAAATTTGACCGAACAATTTTCAGCACTGGTAGCCCTTGATCAGAAACCTGGTGAAGTACGGGATGAGGTTTTGGCTGATTTCTATAACAAGTGGCAACATGACTACTTGGTATGCTTGCATCTCATACGATCTTGCTTGCCCGTCTATAACTGTAATGTGGAACAGATTAAACACTTGACTAAATGAAAAAACTTAAATATACAATTAGAAGTCAGAGATTTCTAAATGTTAATTAGTATTACATGATTAGGGTAGTTTCATTTTTAGTATTTTATTTACTATAAGTTGATGAATTTATACGTACATGTCTGAGTTTTTGAGTTTTTTGCATTACAGGTTGTAAATAAGTGGTTTGCTCTCCAAGCCACGTCAAATATACCTGGGAATGTTGAAAATGTTCGTAAACTGCTTGATCATCCTGCTATGGACTTGCGTAATCCCAATAAGGTAAAGAAAATCCTTGCTTACTTTGATTTACGACAATTTCATTCTAAAAGAAACATTAACACATTTCTGTTATTAACATGTTAATTGTAAATAGGTGTACTCACTAGTTGGAGGATTTCGTGGATCACCGATCAACTTCCATGCCAAAGATGGGTCGGGATACAAATTTTTGGGTGAAATGGTCGTACAGCTCGACAAGATAAATCCTCAGGTATGGTCAAGAATCAAAGATGAACTCTCCCAAAACTAATCTTGCATTTGCTTTTATTCCATATTTCTCTTCTTCAACAATTATCGTAAAATTGTATCACATCGAATAGGTGGCTTCAAGCATGGTATCAGCCTTCTCTAGATGGAAGCGGTATGACGAGACAAGGCAAAATCTTGCTAAGGTAGCATGCCCTTGCATCATTTGAGATCTACAAAAAATCTGCTTTCTGCGTTTGTGATTATGCTAAATTTTGGTGCTTGTCGGACTCTTGTAGGCTCAACTGGAAATGATACTAGCTGCAAACGGGCTATCTGAAAACGTGTTTGAGATTGCATCCAAGAGTTTAGCAGCTTGAGGTAGCAAAAGTCGTAGTTCTTGAGGATCGATCACCGGTGTGATTTCTGGCATTTAGAACCTTTTGGATTACGTGATTTTATTGTCTGGTTTCTGCAATATTGGCTGCATTTGGATGTACAGTGACGAAGTACCACCATTATTAAAAAAAATGTGACTTATTGACTCCATCGCATTCTCACCAAGACTACAAATGGGGTTGACATAAAACCCAAGCTTTATCAAAAGTTATCACACGTCACTAGCTTGCCCATAATACTGAGCCAAGTAATGACGATGGCTTTAGGTGGAGCCATGTTGCAACAGACCGTCTTCTTCCGTGGAACTCGCTGGGTTGGACCTCGAATTGCATCATACATCTTCTTAGTAGAATACTTCGAACTGCTCAATAGCTACTTCCTCTTATCATATATAGTAAATAATTCTCGAGCTGCAAGAATTTTCCTGACTATCCAAAAAGCTTGAGGAGGCAATCGCATTTTGATGAGGTCTTGACTTTTTATATAGAATTCATGTATCCATTGGATCCAAATCTTCTCCTTTCTATGAGAAATGCTCCAAAAATGTTTATGATGGCAGCTTTATTCCAGCAATAAATATCTCTAATATTCAAGTCACCTGCACTCTTTGGAAGACAAACCTTCTCCCATGCCACTAAAGCCCTTTTCGGATATACTGTCTTTCTAGTCTAAAGGAAAATTCGGCAAGCAGTTTGAATAGCTTGGAGCACCTTTTTTGGGAGCAGAAACACCCGACTCCAGTAAGTTTGAATGCTAAAAAAGAACTGATTTCACAAGTTGGACCATCTTTGCATAAGAGAGAAATTTAGAAGACCAATTCCCTATTTTGTCCAAAATCTTCTTAAGGGTTTGCATTGAATAACTGAGAGTTTTTTAGAAGACAAGGGAACTCCTAGATATCTAAAAGGCAAATCCCCCTCACTATAACCCAAAGTCAGCCAAGATTTGGTTCTGAACATCCTCATGCACTCCTCCATGTGATACCTCGATTTTTTAAGTCTTAATTAATCGTCTTAATTATGCTTAAATGTGCCTAAGTGCTTATTAAATGTGTTTATATGTGGTTATGTGCAAATTTATGTGATAAAAATTTTTGGGAAATAAATTTTTTTCGTAAAATTACCAAAATGCCCCTGAAGGGCAAAAATGTAATTTTTCACGTTTTGCCAATTCGAATTGAAGATGTGAAGAGTTGTATGAGCCTAAGAAAATAAGATTAAGCATGAGTTTGAATTTTGGAGGATTCCGAGATGGTTGACTTTTTTATGAATAATAACTTTGACCGAAAAGTCAACTATTCGTCGACGGACTCCGAATTCAGTCTAATTAGTGTTATTGGAATCTAGAATTTATTTTAAGACCAATGATACAAGTCAAATTTTTTTTTCTGAGCTTGTTTGAGTGGAGCTTGAATTTATTTTTGATAAGTTAGTAATATGAATAGTAACTTTTTACATTTACTTCGTTATTCGAAATTTTGATCCGAAAATTGGGTTTCTAGAATCTATGAATTATTTTATGACTAATGAGATGAATTAGAGAGAATTGGATGTCGAGAAAAGGCCGTACTGAGTTTTAAAACGTTTGATGGTTAATTGATAAAAGTGGGAATATTTTTCACCGGAAAGATTTTTCTTTCGGGCGATTTTAAACTGAAAAAAAAAATGGCAGCAACCTTCCTTTTTTAAATTCCTCCCCCACTCTTATTTTTCCTCACTTTGCCTCACTCTCTTCCTCTCACTCACGCAAGTTTCCATCTCTCTTGATCATCTTTTTATCTCTCTTCTCTCCCATCTCTCTCTCTTTTGGCCAGCACACATATACACACACCTCAATTTTTATCCATTAAAACTTGAGCTTGGAGCTTGGATTTGGGCACAAAAGTCGACCCGAATTCATTTTAATTCCCAAAGGAAGGTAAGATCCTTGATTCTTGGATTAAACTAGAAAAAAAATCCTTCGTTTTCTTTCAAAATGATTGACTAGTTCTTGATCGAGAAAAGAGGATTTGACCTTCTTATTATTTTAGATGAATTTCTAGTTCTTGCATGGATTTCATGCATGGAAGGGGAAAAGAATTTTTTTATTATATATATATATATATATAGGGATGGGATCTAGTGAGAATAGCCCTTAAAGTGATAAATAGGAATAAATCTGGACCACACATCTCAAAAAAAGGGCGGGCGCGTGAGATACACTCGCGGGCGGTGTAGCTAACACGCCAATTTTATTTTATTTTATTTTTTTATTTTATTTTATTTTTTTTCGGGCGATTTTTTCTTAAAACACGGTGCATCTACATACACCGTGTGGTGCATCTAAATACACTGTGTGGTGCATCTGGTTACACATTGTGTTGCATGTTCGATTTTTTTTTCAGTTTTTTTATTTTTCAGTTTTTTTTTGGGCGAATTTTTTTTTAAAACACGGTGCATCTAGATACACCGTGTGGTGCATCTGGTTACACATTGTGGTGCATGTCTGATTTTTTTTTTTCAGTTTTTTTTAACATTATTTTTCTCGGCTCCGCCTTAAAGCATAGTGCCTTTCCTTACACCTAGTGGTGCATCTGATCACTACACGTAGTGGTGCATCTCATGAACCACAATGTAGTAGATGCACCACACTTTACAATGAGATGCACCACAACGTGAAACTAGATGCATCATACGTTGAAATGAGATGCACCCAGCTTTATGGAAAAATCAAACCCAAAAAAAAAATGAAAAAAAATGAAATTAAAAAAAAAAAAAAAAAATTGGAAAATTTTCATCCGGATGCACCGCCCTTCTTAGCGAGATGCAACAGATGAGTGGCTGAGATTGATTCTCATTTCTTAGGATAAGGGCCATTCTTATATGATCCTAATTCTATATATATATATATATATATAATTGTCATAATTTTTGGGGGTTTTCACACCTTGATTTTGATCATAAATTTTATTAAAGTTTTGAGTTCTAGAATTTAATCTAAGCATATGTGTGAGATCAATTAGATAAAATGAATGTATATGCTTATAGATCTTGAGATTTTTTATGAAATAGTGAAAGAGAATTAGGAGTTTTTGATTTATTATCTTGATGATTAAATTGATGGTGTTTGAGGATGATTTGAGTAGTATGATTGTTGATATAATGATCAATTTGAGAGCATGAGTTATTCCTTAAAAAAAAAAACCGAAACATGTGTATATGCATAAAGTTTAATTTTGGTGATCTTGAGTTCTAGATGTTAAATTGATCGAGGTTCATGAAATTGAATATATATTTAGTATGATTTGAGGGTGAATTGAAGAAATGAAATTAGTTCCTTATTTTCTTCAAGAAATTCGAAACTTTATGCTTGTAGAATTATGATTTTTGATGTTCTTGTGTTCGATTATTGAAATTAAGATTATTTGGAGTAAGATTGCATGTTTAATTGTTTGATTTGAATCACTATGTAAGAAGCCCCAAAAATTTCGAAAGAAATAAGTACAAAATTTGGTATTTTTGATGTTTGAGCATGTATGACGAAATTGGCAATGAATGTGTTCAATTGGAATTTTTATAAGTATGCTAGAAGCTTGAATTTTTGAATTTGAGCAAGAATTTTATACTTCTTGTAAAATTCGAAACTTATAAGATTTTAAGTTTGGGAACTTTTGATCTTGATCCTATTTGATTCAATTGGAGTAATAGATGATAAATTGAATTAAATCTAAGTATGATAGAACTTGAAAATGATGAAAAAGATCAAGTATATGAATTTTCAAGTTGTGCAAAAAATTTAAGAGGAAAATCGATGAAAATTTTGATGATATATGATGTAAATGATGATTCCAAGATGAAATTAGGGTTAAAACAAGCATGTTAGCCTTTTGAATTTCTGAATTCCAATATCGTATGAAAAAGTTATGCAAAATCGAAGATTTTGTGTACTAAGAGTCTATTTTCTAAAATTAAAATGAGATTGAGAGAGATTATGAGATAATTGAGCTTAGATAATTAAATTAAATATGTTAGAACTTGAATCGAGTAAAAACGAACCCTTATACATGAAATGAGTAAAAGTCGAAAGTTATGAGAAATTTAAGTTAGGGGTTTTCGATTTACAAGACAAAAGTTGAAATTGAGTGAGTAAGTATTCAACTAGATTTAATTTAAGCTAATTGTGAAAGTTTGAGAATTTTTGGAGCATGTGCACATTTTTTGAGAAAATAGTGCCTTAATTTATTCCGAAAATTTTTGCATGAGATTTTAAATTTCGAATCCGATAACATATTTGAATTCCTTGAATTTTTATAAGAGAAATGAAACTGTTTTCATTCAAAACCGAGAACTTCCATTTTTAAGTTAAAAATTCGAGCAGTATCGAGTCAAACATGAGACAGTGTTTTGAGTTTTGAATGAGTTTCTGAGTATGAAATTGAACATGTATGAATATATGTGAATTCTAAAATTTTTCTAGAATATTTTGAGAAGTTTTGTCAATTTTTTTTTTTGTGACTAATTATTGAAGTTATTCGTTTACCTATCTGTGAATAGTACTTGATTTGTGATGTGACAATGTGAATGTGAATGAATTGTGTTTAAAGTGATCGAGATTTAATCTCGTAATTTTCTGAAGTCATTTGATGTGTGAAATCGAGAAATTCCGAGTTTATGGAATGAATAGTGATTTCTCGATTTTGATTATTTGAATAAGTTTCAATTTGTGTGATATACCAAGTTTGTTGAGTATGAATGTTCGAGTCTGAGGAAAGTTTGTTGGTATAGTACTTGAGTAAAGTTAAGAGTCGAGAAAGTTCGATTAGTCGAGCCGAGAAAGTTAGAAATCCCCTGTCAAGTCCGAGTAATCTAGTTTAGCATTCGTTTTTATTCGAGAAGTTAAAACTCGTCATTATAAGAATTTATTCTTGAAGGAACGAGTGGAGTTTGATAGTAAGAAACGAGTGGAGTCCAGAAGTGAGGAGCGAGAAGAAGAAAGTTATTCTGAGCAAAACCACTGGATGACAGGTGGACTTTCTAACCAAAACAAACTGATGGATGCGATATTATGAGATATTATCATTATCGTATTATGTGATGCTTTCAAATAATTGACTTGCCAATGTTTGAGTTTTTATGTATGTTGCCATCTACTTGAGGAGAACAAATTCGGTCCTGTGTGAGACATGATTTCTGTGTACACAGAGAGGTGATCGTGTGCTTTCCTTTGGGTGAGACGGTGTTTGAGAAGGAGGCCTACTTCTCGACGCTCATATTTGATTGTAGAACTGGTACATACATGAGTTATATATTATTGTCTGCACAGACATTTTCTAAAGTGAAATGATTTTCTAGCATGCACAAGTTAATTGTTTTATAACTCTAATACTTGTGATGCAATTAGAAAGATAAGTTCAATTTATAGCTCTATCGAGCAAGCTTTAAATTTATCTTGGCATGTGTTCACTGAGTACGAAGTGCTTAGCTCTGCATGTTGTTTCTAAAACGTGCAGGTTAGCTCGGATGATGATGGTGCAGTGTGCTTGGTGGCGTTCGTTGTTTCAAGAGTCGAGTCTGTTTAAGCTTGAGTTATATGTCTTCATACATACAACTTTGGGACCTAATGTAATTCTCCGCTGCAACACCGATACTTATTGTGTTTTAAAATCTTTTAACTTTCCTAATATGCAGGTACTCCTGCATCATCGCTCGGTCACTCTCGTCGTCCATCCTATACGATTTAAATGGGTTAAGCACACTTAAACAGTTAATCAATCACATTTGAATTTCCCAACTCCACATACTCGTTTTTGCTTTCCAAAGAGATTTTATTGCTCAGGGTACTTGGCAATTCCATTTCACGAAAACGTTTGCACAAACGTTCCATCCTTTTCGATTTCCATACAAAACACAGAATTAGGGAAGGCATTCTAAAGCAATCTAGCTATTCAAGCTACTTACCAAGCTTTTATCTCTAGACGAGTGCAAATAACAAACGGAATAACTCAAATAAACTTTTAACTTAAAGCTTTTGAAAATATTCGTACCTGGTTGCCGGATGAGATGGGGAAATGCTCGATGTGTTACTGAATCAAACAAGTCTAGGAAATTAAATCTAGACTCGACTCACAAGAAAGTTTAAGCTTAAGAGTAGACGAGCTGCTCTGGTACCACTTTGTCACAGCCCGAATTCTGGCGTGTAAAGACGACTAGAATCCATTGGATAGTGAGGGTGAAATCTCAATATAAAACATAACTCAATAAGAGATCATGCTCTGGAACAAGGTAATATATATTGAAAGCGATAACAAATAAGAACATGCTTTCAATTCTTAACTCAAATAAACGAGCATTGATAAATGATTCAAGTGTCGGAAGCGGATAATATATATATATATATATATATATATATATATATATATATTGAATCCAAGTATTGTAGAACAAAAGAAAACAGGGAATAGTTCGAGCTTCGAGCTTATTGTATCGACACAATATCCGAGTATCATAATTTAAACATATAAACAAGTTTGTTTACTCATGCAGCGGAATAACAACTCAAGTCCCACAATTACATAGATAAATTGTAATATCCCGGATTTTCAAAATAGAGTATTAAATAAGTTAACACTCCTAAATATCTTAAAACTATTTTTGCATCAAAAAGTCAATTAATGTTTGTGAAAAATAATCATATCATGTTTATAGTCATTGTGTAGAATATGTTATTACGAGTCAATAGGCGCTGAGTTTGCTCAAAAAGGATTTCGCATGAAAAAATTATGCACGTTTAAAGGTTTTAAAAAGTTGCTGCACAGTTGCTTTTGCCTCGCAGCTGCTTCCGCTTTGCAGCTGCTTACTGCTTAGCAGCTTACTGCGCAGCAGCTTCCGCCTCGCAGCAGCTTATTGCTCAGTTGCTTCCGCATCGCAGTAGCTTACTGCATAGCTTCTTGCTTCTTCCTATAAATAGGCGCTTAAGATTTTCATTTTCATCGTTCAGTTTTCTATTCTCTCCTGATTTTCTGACAACATTAGTTCGAGGTACTTATGTGTGCGATCATGATGTCTTGGTGTTATTGTCCAACATTGAATTTTCAATCAGGTGGGTAATCTTTTCCAAAACTATGTTCGAGTTATTAAACTCTAGAATAGCATGAAAATTCAGTTATCCATAAAATGTTTTCATGTGTGTTCCATGTGATATACTTAATGTTTATCGATCAAGGTTCTTAGCTAGTTTTATACTGGTTGAGAGCTGTACGCACATGTTTGTCATTTATGCGGTGCATGATCACCATCGCATATTTGCCATTGATCTCCGAGCACTGATTATATCATCTTGGGAGGTTCAGGTTTATGGACTATGGTAACCATAGCTATGGTGCCTAGTCTGAGTATAAAGATCGAACGTCACATCATGCATCAAAAATATGTTTTGTATGGTCAGGGGTAGATTTCTGTTTTAAAGCCCTCTGATGCATACCATGTTAAATGGATAAGCTGCTATGTTTGCAAAATTATTTTCAAAATGGCATATGCCCACTGAGTACACTAGTACTCAGCCCAAAATATTTTCAAAATATTTTCAGGTCGGGAGGCAGGTGATGGGATGCGAGGCTGAGGAAGAGGTTGTTGTTGTTGTATATGTTTGTGTGCTTCCGCTATGTTATTTAATTGTGCAACTCTGAATATGTCTCTCTGTGTGTTATTTATTATTTTTATGGAGAGTGCCTTGTGATCAGCTTCTCTTGGACGCTCGAATTCCCACTCCCTCATGATAACACCATTTGGTGAAGTGGATGGTCGACTACTTTGTTATGCTAGACACAGGTTTACCCCATATTTTATTTTAATGGGTGTAGCGCGGTATTGTCGCCTCACTTCATTAAATTTGTGCAAAAAGTAAGCCCCTTTCTTTCCCGCCTCTTTATTTTCCCTCTATCACGTCTCAGTTTATGGGAACCGGAATGTTACATAAATATATGCAATTGCAAGCTTAAACCAAAAGAAGACTCGACTTTTATGGGAACCAGGATGTGACATAACTTATCTCATACTCAAGAACAACGTCTTGCTGGTGGGTCACGTGTTTAGAATCGAACACGTACTTTCTCAAATAAGATGCACAAAATATAATAAACATTCCATAGACTTGGCGACAAAGCCAATCTATACATATTGGAAACTATCTTTTCAAGATATCTACTAATCATTTAAATCTTTGTCTAAGCTTTATACTTGACATGAAATTAATAATATTATCCTTAGAAGGATAATCATGAGGAAAGTCTTGTCCTCATTCTCTAAATTTAAGTCTGATCAACATATATTACTTAAGACTTTCGTCCTCTCTAAATTTCTTTCTTTCGTCAACTCTAAACTTTGATCTAACACTATCATTCTTAACATATCTTCTAGTACTTGAATCATTTCCCTCGGATTCACTTATAATTCTCTCTCATGTTGTCTATGCCCTCTTCCAGGTCCTCTAGGCCTACTAGGTCCTCTTCTTCTATTATTCACTACTCTTGGCGGCATTTTGAAACTAAGGAAATCAAGAATTCTCATCAATTCCGTGCTTTAAGCACTCACCCATTCAATAAGGAATTAACTTATCTTAATCATCTAGCAATTTCTCAAATTGCAACCAAAATCTTAACGGTTCTTAGCTTACCTTAACCATCTCATCTTACCTTAATCATCTTAACTTAGACTTCTTAGTTTTTCTTGAAGAAAACTTTTAATCAGTTCTTAATCATTAAAACAATGTAACGACTCTACTTTGTTCACGTTACTTATACGAAAGTAACATTCGTCTCTTATTCGCTTTGATTCCCTTTATTATGTCCTTCCCGATCCGATTGTCTCTCGAATAATTTGAGATTAACGCTTCTTAAAACATCTATGTTTTCAATGAATTGCGAAGAATCTTAGAGCAAATAGTCTAGGTTCTCAACCCAACGTACTTCTCAAAATAACAGAAATTATAGCTCAAATAATTTCACATACTTTCACAAAGTATAGTACTCATACTTTCACATAATTCATCATTGGCACACTTGGTTCTTGACAGAAGTATATCTAATACTTCAAACTTTCAAAATAATAACACTTTTGATACCTTTCTTTTCTTCTTTGGTTGAGTCGACGTAGCGGGAGGTTGAGTTGTTTACTATATTCTTAAGTTTAGTGATACAAACTAAACTTTACTTTCTCAAAAGAAGACTCAGGTACAAAGCAGAAACGATTGCTATAATACCATTCTGTGGTATCACTAGAAAAATAACTTACGACCAGAGCAGAACCGAATGCTCTGATACCATTCTGTCACAGCCCCAAATCTCGAAGGACGGCCAAGCCGGGGTGCGACTAGGGATTGGATTAAAGAAGCGGGGAAGAAGGGGGAATGAATGAATAAATGAATAATTTAACATCTATAACCGAGATAAAAATACTATGAACTGATTCTTATTAGACAAAAGAGAGTCAATCTCGAAAGATCGCTCGACAAAGTTGTGATCAGAGAAGACTAGGTTTAAAGTATGAACAACTTAAATCGAAAAGATTAACATCAATAAGAGAGTTATTTTGCAGCGGAAAAACGTAAAATGATAACACAATTCTTCTTTCTTATAAACGACCTTTACTCAACCTCCTCCGCCTTCGTCACTCAACCTGCACATTTAAAAACAAACATGCATGGCTAAGTACATAAAGCACTTAGTGGGCACATTGCCGAAAATATATCATACTTAGTATAGATTAATCAGGCATCTTTTCATAAACACTCGTAAGACTTATACTGCTGTACACTTAATTCTGGATAACACACTGTAGGTTAACTCAGAATCCGATCGTCTGGATAGCACTCTATGGGCTAACTCAAAATCTGTCTCTCTGGATAGCACTCTGTGGGCTATCTTAGAATCTGATCATTTAGTTGGAATCTCTGGATAGCACTCTGTGGGCTAACTCGGAATCCAATACTCTGGATAGCACTCTGTGGGCTAACTCAGAGAGGCACAAGAGAATTCACATAAAACCATTCATTATGCACTGATAGTTACTTTAATACACACTTATTAAAGTAGTAAATAAACACTTTCGAGCAACGCTCATTTATTTTGATAGAAAAGCCCACCTCAAACGTTTTACAGAACAACTAAAGCTTCCGTCTTCTGTCTTCTGTCCTGTCTTCTAAACTTGACTTCCTCCTTTTATCGCAAATAAAACTGTCACGCCCCGACTCTCGAGGTGCGACTTACGAACAACAACAAACTTAAACAACTAACAACTAACTCAATTAAGGAAACATGCTCGGGGAAAACAAAGATGGAATATAAGGCAATCGAATTAGGTTTTCAAAAGCATAATGAAATAATAACCGAGCATCTTAACTTCACCAACAACAGGAATCCAAACAAGTAATTCATGCTGATGAAAAAGGAATTCCAACAAAAAGAGAGAGGATACGAATATATATCAAGTTAAAGGATCATGTTCAACAACAATTCAAGTTACGAGCCCATCGCTCGGAATTACAAGTTAAAGAGTTACGAATTCAACAAGTATTCAAAGTCTTCGAGCACAACGCTCGGGATAAAAAACATGAGTATTAAGGTACTAGCATCAACAGACATTAATTCAAAAGGGTTGCAGCGGAAACTTGCATCAATACCCAACACTTGCACGTATGAAGACGTACAAATGCCAGTCTGAAATTCAACTAAACTCAACCAACAAAACCAAACCACACCACCAAGTATCCACGCCATCGCCATCCAGTCAACCTGCATGTTTAGAAACACACGCAGGGCTGAGTACTTCGTACTCAGTGAACACACGTCAAAATATTTGAATAAAGATGCTTCTTAAAGCTATAATAATTGAACTTGCCTTGCCGAACATCACAAGTATATAAGCAGTTTTAAAAACAGTTTACTTGTGCATGTCAAAACGTTTTTCTTTTAAAACAGACTGCGCAGTCAAATATCATATAATATAACAGTATGTATCATCTATCACAAACAATCTTACTGTGCTGAGAAGTAGGCCTCCTTCTCAAACACTGTGACCGGCCTAACCGAAGTAAGGCTCACAGTCACCTCAACATATACCACACGTGGGTTTCCTGCCTTTCATAGGATAATAACATCTTCATATCAACAGATGATAACACATACTAACTTCAATAAAAACGGCAAGTCAATCACATTTGAAATCATATCATAATACTTAGTAACATAACTAATTTTCATCGATAGTTTTGGTTCAGAAAAGTCCACCTGACTTCCGAAGACTAGCTAGGTGGTCTAGGGCTATTTGTCCTCGCTTAATGATCTGTCCGGCTAGATCCTTCATAGATTGACATCGATAGGAAAATAAGATATATGAAAGACGGACACAAAGGCGTTGGACCTTAACTGACGGACTTCTATTTGAGTCGTCTCTCTCTTTGCTCTAACTTTTCTAAAGGATCTCGCGTTCTCGTCTTTAAATTATTAACTCTACTCGAATTGGTTAACTTTACTATTCAACATCGTACACTTTTCTCGTTCTAATTAATAATGTCATCGTCTATATTCTATTACTCGAGCTTTCTTTCAAAGGCTTTAATCAATTCTTGATTTAACAATCAATAATTCAATCATTCAATTATTTTTCACAACATAACTAATATCATGCATTTAAACACTTATTCAATCATATAATGAATTCACATAAATCAAGCATACTTCAAGACACATTAACAATTATTTAATTTAGACCTTAAAATCTAACTCGATTATGCATTTCTTTTTATGAAGGCTCAAACTATTTATTCTATCTTTCTTACTTATAGATAACGCTTTGTTTTATATCCGTTATCTTATAAGGTATTTTATAACCTTTATTAAATTAACAAAATTTCTCTTTAATTATTATTATCTCTTATAAAATTAGGATTTCTTATTCATCTTTAATTCGATCCTCATTTCTTATCTCGACTATTGTTCCTCTAATTATTATCTCGATTTATCTTTTTATTCGCTTGGTTGGAAACAACGTACTCAATTAATTATTTAATTGATCTTCTTTCAACTTATTATTCGACATCTTATTTTATCCTTATTTTCTTGATTAACTTATACGAGTATCTATCTTAGCTCGTCTAGCATCTTTTCTTTACTCGATTAAAAACTTTCTTTTTATTTCTTCCCGATTAATTCTTTTTAAACTCGGTTTTCTCTATTTTTGCTTATTTCTTTAATAATTTCTTCTTTACTTGTTTTAAACCTTTAAGCCATTTCTTACTTAATAATTTCTTTATCTTTTGATAAACATTTTTATGAATTAGCTCACTTTATTAGTTAAGTTATAAAAGATCTTTTTGTTGTAGTTTTAGTAAAAATTTCAAGTCTTTAAATTTTAACACAAAGACATTTAATTGATATATCTTTTTATACATCTTTCATCTTTTATTTAATTAAAAGCTTTTCAAATTTAAATCTTTTTATCAAAACTTCTATCTTCATTCCACATTTAAACTAACATTCATATATACATTGAAATACTTAAACATCCAATCTTTTTATTATTTTTACAATTAATTTCTTTCAAAACTTCAACATGCAATCTTATTTTCTTAAATTAAACACATGCATGATTATATCAACATAACATACAATCATTCCATTGATCAAAACATCACTCAATTCATCAACAAAATCAGCAAAATAAAAGCTCTATTTTTGCTCAAATCTCACGGCACACACACATGCACTTTCTTGTGCATTTTATTTCTCAATTTTTCATGCTTAAAATCTCATTCTCAACATGATAAAAATAGCAAATCAAGCATCAAAATAATGATAACTCAAAGAATTCATATTTCTCCTATTTTTACTATAATTTTCGGCATTCATCTTAGGTTTAGGGTTTTAATTTCTTTTTCTTTCCTTAATTCACCGATTAAACCTAATATTCGATTCTCCTAACGAATTCTTCTCACTCGATTATCACATGCACATCCTAAGTTTGCCTAAACATAATTTAAATAACATGCATGCATAGTTCTTTCTTTTAGGACTTAGAGACATACATATTTAAAACTAATCAAATGAATTTCATACTTAATTTAAATGGAATCCTTCTCTTTGGCTCTTGGAATTGAAATGGATGGAATGTGAAGCTTCAAAGCTTGGACTTGAAGAGAAGAAGGAAGTCTTATTGAATCCTCAAAGAAAAAGAAATAACATGGAATTAATCATCCATTCTCTTTAGGGTTTAAGAATCAAAATGAAGAAAGTGTTGGATGATACTTGAATTTAACTTCAAGAACTTGAAAAATATTTACCTTTTCTTGAGAATATGGATGAAATGAATGGAGATTGATACTTTCTACTTTATTTCCATGGATGGAGAGCTTGAATACATGGTTGCATGTAAAGGAAAATCAAAGTATGAGGGAGAGGGAGAGATTGCCGAGAGTGAGAGAGAGTTTGGAGAGTTTGAGAGTTTCTTTTCTTTCTTGCTTGGAGAGAGGGAGAGATCGAATGAGAGAGAGATAGATGGAGTGAATGAATGTGTTTTTCTTGTCTTAGATGAATGCATGTGAAATCCAACAAAAGGAATAAAGTGAACTTGTTGGAAGTTGTATTAAGACATGACTAGATAGGTTGATGTGATGTTAATTGCATGCATACTTTAGTTCACAATTTACTAAGTATGTTGGTCATTTCTAGAGTGTAGGCATGATGACATCTAGGTATAGCTTATAGGTAGTGTGAGGTGGCGTGAGGGAGTGAGAGGTGGATGACACGTGTCGTCGTCGTGTCGTTACGGGTGTTAATTACCCGGTCATAAAGGTTTTCCGGATAAAATGATTCGTATTAATTCCTTTTTATGCTAATAACGGGTCTAACCTCTTCTCGTCTCACTTCCAACACTAAGCATTTCAACCCTATTTCACGTCTCAAATTAAAAGATTAAGGGTTTCGATCATTTTAGTCCTTTAAATCTCACAGGATTTTAGTCGGCTTCTCAATCCATTCATTAATCCCTTAAAGATTAACTCCTCATTACTCTTCTCAATCCTCGGATAAGTTCTTACCCTATCTCAGTGATCTTAAAAGAAATTCTAAGTTCGAAGATTCTAATTTAATTCTATTCTAAGTTCATCGGTACAATTGTATTTCTCGGTGATTAATATTATGCTATCTCAATCAAGCAAACTCTTCGGGATTTTTATAGAAATTATTCACGTACTCATTTTCATATAAATAACTCAATAAGCATATCACATTGACATCATCTCAGATAAATAGAACAGATAAATTCACACAAGATTCACAAGGTAATTTAAACGTTTTATTCAATTCTCTTCGTTTAGAAAAGAAAAATTTTACTCCTAAATTCTCATCTTTTAACTCACTCGGTTAATTACACGCTCTCTAAAGGTATAAAAACTCGGGGTATCACAATAAGTAGGGTGTTTTAATCTTTAAATTGATTGGATAATTAAGCTAACGAAGTATTCAATTGATGATTCATGCAAGAAGAATTGGAATCCCCTAATTAATTGGTGAGGACCGAAATTAGGGTTAGGGTTTGAAGTTGAAATTTCAATTAATGATGTAGTAGTGTTAGTCTTTGAATAATATATGTTGTAGTAGGATTAGAAATGGATTAATGGATTAAATTGATGAAGAAAACATCCCTTCTAGTTATTATGTTGTGACCGAAAATATTAAGGAAATTAGAGGTTTTGTGTGGCTTGATTCTATTAAGGATTTAATGATGAATTAGTGTTCTATGTAATATTAGATGATTACATGAATTAATTGAGAATTTTCTAAAAATAAAATGAAAAATGTAAGAGACGAAAGCTCGTTGATAAGACAAGATTAGTTAATGAATTGAAGATGTGATGTACGTATTAATGATTCTAGATAGATGATGAATAATATTGCAAAATTTGAACGAATTCTAATAACGTTGGAAATTTCATAAGAGGCGAAGAATCGAACCTAAGATAGAAAAGTTGAATGAGGTTTCTAATTAGATATTAATGATTGATAATGATAAGTGAACAAGTTTGTAGTTGATGACATGTTCATCCGAGTTATGAAATGATGAGTTATAGTTGTAAACGATGAGTAGAAACGAGAAGTTGGAATTGTTTTGGTATAGTAATTGTATAGTTGAAGAGACGAGGTTTTAAACGTCGTGTTTATAGACGAGGAATGGAAAGGAGTTCTTCATGTATGATAGTGCGTGTTGACTGCCTTGATGTGTAAATTTCATGAGAATTTAAGTACGATAACATAAAACGAACCTAGGAAGTTATACGTCGAATTTTATCGAGCATTAGGGTTTCACTCAGCAGTTTTGCGACCTTCCACGGAAACTGTCATATCTCCTAGCTCGTTTATCAGAATTGAGATCCAAAAATTGGAGAGTAAACTAGACATACGGGGCTTTCTTTTGGTACATGGCACGTCCCCTGTTTCGAAATCCCCTGTTCTGTACAAGCTTACTGATCTGTGCAGGATTGTTCAAAACATAGATTCTTAAGTTGAATTCTTCTCAACTTGAACATTTCGATCTTTTAAGTCGTTTCAAGTTATCGACTACTTTCTTTCTACTGACCTAAGTGTCAAGTATAGAACTGAATGAGTGTCAAATGAGATGTGTTCGTATCTGGTTTCTGTTTAATTAAAAGAGTTTAGTTTAGCGTGCAAAGGCCTTAAAAGTTTAAAATCGTAAAAGACTAAATCGGCAGCAAGGATAGGACTGAAGATCAGAAGACGGAAGCACGTGTCTTAGTTCTGTATTCTATCGAGGTGGGCTTTTATATATGAAACAAAATGAGCAATGCTCGAAAACCTTTCTTTATCGCTTTGATAATCGTGTTTTCAAAGTCATAATCTTGGCATGAACTCTTTGTTTTATGTGAGTTCTCTTGTACCTTATGAGTTAGCCAAAAGGGGTTAACTAAACGATCGGCTTTAAGTTAGTCAAAAAGGACTTTCCAAAGTTTAGTGTACACTGTAGCCTGTGGTGTATGTGGTATCCTGTTGAGGGGTAGCCAGCCACGGTGATAATGAATGGTCAAGATTGAACGCAACATCTATGAAAAATGCTTGCAAGCTAAGTTATGAAAATGAGAAAGAAAATGTTTAGTAGACACGGTAATTTATTAAAAAACCTCGGTATGCTACTGTAATGAAATGCCTGATTATCTATACTTATGATTATGTTTTTGGCAATGTGTCCACTAAGTACTATTGTACTTAGCCCTGCATATGTTTTCTAAATGTGCAGGTTGAAGCGACGGGAGCGGTGATGGATGAGTTAAAAGTTGTCGATAGGGAAGACTTTAGTATGTAGTTTACAATTCCGCTGCCAAACTCTAGATTCACTTATGTAAATATGAATATCACTTTTGGTTTAAGTTATGTACTAATAACTTAGAATCTTTTGAGACCTTGTTCGAGTGATCCTTCGAGATCAACTCTTTCTTTCGTTAATGAAGTCTTGTTCATAGAAATTATTCTGTCTTTAATGTTATGTTTATTCATTCATCCATTTTCTTCCCCGCTTCTTTAATCCAATCCCAGTCGCACCCCGACTTTGCCGTCCCTCGGGATTTGGGGCTGTGACACCTATTATCGAATGATGACCTATTTTAAAGACTTATACCAACACTGAGATATAACCATCAAGGTTAATCCTGACATCAACTGGATGTGCTAAATTTCTTAAACGCACGAGACATGAGCTACTACTTCATGTCTGACTCGACTACTGTATTTGTCGTCAACTCTCACAATATTTATCTCTAACGTCGAATATGAAGAGATTAATTCTTACACGTAAAATAAAGATTACTCGATTTTCTGCAGCTTCCTAAACTGAATCCCTATACGTCATTCCCGATTGAGTTCTCACCATTATTGTCTTTTCTCGGCTCTTCTTCGGGATCATCTTCTGGGTTCTCATCCTCTTCTAAATTCTCATCTTCTTTTCTTTTGACGGCGGTTGGTATCTCCTTGAGACGTCTAAGATCAGTTATAGGGGCTGTCCATGGTGAACTATTGTTGCCGTACTATTCGTCTTCATAATCCACTCTGGTGTCCTCAACTTCTTGTCATCCCACAGAGGGGTCTCGCTGCTGCTATCATTGCGTAGGAGGTACGCGGGTACGTCGATGTCTCAATTGAGTTCTAACTCTAACTCCTAACTCAACCTTAAAATGGCGCTTGGAAGGCTGGAACTATAAACAAAATCAGCTGCTCGTAATAAGCTGGAGGTGGCTTATGCCTATCGTTGCTTCTGCAGAGGAATATTTGAAAGGCTTGTCATCGTCGCTATTCTTGGTGCGATTTGGCTCAAAAGGCTTAACTATGACTCTCATGGAAGAGTAAGTGCTGATATGAATGCTTTTAACTTATCATACAAAGAAGGCAAAACTCGGTAAGGATCGTACGAATCATCGGTCACGTAGCTACAGAGCTGAGAAGTATGGAGAAAGATAAACTAATCAGAATAACAACTCTCAATTATTTGTTGAACTGAAAGCTTAGCACTCATCACGGGCGAGGAAAAGAAGAAATAAGAAATGAAATGAGATTGTCCTGAGATTAAGGCTCGGAAGTGAGTCCATTCGGCTCAGACTGGAGTAGAGAGTTGAATTGTTCAGGGAACAAAGCATTCTTCCTGATGAACTGACTCAAAATCATGGCGATAAAACTTGTGGTAATTGCTGTAGAGGTAAACTTTAAGGTACTGAGATCCGATGTGAGTCGGCACTGGAGAAGTTGCTTACTCGCGCCACTCTTCGGGAAAAGCGTAGATAAGATGTACTGAAAACACTGACGTCGAGGCACTTCACTATATTTCAAACTCGTGATGACTTGCTAACTCTTCCTCATTTGCTCGTACTCTCGCATCCTTGCTCAACTCCTTTCATCGTCTATCTCGTTCTCGTCTGTCGGAGGTGATCTTAGACTCAGGGCACTAGATAAATCTATGTCACGTAATTGATCGCACAATCATTTTATCTTTCCGAGTTCAAATGCCGAAGTACGATTAAGGGAGAGAACTCTAAAGCATCCTAGTTCTTCAAGCAACTTATAAATCTCATTACTTCTAGATAAGCGCAGACTCGGAATTATTTGAAAACTAGGAAAGCTCTTAAAACTTTCGAACCTGGTTGCCGGATGAGATAAGATGAGGTGCTTGGCTCGTTGTATACTCAGATAAGTCTAGAAAATCAAATCTAGACTCTAACTCTCAAAGAAGTTTAAGCTTAGAGCAGACAAGCTGCTCTGATACCACTAAGTCACAACCCTAATTCTAGTGCGTAGGAACGACTAAAATCCATTTGACAGTGAAGGTGAAACAACGGAAAATCAACAAAAGAACATATCGGAAAACAAAGGATTATTTATTGAAAGCGAAAAGAATTGATTAACTTGCTTTCAATTATCCATCTCGAAAGCTCAACTAAATAAGTCGAGAAGAAATCAAATAAGATGTCGAGCACGGAACTCATCAAATAAATACAAGAGTTGAAAGAATTTAAAACACGATTAAGTATCTGTATTGCAGCGGAATATTACATCAAATCCCAAAGTTATATGTATGAAGACATATAACCCAAGCTTAAACAATTCTTGACTCGAAACAACGAACGCCACCAAGCACATTGCACCATCATCATCCGAGCGAACCTGCACGTTTTAGAAATAACATGCAGGGCTGAGTTCTTCGTACTCAGTGAACACATGCCAAAATAAATTGAAAGGTTGTTCAATAGAGCTATATAATTGAACTTGCCTTTCTTGCTGCATCACAAGTATTATAGTTATAAAATAGTTAACTTGTACATGCAACTAAAATCATTTCATTTTTGAAAATGTGTCTGCGCAAACAAATATATATATAGCAGGTATGAATCAATCTACCACATAATCTCTTGTATCGAGAAGTAGGCCAACTTCTCAAACACGGTGACTGGCCTAACCGAAGCAAGGCTCACAGTCACTTCAAACAATTAACAACATGTGTGTTCTTGTCTGACACAGGATAATAATAACTCAAGTAGATGATTTTACATACCAAAAAGTCAGATAAAATGGCAAGTCAATTAATTTAA
This sequence comes from Schizonepeta tenuifolia, assembly GCA_029490685.1. Classification (NCBI taxonomy): domain Eukaryota; kingdom Viridiplantae; phylum Streptophyta; class Magnoliopsida; order Lamiales; family Lamiaceae; genus Schizonepeta; species Schizonepeta tenuifolia. Next base: position 5,357,696 of record CM055957.1, read on the forward strand.
AAACTGACATTATATGATAATAGTAATCACATTCATCGATTTGTTTCGGTTAGAAAGCCCACTCGTCATCCAGTAGTTTTGCTTGGAATACCTCGTTTCGTCTCGCTTCTTACTTCTAGACTCCACTCGCTTTTTACTATCGAACTTTACTCGTTCCTTCAAGGTTAACATTCTTATAAGGACGAATTCTATTTCTTGAAAACGGAAGACGTGTTCTAACGCTTGGCTGAAGGATTTCTACATAACTCCGATTTCTTAACTTATCTTGACTTATCTAACTCGATCTTTCTCGGTTTCTCGGTTCTATCCAAGTACTAAGCCAACAGACTCAATCAAGTACCTGACTCAAAAATATCTAACTATTTCATTAATAAAATAATCAACATAAGACAGAAAATCACTATTTACATCACATGTCTCGTTTTTCTCAATTTTTCGAGTTAAACGAACTCAAAATATTACAAAACTAATTCTCGGGTTCTAGCATCGTAAATCATTCACAAACAAACTTTCAGATCGAGAATCAAACAATCACAAATAGATAAACGATCGACTTCGATAAATAGATGAAAAAAGAAAATTTTTCCAAATATATAATAAAATATTCTAGAAAATTCTGGAAAATTATATTAATTATTTAATCATAATTATAAACTCGATTACTCATTCAAGACTCGGTTATTGATTTATGATGACTCAACTCTGCTCGATTTTAACTTTTAGAAATTAAAAGTTATTAATTTAAATGAAATTAGTTTCATTTTTCTTATAATAATTTAGTGGTTTTAATTATAAAATTGGAAATAAAATGCGAAACTCTTATTAAAATTTTACGGAATAAAGTTTTCGCCTTTTTCTCGTAAAACGTGCTATCACTCGAAAATTTTCTAAACTCGGTAAAAAGATTCTAATTATTTCTAAATAGTTATTAACTTGATTAATCTTTCTTACTTTATATTTTTCTTTACAAAATTTCTCGTTTCTTAATTTAACTCGATTTTTCATTACGTGACAACTTCTTCGTATTAACTCGGATTCAAAAATTCCGAAAAGAATCTCTAATTATTTTAACTACATCTTCATCATCAAATCATCACATTAATCAAAACTAACATGCAACATTAAGAATCATCAACTTCAATCTCTATTTTGGTTCGAATTTTTCTAAGAAAAATTACTCAAAATTTATTCTTCTCGTTTCTCTTATTCCATTATCTTTAAATCATTGAATCACACATCATCTAATCATATATCACAAGAACATCACAAGATCATCAAGAACATCATGTTCTTCATATATATATATTGGCGCTTTAAAAAAAATATAACAAATAATTTCTTTCTTCCATTTCTTCATTTCTTATTATCTTTTATCTCATTTTCCATCATCAAATCTAACTAAGAACATTAACCACATATCCTTAAATTTTAACCAAAATTTTCGGTACTCACATACATATATATGTATATATATATCATCATTTTTCTCATTCAATTACGTACATCAAAACTCTTAAATCATATTCTAAAACACAAATTTATCACAAGAATCATGCTTGAATCATCAACATGAAAATCCCTATTTTGACTCGTAATTTTCGATACATACATACATGTATTTATCTCAATTTTTCTCATTCAATTTGTATATACATAAACACATAAGATTCAAGATGGAAACTATGATCAAATATCATCAAGATCATCACCACCAAAAATCCATAAACATGCTACAATTTTCGGTATAGAGGGGGAAAGATGATCAAGGATTTTGACTCCTATTTTTTTGTATCAAAGACTCTCAAGAACTCAAAGATCAATACTAGAACAAGAGGCTTCGATTTCCTTGATGGGAGGAACATTTTGATCGAACCAAAAGAGGATAGAAATGAGGGATTTCCTTGAATTCTAACCACTAGAATTAACAAGAATCAAGAGACTTACGTAGACTTGAAAGCTTGATCGATCAAAGGGCTTCAATCCTCGCAACTCTAAGCTTTAAACAAGCCAAAAATCAAGCTCCTTCTTTGGACACAAGGCTGCCGATTTTCAACAAAAAAAGAAATGGATGAATCCTAGTCTTAAATTGATCATCACGATGAGAGGATCTCAAATACCTTATTAGATTAGTCGATGGATGATCGGGGACTAAGTTCTTGTCATTTTTGGACCTTGAAGGTTATTCTTCAATGGAAGTTAGTGTGTGTGTGTGTGTGTGTGTATACGAGAGAGAGATGAGAGGGAGAGAGAGAGAGAGGTTGGTGGGTGAGAGAGTGTAGAGAGAGAATTGGAGAGAGATGATTAAGAGAGAGAGAGTGTTGCATAAGAGAGTGAGTTTAGAGTGAGAGTAGGATAGATTTAATTAAGTTTTAATTACACCCGGTGGTAAAAAACGTGATACAATTTTCTCCGGAAGAAAAAGTTATCCGGTGCAATTAAACCCTACTTTTTCATTAGGCTCTCAAACGATTTAAAACTCACCATGACTCTTTCTCGATATTTGAATTCTCTCTACTTCATCTCGAACTTCAGCAAATAAATGAAGGTATCCAGAAATCCAGTTTTCAGATTAAAATTTCGAGCAACGAAGAAAAAGTTCCAATTCACTAATCATATTAGGGTTTTCTGGACATTCAACTGAATTTTATTTCGGACGATTTTAGACGACTCTCAAACATATCTCAAAGCTTCTAGAATCATTTTTAGACTCAAAAGACACTAATTAGATGAAATTCAGAAAAATTTGTTGAAAAATGAAAACTCGGGAAAAATTACTATTCATTCAAAAACGAAACTTCTCAGAAAATTTTGAAATTCGAACTCAAACTCAAACTCACATAATCATGCTCAATCAATTCATCACACATTCAATTCGGATAACCGAAACAAGAAAAATCACGTAAAGACACTCAAGGGCATTTTGGTAATTTCGCAAGAAATTTTCTTTTCTTTGAATTTATCACACAAGGGCACACAATTAAGCACATAAACTCAATTAAGACGAACTTAAAGACTTATGAAAGATTGGGGTATTACACAAATGGTTCGACTTTTTTGGGCTTTAGTGCCAAGTTTGTCTGAAATCAATAATTCGAGTTTCTATTATACTTATAAAAATTCCAATTGATCGATTTCTCGATGAATTCACTCAAACGAATTCAATTACTAAAAATCTTCTTTTTAAGTCCATTTTATTGCCCAAATTGGGGCTTTCTTCATATTAACTTGATTTCAACGATTTTAAGTTTCAACGAGCCTCAATTAAATTTAATTTCACTAATCTTATATCAATTTATCAATTAGAACACAAGATTAACAAAAGTCACATGTTCTTGGGCCATAAAGGTTCGAATTTTTCAATCTTTTGAGCAAACAATTTTTTCTTTTCGTTTCCTTTTAAACTTAAGCTCCATTTATGCTTGATTTCACTTATAGCTCATCTGACTAACTATCAAGGCTTCACAACATCAAAAATCATCAAATTCTTCACTCATATGGTTCAATTTTTTCAAGGAAAAATTCATAAAAATTCATATTTTTCTATTTCTCATTTAAACATGCTTATATCGTCCAATAACTTCTAATTTTAACATCATACTTCAATATCATCACAAAATCATCAACCTCTTCCTAACATACATATAAATCGGCACTCTCTCAAGGATCAACAAATAATTCATGCTCTTCATTTTTTCATGCAAATATCATCATCGATCTCATCATTCTATGATCATAAATCCTTAAGATTATCACAAAATCATCAACTCTATACATATATATACAAATCGGCATTTCTCAAGAAAATGGCAATCAATTCATGCTCTTTGATTTCTTTGATTTAGCATGCATTTCCATACTCAAATCCATCAAATTCATCATCAAAACCATGATAAGAACTTAGGCATGAAAATCCCTAAATTTAATGAAAATTTTCGGCATTTAGAGGAATGAGATGATCAAAATCTTTAACTTCCACTTTCATGCATCCAAGCTACTCAAAATCATCAATAACTTCATCAAGAATAACACAACAAAATTCCTCTTTTTCCTCCTACCTATCCATCGGTTTTCATAAGGGGGAAAAGGAAAAAATTCTTCTTTTTCAATTAACCACATAGAACCTCATAGATTAATTCATAGAACTCATTTCCATCATCAATTTCATGCTTAAACTAACAACATAGAAATCCTTAATTTAAGCTATAAATTTCGGCACTCATGGAAAAGAAACAATCAAGATTTTTCCTTTATCTTTTCATACATATAATCATACAAGGATCATGAATATCATACTAAAAAACAAAATCAAAACTTCCTCTTCAACCTAACATGATCGGTGGCTTTGGAAGGAGGGAAGAATGAAGTTTTAAACTTCTATTTTCCATGAACAAACCTTGCAAAGCTTCAACTTCTTGGCCTCAAACAAGCTAGAATCGAGCTCCTCTCCTTGGCATAAAGCTGTCGAAAATAAGGGAAGAGGGAGGAGGGTGAATCCTAGTCTCTAAATGATCACCATGACGAGAGGATGATTTAGTCGTTGGATGATCAAGGGCTATCTCCTTTGAAGTTTTGAAGCTTGGAACTTGGCCTTCAATAGAGGTTTGTATGTGCTGGGGTGTGTGTGTGTGTATGTCGACGGGAGAGAGAGAGATAAAAGAGAGAGATGAGGTCGGCTATATTAAGAGAGGGAGAGATAGTTTGGAGCGTGACAGAGAGTGAGGGAGAGAAAATAGGGAGAGCGATATAAGAGCACATGTTTAATTTCTGTGCGATAAAAATCGCCGGAAGAAAAAGTTTTCTGGTTCAAAACATCCCTATATTTCCGTTAAACTCTCAAATGACTCTTAACTCACCACGACTCTTTCTCGACATCGAATATCTCTGTACTTCGTCTCAAACCACACAAAATAAATCAAGGAATCCAAAAATCTATTTTTCAAATAAAAATTTCGAGCAATGAATAAAAACTCGGAAATCACTATTCATATTAGGGTTCTTTGGACCATCAACTTAACTTTTCTTATATGATCTCTGACGACTCTCAAACATATCTCAAAACTTCTAAAATAATTTTTAGACTCAAAAGACACTAATTAGACAAAATTCAGAAAAGTTTGATGAATAGTGAAAACTTGGGAAAAGTTACTATTCATCTGAAACGAAACTTCTTAGAATTTTTCAAAATTTGAACTCAGACTCAAACTTATCTAATCATGCTCAATCAATTCATCATACATTCAATTTGGATAACCAAAATGAGATAAATTAAATAAAGGCACTTAAGGGCAGTTTAGTAATTTCATGAGAAAAATTCTTTTCTCGGAAATTTTTATCACACAAAAACACACATTCTAAGCATATAAACTCAATCAAGATGAACTTAAAGACTTGTGAAAGATTGGGGTATTACATCCTCACCCCCTTAAAATAAATTTCGTCTCGAAATTTGCTAACCTTGAGGAAAGAGCTCGAGGAATTTCTCCTTCATCTTATCCTCCAGTTTCCACGTTGCTTCTTCAAGACCATGATATCACCATCTGATCTTTATTAAGGGTATCGATTTCATTCTAAGTTGTTGAATCTTATGATTCAGGATTTCCTCGGGTCGCTCCTCATAACTCAAGTCTGGCTCTAGAGCTACATCTTCTCAATGAATTACGTGCTTCGGATCGAAAACGTACTTACGTAACTGTGATACGTGAAACACGTTATGCGAATTCCCAAAACTGGACGGCAAAGCTAATCTGTATGAAACGGCTCCAATCCTTTCAAGGATTTCGAACGGTCCTATAAATCTAGGCTTTAGCTTTCCTTTTACACCGAACCGGTGTACTCCTCTTGAAGGGGATACTTTCAAAAAGACTTTATCTTCTACTTCAAATTCTAACTCTGATCTTCGATTATCAGCATATGACTTCTGCCGACTCTGAGCTTCTTTAATTCTCTCTCGAATATGACGAATAGATTCTATCATCTCCTCAATAGCCTCGAGGCCTATTACTTTTCTTTCGCCTACTTCATTCCAGTGAGAATTAATCGGTTATTAATCTTCATTGAGTAATCATAAATTTATTATTGATGAAATTCCTTAATTATCGAGCATGTTTCTTGAGCAAAAGTTCAGTTGTTTCATCTCACTGCCCCTTGCATTCTAGTTGTTTCAATACACTAAGAGTGGGGCTGTGACAAATGGCCACGTCTTTCTTCATTCCTACCGCCAGAATAGATGCTTCAAATCTTGGTACATCTTTGAACTGCCGGGATGAGCGGTATAAGATATATCGTGAGCTTCACTCATGATTTCATTCTTTAACTCTTTATCACTTGGCACATAAATTCTGCCACGGAACAATAAAGCATTGTCATTCAATTCTCGAAAATCCTCGACTCCTCCTTTTCTGACTTTAAGCCTCAAATTCTCTAAGTTCTCGTCTTTTCTATGACCGTCTATGATACAGGCTCTCAAATCGGGCTTCACTAGTAGAGATGCAATTACTTGCTCTATCGTTATCGGGGGTTGAACTACTTCGATTCTTATCTTTCCAAATTCTTTGATCAACTTTTCCTCCTCGGAGAGGAGAAATCCTAACTCCGAATTCTCCTTTCTGCTCAACGCATCGGCTACAACATTGGCTTTTCCAGGGTGATAAGAAATTTTGCAGTCGTAATCTTTCACCAACTCTAGTCATCATCTTTGTCTCATATTCAACTCCTTCTGCTCAGAGAAATATTTCAGGCTCTTATGATCTGAGAAGATCTCACACTTTGCTCCGTAGAGATGATATCTCCAAATCTTTAAAGCGTGAACCACTGCTGCTAACTCCAAATCATGCGTCAGATACTTCTTCTCATGAGGCTTCAGCTGCCTTGATGCATAAGCTATCACTTTTCCATCTTGCATTAGCACACATCCCAATCCTTTAGATGATGCATCTGTGAAGATAGTGTAGTCTTTTCCTGCTTCCGGAAGGGCTAACACTGGGGCCGTCGTCAATCTTAATTTAAGCTCTTGGAAATTTTTCTCACATTCCTCTATCCATCTAAACTTTGATTCTTTCTTTAACAAACTCGTCATCCGCTTGGCTATCTTGGAAAATCCTTCTATGTATCATCGGTAGTAAACTCGTCATCCGCTTGGCGATTTCCACTCTTGAACTGCTGGCACTTTGGCTGAGTCAACTTTAATTCCTTCGGACGAGACAACATGTCCTAAGAAATGCACTTCTTTTAGCCAAAACTCACACTTGCTGAATGTGATACCCCGAGTTTTTATACCTTTAGAGAGCGTGTAATTAACTGAGTGAGTTAAAAGATGAGAATTTAGGAGTAAAATTTTTCTTTTCTAAACGAAGAGAATTGAATAAAACGTTTAAATTACCTTGTGAATCTTGTGTGAGTTTATCTGTTCTATTTATTTGAGATGATGTCGATGTGATATGCTTGTTGAGTTATTTATATGAAAATGAGTACGTGAATAATTTCTATAAAAATCCCGAAGAGTTTGCTTGATTGAGATAACATAATATTAATCGCCGAGAAATACAATTGTACCGATGAACTTAGAATAGAATTAAATTAGAATCTTCGAACTTAGAATTTCTTTTAAGATCACTGAGATAGGGTAAGAATGTCACAACCCCAAATCCCGAGGGACGGCAGAAGCCGGAGTGCGACTGGGGTTGGATTAAAGAAACGGGGAAGAAGGGGGCTAACTGACTAAACATACATAAACGACATCAAACATTCAATGAACAAGACTGGAATATAATAAAGAAAGAGTTAATCACGAGTGATTACTCGACAAAAGTACACAGAAGAGACTAAGTTCAAAATTACAGACTTAACTACAGTGTATTGTTCAAAAGGTATATTTGAAAAGATTTAGAGTTCTGCAGCGGAAGAGTTCTAACTAAAGCATCCTATCTTTCAACTCAACATCAACCGTTTCCGCTCCCGTCGCTTCAACCTGTACATTTAGAAAACAATGCAGGGCTAAGTACAAGAGTACTTAGTGAATACAATGCCGAAATCATAATCATAAGTATAAATAATCTGGCATTTATAACCGTAGCGCATCGGGGTTTTGTTGAAAAGGCCCGTGCCTACTAAACATTTTCTGACTGATTTGTATAAAGCAGCTTGCGCAAGCATTTTTAGAGTATGTTATGTTCAATCTTGACCAAAACTAATTTACCGTAGCTGGCTACCCCTCAACAGGATACCACATACACCACAGGTTACAAAGTGCACTAACTCTGGAAAGCACTTAGCAGCTAACTCAGAGCCGATCGTTAGTTAACCTAGTTAGATTAACTCTAAAAGTCTGGAAAACCCGAAGGTTAACTCAGATAGGAACAAGAGAACTCACATAAAATAGTTGAAACAGTTTATGCCAAGATTATTACTTTGAAAACACAATTATCAAAGCGATAAATAATACTTTCGAGTTGTAGAAAAAACCCACATTTTATTTGATATAGATAAAAGCCCACCTTGATTTACAGAACTTAAAGCAAAACTTCCAACTTCGGATCTTCTGTCCTTTCTCTACAGTTGGCTTCCTCCTTCATCGTAAAATAAACATACTTAAAAACGGATTTTAAAAGATAATCGATTAAAGAGAATCGAAGCAAGTTTTAGTTGTTTCATTCTTTAGGCATTTGCACGCTTACTAGATTCGTTTTACTTAAACGGGAAACGAGACTCGTACCAATCTCGTTTAGAACTCGGAAGATCTCATATTCGACTCTCAGGTCAGTAGAGAAGGTAGTCGATATCTTAATATGATTTTTAAGATTATAAGAAACTAAGTTGGAAAGAATCAACTTAGGCGATTTACATTTTGGTTCATTGAACGATTTATGAAATTTCTCGTTTATTACTTCTTTAATGAAAAGATAAGATATAAGATCTCGACTGGTTCTCATCACTCAAGGTCATGTATTTGACTCTAGGAACAGTAGGGATATATTCGTTAGATAAAAACGGCTTAAACGATCGAAAGCAACTAAGTTGCGAACTAAACAACTTAGAAAACAAGAAACTGAATTTTCACTGCACAGTCCAGTAACTCTGGAGGCTGTCCAGAACAGAGAATTTGGAAACAGGAGATGAGCCCTGTACCATTAGAAAGCTTAGGAAGTCTAGTTTCCGTTCCAATTTACGGATCACAAATCCGATAAACGAGCTGGATGTTATTACAGTTTCCGGCGAGAGTCGCAAAACTGCCGTGAAAACCCTAATTGCTTGATAGGTTCGACGTATAACGTCTTAGGTTCGTTCTAAGCTCTCGTATTCAATTTTTTTAGAAACTGGACTCTCAAGGCAGTCATCACGTACTTCCGTACGTGACAAACTCCTTCTCAAAACTCGTTTAAAAGCATGACGTTCTAAACGTCAGATTTCAACTAACAAGTACTAAACCAACAAAATTTCAAAACGCGTTCTAGTTCTCGACTATAACTATAACCCATATTATATCAACTCGAAAGCTTATGACATCAACTAGAAAGATGTTCTAAATTTCATCATAAACAATAATATCAAATTAGAATTCCCATCCGACTTTTCGATTATTAGTTACAACTAAAGGTTCGTCTCTTACGCGATTTTTTAAAGTTGTCGGATTTCGTTCAAATTTTACGACGTTAAACTACGTCTAACGTGAATCATTTTCATGCATGCAAACATATCTTAACATCATTATAACTCAACTTATAAAGTGATCTTTATCTCTTATATTTCATTAAACATTTTTAGAAAATTCTCAATTAAATTCTATAATCAACTAACATGATTTGCAACTATATTCCATTAACAATTCATCACTTAACATCAATACATGAAAACCCCTAATCACTTAATAAATTTCTGTTTTTATACATATGTTAAGGGGGTGATTTTCTTCCCCAATTAACTACATTTATTTGCTAATCAATCTCTTATATCATCAATTAACCAATTGTAAAACAATTACCAACTAACATGCATAAAATCCATAAATTCAATATTCAAACCCTAATTGACTTTCACAACAACATAGGGCTTTCAATTCCTCTTCATTCTAATTACTAATTAAACATCTACTAAGCATGAATCAATCATCAAAAGAAGAAAATTGAAAATCCTACAAACATGCCAAAAATTTCGGCATTTACATAGGTTTTAGGGTTCTTGGTTTTGATCAATTTTAAACCCTAATTAATCTATCTAACACATCTAATTTCATTATTCTAAGATCATAACATCTATTCCAAATCTCTAAAAATTTCGATCAAGAAGAAAAAATAGAGAAGAAAAGAAATCTAATTGGATAGAATTGTGGAGGAAAGAAATACCTTGAGAATTAAAGAAGGATGTGTAGAGTTTGAATGGATGGATTAACTTGTGTTCTTTCTTCTTGTTCTTGGAGGTGTCTTCAATGGTGGATGGAAGGAATGAAGAAGATGAAGATGGAGAAAATGAGGTGGTGCAGCCGAGAGTGAGAGAGATAGAGAGATGAAATGGTTTTGTTTAGTTGTTGAAATGATGAAAAGTTTGAAAGAATGAAAAGTGTAGGATTTGGTGTCACTTAATTACACAACATTAACATGCATGTCCCCCACTAAATAGGATGATGTGCCGGCTGCATGTATATAATTAGAAGGGTTACGGGTTTTTCCGGTGCGATCCGACGTTACGAAAAAGCGAACGACGAAAAACGTTGCTCGGTACAAAATTGTCGTGATTCGATTTGACTTAAAAATTCTAACGTATGAACTTAATTAGAAAATAAATTTACAAAAATTATCTTGACAAAAACTCGGGACGACAAGTCCGAGTTTCGTCCGGAAAAACATAAAAACGAACTTTCTCGGGCGTGTTCGTATCACGATTTCGTAAACGTAAAAATTAGACGGTTTTCCGTTCTAAGATTATGAACTAAGAACTTTTCGTACGCGCTAACCCTAAATACAGTAGTCGTCTAGTTGACTTCTGTAATTTATTTTTAATAACGGATTCGACCGTTAGTTTTAGAATTCAAAAATTATAAACTTAGGCGTGCAAAGCCATTTATTTAATTAACTTTAAAATTTTTTAGAACGTAAGGAATTTACGGGGCATTACATCCTACCCCCCTTACGAAAAATTTCATCCCGAAATTTGCTTACCTTCTGTAAAAAGATGAGGATATCGCTCCTTCATCTTCTCCTCGAGTTCCCACGTGGCTTCTTCTTGCCCGTGATGGTTCCATAGCACTTTAACTATTGGTATCGATTTGGTTCTTAATTCTTGAACTTTTCTATCCAAGATCGATATCGGCTTTTCTTCATAGCTTAGGTCAGATTCAAGGACTACGTCTTGCAGACTAATGACGTGCTTAGGATCGTAAACATATTTTCTCAACTGAGAAACGTGAAAAACATTATGAACGCTTCCTAGACTTGGCGGTAAGGCCAATCTATACGCGGCTGATCCTATTCTATCGAGGATTTCATAAGGTCCTATAAACCTGGGTCTTAACTTACCCTTTACTCCGAACCTAAGGATTCCTTTGGTCGGGGATATCTTAAAAAAGACTTTATCTCCTATTTCAAACTCAAGATTGGTTCGAACTATCTCAATCATCTCATTGATCGCATCTGGTCCTAAATTTTTGTTTTCATCTACTTTATAACAATAAGGCAGCTATGTAAATCTTTTCCTTCTACAAGGTCTCGTAAGTTGCAATACCTATCGTAGTTTAATAATTATTGTTATAACAAATCGGTTGTTGGCTACGTGTTCTTCAATTCGCTCATCGGCTAATATTATTGTTCTTAGCATATCAACGAGTATCTGAGTCGTTTTCTCGGATTGTCCATCCAACTGGAGGTGAGAAGCGGTACTAAAGTTAAGTTTGTTATCTAACTTTTCTGCCTTGTGACCTACAAACATCTCGTTGTCATAAAATCGTAACGATATCCTTCCATTTCCATTCTTATCCTTAGTCGAGGCTTATCCATTGACTCATCCTTTCTCTTGATACTTATAATCTTTCTCGTAATTTGATATAGCTACTTGTGTCGTTATTTGCCCTGTGATCGATGCTGATGCATCATGCATTTTTCTATATCTATCTTCTCGAATTCTCGTATAAGCGTTTCTTCTCCGACGAAAAAAAAAATATCTAAACTTAGTTGGAGTCTTACGACTCAGCGTGTTTATTCTTACTCTTATCTTTACCTAGATGGTAATTATTTTCACAAACGTAATATCTTACTAGTTCGAGCCATCTTCCTTGTCTTATGTTAATTCATTTGCTCGATACACGCTTCAAATTCTTATGATCTGTGTAGATCTCATCCCTTGCACCAATAGATGGTGTGTCCAAATTTTCAATGCAAGCTCTACGGCTACAAGTTCTAAGTCGTAGGTTGGGTACTCAATTTCTTGGGGTTAACGTGTCGTGGAGCGTAAGCTATCACTTTCTCATTTTGCATTTATATCATCCTAATCTATTCTTTTTAGCATTGGTATCTACCTCGTATTCCTTGTCGTTTCTGGGAGGGCTGAACTTGGGGTAATGATCAACTTTCCCTAGAACGTCCGCGTTCCTATTCCACAATTGTCTATACATTTATTCTTTTCCTTCTATGTAGTTGCGCCATAAGTCTTAGTAATCATAGGGAATTCCTTAATGGAAATCTCTACTTTAACTATCCAGCTTGGTAACTTCTTATTTTATTCTGACTGGTAAGCGATTTTCCATTTGAGTACTGTCTCTACCTTAGCAGGAATCTATCCTAACATCTTCTATCTTTAAGGGATTAATGAATGGATTGAGAAGCCGACTAAAATCCTGTGAGATTTAAAGGACTAAAATTATCGAAACCCTTAATCTTTTAATTTGAGACGTGAAATAAGGTTGAAATGCTTAGTGTTGGAAGTGAGACGAGAAGAGATTAGACCCGTTATTAGCATAAAAAGGAATTAATACGAATCGTTTTATCCGAAAAACCTTTACGACTGGGTAATTAACACTCGTAACGACACGACGACGACACGTGTCATCCACCTCTCACTCCCTCACGCCACCTAACACTACCTATAAGCTATACCTAGATGTCATCATGCCTACACTCTAGAAATGACCAACATACTTAGTAAATTGTGAACTAAAGTATGCATGCAATTAACATCACATCAACCTATCTAGTCATGTCTTAATACAACTTCCAACAAGTTCACTTTATTCCTTTTGTTGGAATTCACATGCATTCATCTAAGACAAGAAAAACATATTCATTCACTCCATCTATCTCTCTCTCATTCGATCTCTCCCTCTCTCCAAGCAAGAAAGAAAAGAAACTCTCAAACTCTCCAAACTCTTTCTCACTCTCGGCAATCTCTCCCTCTCCCTCTCCCTCATACTTTGATTTTCCTTTACATGCAACCATGTATTCAAGCTCTCCATCCATGGAAATGAAGTAGAAAGTATCAATCTCCATTCATTTCATCCATATTCTCAAGAAAAGGTAAATATTTTTCAAGTTCTTGAAGTTAAATTCAAGTATCATCCAACACTTTCTTCATTTTGATTCTTAAACCCTAAAGAGAATGGATGATTAATTCCATGTTATTTCTTTTTCTTTGAGGATTCAAGAAGACTTCCTTCTTCGCTTCAAGTCCAAGCTTTGAAGCTTCACATTCCATCCATTTCAATTCCAAGAGCCAAAGAAAAGGATTCCATTTAAATTAAGTATGAAATTCATTTGATTAGTTGTAAATATGTATGTCTCTAAGTCCTAAAAGAAAGAACTATGCATGCATGTTATTTAAATTATGTTTAGGCAAACTTAGGATGTGCATGTGATTAATCGGTGAATTAAGGAAAGAAAAAGAAATTAAAACCCTAAACCTAAGATGAATGCCGAAAATTATAGTAAAAATAGGAGAAATATGAATTCTTTGAGTTATCATTATTTTGATGCTTGATTTGTTATTTTTATCATGTTGAGAATGAGAATTTAAGAATGAAAAAAAATTGAGAAATAAAATGCACAAGAAAGTGCATGTGTGTGCCGTGTGTTTTGAGCAAAAATGGAGCTTTTATTTTGTTGATTTTGTTGATGAATTGAGTGATGTTTTGATCAATGGAATGATTGTATGTTATGTTGATATAATCATGCATGTGTTTAATTTAAGAAAATAAGATTGCATGTTGAAGTTATGAAAGAAATTAATTGTAAAAATAATAAAAAGATTGGATGTTTAAGTATTTCAATGTATATATGAATGTTAGTTTAAATGTGGAATGAAGATAGAAGTTTTGATAAAAAGATTTAAATTTGAAAAAAGCTTTTAATTAAATAAAAGATGAAAGATGTATAAAAAGATATATCAATTAAATGTCTTTGTGTTAAAATTTAAAGACTTGAAATTTTTACTAAAACTACAACAAAAAGATCTTTTATAACTTAACTAATAAAGTGAGCTAATTCATAAAAATGTTTATCAAAAGATAAAGAAATTATTAAGTAAGAAATGGCTTAAAGGTTTAAAACAAGTAAAGAAGAAATTATTAAAGAAATAAGCAAAAATAGAGAAAACCGAGTTTAAAAAGAATTAATCGGGAAGAAATAAAAAGAAAGTTTTTAATCGAGTAAAGAAAAGATGCTAGACGAGGTAAGATAGATACTCGTATAAGTTAATCAAGAAAATAAGGATAAAATGAGATGTCAAATAATAAGTTGAAAGAAGATTAATTAAATAATTAATTGAGTACGTTGTTTCCAACCAAGCGAATAAAAAGATAAACCGAGATAATAATTAGAGGAACAATAGTCGAGATAAGAAATGAGGATCGAATTAAAGATGAATAAGAAATCCTAATTTTATAAGAGATAATAATAATTAAAGAGATATTTTGTTAATTTAATAAAGGTTATAAAATACCTTATAAGATAACGGATATAAAACAAAGCGTTATCTATAAGTAAGAAAGATAGAATAAATAGTTTGAGCCTTCATAAAAAGAAATGCATAATCGAGTTAGATTTTAAGGTCTAAATTAAATAATTGTTAATGTGTCTTGAAGTATGCTTGATTTATGTGAATTCATTATATGATTGAATAAGTGTTTAAATGCATGATATTAGTTATGTTGTGAAAAATAATTGAATGATTGAATTATTGATTGTTAAATCAAGAATTGATTAAAGCCTTTGAAAGAAAGCTCGAGTAATAGAATATAGACGATGACATTATTAATTAGAACGAGAAAAGTGTACGATGTTGAATAGTAAAGTTAACCAATTCGAGTAGAGTCAATAATTTAAAGACGAGAACGCGAGATCCTTTAGAAAAGTTAGAGCAAAGAGAGAGACGACTCAAATAGAAGTCCGTCAGTTAAGGTCCAACGCCTTTTTGTCCGTCTTTCATATATCTTATTTTCCTATCGATGTCAATCTATGAAGGATCGAGCCGGACGGATCATTAAGCGAGGACAAATAGCCCTAGACCACCTAGCTAGTTTTCGGAAGTCAGGTGGGCTTTTCTGAACCAAAACTATCGATGAAAATTAGTTATGTTACTAAGTATTATGATATGATTTCAAATGTGATTGACTTGTCGTTTTTATTGAAGTTAGTATGTGTTATCATCTGTTGATATGAAGATGTTATTATCCTGTGAAAGGCAGGAAACCCACGTGTGGTATATGTTGAGGTGACTGTGAGCCTTGCTTCGGTTAGGCCGGTCACAGTGTTTGAGAAGGAGGCCTACTTCTCAGCACAGTAAGATTGTTTGTGATAGATGATACATACTGTTATATTATATGATATTTGACTGCGCAGTCTGTTTTAAAAGAAAAACGTTTTGACATGCACAAGTAAACTGTTTTTAAAACTGCTTATATACTTGTGATGTTTGGCAAGGCAAGTTCAATTATTATAGCTTTAAGAAGCATCTTTATTCAAATGTTTTGGCTTGTGTTCACTGAGTACGAAGTACTCAGCCCTGCGTGTGTTTCTAAACATGCAGGTTGACTGGATGGCGATGGCGTGGATACTTGGTGGTGTGGTTTGGTTTTGTTGGTTGAGTTTAGTTGAATTTCAGACTGGCATTTGTACGTCTTCATACGTGCAAGTGTTGGGTATTGATGCAAGTTTCCGCTGCAACCCTTTTGAATTAATGTCTGTTGATGCTAGTACCTTAATACTCATGTTTTTGATCCCGAGCGTTGTGCTCGAAGACTTTAAATACTTGTTGAATTCGTAACTCTTTAACTTGTAATTCCGAGCGATGGGCTCGTAACTTGAATTGTTGTTGAACATGATCTTTTAACTTGATATATATTCGTATCCTCTCTCTTTTTGTTGGAATTCCTTTTTCATCAGCATGAATTACTTGTTTGGATTCCTGTTGTTGGTGAAGTTAAGATACTCGGTTATTATTTCATTATGCTTTTGAAAACCTAATTCGATTGCCTTATATTCCATCTTTGTTTTCCCCGAGCATGTTTCCTTAATTGAGTTAGTTGTTAGTTGTTTAAGTTTGTTGTTGTTCGTAAGTCGCACCTCGAGAGTCGGGGCGTGACACTGAATTTGGCGTATAACTTCTCCGATCTGAACTTTTCCAACATGATTATGAGATGCTTTTCGTGTTCTGCTTCATTGACAAAGCGCTATCATCACGCTCTTCGCACCAATGAATTTAAAAACACCTCTTGCCCAATAAGGTAGTAGTTAATGGCAAGTGGGGTCGATCCCAAGGGACATGGCGTAGATCTGCTCTTCAAATTTGAACTCAACAAAAGGGATTTTGACTGTAATGTATCCTGTAACTCAACAAGTAAAATATCAAATAACAAAAGAGTTTGGATTGGGTTTCGAATCAATGATCCTAATTACTCATCACTTGTTTATTGGTGCAAAGATATTCAATTAACTGATCCTATCACTTGGTTTAAGATAAGGATTAGTTTATACCCTAAAGGTCACGAAGTCATGATATAAACACACTTAGCCTATGTTTATCCGATTTTACAGATCTTGACCAAAAGGCAAGATCTCCTCTCTTGATCAACAATGTCACGAAGACACTTCAGTAACAATGCTGCCCAAAAGGCATTAAGAATAAACAGACCCAAGACAGCCAAGAGGTAGGTCAATACCGACTGCTTTCCAACACTCTTTACCTTCTTGGGCACGAAAGACACTCTCGAATTAAAACCCAATTCCTATTAATGACTTAATATCAATTTCTAGATGGTGATCAATCATATATCAATATCAATTAAGTCTAAAATTAAACCTAAGTGTTTCGGGAATAAAATCAACTAACGAACTCATAGAATTCGACCTCACGAGTTTAGAACGAGTAATTTACGATCACATCATCTACATCCAACCCAAACAATAAATTTAGCTAGACATAATATTAAATAAGAACACAAATTGAATAAGCGAAATCATACTTAACATAAACTGGAAAAGGGTTGCTGCTCAAAAGCGTAAGTCAGCAACTGAGGTCTTGGCTTTAAGCCAACAACTAAACTAATGCAGAAAATATAAAACATACATAAAAGTAAATCTTCCATAGGACTTGTTTCTTCCTCACTTCCTCTCAAACTTAGAATGCATTACTAAGCTATGAACTCGAATAAAAATGACACACATTACATTGTGGAGTCGGCCATATATATAGGCGATGGAATTAGGGTTGCGATAGTTTCCTTGTTGGTGAATGACTCTTCCCATGCATATCACATCCGCCTTCTCTCTCATCCATGCAGCCACGATTTTACTTTCCTTGCTCGGTAGATATCTTTCTTGATTAGGTTCGGCTAGGATAAGGAAAGAAATATTCGATCATTATCCTCTTCCTTGAAGGAAAAGAAATCTGCTGCTGGTCCGACTCATTTCTTGCCTTCGATGTCTGCATCCTGTATTGCTTCCTGTGTTGACCAAGATCCTAACTCTTCGGGTACTCTGTCTGTTGGCTTCAAGGATATGGGGAGGTACTTCCTGACTTATAGATTAAATAGAACGTTGTTTCCTAGCTATAAGCTTCCAGCCCTATGCCCATTTGCACTGTATCGCCATCTCAACAACAAATTTTCCACCGAATTTGCCCAAGATTCCACCTGTTCTTCCCTGCACACCATCTCTCGACTTTGTGTCATCCCAGACACATTTTGACTCTATAAAGACTAAAAATACAAGAAAACACACGAAAAGATGGACACAAATATGGGTTCATCACACCCACACACTTGAATTACACTTGCCCTCAAGTGTACGGTTGCAACTCTACCTAAGACTCAAACACAGAAAAGATAAAATTAAGAACACAGATTCAACAGATCAACACATCAACATGTTAGTCCAAACAGAATATGTAAGTAGATATTGCCATCAAACAGGTCAAGATAGAGTTATTGGGCAACAAGGGTATCTTCACCAGCACTCAACTCTCAAGTGTATATGGTTAAGTGTATACGCTCTTGACCAAAATCAACAATGCTTTTCCATAGGCTTGCCTGCCCTCTACATCTCTACTTCTTTGAACAAAATCAAAATCACTTATCCTTAGGTCTTTGTAGGGTTGTAATGTAGATTAAGGCAAAAGGTAGGGAAGTATAGGAACTGGCTAAGTCAAGAACTCGATTCTTGGGCAACAGATTGCCCCCGATTCCTCACTCCACATCAGCACTTCATCCCTAGTACACTTATTCTTTTTCTGGACTTTTATGGTTTTTTTTTAAAATATATTATCTCAACCCAACACCTTTACATAGGCGATATTGCCCAGCAAGTGCTACCCAACATTGTCCTTCCATCCCTTCTTCTTCTAGTCCTGAGTTCTTGACCGGGAAGGCTTATAAATTCAGGCTACTATAAGTGAATTGAAAGAATTCTAATCAAGCTCAAGAGGGCTAAACAAAGGATAACTGTCAAGGTAGGAAATTTTCGGCCATGGGCTGCTTTGAACAAAAATGCCTAATTCATCTAAGTAATTCAACTAAGTTACACGAAGCTTTAATTAAGAGATGCAGGCAAGTTCTAGACAACAAGAGCCAATTGGTCATTATCACACAAGAAAGAATAAAGATGCATATGTATATAGCATTTAAAAGCTCAAAACCTCACAAATCATGCCCAATATATCATTCCGTCCTTCCTATTTACATACAGCACTATCAACATATCTATTCTAACCCATCATGCCAACATGCTGATCAACAACTAAAATGCACTTTAAAAACACACAAAACAGACTAACACCCCAACACCCACACACTTTGCCTTAGGCAAAGTGGGTACAATGTTGGGCAACTACAAACATAAAACAAAAACTGACTCAACAATTATTTACTCACACAATTGAGAAGGGAGTTCTAAGATCTTCACCACACAATTTGCCGGGAAAATTGTGGGTGAAGGCACTAAGGAAACCTTCGCAACACAACAAAAAGAAAAAACAAAAAACAAGACTCTACACAAAAAAACAAAAACCTACACTAACACAAAAGGGAGGAACATAAGTCAAAGAGAAGATTCAGGCGAATACCTGAATCCTTGGTGTGCAAAGAATGCTAGCTGGGCATCCCTGATCTCGGTCAACAACTTCTCCATATTGGCTAGTCTGGTCTCTACCTCATTATTGGGCAGCACCACCATGCTGGTACCTGCCTCTTCCTTCTTGCCCACAGGTGGATGCCTGGTGGACTTAGACCTGCCGTAGTCGATGAAAAAGTACTTGTCATTCCTCAACTCAATGTCGTTAATCTTCTTCAAGGCAGCTTCTCCCAACTTATTGACCACCATCATCGGCTTCTCCTTCATCTCGTCGTAGACCCCGACTCCCTTCGTAAAAGCCATCACGAAGTATCCACACGTACATCCCAAATCCTGCTTTTCCAGCACCATCTTGAGCTGCTCACCAAGGAAGGCCGCGAAGTTGACCTTAGTCTTGGTGTGCATACACCACAACAGGTACCTCTCTTTGTTGCTCAGGCTGTTGCCACTATCGTTCTTGCCGTACAAGTTGTAGGCGAGAATGTGATGGCAAAGCCTTAGGGCATGAGTCTTCAACTCAGTTTCCTTGTTGTTGGCCCCGTTATATGGTGCTCCATTGCCGATCTCCTTCCACTGCTCCTGGTAAGCTACATCGCCCGGGGGTGGTACCATGGTCTTGGCCTCCATGAACTCTTTCTTGGCCAGGTCCCTCAAACTCACCATCCCCAGGATCTGGTTAAGAGCATTCACTTGAAAATCATACTTCTCGCCCAAAAGCGAGAAGAAGATCATGCTCACCCCAGTCTCGGGATCACTTGTTACTGCCGCCGTGCTGTACACCTCCTTAACTTGCTCTTCGTATATCTCCACAGGCCACTCCAAAAACTAACTCCAGCCTATCCCCTCAAACAGCTTCCTTACTTCTTGGGCAACACCCAGGTTCTCGTATAGTTTGAAGTCGAGAACCATGGATGTTGTCACCTTCCATTCCCTTGGCTTGCTACACGTCACCACCATAGCGCCCTTCTTCTTCTTCTTCCTGTTCCAGCCACTTGCTGGAGTAGACTGGTCATCATCCTCTTCTTCCTCAACATCATCCTCTGCTTCTTCCTCGCTAACCCTCGACGGAGTCTCAGCAGCCATCCCTTTTGAGATCGACAGCTGGAAAGACCCGGCATCTGAAGCAGTAGATTTGTGCTTCTTTGCCGGTGTGTCTTCGCCACTGTAAGAGCGCTTCATGGCCGTCCGACCACTCTTCATCATTGGCCTTTCCTTGGCCTTAGTCTTCACCTCCGCCGCCAGCCCTGCAACCACTTCTTCTATTGTCTCATCCAGGTCTTCTTCCTTATTCTCTTCGTCGTCAACATTGTCGTCAACATTGTCTCCTTCCTCTCCATCGTCTTCTTCCTCCTCTACTTCTTCTTCCGGATCTTTCTTCTTAAACACGGGCTTCGACTGAGTCTCCTCCTCCGGCTGCTTCACCGCCTCATCCATCAGAATTAGGTTGTCGTCACTTATTAACAGCGTGGCGTCGACCGACGGGCTCTTAGGCACGCTGGTTCCGATGGTGATGGAAGGGCTTTGGTCGGCAGAGGGTTCAGCGGATTCCATGGGTAGTTTTCTTTTGGGGGTGGTTTTGGGTTTGGTGGTGGCGGTTGTAGGGTTGCTGGTGGTGAGGCCTATCTCGGTCCCGGTTGGAATTTTGTTGAGCTTCTTGTTTCTTGGCCGTGTGGATACCATGGTAGAAGGGTTTGGGGGATTTTGATGGAGAAAGAGAAGAGAGAAGATGAGAAGTTGCAGACTTGAAATTCAAATCAGGTAGTGGGGGTGTAGACGTGCTAGGGTGGTTTTAAGGGCGCGTAGTTTTAGAGGTACAGTAACCGCCTTGAACAATCGTTGACCAATGACTTGGTTCATGCCCAAAACTCTCTTCTCGACTCCCACTTACTTCTCCATCGTGGTTCCTGGTCTACAACCTGTATCTTGCTCAACATCTCATGCACATTTCAAAACACAAACACACTCCGAAAACAAGCTCTTTCCTATGGTTAGACTTGAATATAAAATTCTTCAAAATACTGTGAAATAAAATACTTAAATCATAAACTAACTAATTTTTTTTTTGGATTTTCAATAATTTTTACGGAAATAAAACGAAATAACGAAAAATAAAAATAACGCGAAAATACTAACCAGGTTGCCTCCTGGACAGCGCCCCATTTAAGGTATTGAGCACGACATCCCCCTCCTTAGAAGTCAGAGGTCCTCCTCGACAGGGAACCCAGATGGTTCCCCCTCAACAAAACGTTCTTGCCCAAGATGGGCCTTCAATCGATGTCCATTAACTTTAAAAACCTTTCCATTCTTGGGATCCTTGATCTCAACAGCTCCATTTAGGAATTGGGCTTGTACTTCATAAGGTCATGCCCACTTTGTCGAGAGCTTACCCTAAGAAAGCCTAAATCGAGTTTGGTACAGCAGCACTTGTTGCCCAAAATGAAACTCCTTCTCTTTAATCAAAAGATCGTGGGTCTTCTTCATCATTTCCTTGTATAAGCTGGCATTGTCATAGGCTTGGAGTCTTATCTCGTCGAGTTCTTGGTTCTCGAGCTTCCTTGATTCACCTGCCTCGTTCCAATCAAGGTTAAGTTGGGCAACAACCCAACGTGCTTGGTGTTCCAGCTCAACGGGCAAGTGGCACCTCTTGCCATAGACCATGCGATAAGGAGACATGCAAAAAGGTGTTTTGAAAGCAGTCCTATACGCCCACAAGGCATCATCGAGGCGCATACTCCAATCCTTCCTTGTTGTGCCCACGGTCTTCCTCAAGATCGTCTTGATTATGCGATTGGACAATTCCGCTTGTCCATTGGCTTGTGGGTGGTAGGCTGTTGACACACGATGAGTTACTCCATACTTCTTGAACAAGGCGGTCATCGTTGCGTTGCAAAAATGAGAACCTTGATCACTAATTATAGCTCGAGGTACACCAAACCTATTGAAAATTTGAGTTCTCAAGAAACTGGAAACCACCTTAGAATCATCCTTGTTGGAAGCACGAGCCTCTACCCACTTCGAGACATAGTCCACTGCCAATATGATGTACTTATTGCCTTTGGAACTCGGCAAGGGTCCCATAAAATCCATGCCCCATACATCAAACACTTCCACGGGCAAGATCAGTATCATGGGCATTTCGTTTCTTCTTGTGATGTTGCCTTCCCTTTGGCATTTCTCGCACATCTTGACCCATTCATAACAATCTCTGAACAATGTTGGCCAATAAAAACCACACTCTAAAATCTTCCTTGCAGTCCGTTGATGCCCAAAATGTCCTCCGCATTCCTTATTGTGGCAATGCTCAAGAATGCTCTTTTGCTCTTTATCCTCGACACACATTCTTATGATCTTGTCCGCACATTCTCTCCATAAATATGGCTCATCCCAAATATAGAAACGACTCTCGTGTTTAAGCTTCTTCCTTTGATAACGCCCAAGGTCGGAGGGTATCTCTCCAGTCACCAAGTAATTCACGATATCAGCATACCATGGTTCATCTTGGGCAAGACTCAGGTGCTCGTCAAGAAAGGTCTCCTTGATCGGCACTCCATCGTCTGGCTGGAGGATTCGACTTAGGTTGTCGGCAACTTGGTTCTGGGCACCACTCTTTTCTTTGATCTCTATTTCAAATTCCTGCAACAAAAGGATCCATCTAATCAATCTTGGCTTGGACTCCTTCTTGCTCAACAAGTACTTCAATGCCGCGTGATCCGTGTACACTATGGTCTTGCCTCCAAGCAAATAGGATCTAAACTTTTCAAAGGCGAAGACAATAGCCAACAACTCCTTCTCCGTAGTGGCATAATTGCATTGGGCGGGGTTCAATGTCTTGGAAGCATAATAGATGACATAGCTCTCCTTTCCACGTTTTTGCCCAAGAACTGCTCCTACAGCATAATCACTGGCATCACACATTGATTCAAAAGGCATCCCCCAATCCGGAGGTTGGATAATGGGGGCTGTGATCAAGTTCTCCTTCAAGGCATGGAACGCCTTCTTGCAATCTTCATTGAACTCCCATGGTACATCATTTTGAAGTAGTCTCGTCATTGGTTGGGCGATCTTAGCAAAGTCCTTGACAAATTTCCTATAGAATCCAGCATGCCCTAGGAATCCTCTCAACTCCTTCACAGATCTTGGGTAGGGTAACTTGGCAATGATGTCGATCTTGGCCTTGTCCACCTCAATACCTTTTCCTGAAATGACATGCCCCAAGACAATTCCTTCTCTCACCATAAAGTGGCATTTCTCATAGTTCAGTACGAGGCTTTTTTCAACACATCTCTTCAAAACTCGATCCAGGTTGTTGAGGCAAGATTCGAAGGTCTTGTCGTAGACAGTAAAGTCGTCCATGAAGACTTCGATGCACTCTTCAAGAAGGTCTGAAAAAATGTGCATCATACACCTTTGAAACGTCCCTGGTGCATTACACAAACCAAATGGCATCATTCTATATGCAAATGTGCCAAACGGGCACGTGAAGGTGGTCTTGCCTTGATCCTCGTCAGCAACCCAGATCTGCATGTAACCAGAATAGCCATCAAGAAAGCAATAATTGTCATTATCAGCTAACCTCTCAAGCATCTTGTCGATAAAGGGCAAAGGAAAGTGATCCTTCTTCGTCTTTTTGTTGATCTTTCGGTAATCTATACACACTCGCCATCCTGTTTGCAATCTCATGGCCACCATCTCGTTTTTCTCGTTCTCAACAACTTGGATTCCTGATTTCTTGGGCACCACGTGCACAGAACTTACCCACCGGCTGTCAGACATGGGGTATATGATCCCCAAGTCGAGAAGCTTGAGTATCTCTTTCATTACCACTTCTTTCATGGCTGGATTGAATCTCCTTTGTGGGTCCCTTACTGGGGCAGCATCCTCCTCAAATAAGATGTGATGAACACAGTCCACAGGGTTAATGCCTTTGATGTCGGCCAAGGTCCACCCTATTGCCTCCTTATATTTGCTCAGCACCTCACCAACTCGGACCTCATCTATGCTTGATAGCTCGGATGATATAATCACTGACAAAGTCTCGTTCTTGTCGAGATAGATGTATTTTAGGTGCTTGGGCAAAGGCTTCAGCTCCAACGTAGGTGCCTTTTGCAGTGATGGCACCAACCTGTCCTCCGGCTTCAATTCAGGGATGTTGAGTGGTTCAAACCCCTGAGGTTGCATGTTGCCCGGAATCATGGCATAACTGCAATGCTCCACATCTGCTGGTTCATCATTCTGGGCAAGATCCTCTTCTGTCTGCAAGCCGGCATCCTGCTCAAGAACTGTCTGTTGCCAAAATTTCTCTACCAACTCTTCAGTCTCATCATGGGGTAGTTCCTTGAGTTATTCATCAAACTCATCTTCATCTTCATGGAAGTTTTTAGGGGTGTTATTATCCTCTAACTCCTCATTCGTGCCGTAGTCTTCATCAGTGGAGGGGAAACTATGTCCATGGACTGACTCCTCCCAGAAATCTTTATCACTTTCATACTCATCGCCTTTGTATAATCCCATCAAGGCACCATCTTCCTTATATTCTTCATCTTGGTCGAGATCCAGGTCAAGACCCTGTATCAGGTTGAGTTCCGCCTGGATTACATCCTCATTGTCGTCTAAGAAACAACTTAAGTTGTTCAATGTCTCTACTTGCTGACCAAATGCATTGAGGGTGTTGAGGTGTTCTAGGACATCATCTTAATTTTGCCGATAAGCGTCAAACTCGACATCTTCTCCAGCTATTTGAACTGTTAACCTTTCTGTATCACAATCGATTTTGGTGCAGGCCGTCCTCAAGAATGGCCTTCTGAGCAAGATCACTGGATTCTTGATTGCTTTCTTCCCCATGTCAAGAACATAGAAGTCGGCTGGGAACAGAAGATCCCCGACCTTGACCAATACATCTTCCAAAACTCCATCGGGGTAGACTGTGGATAAGTCCGTCAATTGGATGGCTACATGGGTAGGAGAAAGGGGTCCAAAACTCATCTCATCGAACATGGCCCTTGGCATTACGTTTATCGAGGCTCCTAGATCAAGCATCGCCTTGGGTATTGACGTAGTACCTATTGTGCATGGGATATCAAACATGCCAGGATCCTTCTTCTTGAGCTGGATGTAGGAATTCATAAGTGCTGACACATTCTCCACATGGAAACGGGCATTATCTGGGTACTTGGTCTTCTTCAGGCACATCTCTCGCAAAAATTTTGCACACTTTGGCATGAATTGTAATGCCATCATATAGTAGGTTTATCTCCACTTTCTTGAACACCTCCATCATGTCCTCCAACTCCTTCTGATCACGATCGCGGGCAAAATGTCTTGGATACGAGATCTTTGCCTTAGCAGTGCGAGGTACGGTCCTCTTGGCCAAAGCCTCTGCTTCTTTTTTAGCCTTCAAGGAATCCAACAACACGTCATCTTTATCAAACCCCAACTTT
The DNA here is from genome assembly GCA_029490685.1 of Schizonepeta tenuifolia. Lineage (NCBI taxonomy): Eukaryota > Viridiplantae > Streptophyta > Magnoliopsida > Lamiales > Lamiaceae > Schizonepeta > Schizonepeta tenuifolia. The sequence goes on from CM055957.1 coordinate 5,383,674, forward strand.
GATCTCTTTATCTTCACGTAATCAAACAAGGCTTCATCCTCCTCGTTATCGAAGACGGGGTTCTTATTGGCCTTTATCCCTTCTTCATGCTTCGCTTTCAACTTTACATAGAGGTCATTGATATCTCCTGAGCTCATCTTAGTTTCTTCTACTCGAGCAGGTCCCTTGAGTTGGGTCTTGGGCAGCACCTGTGACAAATCCTTACCACTTCGCAAAGTTACAGCATTGACTTGCTCCTTGTTAACCTCCACTTGGGCAGGCAGTCTTCCACTCTTGTCATCTACCAGCTTTGACAAGGTTTGATTTATGTGAGTTAATTGAGCTTGAAGGTTGTTCGATTGACCTCGAATTTCTAATTGAAAGTTCTCAAAATCCTTTCTAAGCCTTTGGTTCTCGTTGGTAAACCTATCAATGGTCTCCTTTATGAACTCCGTCTTTTTTGGTTCTCGATGTGGAGGAACATAGTTATGTTGCTGTTGAGGTGGAGGCACATATTATTGTTGAACATCTGTTGTGGTTGTTAGTGGGCAGAAGGCATTTGATAGTGGTTGTTGCCATACCTCAAGTTCTCGTGCTGATTCTGCCTATAGCCGTAGTTGTTGCCATAGTTGCTGTTATTGTCATACTGGAACTTTTGTTGCCCACCACCTTGCTGGTTCTGACCTATTGCCTTCACCTCCTCTCCTTCTTCCACGAACCAACTGGGACATTCCTAGGTAATATGGCATGTTACCTGTCACACCTCGCATTTCTTCATAGCTCCGTGAACTTCCTTGCCATCAACCTTCATTTTCAAGTCCTCCATTTCACCACTCATCTTGGCCATGAAGTCTTTCATGGTGCTGACCAAGTTATCAGAATTTTCCTTGCTGCCTTCATACCCCCCTCTTGGGATATCATCTTCATCTCGTGATTGATCAGCCATAGCAGTTATTTTTTTGAACACTTCAGCTGGCGATTGATGGACTATTGCTCCCCCACAAGCTGCAATGATCCACTTCCTCTCAGATGCCCGTAATCCTTTTAAGAAATCCTCTATCAAATTAATGTCCTCAATGTTGAGGACATCTTGCTATCAACTTCTTGAACCTTTCATAATATTCATACAACGATTCACTTCCACCCATTTTAATCGAAGAAATGGCATTTCTTCCACTTTGTATCCGGCCAACGGGTATGTACTTGTCAAGGAAAGCTTGCTGCAACTTTTTCCAGGTATTGATGCTTCCCTCTGGCAATGTGTAAAGCCACTCATGTGCTCCGTCAAGTAGGGAGAACGGGAACGTGAGTAACCTTACGTAGTCTGGAAATGTATCTTGGGCAGCATCGCGATCTCTGGCAGCATCTCGGGCAGGAGGGGTATTGTTCCTTACAGTGCTGATCGTCATCTCAAAGTCTTGAAGATGGGTCTGAGGGTCTTCTCCAGGATGATCGCTGAACTTAGGCAGTATCTGTATCAGCGAATGTTTGAGCTCCCAGTTGCCATTGATGGTGGGCAACTGGATACTTGAAGGTTTGATTCCCTTGTCGTTAGGGAACATAATCTGGCGGATGGTTTTCTCTTGCTGTCTTGCCATGGTTGTTGATGTCTCTACTTCTGAACTGGATGTTGACTTCTTGATGTCTGGACTCGCTGTTGAGCAAGAATTGTCTTCTTGCTCTATATCCTGATCTTCTGTCAAGCTCGGCGACTCTAAAGGTTTGTTGATGCCTTCCTCCAGATCTTTCTTCTTCTTGCGTTGTTCTGCTCGATTTCACCTAGCTATCACCTCTGGGCAAACACTGTGATCTTGTGGATCTCCGTCACTCCATAGATGTGGTTTGGGCATAAACCGTGCTCAACTCAAGATAGAAGAGCAAAGTAGCTTAGAACCAAGTCCCCGGCAACGGCGCCAATTTGACAAAGCGCTGTCGTCACACTCTTCGCACAAATGAATTTATAAACACCTCTTGCCCAACAAGGTAGTAGTTAATGGCAAGTGGGGTCGATCCCAAAGGACTTGGCGTAGATCTGCTCTTCAAATTTGAACTCAACAAAAGGGATTTTGACTGTAATGTATCATGTAACTCAACAAGTAAAATATCAAATAATAACAGAGTTTGGATTGGGTTTCGAATCAATGATCCTAATTACTCATCACTCGTTCATTGGTACAAAGATATTAAATTAACTGATCCTATCACTTGGTTTAAGACAAAGATTAGTTTATACCCTAAAGGTCACGAAGTCACGATATAAACACACTTAGCCTATGTCTATCCAATTTTACAGATCTTGACCAGAAGGCAAGATCTCCTCTCTTGATCAAAAAAGTCACGAAGACACTTCAGTAACGATACTGCCCAAAAGGCATTAAGAATAAACAAACCCAAGACAGCCAAGAGGTAGGTCAATACCGACTACTTTCCAACACTCTTTACCTTCTTGGGCACGAAAGACACTCTCGAGTTAAATCCGAATTCCTATGAATGACTTAATATCAATTTCTAGATGGTGATCAATCATATATCAATATCAATTAAGTCTAAAATTAATTCTAAGTGTTTCGGGAATAAAATCAACTAACGAACTCATACAATTCGACCTCACGAGTTTAAAACGAGTAATTTACAATCACATCATCTACATCCAACACAAACAATAAATTTAGCTAGACATAATATTAAATAAGAACACAAATCGAATAAGCGAAATCATACTTAACATAAACTGGAAAAGGGTTGCTGCTCAAAAGCGTAAGTCAGCAACTGAGGTCTTGGCTTCAAGCCAACAACTAAACTAATGCAGAAAATATAAAATGAACATGAAAGTAAATCGCCCGTAGGACTTGTTTCTTCCTCACTTCCTCTCAAACTTAGAATGCAGAACTAAGCTATGAACTCGAATTAAAACGACACACATTACATTGTGGAGTCGGCCATATATATATATATAGGCGATGGAATTAGGGTTGGGGTAGTTTCCTTGTTGGTGAAGGACTCTTCCCATGCATATCACATTCACCTTCTCTCTCATCCATGCAGCCATGATTTTACTTTCCTTGCTCGGTAGATATCTTCTTTGATTAGGTTCGGCTAGGATAAGGAAAGAAATATTCGATCCTTATCCTCTTCCTTGAAGGAAAAGAAATCTGCTGCTGGTCCGACTCACTTCTTGCCTTCGATGTCTGCATCCTGTATTGCTTCCTGTGTTGACCAAGATCCTAGCTCCTCGGGTACTCTGTCTGTTGGCTTCAAGGATATAGGGAGGTACTTCCTGACTTGTAAATTGAATAGAACGTTGTTGCCCAGCTACAAGCTTCCAGCCCTATGCCTATTTGCATCGTATCGCCATCTCAGCATCTCAATAACAGATTTTCCACCGAATTTGCCAAAGATCCCACTTCTTCTTCCCTGCACACCATCTCTCGACTTTGTGTCCACCCAGACACACTTTGACTCGATAAAGACTAAAAATACAAGAAAAACACAAGAAAAGATGGACATAAATATGGGTTCATCAAGGAGACAAAAAGAGTAAGCTACCTCGACTAAGTTTCCAGCAGTCAGGTGGGCTTTTCTAAAACCGAAAATCTGATGAATGCTATTATTATTAAGTATTATTACGTGAGTTTTTAAAGTTAACTGACTTGCCATTTATCTGAGTTTGGTATGCATTATCATCTGCTTGAGTTATTATTATCCCGTGTGAGGAAGAAATCTTGAGGTGACTGTGATGCTCTACTTCGGTTTAGCCGGTCACAGTGTTTAAGAAGGAGGCCTACTTCTCGATACAAGGATGATGTGGTAGATGGTTCATGTCTATGTTAAATATTATATCTTGACTGCGCAGTCCAGTTAGAAAATAAAATATTTTTGCATTCACAAGTAAAATGTTTTTGCATTCACAAGGCAAGTTCAATTATATAACTCTAATGAGCAAAGTTTTTCAAATTATTTTGGCATGTGTTCACTGAGTACGAAGCTTAGCCCTGCATGTATTTCTAAACATGCAGGTTAGCATGGATGAGGATGGCAAAGATGGCTTGGTGGTGTGTTTTGAGTCGAGTCGTTTGGTCAAGCTTGTAATTACATATTTTCATATATGTAGTTGTAGGAATTGAGTTGAGTCTCCGCTGCAAAACAACTATGTTTAATCTGTCTTTTGATTTTAATACTCTGATGGTGTGATGATACAATGAGCTTCGTGCTCGAAACAATTTCCTATTTTCTTTAACTTCCGCATGACTTAAATTCAATACACTTATTATATTTTGTTGGATCAATGTAATTATCTATGCTCGTTTATTGTTGAGTTGTTCCTTGCAAGCATATTGACAATTGTTATTGCTTCTAGTAGATTTTCCCTTGATCCCGAGCATGATTCCTTGTTGAGTCGAGTTTTATTTGATGGTTTCACCCTTATAGTCTAATGGAGTCTAGTGTTCGTCGCACCCTTAAGTGCGGGGTGTGACAGATGCAGAGGTCCATAAGGTCTCTGATGCATATATATATACATAGCCATATCTTTCTTCATTCCTGCCCACCAGAATTGCTGCTTCAAATCCTGGTACATCTTCGTAGTGCCGAGATGAATAGTATACGGGGTGTCATGAGCTTCACTCATAATCTCGTTCTTTAGTTCTTCATCATTTGGCACACATATTCTACCACGGAACAACAAAGAATTATCGTTCGATTCTTTAAAATCCTTAACTCCTTCTTTTCTGACTTTAAGCCTCAAGTTTTCCAACTTCTTGTCTTTTCTTTGGCCGTCTATGATACGGGCTCTTAAATCAGGTACCACTACTAGTGATGCGATTACTTATTCCATCGTTTTGGAGGCTGAACTACTTCGATTCTCATCTTTCCAAATTCTTCAATCAACTTCTTCTCATCAGATAGGAGAAATCCTAATTCCGAACTTTCCTTTCTACTCAATGCATCAGCTACGACATTGTCTTTTCCGGGGTGATAAGAAATTTTGCAGTTGTAATCTTTTACCAATTCAAGCCATCGTCTTTGTCTTATGTTCAACTCCTTCTGCTCGAAAAAAATACTTCAGACTTTTGTGATCCAAAAAGATCTCGCACTTTGCTCCATAGAGATGGTGTCTCCATATTTTCAGGGCATGTACTACTGCTGCCAACTCCAAGTCGTGTGTCGGAAACATCTTCTCGTGAGGTTTAAGTTGTCTTGATGCATATGCTATCACCTTTCCATCTTGCATTAGCACACATCCTAAACCTTTGGATAATGAGTCTGAAAAAATGACATAGTCCTTTCCTACTTCAGGAAGGGCTAACATTAGGGCCATCGTCAATCTTGACTTGAGCTCTTGGAAACTTCGCTCACATTTCTCCGTCCATCAAAACTTGGATTCTTTCTTCAACAGACTCGTCATTGGTTTTGCTATCTTGGAGAATCCTTCTATGAATCGCAGGCAGTAACCTGCTAAACCGAGGAAACTACAAACTTCATGAACTGATGTTGGTGATTTCCACTCCTGAACTGTTTGTACTTTGGCTGAATCCACCTTGATTCCTTCATACGAAACAACATGTCCTAGAAAATTTAGTACTTTTAGCCAAAATTCACACTTACTGAATTTGGTGTACAACTTCTCTGATCTTAATCTTTCTAATACGATTCAGAGATTTTTCTCGTGCTCTACCTTTTCTTTTGAATATACCAAGATATCGTCTATGAATACTATCATGAATTTATCCAAGAATTCATGAAAGACTCAGTTAATTAGATAGATAAATACGATGGGGCATTTTTCAAATAGAATGGCATTACCACGAATTTGTAATGTCCATATCTTGTTCTGAACGCAGTCTTTGGAATATCTTCTTGCCTAATCTTCAGCTGGTGATATCCTGATCTTAAATTAATTTTGGAGAAAATACTGACTCTTTTCAACTGGTCTAACAGATCATCTATCCTTGGCAAAGGATACTTGTTCTTGAGTGTAATCTTGTTGAGCTCTCTTGAATCAATACACATTCTCAGACTACCATGCTTCTTCTTTACGAATAGAATCGGTGCTCCCCAAAGATAGACACTTGGTCGAATAAAACCCAATTCTAAAACATTTTGCAGTTGAATCTTCAGCTTTTGAAGTTCTTTAGGTGCCATTATATATGGGGCTTTTGAAATCGGGGCTGATCCGAGCTCAAGATTAATCAAAAACTCCAATTGCCTATCAGGAGGTAATCCTGGAAAAACTTCTAGAAATACATCCTTATATTCCCTTACTACTGCTACATCATCAATATTTGGCTCTTGATTCTCACTCTTATTCAGGTAAATCAGATACACTTGCGTATCCTTTCTTCTCATCAACTTCTTTGCCTTAATGGCTGAGATAATTGACATACTCTTCCTCGTTCTTCTCTCAACTCCGTGAACTACGGTCGGCTCTTCTCCAAGAGGTTGAAACGAAATCTGCCTCTGATCACATCGTATCGTCGTAAATTTCTCAGTTAACCAATCTAATCCTAAGATTACATCCACATCCCACATCTGGATTAGATTCAGGGATCTTGCGGATAACGTACAATTTCTGAACTCAAATTTTAAATTCGAGCAAACACGCGATACTAACACAGATCTACCCAAAGGGGTTGAGACTCTAAGTTCCTGGTTTGACTCTTCTACATCTAAACCAAGGGTTTCTACACACGCACTAGCTATAAACGAATGCGATGCACCGGTATCAAACAAAACGATAACGGGCACACCTTTAAGCTTTTCTATACCTGCGAGATTTCCTTGGTCCTTGACTCCAACTGGTAGTGCGGCGACTCCTGCTGCGGGGGCTTCTACTTCTGCGGTTGCGGCTTGTGTTAACCCTGGGGTTGCTTTGGATGCGAGGCTCCTTGTATAGCTCTCATCTGCAAAGACGGGTACTGATTCGGTCTTCCACATCTCGTTCCTTGCTGTTTACTTGTGTAATACCCCAAGCTTTTATAACATTGGAGAGCGTATAAATTAACCGAATAAGTTTAAATGACGAGATTTGAGGAATAAAAATTTTCTAAATAAATAGAAATGAGTAAAATGACTGAAATGTCTTATGTGTTTTTACGTGAGATTATCTGTTCTATTTCTTGAAGTGATAATGTGAAGCATATATTGAGCTTGTTTGTACGAGTATGATTTTCAAAAAAAAAAAACACTCCGAAGAATTTTGATTTGGAAGTGAATAATGTTGGTAACCGAGAAATTGCTATACGCCGATGGACTTAGAATAGATTTGAATTAAAATCTTTGAACCTAGAATTAATTCTAAAATCATTGAGATAAGATAGAAACTTATCCAAGATAATTTGAGAAGAGTTATGAGGATTTAATCTTTAAAGGATTAATAAGCGGATTAATAAGCCGACTAATTCTTAAGTTTTCTTCGTTATATGAAATTTAGACCTAAAAACTAGATGATCGGAATCATTAATCTTTTAATGAGATGTGAATTAGGTTTGAGATGTTTTAGTGTCGGAAACCAGACGAGGAGAGATTAGACCCATTTTTAGCATAAATGGAATGATACGGACCTTTTTATCCGAAAACTTTTACGACCGGGTGATTAATACCCGTAATAAAACAACGAGACAAGTGTTACTCATCTCTCTCCCTCTCACCGCCACCTCACTCTATCTCTCTCCCTAATCTCTCTCCAAGCCTACAATATAGCTTCAATCATGATTATTCCTACAAAATACTTAGTAAATTGTGATGCTTAGATTGCATGCAAGAACCATCACATCACACCAAGTTCCAACACTAATTGCCATCATTTTTATTCTAAATGTTGGTAATCATGTGCATGCAAAAACTTGTTCCTATCTATCTCTCTCTCTCTCTTTCTTTCGATCTCTCTCTATGTATGAGAAAGATTTCTTTCATTTCATTCATCTAACACTCTAAAACTCTCCATCAAAAAACAAAAAAGAAAAACTCTCTCCTTCTCTCTCTCTAATGCCATGAGGCACACACACTCACACACACTTGGAATTTCTTCCATTGAAGCCTTGTATTCAAGCTCCAATCTCATGCAAATCAAGAGAAAATCATCACCATCATCTTAGTTCTTCCAAGCCCCAAGTTGAAAGGTAATAATTCTCCAAGTTCTTGAGTTGAAATCCCATAATCATCCCCCATTCTTCTTCATTTTGGCTCTTAAGCCCTAAAAATGGATGATTAATTATTGTGTTATATTTTCTTTGAGGATTCAAGACAAGTTCTTCCAAGAGAAATCCAAGCTAGAAGTTGAGCCCTTTTTCTTCCATCCATTTCGATTTCAAGAGGTTCAAGAGGAGAAGATCCAATTCAATTTATAAAGTATGATAATTCATTTGATTTATTGTATATATATATATATATATATATATATATATATATATCTCTAAGCCCTAAAAGAATGAAAACATGCATGCATGGTATTTATTTTATGTTTAGGCAAACTTAGGTTATTGATGTGAAGATCGAGTGAGAAGAAATCGATAGGTGAATCGAACACTAGGATTTAATCGATGAATTAAGAGAAGAAAAAGAAATTAAAACCCTAAATTTTGGTTAATACCGAAAAATAGTAGGAAAAATAAGAAAATGTGAATTTCTTGAGTTATTGTTATCTTGATGCTTGATTTATGATTTTTATCATGTTTAGAATGGAGTTATATGCTTGAAAAATTGAAAAACCGATTGCCCTAAAAATTGCATGAATGCCGTGAGTTTTGTGAAAAAAAGAGGAAATTATTTTGTTGATTTTGTTGATGATCTAGTTGATGATTTGATCATGAAATAATTATGTGATATGATGATTTAATCTTATATGTTGTTGAGTATAAGAAAATCGAATTGCATGTGAAATTTTTAAAGAAAATAATTTATGGTGATTTAGAAGATTTGATGATCTTGATGTTATAATGTTGATGGTATATGTGTTAAAATGTTAATTTGAATCCTAGATGGAAATAGGATTTATTGTTATAAAAGAATGAAGTTATAAAGCTTTAAAAATGTTAAGAATTGAAAAATACATAGAAAAATATATCTAGTAAGTGTTTTAAGTGTTCTTAAAATAAAAATTTTGTAATCAAATTAATAAATTAATCTAGATTTTTATTGAAATAAAAATTAATTGGAGAAAAAAAGAAGAAAATAAATTTATTAAGTAAATAAACAAGAGTCGAGAAAATCGAGTTAAAATAAGGAAAATAAATTAATAAGGAAATGAAAAGAAGATTTAATCGAGTCGAGAAAAAGAAGTTAGACAAGTTAAGTTTAAATACTCATATAGTTAATCAAGAAAATAATGGAATAAGATATCGAGTAATGATTTTGAAAGTAATTAATTAAAGTTGATTAAATAAGTTGTTTTTCAAACCATTGAGAATAAACCAAGGAGAATTGACGGGATAATAATTAGAAAATATTAGTTGAGTTAAGATATGAGAATTGAGTTAGAAATAGAAAGGAAATTCCTATTTCATAAGAGTTTAATAAAAATTAAAAAGAATTTTTATTAGTTGAGTAAAGATTTATAATATGTTTTCATAAGACAACAAATTTGGAAAAGCGTTGTTTATAAGCCGAGAAAAATAAATTATATTGTTTGAGTTTTTTTTTATAAAAAGGAATTCATAATAGAATTAAGTTCTAAATTATAATTTGAGTAAGTGTTAATACGTCTTGAAATGTGATTGAATTTGAAACAATATGTTTGATTTATTTAAATTTATTATGCAATTGAATTAATATGTTTGAGTAAATGATGTTATTTGTTTATAACGTGAAGAATTATTGAGTTTATTTGTGAGTAAAATAATTGAGCTATCGAGTTGTTAGTTAAATCAAGAATTGATTAAGATTATAAAAGAAAACTCGAGTAATAGAATGTAGATAGACGATGTTTCATAATTAAAGCGAGAAGTGCTAAGACATTGATTAGTAATACTAACCAATCATCAAATAGAGTTAATGGCTTAAAGACGAGAACGCGAGATCTTTTAGAAAAGAATAACTTTGAGAGAAACGACTTAAGTAGAAGTCCTTCAGTCAAGACCAACGCCTTTTATCCGTCTTTTCGTAGTGTCTTATCTTTTTATCGATGTTGATCTGTGAAGGATCAAGCCGGACGGAACGATAAGCGAGGACGAATAGCCCTTAAACCGCCTAGCTAGAATCTTCGGAAGTCAGGTGGGCTTTTCTGAACCAAAACTATCGATGAAAGTTATTATGCTGTTGAGTATGATTATATGATTTTAAATGCGATTGACTTGCCGTTTTTATTGAGTTTAGTATGTGTTGTCATCTGTTTATTTGAGATATTATCATCCTGTGAAAAGCAGGAAACCCACGTGTAGTATGTTGAATATTGAGGTGATTGTGAGCCTTGCTTCGGCTAGGCCGGTCACAGTGTTTGAGAAGGAGGCCTACTTCTCGGCACAGTGAGTGAATTTATGACAGATGATGCACACTATTGATATATGTTATGTTTTGACTGCGCAGTCTATTTAAAAGAAAATGTTTTAGCATGCACAAGTAAAACTGTTTTAAGTTGCTTGAGTACTTGTGATGTTTCGGTAAGGAAGTTCAATTGATTTAACTTTTAAGAGCATTTTTTTTTCAAATGTTTTAGCATGTGTTCACTGAGTACGTAGTACTCAACCCTGCGTGTATTTCTAAACGTGCAGGTTGACAGGATGGTGATGGTATGGATACTTGGTGGTGTGGTGTCTTTGGTTGAGTCGAGTCGGATGTCGGACTGGCATTTGCACGTCTCCATACGTGTGAATGTTGGGTTTTGAGTCAAGTTTCCGCTGCAACTCTTTGAAATGATGTCTGTTGATATATACTCTGATACTTGTTGTGTTTGTTTGATTCCGAGCGATGTGCTCAATGGTTTTTGAATGCTTGTTGAATTCTTAATTTCGTTGACTTGAAAAACTGATCGTATCCTTGTTGAAATGTAGATTTTGAAATGCTCGGTTATTGCTTTATTATATCTTTGAAAGCCTCATTCGAATGCTGCTGTTTTTTTTTATTGATATTTTTCCCGAGCATGTTCCCGTATTTGAGTTGATTGTTACGTGGTTAGGTTGTGTTGTTGTTCGTAAGTCGCACCTCGGGAGTCGGGGGTGACAACTTGGGCACTGGTTCGAGAAATGATCAGGTTGTCCACAAGTATAACAGACGTTGCTTCCTAACTTGCAGATGCATTGATGCATCCTACCACATTTCGAACACGGGAAGAGTCCTAAGGGTCCAAAAGACCCTTGATGCTATTTTGATTGCCATGCTCAAGTTTCGCTTTTTGAGCTTGATGTTTTTGTTGTCCTCTTCCTTGCCATGGTTTCTTGCTCGGATGGTTTCCACCACTCCATTTTCCTTTTCTTTTTGCGATTAGGCCGTGCTAGAAAGATTGAGGGATAACAGCTATCGTCATCTGGTTTTAAAATTGAGGGGTCGCTGAAGAGTGCGATCCTCTCTCTGGCTGCATTGCCAACTCCATGTCAAAGGCTCGGTTAAGGGCTTCACCATAAGTCAGACCGCTCTGACTTGCAAGAACTACTCGAATGTCTTACCTTAAACCTGCTCGGAATAGCTCACATATTTTCTTGTCGGTATCTACTTTGTCAGGTGCGAAATGAGCTAATTCGCAAAATTCTCGATCGTATTCTGCTATAGTCTTCTTTCCTTGACTCGGGTTGACGAATTCATTCGCTTTCTACTTCCGATAACTCCTAGGTACGTATTTCTCATATAAGGCTTCCTTGAATTGCTCCCACGTCAGATTCTCACGTTCTTTTGGAGTATACGTCCTCTGTCGGGCTTCCTACCAGTAGTCGGTGGATCTTTTGAGTTGAAATGTCATGCATTCAAGACGCTCAAAATCTCCACAATGAAGAAAATGAAAAATTTGTTCCAAGGAACGAATCTAGTCCTCGGCTTCTGCGGGACTGCCTTTTCCATCAAAAATCGGCGGGTTTTGTCGAAGAAAAAGTTCTTCGGTTCGGCGCTCGTTTTGAAGAGGTGGGGTCTGATCCCGTCGCTCTTCTTCGTCGTTTTTCTCAGCTCTCTCATTTCTTCTTCTTGGTGGCATTCTAAAAGAAATGCTATAAATTAGGAAATTCGGGAAAAAAAACATTCCGCAAGTCGGCTAATTTTACGTGCAAGTTTTCTCGACTTTTGAAAATTTTTCCTCTTGAGAAGGATATGATTCTCATCGATACTTATGAAACATTTTAAGAAAGAGTTTTCTTAGATAAGGCATGTGATTTACAAATAAAATAATTCTCAATTTAAATCAACACAATTATTCAAGTAATTGCATGCGTTTTCAATAACATCGTCAAATTCAACTCATCACAAAACATCATGCTCAACGATTTCTCATATATTCAACCGTACACAGCATACATAATCACTTAGAATTTAATATCTCAATTAATCTGAAAACACTTCATTTAATAACTCGACTTTTCTACTCATATCTCAAAGAAAGATAGTTCTTGAAGCAATAGGAGACTCAAAGTTGATTTTAACAATCTAACAGCTTCCTTTCATATCATCGAAATGATGGCCTCTTTTGAGGACTTATACCAAAATACGGGATAAATATTCACATCAAAAAATTTCCCTATATGTCTACAAGACGTTCTACACCTCTAAAACGCACTAACACGAGATAATACTTCACGTTTGGCTCTACTAACGATCTATGCTACGAGTTATATAATTTACATCACTAGTGAAAAATAAAAAGAGTTACTCTCGACAGAAAAGTAAATATTGTTTGGGATTTTCCACAACTTTCTAGAACTGGACCTAAGCGTGAGGGTCGTCACCACTCGGGTCGTTGTCACCTCGTTGCTCCTCCTTGGGGTCTTCATGGGATTCTCCTCTGGATCCTCCTCTGGATCCTCTTCCAGATCCTCCTCCTCCTCCTTCGGATCTTCCTCCTCCTCCTCCTCACTACCCTGACCCTCTGCTGTTGCTAACGTCTCTAGGAAGTCACCGTAGGTATGCCCGAGGACTTCCCACGGGTTGGTCATGTCTCATTTGTGCTCGTCCTTAAAGCGGGCGTTGATGTCCTCCAACTTAGACTTGTCCCACGGGGGACTCTCAGGGCTAGTCACGTGATGAAGGTACGCTGCACCGTCAAGTTCTAGCTCACGTCCCTAGTCGGGCCTCACTGTCGGGGTCTGGAAAGATGGGTACGGAATGGAGAAGTGGTCGCTCGACAACGCCTAAAGATAATCGTTGCCCACTGTGGCATCGGTTGCAGGATCCTCAAAGAGCTTATCGTTGTCTCTATCGCCGGTACGCGTCGGCCTAGAAGGCTCGGCTACGAGCTACACTGGAGAGGGAGTGCAGTGTCGGCACATGAATTCCTCTAGCTGGTCGTGCAAAGGTGGCAGAACTTTAAAAGAGTCGTATGAACCTACTGGCTCAGTCGCTGCTGTGCTAGACGAGGCAAAGGGGTCAAAAGAGCGGATAGGGAGTACGTCTCCCGAGTACGGGTGGTACTGAAAAGTGGCTCTCGGCTCAAGGTGAGGCGGAGAGGGGACTGGTCCATCTCGGAGAGGAGACTGAGGCTGAGGCTTAAGAACAAAGCCGTTCGGCTCGACTAGAAGAACAGGGTCAAACGGTCCGGAAGGCGGAGATCCATACTCGATTAATTGGCCAGAGATAGTAGTAATGAATGTGTTGCAGTCACCGTAGAGATAGAAACCTAGGTACTGGCGTCCGATGTACCTCGATACTAGCAATGCTGCCCAGTCACGCCACTCTTGAGAAAGGCCCTGAATCAGATGTATTATCCCATCGAGTGCACTAACATCAATATACTTTACTGTCTCCAAATCTTATGATATCGCGCTAGAAATTCAGCGATCGTCTCGTGATACGTCTTTCTAATATGCAGATACTCCTGCATCATCGCTTGGTTTCCCTCATCGTCCATCCTATACGAGTTTAAACGAGTTAAGCACACTTAAACAGTTAATCAACACGTTTGAAATTCCTAACTCCACATACTTGTTTTTGCTTCCCAAAGAGGTTTTATTGCTCAAGGTACTTGGCAATTCTATTTCACGAAAACATTTGCACAAACATTCCATCCTTTTCAATTTCCACACAAAACACAAAATTAGGGAAGACATTCTAAAGCAATCTAGTTATTCAAGCTATTTACCAAGCTTTTATCTCTAGACAAGCGCAAATAGCAAACTGACTCAAAGAAGTCTAGGAAATAGACAATCTCATACCTGGTTGCCAAATGAGATGGGGAATGCTTGGTGTGTTACTGACTCAAACAAGTATAGAAAATTAAATCTAGACTCAAATCATAGAAAAGTTTAAGCTTAAGAGCAGACGGGCTGCTCTGATACCACTATGTTACAGCCCGAATTCTGGCGTATAAAGACGACTAGAATCCATTGGACAGTGAGATGAAACCTCGGAATAAAACATAACTCGACAAAGGATCATGCTCGAGAACAACGGAATATAAATTGAAAGCGATAACAAATAACATGTTTTCAATCCTAAATTCATATAAACGAGCATTAATATATAATACAAGTATCGAAGGTAATTAAAATATCTCAATCTAAGTCAAGTAGAATAATGCAGAAATAGGAAATAGTTTCGAGCATCTAACTCATTGTATCGACACAATCATCAGAGTAATAGTTCATGAAATTAAATAAAATAAAGTTTTTTATGCAGCGGTATAATAATCTCAAGTCCCACAATTACATATATGAAGATATGCAATTGCAAGCTTAAACCAAAAAGAGACTTGACTTTAAACAAACAACACACCGCCGAGCATCTTTCGCCACCGTCATCCATGCTAACCTGCACGATTAGAAATACATGCAGGGCTGAGTACTTCATACTCAGTGAACACATGCCAAAATGATTTAAAACTTTGCTCGATAAATCTATATAATTGAACTTGCCTTGCCACTGCATCACAAGTGTTAGTACAGTTTAAAACGGTTTACTTGTTCATGAAAAAATCATTTTCTTTTCTTGAAACGACTGCGCAGTCAACATATATAATTAGAATAGCAGGTATGAATCAATCTACCACATAATCTCGTGTGTCGAGAAGTAGGCCTCCTTCTCAAACATTGTGACTGGCCTTACCGAAGCAAGGCTTACAGTCACTTCAAACAATTAACAACACATGTGTTCCTGTCTCACACAGGATATTAATAACTCAAGTAGATGATTAAACATACAAAAACTCAGATAAAATGGCAATTCAATTAATTTAAAAACTCACGTAATACAATAATAATAATCATTTTCATCACTTTATTTCGGTTGAAAAGCCCACATGACTGCAAAAGGGTTCGGTCGAGGTAGCTTTCTTGTCTTCTTCTCGTCTACTTCTCATAACTACTCGTTCCTTCAAAGAATTAACATCTAATAAGGACGAGTCGACTTTCTAAAAACGAAAACGAGTCCTAACGCTCGGCTGAAGGACTTCTACTTGACTCGGGTTTCTTAACTTATCTCGACTGTCTAACTCGATCTTTCTCGATTTCTCGCTTCTACCCTAAGTACTAAACCAACAAACTCTCTGACTCGAGAATATAACTTGACTCAACAACATCCAATCAATTTAATAGTTAAATAATGCACAAATTCAAGAAATCACTATTCACGTCACACATCTTATTTTTCTCGATTTCTCGAGTCAAATAAACTCACAAAATTACGAGATTAATTCTTGAGTTCTAATATCACATTCATTCACATGCAGACTTTCACATCAGAAATCGGACATTCACAGATAGGTAAACGATCGACTTCGATAAATAGATGGAAAAAGAAAAATATTTCAAATATAATTAAATATTCTAGAAAAATTGTAATACCCCGAGTTTTCATAAGCCTTAAGTATGCGTAAAATGAGTATGTGATGCATTGATTGAGTTTATTTATATGAGTTTGAGCATGAGTATGATTTTCAGTGAAATCCGAGAACTTTTAATTTTCAGTAAATAGTGACGTTAACCGAGAAAATACTATTCACCGACGAACTCGGAATTAGACCTAATTAGTGTCTTTTGAATCTAGAATTTATTCTAAGATCATTGAGATAATTTATAAGCTCATCCGAGATCACATGAGAAAACTCTAAGAGTTTAGTCCTTAACGGATTAATTAGCCGAATGATTTTTAGGTTTTTCTTCGTTACTTGGAATTTTAACCTAAAAATTTGATATTCGGGTTTCTTGATTTATTTCGTGAGATATGAGATAGGGTTGAGGTGATTCCGATGTCGGAAACGAGACGAGGAGAGTTTGAAGTCGTTTTTAGTAGAAATGAAATAATACGGATATATACTACCGAAAAACTTTTACATCCGGGTAAATTTTTATCTGTAAAATAAATCTTATCTCTCTCCCTCTCTCAACCACGTGTCTCTCTCTCCCTAAATCTCTCCCTAGCCTAGGTACCTATTTTCAAAACCTAGGGAATATTAATCATGAAATTCATTTCACTTGGATGATTAATTTCAAAGCTTGCTTGAGAAGCTAAAATACCTTCATACATGCATCTATCTTATCCTATCTAAACCAATTCCAACGTGATCATATCAAGAGGAAAGAAAGAAAATTTTCTCTCCATCATTTCCTCATTGCCGTGAGCAACCTTGAAGAAAAAAAAATTAAAATTAAAATTATATTCTCCATTCTCTCTCCCTCCCAACCGTGTCTTCCACACACAAACACACACTTGGGAATCCTCCATTGAAGCTCAAACCTTCAAGCTTCAAGCTTCCAAGTTCCAAGAGTTCAAGAGATCATTATCCTCTTTAATCTTCCAATCTTAATTTAAGAGGTAAAATCCTTCAAGTTTGAGTTTGAATCCATGCAACAAAATCACCTCTATTGTAATACCCCAGAAATTATAACTATCTCTAAAAATGAAATCAATTAATAAAAATGACTTTGCACGCCTAAGTTCATGTATTTGAATTCTAAAACTAACGGTGAAATCCGTTTCCGAAAATAAAATAAGGAAGTCAGTTAGATGACTACTGTATTTTGGGTTATCGCGTACGATAACTTTTTAGTTCTAGAACTCAGATCGGAAAACCGTCTGATTTTTACATTCACGAAATCGCGATACGAACTCGCCCGAGAAAGTTCGTTTTTATGATTTTCCGGACGAAACTCGGACTGTGATGTCCCGAGATTTTTTCGGATTTTAATTTTCAAATATTACATTCCGAGTAAGTAAAATATATCAGAATTTATGGTCGAGTCGGATTTTGACGGAAACGAGCCGAATACGTATTTTTAATACGCGATTTTTCGTAACGTCGTAACGAGCCGGAAAACGGAATTTTTGGGATAAAAATCCCCCTCATTGCCGACTTGCACACACACACACATGTAAAGGATCTTTCATTTTTATATCATTCCACCTTATGACTCATGTCCTTTTTCCTTCTAACACTTTACACCTAAGTCTTAGATATTAATTCTTTAACATGTTAGACACTATTTCTCCTTCCCCAACCCCTTGAAACCGCCACCACCTCCATCACTTTCATCTTCCATTTCATTCAATCTCCATTGAAGAGCTTGAAGTATTTTGCAAGGATTTTTCTTCTAAGTCATCAACCATCCATCATTTTCCTTCCTTCCTTTATTAAATCTCAAGGTAATCTTCTCTTCTATTGTTCTATCCATTTAGAATTCATTTCTTTAATTTTCTAGTATGGACCGATTTTGAGGATATTGGTATAGTAATTGATTTAAGTGTTATTATGCAATTAGATGTTTAAGGGATTGAATTCTAAGGTTTAATTGATGAGAAAACAAAAGCCCTAAATCTTATGCTTGGACCGAAAATTAGGGGTTTAGGTTAGGATGGATTAATTCTAAAATTGATTACACAATTGAGCTTGGGAGATGATTAATTGAGGATTAGTGAAAAAATAAATGGAAACCCCTATGTTTTTTATGAATATCGATTTTAGGGTTTAGGGTTTCAACTTGGATTTCAATTGATGATGATATGGTATTAATCATTGATTAATTGGTGTTGTAGTAGGATAATTAATGGACTAATGGAGCTAATTGATGAAGAAATTCACCCTCCCTAATAACTAGTTGATACCGAAAATTAGTAGGAATTAGGGGTTTTATGAGCTTTCATTTTATTGATGAAATGATGATGGATTATGATTTCTTATGATGTTAGTTGATAATAGAAATTATTTGGAATTAATCTAAAATTATCATAGAATTTATAAGAGACAAAGAATCACAATTAAGTTGAAATTGGTTAATGATATGAGGTGATGATATAAATAATAATGAATCTCAATAGATGAGGATTGATGACGTAGAATTTGATCGAAATCCGATAACTTTGGAAAATCCGTAAGAGACGAACAAATGTACGTAATTAATGATAGGAAAGTCGAGTAGGAAAGATAATTGGATATTAATGATCATTAATGTTGAGGGAACGAAATTGTAGTTGACATCGTGTTGATCCGAGCTATGAAATGTCGAGTTTTATTTATAATCGAGAAGTTAGGATTGGAATGGTTAACTTGTTGTTGGTATAGTAATTGGTAGTTGAAACGACGAGGTTTTGATCGTCGTGGTTATAGACGAGTTTTGGAAAGGAGTTCTTCACGTACGAGAGTACGTGTTGACTGCCTTGATGAGATATTTTCGTGAGAATATAGGTTCGATAACTTAGAACGAACCTAGGAAGTCATACGTCGATTCTATCGAACAATTAGGGTTAACCTCGGCAGTTTTGCGACCATTGCCGGAAATTGTAATATCTCTTAGCTCGTTTATCGGATTTGAGATCCGTAAATTGGAGCATAAACTAGACTTCCATGGCTTTCTAGAGGTACAGAGCTCTTTCCCTGTTTCCAGATACTCTGTTCTAGGCAGTCCGCAGAACTACTGCATTGTGCAGTGAATTTTCAGAATCTATTTTCCTAAGTTGTTTCCTTCTCAACTTAGTTTCTTTCGATCTTTTGAGTCGTAATGAGTTAACGACTATCTATTTTACTGACCTAAGAGTCAAGTACAGAGTTTGAGTGTTAAAACAAGATATGATCGTATCTTGTTTCCGTTTAAATAAAAGAAATTAGTTAAGTGTGCAAATGCCTAAAAGTTGAAACGTAAAAGACTAAATCGAACTTGTTTTCGATTTCCATTTTC
This sequence comes from Schizonepeta tenuifolia, assembly GCA_029490685.1. Taxonomy (NCBI): domain Eukaryota; kingdom Viridiplantae; phylum Streptophyta; class Magnoliopsida; order Lamiales; family Lamiaceae; genus Schizonepeta; species Schizonepeta tenuifolia. The sequence continues at coordinate 5,402,885 of CM055957.1, forward strand.
TTTTGTCGTCTCAACGACTCATCGAGGTTATGTTTCATGTACAATGAAGGACGAAGTCAGCACAAGGAAAGGACGGAAGACTAAAGAAGAGAAGCTCGTTATTTTAGTTCTGTAAAGCTAAGGTGGGCTTTTATCTATAACAAATAAAATGTGGGTTTTTCCACAACTCGAAAGTAATTCTTTATGAGCTTTGATAACTGTGTTTTCAAAGTGATATCAGGCATAAACTGTTTCATGTTTTATGTGAGTTCTCTTGTACCATCTGAGCTAGCCGTCGTGCTTTCCAGAATTGTATGTTAATTATCTAGGTGTTAACTACTTAACGATCGGCTCTGAGTTAGTCAATTAGGTGTTTTCCAGAGTTAGTGCACTGTAGCCTGTGGTGTATGTGGTATCTTGTTGAGGGGTAACCAGCCACGGTGATAATGACTGGTCAAGATTTTGAACGTAATATCTATGGAAAAATGCTCGCGCGAGCTACTTTTGAAATGAGATAAAAATGTTTAATAGGCACGGGCTCTTTTAAATGAAAACCCCGATGCGCTATAAAATGAGATGCCTGATTTTCAATACTTATGATTATATTTTCGGCAACGTGCCCACTAAGTACTATCGTACTTAGCCCTGCATATGTTTCTAAATGTGCAGGTTGAAGCGACGAGAGCGGAGGAGGGTTGAGTTAGGAGTTGAAGTTGTCTTTAGGAGAAGACTCGTAATATGTCTCACTTTTTTTTCCGCTGCTAAACTTTGATCACTTTTGATGTTATGTAATTATATAACTGTAGTCTAAGTTCTGTTAATAACTTAGATTTCTTTTTCAATACTTTGTCGAGTGATCTTCCGAGATCAACTCTTTTCTTATATATATTATAATCGAGGTCTTGTTCATAGAATTAATGTTGTCTATCATGTATGTTTATTCAGTCAGTCCCCTTCTTCCCCGCTTCTTTAATCCAACCCCAGTCGCTCCCCGGCTTCTGCCGTCCCTCGGGATTTGGGGCTTTGACATGTATTTTCTTTGATTTTTGGCACTTATGCCCTAATTAAGGTGATTAATTTTGTTTCATTTTTTCTTGAGGATTCAAGATGGATTTCATCATGGAAATCAAAGCTAGAGATTGAGCCATTCAAGCCTTCCATTTTCGGTTTCATCATCATCAAGAGGAAAGTTGGATTTAATTTTTCAAAGTAGGTTTAAATCCATTTGATTACTTGTATGTTTTGTAATCTATAATCCCTAAAGGAAGATGCATGCATGGTTTAAATTTATGCATAGGCAAACTAGGATCAATGTGAGATTCGAGTGAGGAAATCGAGCCTAGGAATTAATCTAAGGATTAAATGAGATAAGAAAATTAAAAAACCTAAAAATCTATGGAAGCCGAAAATTAGGGCAAGAAGTAAAGAAATTCGATTTCTTATTTTATGGATGATTTGATGCTTTATTTGTGTTTATATGCATGATTTGAGTGATTATATATGCATGAAAAATTAAGAAAATACATGCCCTAAAATGATGATGAATGCCGTGAGTTTGAGTAAGATGGAGGAGTATTTATTTTGATGATTTAGTTGATGATATGATGATGTTATAATCATGTTTAGATTTTGAGTATATGATGATTTTAATCTCTTATGATGATATTGTGAAGAAATCAATGATATACATGTTTTTGATGAAAAATAATATTTATGATGATTAGATGAATTTTGATGATATGAGTATATTGATGTATTAGATGTTAAGTGAGTATGTTTAAGGTAAAAGAAATGAAATTTTTAGTGATAAAAATCGAAAATTAGAGTTAGAATACCTAGTGTGTGTTCTAGGTGTTCTTGGTGAAAAAGTTGAGTTTTTGAAGATTTGAATGAATGCCTAGTGTGTGTTCTAGGTGTTCTTGGTGTTTATTTTGAAGATTTGAATATTATTAAAATTAATTCAAAAAGAAATTAATTATTAAAATAATATTATATTCAAGATATTTTGAGAAATAAAATTAAATAGAAAATAAAAAGAAAAATCATTAAAGTTAGATGATGAGTCATTAAGTGAGGAAAATAAAGAAAAAATAATTTCTTTATTTAATAATTAGAGTTTAAGATAAAGAATTAATTCTTAATTAATTCTTGAGATTAAGAGAAGTTATTAATCGAAAAATAATTCGACTCGTAGAAATAAAGATGTGAGATGAGTATAAAATATGAGTCGAGTTAGTCGAAGTTATGACGTTCATTTGAACGTGAAAGAAAGAAAAATGATAATAAAATATTTATAGAGAAAATAATTGAGGAGTCGAGTATAATAAATTGAGTGAGAAATTTAATCGAGTAATAAATAAGATTTCGAGGAATTGAGTCGAGTAAAGAAAATTAATGAGTTTAGAAGTCGAGTGAGGATTGTTTAATAAAATATTAAATTAAGAAAAATAGTTTAATGCTTAATTATTAAATTAAACGAGAAATATTGAGACGAGAAGAAATTAAATAAAAGTGATGTTGATTGAGAGTCGAGCTAATGATCGATGATGTGTTTGAATGCTCGTTTACTCTTAAGTCAAGTATTGATTGATTGTTGATGCGTGAGTAAATAATTGAGTTTGTTTGTCAAACCGTTTTAATTAGAATGAGTCGAGGAAGTTATCGAGTTTTGATCACCGAGTTAAAAATTTAGTTTTAACTGAAGATAGAAGTCGAGATTTAATTAATTAAGAATTTAATTGAGAATAGTAAAACAATAGTGCATATACGTGTATGCATACATAGTTGAGTAATGACGACGTATTTTGAAATAATCTCGTATATTGAATCGAGAAATATTAAATGAGTATTGAGTTTTTAATTGAAAATAATTCTTATTATTTGAATTGATGAAGAAAGACGAGAATTTATTTTACGAAATTGAAGTTAACGTTTTTCAAAAACGAGAGTCGAGTAATGTTGAGTAATTGGTTAATGTGACTTGAAGTGTGAATCGAATTTGTGATAGCATGTTTGATTTAATTCCATGTTGAGCTATAATATGTTAATTAAATTCATATACTTAAGTGAAATGTTTACTTCTCAATTGTGATGATATGATATGTTTAAATTGTTGAGAAATACCTTATCGATTATAGATTGATGATTTAGAAAGAGAAGTACGAGACGAAGTAATTAGTAACCGAGTAGAGTCGAGAATCGAGAACGAGGAAGTCGAAAAAGTGATCGACTTAGAAAAGATAAACTAAGAATAGAGAGAGACGAGTCATGTAGAAGTCCTCCAGCCGAGACACGCATTTACTTTACGTCTTTACGCATCGAGTCCTAATTCTTTTATCGATGTCAAAATATGAAGGACCGAGCGAGACGGACAAGTAGCGAGGACAGTCAAGAGTAAGCCGCCTAGCTAGTCTTCGGATGTCAGGTGGGCTTTTCTAAAACCAAAATTCCGATGAATGCTATAAGTATTAAGTATTGGTTATTATTATGATGTGAGTTTTAAATTCAATTGACTTGCCGATTTTATGTGATGTTTGGTATGCGTTATCATCTACTTGAATGAAATGTTATGGTCCTGTCAAAGGCAGGAAACCCACGTGTGGTTTATGATGGTTTGATGGTGACTGTGAGCCTTGCTTTAGTTGGGCCGGTCACAGTATCGAGAAGGAGGCCTACTTCTCGACACGGATGGATACACCGATGGATACACAGTTGGATGGGTGTTGTGGTAAATGATGCATATTGTTTGATATATATGATTGTTTTGACTGGCCAGTCTATTCGAAAAGAAAATGATTTTGCATTCACAAGTAAAACTGTTTTCAATACATAAATACTTGTGATGCCTCGGCAAGGTAAGTTCAATTGATATAGCTCTAAGAGTAAGTTTCAAAGTTTTTGGCATGTGTTCACTGAGTATGAAGTATTCAACCCTGCATGTATTTTTAAACGTGCAGGTTAGCAGGATGAGGATGGAGCGGGCGGCTTGGTGGTGTGTTGTTTTTGAATTGAGAGTTGGACTGACAATTATATGTCTTCATACATGTGATTGTTTGGGATTGCGTCGAGTCTCCGCTGCTATCTTTTGATAAAGATGTTTATTAATATACTTTGAAACTAAATGTTGATATTCTGTTGATGTCGAGCGATGTGCTCGATACTTTCCAAAATTTTTTGTTGGTTCGTATTTTTGGAATCCTAAATACTTATGCCATTCGGTTTGATATGTAAATTATTACATGCTCGTTTGATGTTTTGTTTGTGACTTGGAAGCATGTTTCTATTTTGTTATCGCTTTCAGTCAATTACTCCCTTATTTCCCCGAGCATGATCCCCTTATTTGAGTTGAGTTGATGGATGTTAGTTGTGTTAGTGTTTCATTGTCGCACCTCGGGAGTCGGGGTGTGATAGGTTGGTATCAGAGCAAGGTTGTGTTTGCTCTGAAGTCCAATTTCCTTGATGAGTCGAGTCTAGATTTATTTCCTAGAATTACTTGAGTCAGTAAAACACACCAAGCAACCCCCATCTCATCCGGCAACCAGGTACGCTTTATTTTCCTAAAGCTTTTGAGTTTGAAGTGATGATTGAGTTATTGAAATATTGAGATTTCAAATCTTTTTGAGATTTTTTAGTTATGAAGTTATTTATTAATTGCACTCGACTAGAGATAAAAGCTTATTAAAGTAGCTTGAATAACTAGACTGCTTTAGAATGCTTTCCCTAATGCGTTGATGTGAAAACACCAAAAAGGATGGAATGTTTGAGCAAACGATTACGAGAATGAGATGGCTGACCGAGAGTGGATGCAGGAGTACCTGCACGTAAGAAAAATGAACCATGAATCTATTGCGAAATTCCTTGCACGATATCACAAGATATGGGAGAAGGTCCAGTATATGGACATCGGATCGTTGGACGAAATGATTCATCTCATTCAAGTTTTGCCTCGAGAGTGGAGAGATTGGGTAGCGTCTCTAGTTCCTCGATTCTTAGGACACCGTTACTTCGACGGCACTCTTTACGGTGACGTCAATGCATCCATCTCCATGATCTCTGGGTAGTACACGCAGTACGGTGCCCCACCCCAGAGCCTTATTATGTGGATCTTTCTGCCATGCTAAATGGTTTTGTTCATAGTTTCCCTCTTGTACTTCAAGATAGCCCAGTTCCTCCCCGTATTCCTACACCTCCTCGGATTGAGCCCGAGCCTTGAGCTGTTTATCAGGACTACCCATATTTGAGTGGTGTACTCCCTCTTCGAGCCTATGATTCTTATGCTTCATCCAGCTCATCAGCTCTGTAGCCAAATGGTTATCATAATCCTAACAGAATTTTGTCGCCTTTGGATGACCAGTTTGTCGAGTATATGCGTTGCAATTGCACTCCTTCTCCGGTTCAAACCCTAGTCGAACCTTCTAGGCCGACTCGTACCGGTGATGGAAACGATCACGAGTACGATGAGGAGCAGGCAGCCGAACCTACCGTGGACGGCGGTTATTTCCAAGCCTTGCCGAACGACTACTTTTCAGCTCCATACATGTTTGCTTCTACTCTTGTCTTGAGGATCGAGGAAGATTATGAGTCACAGTTTGGCGCCCCAGCCGATGTAGCGTCATACCTTCACCGTAGAGAAGATCGCCTTGACACCCCCATGGGTTGAGTACGAATTAGAGGCAACCAACTATGTCCTCCAGGATTATGAAGAAGAAGTGAGGGCAGCCGAGCTTGCGTGTTTTAACATCTTAAATGATGGCGCCGAGGTAGAGGAACAGGAGGAAGAGAATCCCGAAAAGAATCCAGAGGAGAACTCAGGAGAGGAAAACACTGAAAACGAGCATTATGACGATCGTGGTCCGAGCGAAGATGATTCTAATGTTTAGAATCAGTTCAAGGAAGTTGTGGGAAAATATCAAACAATCTTTACCTTTACGTGTGAAAGTTGAACTCTTTTCTTTATCGCCGTGATGTAAATATTTGAGCCTTAAGATTTGGGTAGACAAATAAGATCGAACGTGATGGCAGAAACTGAGTAGTTCGATCTAAATAGTGATCGTCGTGACGACGTGAGGGATATCTTTTCCGATGTGAATATTAATCCCCTATTATGTAGTAAGTCCTTGGAAGAGGTCATTATGAGTGAAATGAAGAAGAAGCAGCCGATAGGCCGTTTAAAATCAACTTTGAGTCTCCCAAGTAATTAAGATAATTCGAACAATAGAGATTTTCCCTAAATGATGATTGAGATGAGGACGAGTATTAAGATGAGGTTTGAGTAAAATTGAATAAGTTATTCTTTAGCAATAAATAAATAATAAATTTGAGTGAAGAATGGTGAGATGTCGATGAGCTAAAATGATGATATGATTTGAGTGCATGATTATTTGAGTTTTGAGAAATATTTAATTTGAGAATATGTGAGTAATGATGTGATGATTGAGAAGTACTTGTTTGAGAAATATTTATTTGAGAAATATTTGTTTGAGAATATGTATATATGAGTGATAACGTGATTACATGCCAATGATGATTGATTATTTTGAGATGAGGATGAATTGATTGAGATATATGTGAGTTTGAGATAATTGCTTTATTTGCAATAATTATTGAATTGATTTTCTTTAATGCTTTGATAAGTACCGATCGAGAATCATATGCCTCTTGAAAAGAGAAATGATTTCAGAATCGAGAAAAATTCGAGTGAGATAAATTGTTCTTTCCGAGTGGCTTAAAATTTTTCTTGTGCATTTCTTTAGAATGCCGCCAAGACGCAGAAACGTAAGGAACCTTAGAGATGAATAAGAGGGTCAGCGTAATCCTTCCCCGCCCCCTCAAAATGATCGACGAGTAGAAGAATTATTTTTTCGCCAAAATCCCCCAACCTTTGACGGTAAAGGCAGTCCGACAAAAGCTGAAGACTGGATTCGTTCTCTCGAGCGAATTTTTAGATTTCTTCAATGTAACGATCGTGAGCGTTTCGAGTATATGACGTATCAACTGAAAGGAGCTGCCGACTATTGGTGGGAAGCGAGACAGAGGACGTATACGCCTAAAGAGCGTAATAACTTGACGTGGGAACAATTTAAAGTAGCGTTGTATGAGAAGTACGTGCCGAGAAGTTATCGTAAACAGAAGGCAAACGAATTTGCCAATCTTAAGCAAGGGAATAAGAGTGTAGCTGAGTACGATCGAGAGTTTTGTGAATTAGCTCATTTTGCGCCTAATGAGGTAGATACCGACGAGAAAATGTGCGAGCTGTTTAGAACGGGATTGAGGCAAGATATTCGAGTAGTTCTTGCCGTGGTCTAACTTACGCAGAAGCCCTTAACCGAGCCTTAGATATGGAGTTGGCTATGTAGCCAGAAAGAGGATCGTATTCTTCAGCGAATCCCCAATCCCAGAGTCACATGACGACAATCGGAACTACCCATCAATCACAGTTCGGTCAATATTCAAAGAGGAAGGGAAAGTGGAGTGGAGGAAGCCACCCAAGTAAGAGGCCGTGGCAAGGAAGAGGGCAGCAGCAAACCCAGCAATTCCCGAAAGCGAGAGCTCCGCAGGCTAATCAAAGTAATGTGCCTGTAGGACCACAAGGACTCCCTGCTTGTTCAAAATGTGGCAAAATGCATCAAGGCATTTGTAGAATGGGAAGTAATATCTGTTTTACTTGCGGACATCCGGGTCCCTTCTCGAGCCATTGTCCAAAAATAGCAAGGGATGAGTGACGGAAGGCCAAATCAATTTCAGCCTTCACAGATGAAAGCTGTTGAAGCGTCTCGATAGCAGAAGTTTCCTCAGCAACAACGTAAGCCACAGCAGCCAAGGCAACCCTCCCAACAAGAGCTACCACATTTTCAAAGAGCCTTTGCCATTGAGCAGAAATCGTCAACGAAAGATCAAGGAAACCTAGCGGATATGGGAAAACTTAACGGCATTCCTATTATAATTTTATTCGATATCGATGCTTCGCATTCGTTTATTTCTAGCGCATGCATAAAGAACTTAGAGTTGAACGTAGATGAATCGAACCAGGTGCTTAGAGTGACATCCCCTTTAGGTAAGTCAGCAATGTTATCGCGTGTTTGCTCGAACCTAGAATTCGAATTCGGAAATCATAAGTTGCTATCGAAATTCTTAAACCTGATTCGAATGTGAGATGTAGACATAACCCTCGAAATGGATTGATTAACCGAAAAATTCGTGACGATACGATGTGACCAGAGGCAGATTTCGATTCAGCCTTCGGGAGAAGAGTCGACCATAGTTTTTTGGAGTTGAGAGAAGAATGAGAAAGAGTGTGCCAATAATCTCGGCTATGAAAGCGCAGAGATTAATAAGGAGGAGAGATACACAAGTGTATCTAGGTTACTTGAACAAAGATGAGAACTAAGAGTTGAGTGTCGATGACGTACCTATTGTAAGAGAATTTAAAGATGTATTCCCAGAAGTGCTACCAGGATTGCCTCCTGATAGACAATTAGAGTTCACGATTGATCTAGAACCAGGATCAGCCCCGATATCAAAAGCTCCGTACAGAATAGCTCTGAAGGATCTTCAAGAGTTAAAGATCCAGTTGGAAGAATTGTTGGATTTGGGTTTTATCCGGCCAAGCGTTTCGCTTTGAGGAGCTCCGATCCTATTTGTAAAGAAGAAGGACGATAATTTGAGGATGTGCAAAGACTACCGAAAGCGTAACATGATTACATTCAAGAGATGAAACCGAACACGAAAAGCATTTGCGAAACGTATTAGCTAGAGATGTTAAGATCTGATAAGTTGTATGTCAAATTCTGCAAGTGTGAATTTTGGTTGAAAGAAGTAAATTTCCTAGGACACGTTATCTCGTCTGAAGGGATTAAAGTTGATATGGAAAAGATGAAAGCTGTGTGAGATTGGAAATCACCGACGTCAGTTTATGAAATCCGTAGTTTCCTCAGTTTAGCAGGTTACTATCGGAAATTCATAAAAGGATTTTCCAAGATTGCAAAGCCGATGACGAGTCTATTGAAGAAAAAGTCGAAGTTTGAGTGGAGGAAGGAATGTGAGAAAAGTTTTCAAGAGCTGTAATCAATCCAGCTCCAGTACTAGCTCTTCCTGACCCAGGAAAAGACAATTTATGCCGATGCATCAACTCAAGAATTAGAATGTGTCTGAATGCAAGATGGAAGAGTAATAGCGTATGCTTCAAAACAACTCAAACCCCATGAAGAAAAGTATTCGACTCATGATTTGGAGTTAGCAGTCGTAGTGCATGCTTTGAAAATTGGAGACACTATCTCTACGGTGCCAAATGTGAAATATTTTTGGATCACAAAAGTTTGAAGTATTTCTTCGAACAAAAGGAGTTGAATATGAGATAGAGAAGATGGTTTGAGTTGGTGAAAGACTATGATTGCAAGATATCTTATCATCATGGAAAAGCTAATGTCGTAGCCGACGCGTTGAGTCGAAAAAGAGAGGAGGAAAAGGAGGAGCATTCGGAAGAAACTGAATTAGGATTTTTGCTCAGTGATGAAGTGAGTTGATTGAGGAGTTCGGGAAGATGAGAATTGAAGTGGTTGTACCCCAGCAACAATAGAGTATGTAATTGCTACGTTGGTAGTAATGCCAGATTTGAGATCTCGCATTACCGAAGGCCAAGGAAGAGATGAAGATTTGGAGAAGTTGAGAATGAAGGTGAGAAGAAGAGGAAACAACAATTTTTCCGAGTCGAGTGATGATGCATTATCATTTCGTGGAAGAATTTGTGTGCCAAACGACGAGAAATTGAGAGATGTTTAGCTTGCCAATAAGTGAAGTCCCTACACCAAAGATGATTATCTCCGATCAAGATTCGAAGTTCACAGCCCATTTTGGAGAAAGTTTCCATAAAGAGTTGGGAACGTAATTGCAATTCAGTACTGCTTATCATCCTCAGACGAATGGTCAATCCGAGTGAACGATTTAAATTGTAATGCCCCAAACTATTTCTACAGTCTTTAAAAATAAAAGTTATTAATAATTATGGCTTTGCACGCCTAAGATCATGAAATTAAATTCTAAGATTTACGGTGAAATCCGTTTCCAAAAATAATTTCCAGAAATCGGACGAACGACTACTGTATTAGGGTTTTTGCGTCCGTAAAGTTTTTCGCCCGAAAACTCGGAATCGAATTCCGTCAGAATTTACATTCACTTTTTCTTCGAGACGAGTTCACCGGAGAAAGTTAATTTTTATGATTTTCCGGACAATTTTTGGACTGTGATGTCCCGACTTTTTTCTCGGATTTTTGAAAAACGAATTAGGTTTTCCGAGTACGTAAATTATTTCCAATCTAACGGACGAATTAGATTTCGTAAATTCCGTAACTAACTAGGAAAATATTTCTCGACTTTTAAAACGATGTTTAAGAACCGGAAACGAGAATTTTCGTATAAAATTTCCTCGCCAAACGAACCTTAACGACTCACTATGTTGTAGGATATTTTTTTCATCTACTTTATGAGTCACCTATGTGACTCATCATCCCTCCCCCTTATCTCTCCATTACCGCCATCTCCCCACCCCAATTCCTCTTTCATTCTTCTCCAAATCACCTCCATTGAAGCTCAAACTCAAGCTCTTCTAAGATCGATAACTCTTGCATCTATCGATCAAATTTCAATCCGATTTCATATATCGAAAGGTAAGAGTTTCGTCTCTAGTTTGATCCGAACAAATCTCCTTTCCCCTAGGAAGTCACGTGAAGGTTTGACTCTCTGTCATTACCTCATTTGGCCCAACACAAGGCTGTCTCAGATGGAAAGCAGAAGCATGCAGTTGCCAAATCCGGAAAGTCTACAGAGATGAGAGACAAGCCATCGCTATCAAAGAACAGAGATCAACTCTTCCAACGGCTAGTTGATTCTCTCTGCCTATAAATAGAGGCATTCATTCACTCACAAGATATAAGACACACACGAGACGAGACAGACAATTGCCAAGAGCGAAAGAAAGAACTAAATTCCTTACTCGAGCTGAACTAGATTCATTCTCTTAGAACATCATTAGTTGAGAGTTCTAGAGTGTTAGATTTTGTCTGAGTGTCTTTAGATCCAACCTTGAGAACATCACCTCGTGAGAGTTCGTAGAGTGTTAGATCTTAGCTCACTTCGTGTTCGAGCTATTTAGTTGGAACCCCACCCTTTCTTTCACCTGAAAAGGTTTTAGGACCCTACTCTTCCCGTAACTGAGTAGATAGGTTGATTAGTACCCGAAAACTAATCTGTAAGGTTGATAAGTACCCGTAAACTTATCTCAACGATTGCAAAGCCCGCGTAAGCTTTGTGGTTTGTCCAGAAGAACTTGGACTGAGTTGTGTGGACTCACAACTCCCCGTGTACATAGGAGTTCTCCGAACCACGTTAAATCTTTGTGTGTTGTGTTTATTTTCAGTTATCTTATTGCATATTCAACTGACTATCTAACCTGCATACAAACTGCTTTATTCATCAATTATTTTGGTTATTGACCAACCGTGCATAAAAGCGTGAGTAAATTTTATACGAGTTAATTTCCACCACATTCCGCACAGCACATCACTTCCAACCGAGTGTTTCTTACTCGGTTGTGATTCCAACTGAGCTTCTTTACTCGGTTGAGTTATTTTTAGGGGGTTATTTTAAAAAGTCTTATCTGGTGTATTCCCCCCCCCCATACACCAGAACTCGGATCGGGACCATCAAGTGGTATCAGAGCAGTGGTTCAAAAGACTGCTGACTCTGTTTCACAAGGTGTGAATTCGAGAAAGTTTCTTCAGTGGTCAACTGAACAGATCTATTTTTCACGCTAGTGCATATCTGCTTGCATCTTTTATTTGTTGTTGTGTGCAGATGGACGTCAAGGACAAGATCGTGGTCATGTTCTCGGTAGTAAATTATACATCCTGGAGGACACGGATGAAGAAGATCTTACTGTCGAAGCATCATAGAATACAACAAGTACTCACGTCCGGACCGATCATCATCAAAGAGAGAATCACTCGCACTCCTACAAATCCCAACGATAGGGATACAGTTGTGGAGTTTGTAGAGAAGAAGCCGAAAGACTACACTCCAGAGGAAGCCAAGGTGAGCCAGTTGGACATCTGGGCTCAGAGCACGATCATGTCAACTGTTGGACAAGATTACCTACCTTGGATAGAAGAGTGCTAAACTGCCAAAGAAATGTGGGATATCTTGGCATCGCTGAGTAAAGGAAGCGACGAGAAGAAGGAGAACAAGTTCTCACATGCATGCCAAGACTTCGACAACTTTTGTCTGAAAACTGATGAAACCATCGATCAGCTAGAGCTCCGATTCATGGACATCATCAGAAGGATCCAGTCCATCCGAAAAGGAAAATATACTTTGAGAGAAATCAACCTCAAAGTATTACAAGCTCTACCAGCTGAGTGGGATACCTTCACCAATATCCATGAAGCCGAGCTGACCTTGGTGAGATGGGAATTGAAAGATTGTTCTCAATTCTGAAGAGAAATGAGTACAAGGTGAACCGACGAAGGTCAACTCAGTCCTCGGTTCAGACGAGTAGACATGAGGATATTGGTTCAGCCACCAAGTCAGTAGCGCTCCGAGCTGACTACTCAAAGCCGCGAACATCAAGGCCAACAAGATCAGTGGACACAGCTACAAAGGAGCCAAGCAGAGAAGAGCTACAACAGAACATAGCCGCCCTGTCAAAGAAGCTAGCTGACATGGACACTCGGTTCGGAAAATACAAGAGGTTCTACAAATCGAACCGAACTCGAGATAACTCAAAGCCTGTGACCAACGGTTTCTTTGAATGCAGTAAGGAAGGACATTTCAAAGTAGATTGTCCAGATCTCTCAAAGAAAGAGAGAGAAGCGTTGAGGGCCAAGCAAGCTGGAAAGAACAAGGCCATGGTTGCAGAAGAAGCAGCTGACGACATGGACATCTTCACTGACACTGAAGATAAGAATGAACTGACTTCTACCAACAACGCCATTAGTCAGGATCAATGCCTCATGGCACTTGGAACCAATCAAGATGATACTGAGGTACACTTTAATCCTGTTAAGTTAAATTCTTCCAATATTTCTAACATGCAGGAATCACTGGATGAAGAGTTGGAACCCTCCTAGAGTGACTTTCAAGAACTCAGTGAACCCTCCTAGAGTGACTTTCAAGAACTCAGTGAGGAAAAAACTGCATCAGCAATCGGTTGAGTTTAAGAGTCTTCAAGAGTAGTTCTCCAAACGTGAAGAATCCTTAACCGAAAAGGACGATCTGATCAAGAGTCAAACTGAAGAGATAGATAATCTCAAAAATCAACTGAATGCGGTCAACCGAACTAATGCTCCAACCGATGAGGAGTTGAGAAAGTAGATCAAGGAGCAGCGAGATCAGTTGAAAAATCAAGAGGCTCAGATCGATCAGCAGATAAAAAAGTCAGATGGACAAACCGAGCATATAGCTGTCCTCCTCAAAGAGTTACAAACTGAGAAGGACAACTTAATCAAGCTATATCAGTCATCCAAGATCATCGAGAATCTTATCAGTTACAGCCGACAGATAGATGACGTGTCAGGACTCGGTTATGATATAATCAAGGATACTGGAATCCCTCCAGCAACCTTCATCAAAGCTGTGGAAGTCAAAGTTGTCGAACCTAACACAGCTGAACCTGAGTCTCCCCAAAGTAATCCAACCTCCACTTCTCAGCAAGCTCAACCGATCAAAGAAAACCACAACAGAGAAGGGAAAAGGAGCAGTAGATGAAGGACAGAATGTTCCATCGGTTGGGACATCAACCGAGGAGGAATGTTCCAAAAGTCAGAAGAGGAATCAGAGGCGTCGAAGACACAATCGCAACCGAACTCAGAATCAGAACCGACCTCTGCATCAACCTCAGAGTCAACATCAGAAAGAATGGAACCAACCGCAGAACCGACAAGGATCCAACCATCTGAATCAACAACGGTTCCATCATCAGTTCAACCAAAAGTTCCAACCGAGTCAACCACTAAGGAACAGGTCGAACAGCTGGAGATATTCATGCCACAACATGAACCACCAACAGGGCATGAACAGCTACAGACAACATTCAGGGAGTTGGAATCAGAATCAGCCACAAAGATTCCAACATGGCATCCGACCTCAACAACGAATCCAACAGGATAAAAACCGCCATCAAAACAGGGGGAAAGCCACTCCTCCGAAAGCTCACAATGGGAAAAATCCAACTCCTTCCAAGAAACAGAACATCACTACTAACAACAAGCCTAAGGTTAACCGAGGTGTTGTTATAGTTGATGATGAAGGAAAAGTGATCTAGAATGATAAATCTATCCGAGTATACAGGGAAAAACGACCCACAGTTCAAGGGGGAACTGGTTCTAACCCTCCAGGACCCAACTAAAATTGTGGACCTAAGCGAGTTTCTCTGTGCAGGAACAGGAGAAACATCTGAGGAAGAATAAAGCTTCACGAACAATGTGGGTGATGGATAGTGGATGTTCGAAACACATGACAAATCTGAAGGATTTGCTTGGGAGTTTCGTGGAGAAAGAAGGACCCTCAGTTACCTTTGGTGACAACTCAAAAGGTCACACCAGAGGTTACGGTACCCTTGAAACCAATCATGTTTCGATTTTTAATGTTTCTTATGTTGATGGATTGAAGCATAACTTGCTCTCCATCAGCCAATTCTGTGATAATGGTTTCTCTGTCAAGTTTGATGCATAGGGTTGCAGGGTTAAAAATGTTGGATCAAAGCAGGTCATATTGTTGGGAAATCGATCGCCAACCAGAAATGTCTACTATGCTGACTGGAACAGTAGTCTTCCTGACACCTGCTTGTTATCAAAGAGCAATTCAGATGTGAGCTGGCTGTGGCACAAAAGGCTCAATCATCTGAACTTCAAGACTATGAACCGACTTGCCAGACAAGAACATGCAAAAGGCATACCTAACCGAGTATTTTCAACAACACATATCTGCAGTGCATGCCAGTTGGGAAAGCTCGCTAGATTCTCCTTCCGATTGAAGACAACACCCTCAACCGACCGAGTGTTACAGCTAATCCACATGGATCTATTCAGACCAGTTATACCAAAGAGCATGAATGGCAACAAGTATACCCTTGTTGTAACTGATGATTATTCCAGATACACGTGGACCATTTTCATGCGTCACAAGAGTGAGACCCGAGATGAGCTACCCAAGCTGATGGATCGGATATCGAACCAACAAGAAATGAAAATTATCTCCATCCGATCAGATCGTGGAACTGAGTTTCTAAATGAAACCATCATCGAGTACTGCGAAAAGCATGGAATTACTCATCAAACATCAGTTGCACGTACTCCGCAACAGAATGGAGTAGCTGAGCGAAGAAACCGAACATTGAAAGATGCAGCTACGTCCATGTTGACAAGCTCAACTCTGCCAAAGAGATTTTGGGTTGAGGCCATCAACACAACATGCTACACCCAGAACCGATCTCTTCTAACCAAGCGGTTGGGAAAGACACCATACGAGCTATGGAGACGCAGGAAGCCGGATATTTCATATTTTCGCGTTTTTGGTTCTAAGTGTTATATTCACAACAATGGGAAGACTCAGTTGAAAACTTTTGATGCCAAGGCTTCGAAAGGCATATTTCTTGGATATGCTGCTCGCATCAAGGCTTATAGAGTTTTCAACAATAGCTCTCGTGTTGTGGAGATAACACCTCATGTTAGTTTTGATGAATCTACTTTTGAGTGCAGGGAACAGGCTATAGGACGACAGACTGATCCACAAGTTCCATCTGCTCTCACCAGATCGCAAGCACTAAGGGAAAAGAATCTAGCTGAACCATTGGTATGCGTAACCGAGGATGATGATCCATACTCCTCTGAAGATGAATGCGACCCCAGCTCATCTCAAGGGGGAACTCCAGCTGATGTCACTCCAACTGCATCAGCATCCGAAGCCTAACCGAGGCCGGTTCAAAATGTTATCAATGTTGAGGATCCAGACTCAACAACTGATAAATCACCAGCTCAGAAGAGTCCAGCATCTCCCACAGCTCAGATCACAGAACAGCCACAGTTGGAAGAAGAAGGAAGACGCAACAAAAGATGGTATGAAGATCATTCCACTGACAACATCATCGGAGATCCAACCGAATGTGTGCGTACAAGGAGCAGAGTTGCAATTCCAAATTCAACTGAGGAAGATTCCAACACTTATGCCCAGTATGCTGAGGAGTTGGCAGTTCTTGAGGAGTTCGAGCAAGCTGGAGATGTTGCCATGATTTCTTGCTTCGTAGCTGATGTACCAGAACCAAAGAATGTTGTGGAAGCTCTCAACTGTGTTCACTGGACAACAGCCATGCAAGAAGAACTGAATGAATTTCTACGCAACTGTGTATGGGAATTGGTAGAAAGACCAACTGGTGTCAAAGTCATTGGATTAAAATGGATTTTCAAGAACAAGATAGACGCCATTGGATTCATCGTGAGGAATAAGGCAAGGTTGGTAGCTCAGGGTTATTGCCAACAAGAAGGAATCGACTTTGAGGACTCATTCGCGCCAGTTGCAAGACTAGAAGCCATCAGAATCTTTCTAGCCTATGCTGCATTTCACAAGTTCAAGGTCTATCAGATGGATGTGAAGTGTGCCTTCCTCAACGGTGATATCAAGGAAGATGTATATGTTGAACAGCCTCCCGGTTTTGAAACTGGAGATGGAAGAGTGTACAAGTTGAAGAAAGCAATCTATGGCTTGAAACAAGCACCCAGGGCTTGGTATGACACTCTTTGTGGTTTTCTTCTGAACTCGGGATTCAAACGAGGGTCAGTGACAAAACCCTGTTCACCATCAAAGTTGGAGAAGATATACTTGTTGTGCAAATCTACATCGACGACATCATATTCGGTTCCAAGTCGGAGGAGCTGTGTAAAAAATTCTCAAATCTCATGAAGGAGAAGTTCGAGATGTCGATGATGGGCGAGATGAACTACTTTCTTGGACTTCAAGTGAAGCAGTCGCCAGAAGGGATATTCATCAATCAGTCCAAGTATACAAAGGAGCTCATCACCAAGTTCGGATTGCAGACAAGTAAGACTACAAGGATCCCGATGAATACTAACTGGAAGATTGAACCTGGAACCGAGGGAAAGCTTGTGGATGCCAATAAGTACAGAGGGATCATCGGTTCTTTGCTATATCTAACCGCCAGTCGGCCAGACATATCTTACGCGGTTGGAGTGTGTACACGGTTTCAAGTTCAACCGAGGGAAGCTCACATGTTGGCAGCGAAGAACATCATCAAATATCTGAAAGGAACTGTTAATGTTAGGTTTTGGTATCCAACCGACGACAACATCCAACTGACTGGATACTCAGATGCAGATCTAGCCGGAGATCGGTTGGACAGGAAATCCACATCTGGACACTGTCAGTTCATGGGAGGCAAGCTAGTTTCGTAGTTTTCCAAGAAACAATCATGTGTTGCCACTTCTACAACCGAGTCAGAGTATATGGCTGCCGGTAGCTGCTGCATGCAAGTACTGTGGCTCAAGCAACAGCTGAGAGACTATGAAGTTGCAACTGGACAGGTTCCCATTCATTGTGATAGCTCTAGTGCCATTGCTATCTCTTTAAATCCTGTTCATCACTCTCGGACGAAGTACATTGACATCCGACATCATTTCATTCGAGACTATATTGAGAAGAAGGACGTATCCATGGAGAAGATTCCAACTGAGATTCAGAGAGTTGATATCTTCACCAAACCTCTAGCCGAAGCACGGTTCAAGATGTTATGTGATTTACTAGGATTGCTGGATCCATCAGATGAGGAACCAGCTGAGGTGAAGAGATAGATATCCATCTGAGGGGGAAGCTCAGATGAAGGGGGAATCTCAGATGCGGATTGCCAACCGAAGACATCAGACGTCAGCTGAACAGATGAATTCGAGTCAGCTGATGGTATGTTGCAATGTTGGATCAGACGTCAGCTGAACAGACAAACTCGAGTCAGCTGATGGTATGCCGCAACATTGGAACACAGCTGATTCCGACATCAGCTGGCAGGTAACATTTAAGGCTGAAGGTATTATGTTCTTAAATGAGAATGTTTGAAATAAATTCAAACATTCCTGAGCAAGCCAGTTACATTAAAATAGCCATCATGTCGCATTAAATGTAAAGTACGGCTGAACATCTATAGCCTACTTTATAGTGCGACTGGGCTGACAAGAAAAACTGTACACCTTCTCACGCGCGGGTTGGAACTCGGTGCATGACGTCAAGTCAAAGATAGTCAACAGTCGCGTGATCTCAGCCGTTGATGGATTCGCGCCATTTAACCCCAGCCGTCGATCTCAATCGAGTCAAAAACCTATATATAGCGGAAAATCAGGAAGTGATCTCTTACCTTCCTCATTCGTATCTATCTGCAATAACTGTTCATCGTCTTCTCAGAAATTGTCTAACTATTTTCTGCAAAGATTTTCCTTTCTTCCTATATATACCTTTGCAGTGATCCTAAATGGCTCCCAAAGGCAAGAAAATGGCATCTTCCGGACGATCACTAGTCCCCACCTCTTACGAAGAATCGTTCGACCTGCTGGTGTCGAAAATTCACTTCGAACAGATCCTCTTCGACGAGGAATTGAAGTCGCCGGTGTTGGCTCCCCTTGCCAATATACTCAGGGAGAACGGGCTCCTGGAATGGGCGAAGCTCTGCCCTTCCCACCTACTCAGGCGACAGGTCGGCGAGTTCTACGTCAATCTGAATGCCTCCATCGACAGCAGAGAAGAACTTACAACGGAAGTCTCCTGTCAGCAACGCGACGTTCCAGTAAGGACCATTCGCCGTGTTTCCTTCCCCATAGCAATTTCCGACGTCCTCCGCTACGTCATCCCAACAAACCACACAGCCACAGAACTTGTCGAAAACATAACCGACGAGCAAGCCAATGAGTTCTTGGAGAGTGCTCTAATCACCTCGGAGAGGTTGAAGAGCAACATGCAGAGGACAAAACTGAAGCCAGAACATCGACTCTTGTTCGATGTTGTGTCCAAGGTTGTTTTCGGCTACAGCGGAGCATTCGGCGACATCAGCCGACCAAAGTTGAAGCAGTTGATGGCGTTGGAGCATAAACACCCGATCAACTGGCTCCAATATTTCCTGAACCAGCTGATCCTGGAGAAACAAAAGATCTCCAAGACCACATCTGACTTCGGAGAGAAACTGTTGAATGTGAAAGGGACGCTCAACTTCGGGTGCAAGATCTCAGCTCTGATCCTGATCGCAACTAAGGGTCGGAACATGGTATGGGAAGATTGCGAAGAGACCCCAGTCAAGAAGTTGATGTTGTTCCCAACAGCGAAGAAGGCACAGGAGGTGCTTAGGAGTGTCTACACTCCTAAGGAGAAGAAGGAGGCTGCGAAGTCTGCCGAGCCCACAGCTGAGGGGGAACCAGCTGTCGATCGACCCACAAAATCCAAAGCTGCACGCCGACGACGAGCTGAGTCAGTGCAAGAGAAGGAGGAGGAGCCTGCCAAGAAAAGGCTAAGGGTAAAATTCAAGAAGTCGGTTGAAGAACCAGCCGAGGTTATTCCAGCTGAGGAGATGCCAGCTGAGGAGCCGGCTGAGGATCATGATGAGGAGATTCCAGCTGACGAGCCAACTATGGATGCATTAGCTGAGGAGGAGCTACCAGCTGTGGATGCACCAACTGAGGAGGCGATACCAGCTGAGGACCCATCCGAGTCGAGCCGCTCAGCTGAGGCCGCTTCTTTCGAGATCGTCCCTTGTGCCACCGGAGCTGATGAGGCAGACGGGATAGAGACAGACGTGACGTCGGATGCATCTTCCTCTTCTGAGGAAATCGAACACGCTCCAACCTCCCCCACGGCAGGAGTTGATGTCGTACCGCCCCCAGAGCCTCTTGCTCTTTTAACCCAACCACAGCCAAATGTTTCGAGCTCATTGCTCGATGCCAACATTGTGACCGCTCATTCGGCCAATGTTGAGGAACCAATTGAAACCCCCTCCCAACTGAATCTGATATTCCGAGCTCCCAGCTCGATGCCGATGTTGTGACCGATTCTCTGGCCAACATTGATGAAACATTTGAATCGTTGCCTTATGATCTATCCCCCTCTCCAATAGACGATGAAGCTGACCGACAGGCAATCGCTATGGAACATGAAGGCAAGGTGGCCTATTGTTTCCAGAAGCTGATAGGCATGTTCCCTGAAGCTCGCGACATGCCGGTCTTCGCCACACTCGAAACCGAGCTGCTGTACCAGTTCCACCTGATCTTCAGTCACTGGTACGTGAAGGAAGATACGGTCAAGGTGCACAGCTGGGACAGACTGAAGGCTGACGAGTCCTGTATTCGCGACTACTTCAATTACGCCAACCTAGAAGTGGCGTACAACAACAAGGTTGCGCTGCTTACGCGTCGGATGGCAAAGCAAGGCAGAAGGGAATGATACAAGGGAAACAGCTGGACAAGACTGTGTTGAATTCCTCGATAATATGCTCGTCAAGTCAGCTGAGTTCCTTGATGACCTGGACGTAGCCGCCGCAGCAGCGAAGGATGAAGAAGAAAAGCTGCAACTGTACCTGGCCAACCGACAAGCCATGGTCACAGTTGAGCCTCTAGCTCTGATTGAACAAGCCCCTCCAGCTGATCAGCCAGCTCCCTCCTCTGAAGAAATCTGTGAGCTGATAGCTGAGAGGGTGAACCAGCTAAGGACATAATTGCTTGCCAACTTCCAGCAACACAAAGTCGATCAGCTAAGGATGTTGGAAGCATGAGAAGAGAAGCACAAGGAGCTGGTGGAGGAGAATGCTTCACTAAAGATAAAGCTGGACGAACTCTCCTCCTCCACCAGTCAAGAAGTTTCTGAATTGAAGTCAACTGTGCTGGGATTCAGGTCTGAGCTGAACGTCATCAAATCCTTGTCCGACTCCAATCTCGCCAAGTCCCAACAAACTCAAGATGCTGAATGGGAGTCTCGGTTCGAGTCGCGTTGGGCTGAGTTGCTGCTTTTCAAACTGCAGTCATTGAAAACCTCTCTGCGTTAAAGAAAGCCGAACAAGAGCGCCAGGACTCCGAACTGGCGAAGAAGATGGAGATCGAGTGCGCGGTCGATGAACTCTTCAACCGCATTCAACTAGCCGAACAACAGCTCACCTCTCTGGATGGTTCAGTAGCAAGCCTTGTTGCTGATGCCAAAAAGGGGGAAGATAAAGTGACGGATGTTGAGATGCAGGAAGAAGAAGAGACCCAAGCCGAGGAAGAAATGCCAGCTGCAGGAAAATCTCAGCTGAGGAAGAAGTCTGGTCAGAAGAAGAAGCCCACTCCTAAGTCAACCGAAGTCGGTGGAGCTGAAATGGAGAAAGACTTGGAGCAGGCAGAGAAGTTTGGAGTTTCGTACAACTCCATAGCCGAGATCGCAGCCGAGCTAGATTCGGAACTCAATGGTATCACAACCGAAGAGTGTATCGCAACTGCCAAGGCTATGGATGTTGCTGAAAAGGACTACATGAATCTGAGCTGGATCAGGAAGTTCGCCGCCAGCCAAGCTCGAAGGGTCAATCAGTTTGAGGAGGAGCTAGACAAGATAACAAAGAACTTGGACCGAAACATTGCCTCCCGCAGCCGTCGCAGAATTGACAAACATCAAGTAAAGGCTGAAGCTTGGCTAAGACAACAGAGGTTGCCAGGGAAGGTCAAGGTTCAGAGTCGGTTCAGGCATGTCGAAAATTGGATGCCAGCTGAATGGAACGAGGATCGGGAGTCGTTTAAACAGGAGTTCATAAACGACTTCTACTACAGGAAGGTTTACGCAACTGACGACCCCAGGAAAGCCTTCAAGGAAGCGTTAACCGAGCTGCACACTGGGGACCCGGAGATGTTCAGCCAGTTCAGACGTGCAATGATAGAAGCCAAACTGGATCTGAACACTGTCCCCGTCCCTCGGAAGGTTACCTACCTCCCTCCTTTCCTCCCAGACTCGCGTAACCCCAACCGGACAAAAATTGCAGCTGAGGCGAGACAAATCTGTAAAGAGCACGGAGTCGACATCTCCAAGGAATCAGCAGCAAAGAGAGAAATTTTTGTTAGGATTTTCAGTAAGTATGGGCTTCAATTTTAGCTCAGATAGTTTTTGAGCAACTAATGTAATTTTTGGTTTTTGTGCTTATCTTTGTAACAATCAGTTGTAATGAAAACTATTCAGTTATAAGATTCACCTTGATGAACAATCTCTCATTGTTCAAGCTCTGAATCGCAAAGTTATTTCAATACCATGTTATAACTGTGCTAACCCTTTGATTTTTTCATCTTATAGACAGTCTAGAATTTCAGCTGAGATTTTAGATAAGTCAGTTAGATTTAGATCGGTTGTGATCTGTAAGGGTTTTAGAATTCTTATAAGGGGTTTTGGCATCATCAAAAAGGGGGAAATTGTTGGGAAATTTTATTAAAGTTTTGATTGATACCAAAACCAACTGACCCCAACCGAGTAGATGTTGTCAGATCCTAATGTTAGTAGTTAGGCTCGCTGTTTGAGCAGTGTTAAGATTTTATCTTTACAGGACTCCAGCTAAAGACGACAACAAGGCCTCACTCGGATAGAACATCAGTTGTGAGGAAGACAACTGAGCGTTCACAAGATGAGCATTCAAAGTGGAAGATGCAAAAGTCATCTAACCATTGAAAAAGGGGGAAGTTACGTTCAAGAGAAGTTGCAATTGAACATCAGTTGTAAGGAAGACAACTGAGCGTTCATCAGATGAGAAATAGATAGGGGAAGAGAACATCAGATGAAAGAAAGACATCTGAGCATTCGAACCCAATTGATCGGATACAAGAAAAAACAACTGAGCGTTCAGTTTCAGAACATCAGTTGTAGGACCTGAACCAAGAATATCAACAGCTTGAAGTTCAAAGTCAGCTGAGAGTTCACATGTTCAGATAGAACATCAGCTGAAGACTAATCAGATGAAGATCAGACGACTCAACCAACTATCAAGTGTTGGAGGTCAAAGGTTAAGATTTGAATTTCAAATTAGAAAGTCATGTGAAGGTTTGACTCTCTGTCATTACCTCATTTGGCCCAACACAAGGCTGTCTCAGATGGAAAGCAGAAGCATGCAGTTGCCAAATCCGAAAAGTCTGCAGAGATGAGAGACAAGCCATCGCTATCAAAGAACAGAGATCAACAGCTCTTCCAACGGCTAGTTGATTCTCTCCGCCTATAAATAGAGGCATTCATTCACTCACAAGATATAAGACACACACGAGACGAGACAGACAATTGCCAAGAGCGAAAGAAAGAACTAAATTCCTTACTCGAGCTGAACTAGATTCATTCTCTTAGAACATCATTAGTTGAGAGTTCTAGAGTGTTAGATTTTGTCTGAGTGTCTTTAGATCCAACCTTGAGAACATCACCTCGTGAGAGTTCGTAGAGTGTTAGATCTTAGCTCACTTCGTGTTCGAGCTATTTAGTTGGAACCCCACCCTTTCTTTCACCTGAAAAGATTTTAGGACCCTACTCTTCCCGTAACTGAGTAGATAGGTTAATTAGTACCCGAAAACTAATCTGTAAGGTTGATAAGTACCCGTAAACTTATCTCAACGGTTGCAAAGCCCGCGTAAGCTTTATGGTTTGTTCAGAAGAACTTGGACTGAGTTGTGTGGACTCACAACTCCCCGTAGACGTAGGAATTCTCTCTGAACCACGTTAAATCTTTGTGTGTTGTGTTTATTTTCAGTTATCTTATTGCATATTCAACTGACTATCTAACCTGCATACAAACTGCTTTATTCATCAACTGTTTTGGTTATTGACCAACCATGCATAAAAGCGTGAGTAAATTTTATACGAGTTAATTTCCACCACATTTCGCACAGCACATCACTTCCAACCGAGTGTTTCTTACTCGGTTGTGATTCCAACTGAGCTTCTTTACTCGGTTGAGTTATTTTTAGGGGGTTGTTTTAAAAAGTCTTATCTGGTGTATTCCCCCCCCCCCCATACACCAGAACTCGTATCGGGACCATCAGTAATGAATCACGTAGTGATTTAGGGATGGGTGGGCTGGTGTTATTTGAGTGGAATTAGTGATTTAATTAAAGATTCTAATTAGGTTGGGTTAAGAGTGGAGTGGGCCCATTAGTGGCAAAGGGTAGTAATTAAGGGAGGAAAATAAGGGTAAGAGTGTCCAAAAAACTGAGTATAACTTTAAAGTAGGGACAATTTTTGAAGATCAAACAAGGCTTTAAAACAGGGACAGAGGGAGTACCTAATATTTTGTCTTAATATAATTAATGCACATTTCGAGTAGCAGATATTAAAAAATCAAAATGGACCACCGAAAAAGGACAAATAATTTTTTGTTCAATTATTTTTTATTTTATGTTTAAAATGAATTATAGAATTTCATAACCAAAGGTAGGCTAGCAATATTTATTCAAGATACAACTACAGTAAAATCTCTATAAATTAATATTTTTTGGACCATAAAAATTTATTAATTTAAAGAGATATTAATATATCGAAAAATTAATATTTTATTAATTAAAAGAGTGATTTTTATTTAGTATTCATGTGTATTGAAAATAAATTCACGCATCACCCAATCCGTTGTAACAAATACATATATTCATGTACAAATGAAACAATCTCAAGCGATTTAAGTGAGACAAGCTTTGAAGAAGACGTGCATGAGTTTGAGAATATGATTAAGGATGTTGGTTATCGCAATCAAATGGACGTCAACAACTTGTTGGACTATCCGGATAAAAATGATGAAGGTTAACAAGTTCAAAATTTAGAGGAAATTGTGGCTGACATTATTGATGATCCTACTAATGATGAAGTTCAAGATGATTCAACGCTGTTGGAAACAGTCACGCGTAAGGAAGCGTTGAATGCGGCAACAATTCTTCACAATTCTTTATTGCAGGTAGAGAACTCGAAACCGAAACTTTTGAGTGCAATTAGAAAAGTTACGGATGAAATCCAATTAGATTTAAAATTTTAAGAAAAAACAAATAACAATAAATTCATATTTTAATAAATTAGCATGATAGTAATAATTGTAATATTTAAGAATTAATAATTTATAGTAATGAGACCTATACATTTATAAAGGGACTTTTCCAAAAATTATTATATTATTATCTTATCGAATTTGATGATTTTTTACAAAGGCCTGAATCGGGACCGAAAAAAATTATTATATTAGAGAGTTTATTAATTTATAGAGTATTAAATTATAGAGATTTTACTGTATTTTATAAGAGGAATAAATTTTTAAATTAATAAACTTGGAGGTATCAAATAAAATTACAATAAACTTGATGATTGGTCAAATGCATATTGGGCCGAGAATGTAAGTTTAAGTTGGCCATTTTTTGTATAGGCCTGGGCTCTGTCATATCTTACACTAAATTATTAATGCGGTTTGGATTAAGTGATCAAGTGAGTTATAAATTTTTATGGGTAATTTTAAACATGGTCCCCTTTTCTCTCTTTTAAACTTATAATAAAAATATTAATGAATTTACTATTTTACCCCATAGCCCTTAATTTAATTAGTTTAATTAAGTGCTAGTATTAACTTCATCATTATAGTCTTCAACAAATCTCTCTCTTCCATAAGTGTTTGTTTATTCACTCTCTCAAATCGAAATCTGCGAACTCTTCCTTCAAAAGAAAAAAAAATTAAAACAATCAAAATTTTTATGGCAAGGGATCAGTAATTTGGCTTTCATTCTATTAAAAATACTCGATTTAACAAAATTTCTCTAATTTTTAACTTAAAAATCTCATAAGGCATTTCTGTAAAGGGTTTCTCTTTTTCTCTCCATCCTTATGAACAAAAATATATTCGCATTTAAGTGGTTGAATTTTTTTTTTATTGTTATGCTTTTCATTTTCACATTTTTTTTATATTATTTATACCTTTACAGAAATTAATATTGTTTTCCTCTAAATTTTGAGTTTCTGTAAAAATTCCCAATTTTGAATTTCTCTAAAAAAATAGAAAGGAACTGTTAAGAACATTAAATTTTGATATATGAATAAATTAATACAAATTAAATGACACGATCAGGTTGGCACTCCAACTTTGATTTCTATAAGAAATTTGAATTGAGTGAACAAAACATGATGAAAGGAAAAAGGGATCTGGGATCTGCAAATCTATAGCGTGAGAGGGTGAGACATAATAGAGGAGAAGTGCGTGTTTATCTAAAGCGATGAAATTAGTATCTATTAACAATTTAGTTGAGGATTATAGAGGGAAAAATAGTATTAGTATCAAAATTAGTTTATTTCTAATTAATAAGGGGCTATAAAGAGAGAAAAGAGGGTTGTGTTGAAAATTACCCAATTTTTATTTGTCCACATTGGATTCCAAATAATGTCGTTTTTTTTTTTTTTTTTGGACAACATTACAAGGAAATTTAAATACCGCGTGACGAAGAACTCGAACCCGTGATCTTTGGCCCGGGCATTAACCTCACTACCACTAGGCTAACACACACAATAATATCGTTTTAATCAGCAAGGACATACCTCACTTCGGTTATCAATTGTTCTACATGTGTTTGAATATATTAACTTTAGATGATCAAAGATACTTGGTAGACATTAGCGATCTCTAGGGGCAGAATGAAACCAAACATAATTATTTATAATCTATAAGTATGAATTGCGAGGTACGGTAAAAGTCAATAAATATATGTAATAGTCTATATAAATACCTACATGATTACCATTAAATATTTTCACACTTTGGTGGAAAGACGCGATATATATATTCATTCAAGCCACCGACGCAGACATATTCCGTCTCCTATGACTTTATCGTACGTGGTTCTTAAATTATGGAAAGAATAAAATCGACAAATACACCAAGCTCTTATTATTAAGAGTATGTAACATATGCAAAGAAAAGGCATATGCTTGCAGAATTTCAAGGTGTGGCTATTATTTAATTTAGTTAATGATGTACCACTATGTACAATCAACATAAGTATCTCCTGTCGTCATAACTTATATACTAAAAGAAAAAAAAAATTATTTTTTTACCCCTAAGAATTAGCATCGAGAACAAGACAAAATAAGATTGTCATCATTTCTTTTAATATAAAATCAAAATACAACACACGAAAAATTTACCTCAAAATATAATTCTTCGAGGATGGAGCTAGTATGTTATACTAATATCCATTTATCGAGTGGAGCTACGCATAATGTATTTTTTTTTTTCAAGTACATTTAATATAGGAGCCAATTTTTAAAATCGCACCGTAGCTTTTAACTTTTTTAGGCAATTGACTATATGTTAGGGAATTTGAGAAATAAGATTAAAACTTTCATTTGTTGCACTCGCATTCATATTTCTGATCCAAAATTATTTATTTGGGTTTTTTTGGCACGTGATACATACGTGAGCGGACACATGGAGCCTGAATCTTACGTGGGCGTGTCACGTTCTTATTTTGCCAACTCAAACGATTGAACTTTAGACTAGGGGTGAATAAACTGGTACCCGTGGATACCCATACCTGCATTTGCGGGTACCCGTACCCAAATAAGCAAAAAATGAATACCCATACCCTTTCCATTTTAGTCGAACGGGTACCCAATACCCGGTCGGGTATACCCGACCCGGGTATAGGGTACCCGGTATACCCATTTAGAAAATAAATAAAAAAGATAAAAATATGATAATTTTTCACCTGCTCGATTTTTCGATAATTTTCAACGACAAATTAATAACCAACTATGTAACAATAACTAGACGACGACAACAACAAATCAATACTAAACGTAGTTTAAACATTTAAGTTCAACAAATAAATTATTATGAATATATATTATTCATAGGTTGTGTTTAGAGTTATATTTAGGTTTAGGTTTTAGCTTAAAATGAATATATATTATGAATATATTTATAATTTATAGTATAAAAGTAGTAATTATATATAATAAATAATTGTATATTGTTGTCCGGGTACCCAATACCCTAACGGGTATACTCGTTAAGGTATTTTCTAAAAATCTCATACCCATACCCATCCAATACCCGCAAATTACGGGTATTGGGTACCCAATACCCGGCCGGGTACGGGTAGGGTATGGGTAACCCGGAAACCCGTTTTCCATACTTTCACCCCTACTTTAGACATTTCAAATTTTAGTCAAAAACTTACAGGGCATATCACATCTCTCCTCCCGGGATTTGTAGGAGTCCAAGATGTGCAAAGCCAAGCTCTCATTTCGCAATAACATTCGCGATCCATCGAAGATTGTTGGAGAGGTTGTTGCTGCGCCGGAGATTGGATCGAGGGGGAATTTGCACTGAAAATTGACGCCGTATGAAATTAAGGCTCAAGTGAAAATGCGGTGAGAAAGATGAGAGACGAGTTTTTTTAAGTATACTTAGGCTGCAATCGTTTGAGTTGACAAAATAAGGTGACATGTCACGCTCACGTAGGATTCGGGCTCCACGCTCACATGTGTATCACGTGCTAAAAAATTCAAATAAATGATTTTGGACCCGAAATAGGAGTGCAGATGCAAAAAATAAAAGTTTTTGTCCAATTTCTCAAATTTCCTAACATATTGTCCTTTTCCTAAAAAAGTGAAACTTACAGTTCGCTTTTAACAATTAGCTAAGGTGTTCTATGTTATATAGTGTGTAACTGTACGACTTAAAAAATGTTGTTACTAAAATTCTCAAGGCATTTGATATGACTTCAAATGTTTCTAAAGTACTCATGAGTTGAAACAATGCTTCAAGCCTTCAATATGTAACATTAAGAATAATTTGAAAAGTTATGCTTAATTTGCAAGATTCTTAATGGGATAGTTGAAGAAGTATATGCCTAATTGGATCCAAAATCCAAGGAATTAGGCCTGGTTTAAAAATAAAGATGCTCCTAATCCAATTTAAGATGAGTTGTTTCTGCTATTAAAGTGGGGATATTCTCACTGATATCAACATTTACGATTAATAAATATAAAGGGCATAGATTTGCATATATGGAACCTCAATCCTCAATCCAGAATCATATGCTCTCATCTCATCAGATCAGAATTAGTACATCAATTATTATTGAAAACCTGGATGAACACAACACGTGTGTGACATGCCATTATGGGATAACAATTTCGAATAGTCATTTGCATACAAATGTGTTCTTTTTTCCATGATTGTAATTAATTACTCCCTCCGTCCCATTCAATAAGTTTTATTGGGATGAGCACGGAAATTAAGAAAAATAGAGTTAGTTGATAAAAAGTGTGATTAAGGTAATATTTTATTGTTGATGTTAAAGTGGATTGTTTGGAAAAACACAGTACAATAAAGTAAACAATACTATTTACGTTTGAGTGTGACATAAAGTGAGTTTTAGTGTATTAATCTTTGTCAAATAAGGAAATGAGACTTATTGAGTGAGACACCCGAAATGATAAAATGAGACTTATTGAACGGAACAGAGGGAGTAGATTTCAATTTAATATATCATTACATTTTTCTCAATCATGGTGGTAACTATTTTCTAAATCTTGAAATATGTAATTGAAAAGCTAATCGAGTTGAATGATATACTCCATCCGTTCCACTCCAATTGTCCTAGTTTTCTGGGCACGAGAATTAAGGAAAAAATAATTAAGGGTAGAAAGTGTGTTTAATGGAGTTATTAAAGTGAAATAAAGTAGGTAGAGATAGAGTCAAAGTGAAATAAAGTTGAATAAAGTGAGTAGAGAGAAAAGGAGAATAGTGAATGACACATAAAATGAGGAGAAAAGTAGGTTGAAAGGTGTAAAGTGAGTGTAATTAACCAAACTAATTATTTCTAGAAAAGGAAATAGGACAATTGGAATGAGACACTCGAAATAGAAAGTAGGATAACTGGAGTGAGATGGGGGAGTAAATTTTTGTCTTAAAAAATTGCGAGCACTGCCGACATGTTGTAATCTATGTTTAACAATTTTTTTTCTTTTTTTGTTCTCGTTTTCTGAAGATATATAGTGACTGAAATTAAAGAACATGAGTCAAATTAACTTGCTTGTAAAAAATCAAAGATTATGATAAATTTGTATATTTCTTTTGACAAAATCCTAAAACACGCAAAATGTTGGAACAAGAGAGAGAATATGTGGGGTGAGAAAGGAGGCACCATGAAACAAATGGCATCCGAGTCGGACCATGATGTTCTTCTATTAGCTATATGGTCTCAAAAGATTTTTGTGGCTTTTCCGCTACCTTTTTTCTTTTATTATTATGTTTTTTTAAAATAGTAACAATCTTCATTATTTGTGTGGATGTCCTTTCGTAAGTTTTACAATTTTGAAGTAGTGGATAAACTGCATGGAGCTACTCTTTGGTGAGCGTGAGATGCGCGTGTGGCGCGTGCACTGCACGCGCCTTTTTTTTGCAATAAATTCATATGCACACCATCATATATTCAAATGCACTTCATTTTATGTTGATATGCACACCGATACTTTTTCCAATTTTTTTTGTCCAGATTTTTTTGCAATAAGCCCATATGCACTTCACCATATATTCATATGCACTGTACTTTATGTTGATATGCACAACGAAGAGTATTGATATGCACCAACTTTTTTCAAAAAATTTTCCAGTTTTTTTTTATTTCCATTTTTTTTTTCGGCGTAGCCTTCGGCTTCGATTTTACGGCTCTGCCTTCGCTCCGATTACTAATATAAGGATAATCGTCGGGAAATATCTGGATTTTTCGGCTTGCTCCGAGGCCTTCGGCTCCCCTCGCTCGAATCTAGACCAAAGAAGAAGCGGCAAACAAAACAACGAAGAGACAAACAAAAAACAAAGAGTGCAAAATAAATTTGAAAATTTAGAAAACAAAAATCGAAAAAAACTAGAAAAAGTTGGTGCATATCAATACTCTTCGGAGTGCATATGAACATTAATTGGTGTGTATATGAATATATGGTGGTGTGCTGTTAAACAAATAGCAATTAACGAGAAACGAATCTAACAAGTACGAACCCTAATTTGCATGCAAAGAAAAGAACACAAGGATTTACGTGGTTCGACAATTGCCTACGTCCACGGGAGAGTTAGAAATTTATTATCACTCAATGAAGATGATTACAGCACAAGATCACTCACCAACTATTCTACCCACAAGTTGGATCGAAACTAGAACCCTAATTCTCACAGCTCTCGTGTATGCACTCAACCCCAAAATCTCACAAACGTCGTACCTCACATTTACAAATGAAGTATATTATACTAGGGTTTTTTCGAGCTCACTTAATCTCAATCCTCGATTTAAGGATCAACGATCATGATCATTACTTGCATGATAAGCATGCAAGTCTTGTACTTATCCGGTCCAAGCCCACGAAGCATGCAACCGAAATTCAACAAATCTCCACCTTGGCCAATGCTTCAACTCGTGATAACAAAAACTGATCTTCCTCTCCACTTTGCCCCATTACAGGGCTTCACATCTCAACTTAATGAGAAATCACATTCACCAGCTCCAAGCAATGATTAAACTTGAAAGTTGGCAGTGATTAAGTGAGCATATCTGCAACATTATGCTCAGTAGAAACCTTGACAAGTCGAACCACACTCTTCTCCACCTCATCTCTTACAAAATGAAGTTTCACATCAATATGTTTACTGCGCTCATGAAACACTTGATGCTTTGCTAGATGTAGAGCTGACTGACTATCACAATTGATAGCAACTGTATCTTGATTGATGCCAAAATCTGCAACAATTCCTCTAAGCCATATCCCTTCTTTCACTGCTTCAATCAAAGCTATGTACTCGGACTCAGTAGTGGACAACGCCACCACAGATTGCAAGCTAGACTTCCAACTTATGGCTGAACCAAAGAGAGTGAAAATATAACCTGTTTGTGACTTTCTTGTATCCAAATTTGATGCAAAATCTGCATCACAATACCCTATCAAATGATCATCTCTACTATCTTCAACTGCTTTGAACAAAATCCCTCTATTCATAGCACCCTTCAAATATTTTAGTATCCACTTAAGAGCAATCCAATGATCTTTTCCTGGTTCAGACATGAATCGACTTATCACACTCATTGCATGAGCTACATCAGGCCTTGTGCAGACCATCATATACATGATGCTTCCTACTATGTTAGAGTATGGAATCATTATTCTCAGCCTTAGACTTAGGCCTCTGTTCTACAGATAATTTGAATTGCTAAGACAAAGTGGTTGAAACCTCTCTCGAATCAAGCATTCTAAATTTCCTAATTATCTTCTCAGCATAATTTGCTTGAACCAACCACAACTTCTTGGCTTTCCTATCTCTGATGATATCCATTCCTAAAATTCTTCTTGCATTCCCCAAGTCCTTCATCTCAAAAGTAATTTGCAACTCCTGCTTGATCACGTCGATCTCTTCTTGCTTAGGTTCTACTATCAACATATCATCTACATACAATAGGAGATATGCCACAGCTACACCATCTTTCTTCTTGATATAAACACAACTATCATGCTTAGACTTGGTGAATCCAATCTTCTTAATTTCATCATCAAATTTTATGTACTATTGCCTGCTACTCTGCTTTAAACCTTATAGGCTTTTCTTCAATAAACAGACCTTGTCTTCATCTCCTGGCTTGATGAAACCCTCGGGTTAGTTTATGTAAATGGTTTCTTCAAGATCTCCATGAAGGAAAGCAGTCTTGACATCCAATTGCTGCAGTTCCCAGTTAAACTGAGCTACCACTGCCAACAGAATTCTTATTGAGCTATGTTTCACAACTGGAGAGAAAACTTCATTGAAGTCGATCCCTTCCTTCTGTGTAAAGCCTTTTGCAACTAATCTTGCCTTGAATCTGATCCAGTTCACCTCAGCAACTTCAATCTTCTTCTTGAAAATCCATTTACATCCCGCTGTCTTCTGAGAAGTTCTCTTTACTAAAATCCATGTTCCATTCCTTAGTAAAGATTCAATCTCTTCTCTCATGGCTCTCCACCATTTTGCTCTATCCTTGCAACTTATAGCTTCCTTAAAAGTCCCAGGTTCTGAGTACGCCAATTCTTCAGCAACACAGAATGCAAAATACACAACATCTGCACCACTATATCTTGATGGAGGTTTGATAGTTCTCCTTTCCCTATCTCTTGCCAATTGGTAACTTCTCAGATTATCATGCTCTGCTGGATCTTCAATGACATCACCATCATCTTCATCAGAAAAGATTTGGTCTTGAAATTCACTCTTGGAGTTAGTGCTAGTTCCTCCAGACAGCTCCACATTCAATCCAGTATCATTAGTAGTAGATTTGTCAAGTGTCAGCTTCACCTTACCTTTGTCTAGGCATGGCATCTCATTCTCCACAAACACCACATCTCTACTAATAACTATCTTTTGCTTTCCAGGCTCAATACACCACAATCTGTATCCCTTAACTCCTTTCTGATATCCCAGAATTACACATTTTAGAGCTCTAGGCTCTAACTTTCCTTGTTTGATGTGAGCATATGCTTTACATCCAAAAACTCTCAGGTAAGAATAATCACCACTATTTCCATACCATCTCGAATAAGGAGTCTTAAAACCAATTGCTGATGAAGGGCTCTTGTTGATTAGATATGCCGCAGTTGAAGCAGCTTCACCCCAAAATCCATCTGACAAACCTGAACTAATCAACATGCTTCTAACTCTGTCTAGAATGGTTCTATTCATCCTCTCTGCAACTCCATTTTGCTGTGGATTGTTTGGAACCGTTCTATGTCTTTTCATTCCCTTTTGTCTGCAATAATCAAGGAACTTCTCAGCTAGAAACTCAAGACCATTGTCTGTTCTCAGACACTTTAGAGCTGCGCCTTTCTCCACCTCCACCTCAATGCACCATTCCTTGAACTTGTCAAAAGCTTCATTCTTGTCTTTGAGTACAAACAGCCACAGCTTCCTTGAGTAATCATGGATGATACTCATAAACCATCTACCTTCTTCTAAAGACCTTGACTTGGTTGGACCCCATAGATCACTTTGAGCATAATCCAATGGTGCAGATGAAGTGTGCTTCCCTGCTGAGTATGGAGCTTTAGTGCTCTTAGCCAATATACACTCTTCACAAGATTCCAGCTTCTTTGACCCTTCTATCTTGATCATACCTTATTTATTCAACTCATTAAGACCACCTTCACTGATATGAGCTAGCCTCATGTGTCAAAGATCAAGATTAGGACTTACTACTGCATTTAATTCACCATGAAAAACTTCAGCTATCAAGTGATATAGTTTGTTCTTCCTTACACCTTTCATCACTGTAGTAGACCCTTTGCACACATATAATTCTTCAGGCTGAGAGTGAAAGCTAAAACCTTTAGCTTCCAATAGTCCAAGAGAAACCAGATTTCTCTTCAAGTCAGGAATATATCTCACATCAGTGAGTATTCTAACAACTCCATCATGCATTCTCATCCTGACACTACCGATTCATCTCACTCTACAGGTCTGGTCATTACCAAGGAGAACTGATCCTTCTTCATCTGCTTGTAATTCATGGAACCAATGCTTGTTAGGACACATATGGAAACTGCATGCTGAATCCATTACCCAGACATTCTAGATCGAGCTATCCATCACATTCATCACCTCTCCTACTTCTTCACTATGAGTTACATTGACAGAATTTCCTCCTTTCTTCTTATCCTTCTCTTGCTTTCATTTAAAAGCAGGACAATCTTTCATGATGTGACGTGGTTTCTTGCACCAATAGCACTTTCTGGTCTCCTACTGATCTTTCTCATTTGAATTTGGTAGAGAATACTGCTTCTTTGAATCACCTGCAAGCTTCTTGAACTTGTTAGGCTTGAATTTCTTCACATTTAAGATCTCTGATGCTGAATCCTTATGACTCCCACCAACCTGCTTTTGTAATTCCTTAGCTCTCAATGCATTCTAAACCTCTTCTAGAGATATAGAGCTATCTCTGCCATATAACATGGCATCCTTCAGTTGATCATACTTTGAAGGCAAGGCATTGAGGAGAATAATAGCCTTATCTTCGTCTTCAATCTGAACATCTATATTCTCTAAATCATCAAGAGACTTGTTAAACTCCAGCTACTCTTCAAGGCCTCTCTCCTCAGTTATTTTGTAGGAATAGAGCCTTTGCTTCATATATAGACGATTTTCAAGAGACTTCGCCATGTATAAACTTTCTAACTTGGCCAGGACACCAGCTGCAGTGGTCTCCTTTGCTACTTCACGCAAAACTTTATCAGTTAAGCATAGAACAATTGCGCTATGAGCTTTCTCCATGATTTCAGCTCTCTTTTGCGCAACAATCTCCACAGACTTGTTGTCTGTTTCAGTCTCTTTCTCCTTATCCTTCTCCGATGACTTCACCACCGGCTTCAAAGCATCTGCAAGACCTTGTTGGATCAGCATAGCTTTCATCTTAATTCTCCATAGACCGAAGTCATTCTTTCCGGAGAATTTCTCTGCATCAAACCTTGTCATTGTCATTGTAGATTTGTATCTAGCGAGTTGGTTTCCCACAGACGGCGCCAATTTGTTAAACAAATAGCAATAAATGAGAAACGAATCTAACAAGTATGAACCCTAATTTGCATGCAAAGAAAATAACACAAGGATTTACGTGGTTCAACAATTGCCTACGTCCATGGGAGAGTTAGAACTTCTTTATTATCACTCCATGAAGATGATTACAACACAAGATCACTCACCAACTATTCTACCGACAAGTTGGATCGAAACTAGAACCCTAGTTCTCACAGCTCTCGTGTATGCACTCAACCCCAAAATCTCACAGACGTCGTACCTCACATTTACAAATGAAGTATATTTATACTAGGGTTTTTTCGAGCTCACTTAATCTCAACCCTCGATTTAAGGATCAACGATCAAGATCATTACTTGCACGATAAGCATGCAAGCCTTGTACTTATCCAGTCCAAGCCCACGAAGCATGCAGCCAAAATCCAACATGTGCATATGGACTTATTGCAAAAAATTCGGAAAAAAAAGACGCGTGCACAACATGCGCCGCGCGTGGAAAGCGCACGCGCCACGCGCGGTCTCACATTGTGAGACGCGTCTCATGCAAGAATTTTCCAACTGCATAAAACAATCTAAAGTATTTTTTTTTCCTTTTAATGAAATCCGATATTGTATTCTTAATTTGGGTGTATTGAGTTGGTTGGATTAGACATAATTATAATAGACTTAGTCTGATGATATGTTGTATGGTTGGAAACTTGGATAGATACAACCAATACTTAGTCTTGAGACAGTGCCACATAGAATTTGTCATGGATAATGAGTCTTGGCTCACTGCTGACTCTTACCCTCTATGACAAATAATTTTCATCT
The DNA here is from genome assembly GCA_029490685.1 of Schizonepeta tenuifolia. Taxonomy (NCBI): domain Eukaryota; kingdom Viridiplantae; phylum Streptophyta; class Magnoliopsida; order Lamiales; family Lamiaceae; genus Schizonepeta; species Schizonepeta tenuifolia. The sequence continues at coordinate 5,439,267 of CM055957.1, forward strand.
AATTTAGGGTGGATTCAATTTCATCCAATCTAAGATCAATTTAATCTTAGTATTTGTGAATGATATACTAGTCACCTCTTGTAAGTTTTTGTCGTGAAAAAGATCACAGTACTGAGATATGTTGACGGATTATGACCCGACGTAGGTGACAGAATTGGAAGCCTGCCTAACAAAAAATGTTGAATGCAAAGGGCTTTTTGGGTGTGAATCTTGGTCTGAATATTTTAGACTATACCACATCATATTTGAAGTTGTACCAATTAATTTAATCTTTAGCAACCCTTATATATATATATTTGAAATTTACAGCTAAGGTTGCCTCGTACTTTCTTTTTGAACTTTCTTACGTATCAAATTGCGTCAGACTATAAGTATTGCCAAACCGCTCAAGAATATCGTAAAAAATCAAGAAAAAATTTGTCTGTTATATTTCATAAATCTCATTCAAGAATCATGAAGGTAGAGAACTATACAAAGTACTCTGTTAAAAAATTTGGTGACTCAAATTCTTCTTTAACGAATGAAATATACAATAATAGTCATCAATTTCATGCACGAATGCGATGTACTCACGTATTTAAACTTGAATTGTTTTCTAATTTAGAAATTTTAGAGATTTAATATAGACGCATCTCTTAAAATCCCATAGGCCAACTAAAAAATTGGTAACACAATAAAAATATAAATTAAGTTGTTTTCAATGTAGATCTTCATAGCCATGGTTAAATTATTTCTCTCATTTTCTTTAACTTGATTTACCTCATCTTTTTTTTAATAGGATTTATCTATATTTTAGTGTGCCCGATTCCCGTCATTTATTTCTATTTATCGTACGCTTTGAATTTTGAACAAGAAAAATAAAAATGGTTAGCTAATATCCAAGAGTCAAACTATTTCTTAAAAATTTGAATGTACAAATTAAACGTATGAAATGAAATGACATGATTGGATGCAATAGGGGTATAATAATTAAATATACTAAGTAAAATATGACAAATTTGAAACGATAGAGCTGAAAGAAGAAACATGAATCTTAACTCGTATCAACAAAGTTCTTGGATTCAATTAAATGCGCCAAACAATATATTGTTCTCTCTCTGGAATTTGAAGAATTATGCTGGTTTATACCCTTTTAAGGTACTACTATTTTCCCCTTGAAAGCCATAATACAGTTTCTTTAGTCAGTGTCATCTAATTCAATTAAAATATGATGCATACTTCTCCAAACTCCATGTCTCAACTATAACGGAAACTTCCTCAACAGAATCCATTAAAGACAACCATGTTGAAAAATTATTCCTAATTCCTAATTTGAAACTACATTTCATGATGCTCCGTCTCAATAAGGAGTCATCACACCCAACAATTATTGAAATTCAAATTCGAAACGAAGATAATAAAGACACAATCAAACATCCGTTTAAGATGGCCAACTAGAAACTACTTTAAGAGTGGTTCTTATGCATGCGTCACTATAAGTGAGATCCTCTAGAGTTGCCAAAACACAAAACACAGCGCAATCCCCAAAATTGCCTCAAAACTTTGACACCTTCAGTTGCATCACCACTGTGCAAGGGCTTACGCGTCCCTCACGTGTGAAAAACAAAACAAGCAATATATCTTCGATCGAGTCCATGGTAACCACATCATAACATTGAAAGTTGAAACGTTGCTATCCTTCACAAGAGGGATAGGGGAAAAAGGAATAGAACTTAGAATTTTCATCGCCATAATCACTAGTTGTATCAATAATTAGTAATAGCATCTTGCTAAAAATACTCTTCACAACTGCTTTAGGGCTTATCACCAACTTTCCTATGTCGCTGGTCCTAACTAAAATAAATAAGACCACTAATGTATCAAAACAACCACAAATAAATAAATAAAATAAAAAATGATAATCCTTAATTTCCCAAGTGAAAGTAGAAGAATTTGAATAATTACAATCTTTTCTTATCCTAAATTTAGTGGATTTCTGGCTGGTCTAATTAGAGCCAATTTTTGTGTGTTAGCAAAAGACTCAAACTAATGACCTTTTTGATTTGGATGAACAGAAAGCACAAAAGAACTTTATGAATAAACAAATTCTTGCTATGCAAAAATGGAAAAGAAATGGACTGTCTAATACAATATATACATATTCTCACTTGTCTTACAAACTTTGAAACAACCACCTTTTCAAAGTAGGCATAACAGCAGCAGATTGTCTGAGAGCATGATCAGCTCCACACAAGGGCGGCGGTTTGGTGATTCTCCGGTGAAGGATCAAGCACCATGACGGCTTCCAAGTGGGACGAGCATAGGGATATAAACAGAATGTGCTGTCGAGCATCAGTACGTGGCCATCAATCAAGATTCCTTTCCTCTCCATATATAATGTGATCTTTAGCCCTCTTTACACTCACTATTTTCTAATACTTGAGACAGAAACTAGCTTTAGGCCAATCCACATTGTCCAAAAATGGTGAAATTCACCAAGCAGTTTGAAGGGCAGTTGGTTCCTGAATGGAAAGAAGCCTTCGTGGATTACTGGCAGCTGAAGAAGGCCGTCAAGAAAATACACACACTCGATAACCAAAATACTAACATCAAGAAACAAAAGAGGCCCCTTTTTAATTCCCTCATCTCTTCTTTGAAAAAGCACACTTTTCTTGACAGTAAGCACAGAGAGCCAAGGGTCATTGAAGTACTTTCTGCCTCCTTAATCTCTTTTCATTCATTTCAAAAACTTCTTGTCTGATTCTGTTCCGTATTTTAGGTTCACCGCATGCTTGCAACTTCAGCCAGTAAGGGGGACTTATACGAGACTGAGCTGCTCGAGCAAGTTGCTGAGACGAGCGCTGCTGCAGTTGAGTTCTTTGCTTGTTTGGATCTCCAACTCAACAAAGTGAACCAGTTTTACAGAACAAAAGAGAAGGAGTTCCTTGAGAGGGGTGGCTCGTTGTTGAAACAAATGGAGATTCTCACTGAGCTTAAGGCCGTGTTGAAGCAGCAGCAACGGGCTAAAGGGTCTTCGTCTCAGGAATTAAAGGAGGAGGACTCGATTTCAGGCACTATATCATGTGGTATGAAGCACATTTCCTCTGGTTTTCGCATGATCTTGTCATGATCGATAACTAAATCATAATCCCATCAAATTTATTATGTTTGGTAACAGATGAAGAGTCCATCAAATATACAGAGGATACAGAGCTGGGAGTGGAGAATGTGACTGAAATATTCAACAACGATGATATGAAATCATCTGAATCTCCTAAGTCTGGTGAACTAGAAAGATCAATGAGAATGAAGCAAGGGGATGGGAAACTTAAGTCCGTTTCAAACTGCGTTATAAAGTGCCAGGGGAAGAACTTGAGAGTCCACATTCCTCTCACGAATCCAGCCCGTACCTTTTCAGCTATAACTTATTTATTGTGGGATGATTTGGTGAATCAGTCGTCGAAGAAATGTGGTCCGGAGGGAAACAAGCTGCATATTAATAAGAAGAAGCTTCATCATGCAGAAAAAATGATTAGGGGTGCATTTGTTGAGCTCTATAAAGGATTAGGATACCTCAAAACTTATAGGTATGATCTTAATTCTTTCAACATTTCTACATTTGCTATATAACTTAACTTCTTATCTCTTTAGAAAAATAAAATTGTGTCACTTCATATTCTTTCAGGAACTTGAACATGCTTGCTTTTGTGAAGATTTTGAAGAAATTCGACAAAGTAAGTAACGCGGCCAATCTTGAATTTCTGACTTTCTCTTTTTTTTTTCCTCGTCTTCACAGACTAATTCCATGTTGCTTTCTCAGGTGACCAACAAACAAGTTCTTCCCATTTACTTAAAAGTAGTGGAAAGCTCCTACTTCAACAGTTCAGACAAGGTGATCCAAAAAGCTAAAATTTGCAATTTTTGTGTGAAATATTTGATAAACAAGAAAAAGCTATAGTCTTGTAAATAAATAATAAGCATTGTGATTGGAAGATGATTGGATGTGGGGTCTGTGGCAGTTAAAAGGGCCTTTTTCTTTAGTTTGCAAAATTGCCTAGATTTCCAATCATGAATCCTAGATTTGCTTGTCTCACAATTATGGAATTTGATTACTGTGACAGGTATTGAAATTAGCAGATGAAGTTGAGGCACTTTTTGTTAAGCATTTTGCTGAAGATGATAAAAGAAAGGCTATGAAGTATCTTAGGCCGACTCAGCGTGAAGAATCACATACCGTCACCTTTTTTATTGGTGAGTTTCTTGCAGAAAATCAAAGCTGCAAAAAATATGCACAATAAATAAAGTTTTCAAGATAATGTAAAAAAATCTACAGATTGGATTGTTCATGTTATAAAAATTCTTATCAAAATATAAAATTGCAAGAACGAAGTGGTGGCCTAAAATACAGAAATCGAAATCTGATCCGTTGCTTTTTCTTTTCCGAAACTAGGATTGTTCGCTGGGTGCTTCGTTGCACTCTTCGTAGGATATGTTATCATGGCTCACCTTACAGGAATGTATAGATCCAAGTCAGACACCGTGTACATGGAAACAGTCTACCCCGTTCTCAGGCAAGTAGCAAGTTTTTTTTTTTTGACAGATTGAATATAACGTAAAGTTCTGTGTTATTTCTGAAAAGTGAAAAACAACCATCTAAAATTATTTGTTCTAATTTTGCAGCATATTTAGCATATTGTTTCTGCATCTCTTCCTGTTCGGATGCAACATTTTCATGTGGAGAAAGACGCGAATAAATTACAGCTTTATCTTCGAGCTGTGCTCCACAAAGGAGCTTAAGTACAGAGATGTGTTCTTGATTTGCACCACGTCAATGACTGCTGTAGTTGGAGTGTTGTTTGTCCATTTATCGCTCGTGGCTAAGGGCTACTCATATGCTCAAGTTCAAGCAATCCCCGGGCTTCTCCTACTGGTAAATTCTAGATTATATAACATGTTCATGCAAAATTTTCATGTAGAAATACTTACTAACATAGAATCAAATCTTTTGCAGGCTTTCATTATAGTCCTGATTTGTCCCTTCAACATAATTTACAAGTCAAGTCGTTACCGTCTGCTTTCTGTTATACGAAACATCATCTTATCACCTTTGTATAAGGTCCTGATGCTGGACTTTTTCATGGCTGATCAACTCTGTAGCCAGGTAAGCTCATTCATCAATTCAACAAGTATATGCAGATGAATTAATCTTGAATTTTCTTACAAATTCTTCGTTTGTCTCATTGTTATCCAGGTTCCAATGCTTAGAAACCTAGAGTATATAGCATGCTACTACATAACTGGGAGCTACAAAACCCAAGACTACAACTACTGCACTAGCACAACTTATTACAAAGACTTGGCTTATGCAGTTTCATTTCTGCCTTATTATTGGAGAGCTCTGCAGGTCCAACACTTACCTTTATTACATCTTTCAATTTTGATCTTCTTAAGGTAGTTGTGTTGCTAATACCTAAAAATGGCTTTGGATTTCCAGTGTGCTCGACGTTGGTTTGATGAAGGGCACAAGAGTCATCTTCTCAACCTAGGGAAATATGTGTCCGCAATGCTGGCTGCAGGAGCCAAAATGGCATATGAGAAGGATAAGACAGTGGGATGGCTTTGCCTCGTCGTGATCATGTCCAGCGCTGCAACTGTGTACCAACTGTACTGGGATTTTGTCAAGGATTGGGGCCTCCTCCAGTTCAATTCCAAGAATCCATGGCTGAGAGACGAACTAGTCCTTCGCCACAAGTTTGTCTACTATTTCTCTTTGGTTAGTACTAATTACTACACAATGCTCTTCCTTCTCTAATTAACAAGATTCTTGAAATGCTTCATTTTTACAGTTGAAATGAACACAATCTATTGCATGGTGCAGGGGTTGAACCTAGTTCTGAGGCTAGCTTGGTTGCAGACAGTTTTTCACTACAATTTTGAAAAGGTTGATTACAGAGTTACCATGTTGTTTTTAGCAGCACTTGAGGTTGTAAGAAGAGGACAGTGGAATTTTTACAGGTGAAAATCAAGATTCTGAATTTAAAAGTTATTTTTTATTTTATATAAGTTATGAGAATATTGAATTATTCTTTTTTACAACTGATTGAATAGGTTGGAGAATGAGCATCTGAATAATGTAGGCAAGTTTAGAGCTGTGAAGACAGTGCCACTTCCATTTCATGAAGTGGATGAGCAAGACTGAGAGCAATTGAATTGTGGTAGGAAGTAGGCCATGTAAACTTATGTTCAAGTACAAAATCATAGACATAGTGTCAATTTGTAAGAGTTGATGCTCAAGGTGTCAACTTTCTTTTCTTTTGGTCCCTTTTCTTTGCTTATTTTACAAATAACACATACATACTTGTGTAAACAAAATTTTTGCACTTTGACAAATGTACTTTAGCAATGATCTTTACTTTGAAATCTTGGGGTCCAATATATTATTCATTGTGGTGTGAGATTAGCATTATTGTGGCACGATAATCGAACTTGTAATATTCCCTCCGTCCCTGATATATCTTCCTAGGAGGGAGTGGCATGGGGATTAAGAAAAAATGTTGATGAGTTGGTTGTGGGTGGATAAAAGATGGTTGAGTATGTATTGAGTGGAGAAAGGATCCCACATTGAAGGAGTGCTATATTAATTAATTGAGATAGTGGTGAATGATATATTAATTAATTGAGATAGTGGTGGGTCATATGTGGTATTTTAGGTAAATAAGTTGATAAAGTAAGGGTAGAGAGTAATCATATGATGTCCAAAAATATCTAGGAAGATATATGGGGAACATCCAAAAAATGAAAGATATGAAGATATATCAGGGACGGAGGGAGTATGTATCAAGTTGAATTGAATGAATATACTTATTAGACTGGTCGAGTAATTTGGATAAATTAGCACACATCCTAATTTTATTTTCTATTGATGAGTAGCTTTATTTTTAATTGTTAATTATTGATTGAATAAAGATATTCGGCCACACTGTGGTCAGCCACACGCGTAAAAAAAAGAAAGTTGATTATAAAAATGGAAATAATCACATTTTTCCTTTGAGGTTTATGCTTTCCAATTAGGATATATTTCTATTTTAAAAACCTATATTACTATTTTTAGCTCGTGTAGCTGGCCACAGTGTGGCCGAATATCATTACCCTTATTGATTATACTCGATTAGAATAATTTTTCAATATCTAAATGATCATTGGGCTTGATTAATTTTTAACTGGACTTCAAATTCGAATAATATTTGTTAATTAATGTTCATCAAACAATAATTTATTTTTATAATAAACATTATTAAAATTTCAAAATTTAAAATAAAGATGAATTTTTTAGTTGGATAACCCGATATGTTGTTATTATTATTATTATCATTATTATTATTATTATTATTATTATTATTATTATTATTATTATTATTATTATACATAAATGTGTTTTTAAGAAAGCACGGCAGTCCAGGCTCTTCACTTTTGGTAAATAACAATAATACAATCGAATTAGGGCAAACAATGATCAAATCGCACCATTTTTCATAATTCTCAAACGCTCTAGAGAAACCCTAAGCCAATTCAGTTGATGAGCTCTTCCGCGATTAATAAAATTTGATCTTTCGTTTTCGAGGTATGCAAATTCTCAATTAAATTCTTCGATTTATCTTTATATGTTAACAATTTTAAGCTCTAGCGGCTCATGTTAAAATTTTCCAGACTACCAATGCTTTGTCAGATGTTTGCTTGAGATTTGGTTGTCTAGAATCGAAAACTCGAGAAATCAATTTCTGAGAATCGGGTTGGTTGATTGTCAAAGTTTAAATGTTCGGTTTTGAGTTTTGGTCCGAATTTGATCGAGATATAGTATAATATATGGAAGAAACATTTTTCCCCCCTCAATGTCTGGTAAATCACGCTCGCCCGCACTGCAGATCCTCAATCGTATGAATTGGTACCCAAATACACACTTCACCTCGCCGCCTCCGCCTTCCAACTCTCAAACCCTCGCTCCGCCTATGTGATCCTTTACCTGTTCCATCCTCGTCGTGATTTTGCGTTACCTACTAATCGACTTCGAAGCAAAATCACAACTCCTCCGGCATCCTTGCTCGTTTTTGTCTCTCTCCTTTCAACCTCGATTGGTGATGACCTTGTCCTAACAAAAGCCGATTGAATTTGGTCAGTATGTGCAATAGCAACCGTGAAAATTCAGATGAACTTTTTTACTGTCATTTTATGTGTTTTATTGATCGGGTCTTGTGAAGAATGTTATTTCTTATTTAGTTTGTTATAACATTTGTTTCCCTGTTTCTCTATTGGGAATTTGAGAGCAATGTCTCTCTGCAGTGCAGATTCGAGTTGTAAATTTATACGACAAGAAGATGACATTTTTCTAAATTAATGATCATATATGACTCAATAGTGTTTCTTGTTCGAGTTCTATTTGATTCTGTTTTCGTATTTTGTCCTTTTCTTTTTCCTTCAAATTTGAGCTGTTATAGTTTCATTTAAGATGAAGGATTACTGGAATTTATCAAATATTCAACTGAAATATCATTCTATTTGAATCAAAACAACCGAATAAACCGAACCTAATTAAGTGGTTCGCTGAGTATATTGGTGCAGTGGACTACTTCACAATTTCGGGTTATTCCTTTCGGTTGAAATTTCACTTAAAAACCAACCATATTAAAGAGAATACTCCAAAGAAGAGAGCTGCAGCTATGACCTTTTTGTGTGTGTTTTTTCGTTACCCGTTTAAGTCCAATATATTATATTGTTATAACTTTACTTGGACCATGTAAAGAGGACCTTTTTTCTTTAGAAACTTTTGCGATTTCAAATGGCAGATATTTGTACTTCCTTCTTTTGTTTTTTGCATATGTACTGTTATTTTGAAATCTCCCATAGTTTCTTTAACTGTACTGATTATATACACTATCTCTATTGTTAGAATATGATGTACTTACTTTCCACTCACCTTCACATAAGTGCTAACAGAATCTTAAAAGAGATAGATGTCTTTGGAATTCTGTAATTGGAGATTTATCTCTAAGTGTGATTTCTGGGAGGCTCTTTAGAGGGAAAAGCCAATGGATGAAAGTTGTTTTTCCATCATAACATAGCTCACGTTTTGTTCACTGTTTACAGGGAAGGTTCCATTCAGCTTGCTTCGACAACTTTCCAACAATTAGATAAACATTTGCTGGAAAAGGGTGATTCGTGAGTGCAATGGACCCTGGACGCTATGGTCTTCATCAAGGATGGGAAAATAACAGCGTAATTGTGGTTTCCTTTTCCATCACATATATGGGATGATATACAAGAAATTAGGATCATGTGAATGTCCATTTTTTCCGGTATCTCTTCCTTAAAGAACATGAAAGAAGCCATGGGACAGTGAGGATGTGGAATCGTTTGCCTACGTTTACCATGATTATTACTTGCTGACACAACTTATTCTCTTGAATCCACAGGCTTTGGAGGGGTATGGTGGAGTTCATGATACAAATTTCCGGTGAGTGCACTGTGATGCTTAAGAGTTGGCTTCCTGTGGTTAAATTGAAGTATCCTAAAGATGTCATTTTGCTTTATAGTTTCTTCCAGATTGATTCAAGATGATTTATCAGCAGATGTACATCACAAGCATCTGCTTGTTTGTCCGTCCTTTTTTCTAGATTTATAATCTTATTTGGTGTCAATATATTCTGAAAATGTTTTTTTCTTGGTACCTTTTTTTGCCAATTACATATGTATGTTGCTTTTTGTTCCTTCCGCTTCTTCCTATCGGCCCTTGCCTCATCTTGTTTTGGCAGGGATGATGGATCTTATGATGGTAGGAGGTTTATAGATGAAAGGTTCTCAAGGGAAAATGTCTACCCAAGGGGTGCCTTTCATCGAGATGTACCAGATAGGGATAGTTATCCTCCACCACCATCTTCAGTTGGGATGTGGCCTCAAACAAGGAGGAGAAGCTATGAAGAAGAGTATTCTTTTGATAGGGATATTAGAAGGCATGAAAAGCCGTATGTTGCTTCATATTATGATCCCTATTTTTGGTGTAGCTGATATGTATAACGACATTGAAACATTAATTAGTATTCTGTGATGGCTATCATCATACTGACAGTTATTATGATCATGGGTTCATGATTGTGGTTTGACAGGCCTGCTAGATATGGGGGCCGTGACCGTGAGGATTACGGATATGATGATTATGAATACAGATCTCGTGTTTCTCATCAAAGCAAGGAGGATAGCCGTGAAAGAGATCATGATTATGGAAGACATAGTTATGATTCTGACTATGAGAGAGGTGGTAGAAGAGATGGTAACTGGAGAAGACGTGAATCTCGGGATCGAGAATGGGACAAGAGAGGCGCGAGTCGCGAAAGGGATGAAAGCCCTTATAGAAGGCATGAGCATTCCCCTTCTCGTTCACGTTCTAGGGGTCGTGATGACCGGACCAGGTCAAAGTCTCCTCGAGGCCGTAGTCACGGTCGAAGTTATAGGGAAGACAGTTATGAAGACAGTCGTTATGAAAGAGGTGACAGGCGAAGGGATCGTGAAGATAGGCGCCCACATAGCCATTATTCTGTTGTATGCTCCATGTGCTCTTGTCAGCTCTCAGTAGTTCCTTAATCTACTTCTCTTCTTGGTGACTTTACTAAGCAGCTCCATTTTTTCTTTGAAGGCTCCCTCTGCAACTGTTGTGGTGAAGGGCCTTTCTCAAAAGACAACCGAAGAAGATTTGTATCAGATTCTTGTAAGTCCTTTATCCATTTGCCCTTTGAAGTTTGCCAAAATATCTTTATTATGATATGCGACCCATTTATTGGTATCAGGCGGAGTGGGGACCCCTTCGTCATGTTCGAGTTATTAAAGAGCGAAATTCCGGCGTCTCTCGTGGATTTGCTTTTATTGATTTCCCTTCTGTGGTATGAAAGTAGTGATTCAGTCATGATACTTTAAATTTATCATTATGTTCCATTAAAAAAGATAAGTTCATCCTTGCAAATAGGATTCAGCTCAAGCAATGATGGATAAGCTTGCACATGAAGGCCTTCTTGTGGATGGCAGGAAGCTCTTCTTTGAGTACAGGTAGACTCGGTGTATCAGCACCACTGCACCATTTGCAAAGTCCTTATAAAACTAAACAGCGCGCAGGATTTAATTGATTAGAGAACAAGAAAAAGGAGAAGAGACCCTTTTTACATTTCTGCTTATAGTATATTTATGCTAGTGGTAATCAAGAAAGGGTAATAAATCCCTTCAAAGTTGAGAAGTAACAAAAATTAAAATTGAAAGTTGAAAAGCATAAAGTGCTCCAATAAATTATAATTATATATTCCCCCAAAAATAACGAGGAAAGTGGAAAAAAAATAGTCAAAGTAAAAAGGCAATGGCTTTCTGCAACAGAAGTATTAGTACTATTTCTGCCCTACCTCTTTGTCTGATCTTCTGAACTAAGTCCTTCATCTTCATATATATAAATAGCAGAATAGGCAGTAGAAGTCATTGATAGGTTATGGTCCATTGCCCTTGTTCATATAGTGTTGAAACTTAGTTGGCAGATTTCGGTTGATGATTGCACACATTGGGCCCATTGGGGACATCTGCTTTCTATGATATGCATATAACATCTTTTATTGCGAGCTTTAGAATGTTCAATTTTTAAAAATTTATTGCACTTGAAGTATTACATGCCCTTGTAAACACACTAAAAGAAATTGATATAAACTGGTCCGAGCTGGATTTTGGATGGAATAACATAGTAAGCACCCTAATAGGATCGAATTACATGCCCTTTTTGGATGTAAACACACCAATAGGTGGAATAACATAGTATTCATGGGCCTAGCTTGGAAGCTTTTTTCTGAATGTTGGCCTTTGTTGCAGTAGTAAGCCAACTGGTGGAGCTAATGGATCTCTTGGGATGGACAGCGCATCAAGATCAGGCCATGGTAGCTATAGAAGTATGACAGTGCCATCTGATTGGATGTGCACGATATGTGGCTGTGTCAATTTTGCCAGGAGGACATCTTGTTTTCAGGTTTGGTTTCTTTCTTCATCCCTGTCTCTGAAGTTTTTTTGCTTTTATAGGCAAACTTTCCATGAGCAAATTAATCTGGCCCGGGTGCATTATTCTATCTGGTCAAACTTTTTTCCTTTGTGCAACTAGCCCGGAAGTGAATATCTTTCTTTTTAGTAATATTGAATTGCTAGGTATAGGTGCTATGCCTGGTACTGGTGCATATAAGCCCAAACTTCTTTATTCAAGTTTCATCAATATCATGCCAATGTAATATATGCTGTGACTAGATCTGAATGTTTCTATTCGGAAATCTGATTTTATTATCTAACTTGCAATTAATTATAGAAATTTATTTACCAGTATATTGAATTAAACATCTTTATAATGAACTTTATTTGCTATCAGTGTAATGAACCGAGAACAGAAGATGCTCCACCTGCTGATATGTCGTCATCAAATTTCACTCCTAGTGGCAAGAGAGGAGAAGCAGGTTTGTCTAACATGAAATAAGTCCTCTTGGTGGTACGCCCCTTAATTTGGAAGAATATTAACCTGAATATGCTTCAGGCCCAACACATGTACTCGTTGTCCGTGGGTTGGATGAAAATGCTGACGAGGAAATGCTACGTTATGAGTTTTCTAAACATGCTCCTATCAAGGTTTAAGAAAAAACTGTCCTTTCCTTTATTCTTGGTGTTTGATTACTAGATTTTATTGACAATAAACATCTCACCTTTCAGGATTTGCGGCTAGTTAGAGACAAATTCACGCATGTTTCAAGAGGATTTGCATTTATTCATCTCTATTCTGTAAGTTTCACTTCCTTGTTTCCGTGCACAGTGGTGAATGATATGGTAAATCGGTCAAGTATTTATGAGTATCGCACAAGATGTAGTTTGTTGTACAAATAAAAGAGAGAACGAATATCGAAAAAAGTTTCTTGAACCTTTTCTTTTTCATTTGATAGACAGCTTTTCATATTGCTTTATCGTATTACTGCTTCATTTTATTTTTTGTACCACGTAATTTTCTGTATTGGGTGACATCCCTTATGGCAATGCTTATCCTTGGCAAAAGGTTTCCAATCGACGATCAAATTAGGTCAGAGCTCAAAAGAGTTACCTAGAATGTTCAGCAAAGTTGGCTCATTTTCTAAAAAGTGAATGCCTCATTATCCTAACTGTGTCTGACACCTAAAAAAAAGATGGAATTTTTTTTTTACGAAAATGGACAGGCTGCTGGAAGCTGAAAGAGATTGTACACTTTAGCGTTACTGGGAATTAGTTGCGGGACTATCAGGTTGCTGTTGTAGTTAATTTTTGTTAAGAAATTATGAAAACCTGAAACTGCAGCATTTTTTCTTAATTCTTAATATTCCCTGCTGAAAGAGGTACTAGCGGACTTGTAGAAATAACAGAAACAGGGTCGATTTGAATTAACCATCTATTTCGTACTCCCTTCGTCCCAATTGCAAGGTCTCGCTTTCCTTTTAGGGGTGTCCCATCCCATTAGCAAGGTCCTATTCCAAAAATGGAAACAATTAACTCTTCAAAAGCTATAGGACCCGCCACTTTTCATCCATTTACTCTTGTTTCTTAATACCCGTGTCCAAAGAAATGAGACCATACTATTGGGACAGAGGGAGTACCATTTTAGTTTTAGTACATAGCATCTGATTCGAAATGTATGTACTGTAAAGTATATTGGTTTGCCATTTCCCTTCAGTTCCTGATGCAATGCCACTGCCAATTTATTCTGAAGTATGTCAATATTTGGTTGTTATGGACGTGGTAAGTAAACTTGCTCCTCAATTAATGTCTTCTGTAAATCTTCACGGACTTATCTGGAAGTTAAGCTTGGGTTTCGAAGTATGGGAACTCTTCATATACTAAAAAAGTTGCTTAAGAGTCCTATATTTTGAGCCTGGCCTTTTTTTTAGCATAATATAACTTTGCTTCTCAAGTATTTATTATCAATAATTGACCAAGTTTGTTCATTCTTAGTTTTCTGTTTTCTTCACAATGACGGCAGTTTGCATAATACTGTATAGTTCGTGTTTCATTATGTGTTTTCATCTTTTGCTGCACATATTTATTGTCATTGAAGTTTGTTGATCATGTGAAAACTTGACCATCAGGTTGAGGATGCCACTAAAGCTCTTGAAGCAACAAATGGTACTACTTTGGAGAAAAATGGTCAGATTCTTCGAGTTGCCTACGCTAAAAGTATTGTCGGACCTGGATTCTCAGTTTCAGGATCTTCTCAGTCAAGCAGTCTTGCTGCTGCTGCGATTGAAGCAGCTACATTTGCTCAGCAGGTTCGATGTCAAGCATTTTCTTGTTAAATGTAAAAGTTGGTCGGTCATATTTATACCCACTATTTAATATACATGAAAAATTATTGTTGCTATACAAGCTTTGATTACTGGGTAATCAGGAAAACAGTATTGCTAATCAAACCAGATTCTGAAGTTTTGATTTCCTTTCTTTGTCAAGTTTAACCTTTTTTCTTTTTAATGTCCTTGGTTGATGTAATACATAATTTTTTAGTCTTTGTTAACTCCGTTATCTGGCCAAGTATTTATGAGGCATCCCTAAAGAGAATAAACAGGCCTTGCATGCATCACATTAGTTATTTTATATGGTTCATTTTCTGCACTTGGCCTATGTTTTTATCTCTTGGGCATGGAAATTCGTCCAACTTATCTATACCTGCTTGATACTGGTATTAGGTTGTTTGTGTTGGGTTTATACAAGTAGATAATTCATGTGTTTCTCTGTATATTTTAGTATGATGCTGTTGGTTGGGCACCAAAAGAATACAATGCAGAGGACAACCAATCTGGTGGTGGTCATGGTCAGAGTGAACATGTTGCTGGACGAACAGATTCTTCAGCTCCACAATCTGGTTTTGTGTGGGATGAAGCCTCTGGTTATTACTACGATGCTGCTTCTGGTTTCTACTATGATGGAAATACAGGTTCTCCGGCTCTCTCCTTGCTTTCTGTTCGTGCTTCCTTCTCTGCTTAGTTGTTTGCAATCTGATAAGGTCTGTCGAACTATTTTGGCCAGCTCACGTGCCAACTTTTAATCCATCTTACAGCTCAACTTCATTTCTTTTATTTTTGAGTTTTATGATTTACAATAATTGCATGTTTGAAAAGCATCTATTTGCGATTGTTGAACGTCGGATCTCTCGATCATTAAATTTATTACAGTTGTTAGATATCTGTTTGTCAATTATCTGGCGTTCTTTCTTGTCTGGGGTAAAAGAAACATGATATAGTTTGGTCTCTTTGTAGTCCACTGTTACAAGTTGCATCTTCCCCCTTCTGTATTTAGAAATGATCCCATTGTTTGTCTATATTTGTCGTACGTACATATCCATTATCTATATTCTCCTTTGCACTGATTATAAGACTCAGATCTATTTCCTGACCTATGGTTGATTTACTAGAGGAGTATTTATTTCTACTTGAAAAATATGCTAATAGATCATCAACCCTTAATTCTTATGGAACAGCATTGTTTAATGTCTTAAGTATAGTTGACGACGAATCTATTCATTACTTTCTTGTGATCTTAATGTTTAAAATTAATTGAATTACTTTGCATGTACATGGACACGAATGTGGCTGTCAGTTTCTTTTCTTAGTAGTTATACCCCTACCTTTATGTTTGTTTGAACTTTTGTCATTATGTGATCGTAATGGCACACAATAGTGCCGTGCCAGATCTGGAGGTCCATTGTCCTAGTTGTTTATCAGTTATACTTGCTGTGTAAAAATATTCTTAGCCAATTGTTATATAATTGTTTATGTTTAGTTGTATTTTTACAGTCATATCTAGTATTCCTTGTGTGGATATGCTTAGTATCTGGATTCCTCATTAGTGTAGATATTGGGGGATGTTCGATAAAATTTGGGATCTCTTCGGTCCTTTCTCTTGAAAAGGCTGAAGAAGATGGCTAAGTCTTGCAACGTCTGCTCTGCAGGTTTATATTATGATGGGAATAATGGTCTCTGGTATTCTTATGATCAACAAACTCAGCAATATATCCCTTGTACTGATCAGAATGGCAAGACAGCTGAAAAACAAACTGATGCTCATAAGACATCGGATGGTTCCAGTAATCGGAAAGTCGTAATTTCTGCACCAGCTGCCACCATAACATCGAATGAGAAAGCTGCTTCATTACCAGATGCTGTCCAGGCTGCAGCTGCGGCTGCAATAGCAGCTGAGAAGAAAGAAAAAGAGAAATTGAAAGAGATAAGACTCGCTTCCAAAAGTAGTATAATGGCTAACAAGAAGAAGATGAATAATGTCTTAACCATGTGGAAGCAAAGAAGTAATGAAGGACAAGCACCACGTGTGGCTCTTGAGGACAATCAGCCGTCTGCATCGATTGATGACCGATCTAACTCAGCATCATCTATGAAGAGCAAATACAAGAACGAAGGACTGGCAGCAAAAGAGAGTTTTATGGCTTCCACAGGATTGACAAGTGCCGCAACTCAATCTCCTGGCCCAGAATCTCAAAACAGGACAAAGCCTATCAGCACCACTTCTAGTGGAACTTTTAAAGGAGTGATTAGGAGTTCTGGGATGGGTGTGGTGAAGTCAGATACTGTTTATATGGGACCAGAAGGTACACTGCCTGCTTTGTCGCCTTCTTCTTCATCAACATATGCAGAATTTTCCGCAGCGGTTACTCCATTTAGAACAGGCGCATCTGCATTAGGTGGGTATGCGCCATCTTCGGCTCCTGGAAGTGGTAAAAGAAGGTTTTCTGAGATGCCCTCCACTTCACTTACAAACAAAGAACAGTCTCAAACAACTTACAGAGATCGAGCAGCTGAAAGGAGAAGCTTATATGGTTCATCATCAGCTTTTGGGGATGATGACTCGAATGCTGGAATTGCAGATTCAAGTAAGCTTTACTTGATATAACATGTTCCTTTAATTTCTAGATCCAACAATTTTAGTATCTACTCCTTGTGCTTAAATGATTCTGGGACTCGACAGAATTAAGGTATACAATAGGCGATAGTTGCAATAGCTTGGCCTTATCCTCAAGCTTTGACTACTGCAATTATGTGTAGAAAACTTGAGAAGATTCCAATGGTCGAATTGATAGTTTTGTATCTCCATGGACTCTGTATTGACTTGTGAGAAAATTTATGTTATTGTTATCGTGGACTTCAAGATCGAGATCCAGCATACAGGCGGGGTGTTGACTCCATGCCTTTCCCTCCTGGTGTTGGTGGTGGACGAAGTACTGGAGATGCAAATATTCAAAATTACGAGGTGATTACAGCAGACAGGGCAATTGATGAGAGCAATGTGGGCAACCGGATGCTCCGCAGCATGGGCTGGCATGAAGGCTCGGTATCATCTCTAGACCCTTCACCTCTCCATACCTTTCACATTGAATAATGCACCTCTCCATACCTTTCACATTGAATAATGCAAAAAATAATCTTGTTTTCTGCAAATTTAGCTAATAATGATACTTTCATGTTCCCTGGCCTCAAAAAGTTTTTATATCTAGTTACTACCTTTTCCTAGACCTACTCGACAAAAACCTTATTTCTAGTTTGGTGCTTCAACAACCGTGTAGGCAACAACCGCTTAATGGCCAGCAACGATATCTATCTGTACTTTAGATTCTGACTCGTCTGGCGATGCTTGCTTGCTGTTTGTGTTGGTTTTTCGTCTAGGGATTGGGGAAAGATGGGAGCGGGATGGTAGAACCCGTCCAGGCTCAGGCCACAGAAACGAGAGCGGGACTTGGGATCCATCAACCGAAGAAAGTGGATCCGAGCCTGGAGGTGCAGGCTGGAGATAGCTACAAAGCTGTTATTCAGAAGAAAGCCATTGCTCGATTTCGAGAAATGTCATGAGGTGAAAGGTAGAGAAGCAAGGGTAAGCAATGGTGTAGAGGTGAAAAGAAGCCAATGTAGTTGTGTTGCTTTGCTCGTAGGTTAGAGTTACACATTGTATCATATAATTCAGATGCAATCAAATTTTATCATTAGTTCTCCAAATCCCTCTGTTTGTTCCATTTCGGAACACTGTGTTGCCTGGAGTAACTAAAACCACTTCTTTATGGCATACAAATAGCATTGTGCCATTTATTATTCTTATTTTTTGTTTAAGGTGCGGTTACTTGGTTGTAAAGTTTTCCTTGGAAAATGATGGATAAGATGAGAAAATATTATCATTTTCACAATTTTCTCACATGTTTACTAGATTGGAAAAAATAATTATATTACATGGTTCTCACACCCTCTCCCCATTTTATGTCTTGTTCTGTGGAAAATAATAATACACATGTCTCCATTTTAATATTTTCCACAATTGAAGAGAGAAAATGATGGAAAGAGGGGTTGCCTGTTGAAGATTAACAACCGTAATAAACATGTGAAAAGATGAAAAAAAAGTGAAAATATTTGTTTTTTCACCATTTTTTTATCAAAGTAAAAGCACCTAGGGTGTCGGTTCTGTT
The DNA here is from genome assembly GCA_029490685.1 of Schizonepeta tenuifolia. NCBI lineage: Eukaryota > Viridiplantae > Streptophyta > Magnoliopsida > Lamiales > Lamiaceae > Schizonepeta > Schizonepeta tenuifolia. Next base: position 5,457,778 of record CM055957.1, read on the forward strand.
TAGGGGTGGACAGTGGACACACTAAGGATGCTCAAGGGACTTAAGCCCCTGTCAAGTTGTTTTTATTATTATTATTATTATTATTATTATTATTATTATTATTATTATTATTATTTTTATTTTATAGTTGAGGAGGGGCTGAAGTTACAATTACAAAGAAAAAAAATTAGAGAATAAAGAAGAAAGAATGAAGATATGGTTGTATTTGTACAATTCTGCGGAGGAACGATGAGAGGAAGAAAGGGGAAAGGAAAAGAAAGAAAAGGACATCAAATTGTATACGCTTTTATTAAAAGGAAACCAACAATTTTGAATACGACGGCACAACTTTGTTTTAAAATATATTAACACGCCTTTTAAGTAAAAAAAAATGTAATCTAGGTCCACTTTAGAGAAGTAAGAAACAAGAAAATTTACCCTTCTATATTTCGTTTCAGTCTTCCTCTGAGCATGGTAAAATTTCTCACTTTTCTCTATTAAATTATTTAATTAGCTTTTATTGCACCTGCTACCCTACTACTCTCCATTAGTATATTATTTTAAAGTTTTAAGTCCAATTTTGTTCAGTGAAACTTAAATTGGTGTTTAGTTTTATAATTCGTATTTAGGTGATTTATAGAATATTGATTATAATTGAAATTAAGTTTTGTAAATTATAGATACTGGTGTCTAGGAAATTATTGATGTTGTTGTTTATGTAGATGGAGTGTTATTACAAAAAAGAAAAAAAAAAAAATGCAAGGGTGAATGAAATCAAGCTCGAATAGAAACATAATTAGACTTAAATGAAATCATTGTTGATCCAGGACTACGAAAACCAATCAAGGACTTTCATATTGCTATTCAAGATCAAGTACGAAGAGAGTACTTGATTAGGGGGTCTTGCCAACTAATTGATCATCTGTTGAGAAGGCGTTTTCTGTAATGAAGACTGTCAATGCTGATTTGTGAAATTAAATGGAAGATGAGTGGATTAATGATAGTCCAATTGTGTACATTGAGAAGGAACTTTTTTCAACAATTGATAACGAGAAGATCTTGCAGCGTTTCCAAAGAATGAGAACACGTAGAATTGAGCTACCACCACTTTAGATTATTTTTAATGTATTGAACCAAGTTTTATGTATCTAATATTTGAAAAAATTATCGTTGTTAATGTTATTTTTGTGATTTTTGTGTTATAATATATTGTTATTTAAAATATACATGAGAATATGAAACAGTATAAGCCCCTGTCAATATCTTTTCCTGCGTCCGCCCCTGGTTCTGCCATGCTTTTTTGGTATCGGTTGAAGGATAAATGCTGTGAGTGTTTGAAGTATTGAGTACGTTATATCGGATATTTGATATTATTTGGGAATAAACTTTATAATAAATATGACATTTATTTAGGTTATTTTATGTACTCTTGGTGTGATTTTAAGATTTTTGTATTCAACAACTTTAAAACAGATAAATAGAATGTACTCACTCCGTCCATGAAATGGTTGCCACATTGTGGACGGCACGAGTTTTAAGAAAATGGTAGTTAGTAGTGAATTATAGTAAGTATTGTTGTGAGTGGAGTAAGAGTCTCACAATAAATGTAAGTGGAGTAGCAAAAGTGGCAACCATTTCGTGTACAAACTTAAATAGCAAAAGTGGCAACCATTTCGCAGACGGAGGGAGTCTAAATCATCAATCATGCAGTACTTTTAATTCAACTATTATTATCTCACCTTGCGTTGCATGGTATGGTGCATTATTAAAAAAAACTAGTATTTTACCCGGCATTGAAGGGGAGTAGTTTTTTTGATAATAATATTAATTCAATATTATAAAAATAGAAAAAAAATTCAATAAAAATAACATTAGCTTTTAGATTAAAAAAAATCGAAATTCCTTATACATTATACAACATTTATAATATTATTAAAAATTTGCAATCTACCCAATTTCTATTTACTTGTAACATATATTTGGAACAATACTTTTTTTTTTTTAATTTGTGGGAATCCGCAGCCGCTACCTTTGGTACGGACTGGATAAACCCTTATAAACTACACCTTTCAAGTACAAGTGTGACATGTTCGACCTATAGAGATGTTAGTGGGGACCTTGGAACAATACTTCTATTCGGACAAACTGTGGTCGGCCACACACGTAACAAAAAGAAAGTTAGTTACGAAAATAGAAATAATCACATTTACCTTTAGGGTTAAGATTCTCCAATTAGGGTATATTTCTTTTTTCGAAATCTGTATTACCATTTTTGGGTAGTGTGGCTGACCACAGTGTGTCCAAATAGCACTACTCTATTTGGAAATACTTAATAAAAAAATTATTTTTTTATTTAAATACTTTTAATTGCTTATTCTTGATAACCGAAGGACATTGTATCTATCAACTTTTGGCTTAACTTACTAATTGTAGGCGTACTTGTTTAAGTTGATTATAAATGTTCTATTTATCACAAAAAAAAAATGCTTAAATTGTTAAAATCACATGCTCCGAGCAAGTAGTGAGCTCAAGTGCTCTTCCAATTTTTGTCCCCACATATCTAAAACTATAATTAATATGGCCTTAAAAATACAAAAGTAATTAAAAATAAAGAGTAAAATAGAAAAAGAAAATCATCTCTTCTTTCACGGCTTGTTTTCCACTTCTGTACCCATCTTTGCTCCTGTAAAAATAAAAAAATAAAACCAAAAACATAAAGTAGACAACCCATGTATTTATTAGGAAACCTACATACAATATACAACGAATTTTTATGCGACAATAAATAAATAAATAAATGAATATATAATACATTAATTGAATTAGTCAACAATCTTATTTAATGATCAACGAAAATTAAAATGAAACAGTTTTGAAATAATAAAATGAGAATAAAAATCAATTTATTAAAGCATAAAAGTTGAGGTAGGGTTTTGGAAGGAAAATTTTCCAAAGCTACTTTGTTTTAATATAATTATATAGATGTGTTGTATAAAAATTATGTTACTGAATAAGGAACAAAAGGTATTAATTATTAATTTCATGAAATACTGTAAAACCTCTATGAAGAATATTTTTTGGATTGCAAAAAATTATGATACAATGAGAGGTTATTCCTAACTAGAAGTATAAGAAAAACTTTTAGTTTTTTTATTCTTTCTAATTTTAATGTGCATGAACAATACATAAATATTGTAATTACTAGATACAAAAAAAAAACGGATAAAGAGAATAAAAAACTACTTGAAGAGTTGAATATTCATATAAAAGAACTTCATTTCAACCAGATGGACATGGAAGTCTTCCTTAATCATCCAAACGAGCAACAAACTGTGTATGCTTTTTTTGAAAAAGAAATCATTAATTAAAGAAATTAGGTAAGAAGATGAAATAATCCAAAGGATGATAGTATGAGAACGATATATATATATATATCCTAAATGGAGGTGTATTTCCTTAAGGTGGGACCTAAAAAAATATGAATTATAACAAATATGGAGTTTATTCCTATTTATAACTAGTCCCAAGTTAGGACCATGAAATTTTATGATAAAATAAGAATTTATTTCTAAATAGAGTATTCCTTTATAGAAATTTTACCGTATAGGAGAATCATGTTTTCCATTTTAGCAATGAGAACATTCTTAAGATAATGTAACAAATACTCCCGTCATCCACAATATCATTACTACATTGAGGACAATACGAGATCTATAAAAGTGGTGGGTGGTAGTGGATAGCAATGAGTAGAGTCTCTCACTGTAGATATGAGTGGTATAGTGAGAAATATAAGGTTAATTATAATGTATTATGTTGTGTTGACTCTGCTACTATAAATGGAAGTGGCAATGACATTGTGGACGGACCAAAATGACAAAAGTGATAATGATATTGTGGACAGAGGGAGTACAATATTTTACTATCAGACATTGCAAAAAAATTCCTTGTACACAACATTCTCACCAAAAAATTATGTATAACATAAATATGACCTTCATTAATCTTCTACTGCAGTTTTTAAACAACATTTTTTTTTTGGAAAAGACATATGTATTCTCACACCTAAATGAAAGGAAAAAAAATCAGTTTATAGATCTAAGGGAAGTAAAAAAATATTATGTGTAAAGGAATCGATAGTGGTGGAAAAGAAAATATCTCATTGATAAGAAAGCAGCAGATTCAAGTTTTACATTCAATGAAACAGTACAAAGTCTCAAAACTGTCTTAGCTCAAATATTTATAGTAACTACATAACCGACTCTCAACTACTAGACTCTTGCGTAGAAAGCAAGCTATGAAATTGGAAAATTTCAACCACTAGATAACACGGATCCTTTCTTCATTCGACGATCAAGATCACTCCTCCTCATGCTGATTTGGCACGTCTCCTAGCTCAAGTTCACGTGGCATTCTGGCCTTTTTCACGTGTGAGCTGCTGCTGAGATGGAGCATGTGAGCTTTGAGCTGGCTCACGCTCGTACATGCTTAGGGGTGAAAGTATGGAAAGCGGATTTCCGGGTTACCCATACCCAGTTGGGTATTGGGTATCCAATATCCATAATTTGCGGGTATTGGATCGGTATAGGTATGAGATTTTTAGAAAATATCCTAACGCGTATACCCGTTAGGATATTAGGTACCCGGTCAACACCCGGTCAACAATATATAATTATTTATTATATATAATTACTAATTTTATACTATAAATTATAAATATATTCATAATATATACTCATTTTTAAGTTAAAACCTAAACCTAAACATAACCTATGAATAATATATATTCATAGTAATTTATTTGTTGAACTTAAATGTTTAAACTACGTTTAGTATTGATTTGTTGTTGTTGTCTAGTTGTTGCTACATAGTTAGTTATTAATTTGTCGTTGAAAATTATCGAAAAATTGAGCGGGTGAAAAATTACCATATTTTTGTCTTTTTTTTTTTATTTTCTAAACGGGTACACCGAGTACCCTATACCCGGGTCGGGTATATCCGACTGGATATTGAGTACCCGTTCGGCTAAAATGGAAAGGGTATGGATATTCATTTTTTTGCTTATTTGGGTACGGGTACCCGCAAATACGGGTATGGGTATCCACGGATACCCGGTTATTCACCCCTATGCATGCTCCTATAATGTGCAAGTAATCTGATTTACTTGCCAATTTAATTTGTATTACATTTTTATTGTGCACAATTGTCTCCAAACTTATAATGTTCTTATTCTGTCCATTAAATGTGCCGTAGTAGGCTCGCGTACAAAGGACTTTAATGACCGCTATGATACTAGCAAAAGTAAGGTTTAAAGAAGGACTGAAGATGTAGATATCCTAAATTCAAATTTTAATTAACTGAAATATTTTAGCTAATATTGTAACTGGTTAACAAATTGATACATCGTTTTAGAACATTTAATGCACAAATAGAGAACTCAGTGTTTTAAAAAGACCACTCAGCAGCAATCATCCTGACCAGAAAAACAACTAAAATGAGCTAGAATAAATTTAAAGGAAAAAAAAATTATGAGTAAAGAAATCTGCATAACATAAAGTCAACTGTATACACAAAAGACTAAGATAGAACTAACAGTGCGTGCTTATTAACCAAAAAAATTGAATATGGCGGCAATGCGTCAATTTAGGTAATTTCAACTACAATTCTTCTTTTTGGAATAGTATGGATTGTGGTTAGATAATTTAAGGGATAATTGTCTGTAAATCCTCAACCTTTTCTCAAATTCGGGAATTGTATATGACTTTTTAATTTTCGCACAAATAATCTTAATCGGCCATTTTCTTCTGATTTTGCAACTCCGATCGAATTCCCCCAATTTTTTTCTGACGTGGCTTCTCGGAATTCCACGCTGGACACACCGTGCCGGCAAACTAAACGACGTCATCCCCTTAACATAAAATGACGTTGTTTTACACCTATTTAAAAAAAAATTGAAATCCACACTTTTCTCTCTCTCTCTCTCTCTCTCTCTCTCTCTCTCTCGCAAGTACACAGATTCAATCCACAACCCATCTTCTCTTTCTCTCCATCCCCAGTTGAAGGAGGTGATTTTGCTGCCGTGGGCGACGTGGAGCGAGCCGTAGGGCGTGTTGGAGATCGCCGACGGCGAATCGCGGCCGTTGAGGGGGAGGATTAGGGATTTGTCGAGGTTGAAGGCGTCGAATTGGGTATGGTTTGATTGGGAGTTGAGAGGAGATTCTCGACGCAATAGAAGATTAGGTTCAGCATATCGAAGGATTTGGCTTTGGAGGGGAGGTTTCCGGTGCGGAGGAGAGAGAGGAAGAGAGAGAAGAGGTCGGGGTCGCGGTCGATGAAAGGGATGGCGCCGTTGAAGTCGGAAATAGGGTGGGGGAGAGGCGGTGGTTTCTGTTGCAGAAAAAGGGAGGAAGAAGAAGAGAGATGCTGGTGCGACGAACCCTTTATCGATTATGACGGAGCTGGAGAGGAGAGGCGTTGAACAGGCGGCGGCAGAAGAGAAGGAGAAGTTGTTGGGGACGACAAAGGTAGTGGTCGTGTTCGATTTCGATATGTCCGGTCGGAGATGGTGGAGTGGGTGAGTAAGAGAGGGGTGGGGGAGGAGAGGCGGTGACGTGGTGGTGGTCGGTAGAAGAGAGTGTCAATGAGAGGGATTTTGATGAGCTTTAATTTTGGCGGTGGTCGGAGAAGTTGGAGGGATGATTGGAGAGCGATGGTGATGAGCATCGTGAGGGACTGGGTTAGTCATTCTTTTCAGTGGTGGTTGCTGTGCAGAAAAGGGGAGGAAGAAGGAGAGATGCGCTGCACCACCATTGGCGGCGGCGGCAACCGGTGGCGACGGCGGCAGAAGGAGAGATAGAAGAAGAACAGGAGAGAGAGATAGGGAGAGAGAGAAGAAGCTTTTTTTTTTGTTTTTTGTTTTTTGTTTTTTTATAAAATGAGTTGGCATATTTTTTTTTAATTTTAAGTTGAAGTTATCAAAACGACGTCGTTTTGTCTACTCCGGTGTCCAACGTGTCATTTTCGGCCTCCAGCGTGGAATTCCGAGAAGCCACGTCAGAAAAAAAAAATGGGGGAATTCGATCGGAGTTGCAAAATCAGAAGAAAATGGCCGATTAAGGTTATTTGTGCGAAAATTAAAAAGTCATATACAATTCCCGAATTTGAGGAAAGGTTGAGGATTTACAGACAATTATCCCATAATTTAATTGTAGTATTTCCTCTATCCTATTGAGACTACACGCAGCGGTGTGTCTCGTGGGTGTCTCGAGACACACCCAGCGACGAGACACGCCGCTGCAACACCCGGCGTCTCGAGTTCGTCCCGTGGCGACGAGACAGCGCCGATTTTTTTTTTTTAATTCGGCGCGTGCATTGCACGCGCCATATCGAAAAAAAATTAAAAAATCGTGCAACGGCTACATTATTTCCAACGGGTGTTTAACGGCTAATTTAGCCGATTTTTTTTATTATTATTATTCACACCTATAAATACCCTACTTCATAACACAATTTTTTCCACACCATATTCATTTTCTTCCTTTAGTTTTCTCTCAATTTTTTCACCAAAAAATATGTATTCGTCGTCCGACTCCTCAACCGGCTACTCTTCTCATGGCACCAACGACGAGATTATGTCGATGGTGACGAACATCCAAGCTGTTGCCGCTTCGCCGCCAAGAAAAAAAGAAGGTGAAGAGTACGGTCGTACACCGAGATCGGGAGGCGGCCCTGTAGCAGTTGATGGCCGACTACTTCAACGAAAACCCGACGTACGACCCAACATTTTTCCGCCGGTGTTTTCGGATGCACAAGCATTTGTTCTTGAGGATTTGCGAGGCGTTGGAGCAGAATGTGTGATACTTCCAGCAGAAGCAAGATGCAACCGGCAAATGGGGCCTCACGTCGGTGCAAAAATGCACAATGACCGTTCGTCAATAGCCACCCGGTGGAGCGCCGGATACATTCGATGAATACTTGAAGATCGACGATAGCACCAGCCGTCTTTGCTTCAGAAAGTTCTGCAAATGTGTCATCGAGCTATTCAGTGATGCGTATTTGAGGAGGCCAAATGCTCAAGACACCGCGAGGCTGCTGCGTGCACGGGGAGAGGCACGACTTTTCGGGATACTCGGTAGCCCGGACTGCATGCACTGGGCGTGGAGGAATTGCCCGAAGGCGTGGTCGGCTGCCTACACACGAATAGATATTGACGTGCCTTCCTTGATTCTTGAGGCCGTGGCGTCTCAAGATTTATGGATCTAGCATGCCTTTTTTGGAGTAGCCGACTCCAACAATGATATCAACGTCCTCAATCAGTCGCCCTTATTTGAGGACGTGCTTGAAGAACGGGCTCCGCCGTGCCAATTCGTGGTAAACGGAAAGCACCTACGACGGCGGTTACTACTTAACCGATGGGATCTATCCGGATTGGGCGGCTTTGATCAAGGTTCCTCCTCTTGCAACGGACGAGAAGGCGGCGCGATTCAAGAAGATGCAAGAAGCGGCGAGGAAGGATATCGAACAGGTATTCGGTGTTCTTCAGGCCCAATGGGAAATTATTCGGAACCCAGCGCAGAACTGGTACACACAGCACCTCCGCAACATCATGTTTACGTGCATTATTTTGCGTGACATGATCATTGAAGACGAGAGGGAGGATGTTGAGAACAGGATAGAGGACACAGAAATAACGCCGGGTAGTAATGTTACTCGAGTCCCCGCTCCGCTCTCCTGGAAGAATTTTCTCAAACGGGACGCCGCATTAAGAGATGTAAGGAAGCATCATCGACTCACAAATGATTTGATCGAGCATCTTTGGAGCCGATTTGGGCCACTTGACGAGTAGGATATTTTTTATTTTTAAATTTCAATTAATGTAATTTTTTTATTTGTTTTATTTCAATTAATGTATTGTACTAGTTATTTGTTTATATTAATGAAATTAGAATTTTCTTATTAAAATTAATGCAAAAAAAATTCAAAAATTTCTTAGAGACACCCTTAGAGACAGCCCCACTGCAGCTCATTGTCTCTATCTCCAAAAATTCCTTAGAGACACCCCTTATAGACACTACCACTGCAGACAGTCTGATAACATCCCATAACTTTTTGATTTTGTTATTAAAGAAGTGTAAAATAATACTATCCCCGGTCTTGAAGTCTTTTCCTAAGAAAGAATGGCACGGAGATTAAGGAAAAAGATGTTGAGTTGGTTGTGAATGGAGAAAATATGATTAAGTTTGTTGTTAGTAGAAAAAGGGTCCCACGTAAAAGGTAGTTATATATTAATTAATTGAGATAGTGGTGGATCATAGGTGGTATTATAGGTAAATAAGTTGATAAGGTAAGGATAAGGAATGATAATTTATTGTGGGGTAGTGTCCAAAAATAGTTAGAAAGAAATTTGGAGACCGTCTAAAAAAGGAAAAATAGGAAAAAACTTGAGGACTGGAGATAGTAAAAAATGAGTAAATTCTTCTACTTTTTAAGGGTTAATAATTTTTTTTATTTGGAAATAAGACGTTGGACCGAAAAAAGAGAAAATAAAATGAGATTAAAAATTTAAGAATAATACTATGTCATCAGAGTTTATTAAAGCAATAAACAAGATAAGTGAAATACTCCCTCTGTTCAACAAGAATGTGCATATTTTTTTTTCTCGTCTCATTCTCATTATAGAATGTATTACTAGTACATATATAATATAGAGAATTAGTCAAATATAGTTACTCTTTAAAATAAAAGTGTAATTATAGCCATATTTTTAAAAACGATCAAATATAGTCACGCATATACGACCTGCATACACGATCAGCATATACAACCATGTATAATGGTCGTGTATGCTGATATGATCGTGTATGATAGTCGTGTATGCTGATATGATCGTGTATACTAGTCGTGTATGCAGGTCGTGTATGCTGATATAGTCGTGTGTGCATTGTTGTGTATATTGTTATGATCGTGTATGCATGGTCAGCATACACGACCAGTTTAGGTCGTGTATGCTGGTCGTGTATGCTAGTCATGTATGCATGACCATATTTGATCGTTTTAAAAAAGGTGGCTATATTTACATTTTTTTTTTCTGGAGTGGCTATATTTGCATTTTTCCCTATAATTTATGGCAATAACTTCCTCATTTACATCCTTATACCTTTCATGTTTTAATTTACACTTTCTACCATATTAAAACCAACTTTCAACTACATCTTCACTAAACACCATAACTAATGTGATTCTTTTATCGCTCACAATCTTTTTTTCAAAGTTTTATTAAAATCCACACATTTTTATAGAACAAAGGAAGCATATGTCAATATACTACTCTTCCAATCTAATTTATGAGTATAATATTCTTGTCTTTGGTGATTGCTTACCATAAGACAATCTAATTCATAGACAAAATTGGAAGAGGAGATACTGATTCTAAAACCAAAATATTGAATCTTAATCGTTTGGACTTAATAGGGTAATTCATATAAATGAACGGAAAAACACGGTACAATTGTCCCCTTGGGATGGCCTAGTGGTAAAAGTAGGTGTCTGAAACTGAAAGGTCTCGGGTTTGAACCTTATGAAGCGCCTCTATAGGTTAAGTCTGCCACACTTGTACTTGAAAAGTGTGGTTTACCTGCCCTGTGCGGTTTGCATGCTACTGCATAAGGAACGAGGTTTACCTAATGCACACAAAAAATAGTAATTACGGGTTCCTACGAAATCAAAAAAAGAAAGAAAAAAAAACACACTACAACAAATATATGATTGACATGTCCATTAAAGAATACTGTAATGGACTGTAGCGTTGCTTATAAAACTTTTATCATAAAATTAACTTTTGCTTTTGATATCTTGATTAAGAATGTCAATGAGTCATGTTTTCTCAAAGAACGAAAATTTATCCAATGCACATCAAAAATAGCAGCCGTGAGTTCCACGACATCAAATAAAAAGAAACAAAAAAAAGTAAAACACAATGCAACAAATATATGATTCACATGTCCATTAAAGAATAATAATGTAATGGACTTTAGTGTTGCTTATAAAATTTTTATCATAAAATTAACTTTTGTTTTTGATATCTTGATTAAGAATGTCAATGAATCATGTTTTTACGGGTATCCCTAATGAGACGTGTAACGGCTCGCTATCCGGTTTATGCGGATAATCGGACTGTCACTTGAAACTGTAGAATAAATTGTTGGCTTACATAACTTGACTTTACAAGAAATAGAGATTTTCCAAACAAGCTTGGCTTCAAAGGGAACCGAGAAGACTTCGTCAACTTGACATTACCCTAGCTTGGTTGTCTTGGAGTCAAAGTATGAGGACTTTGGCCCGCACTGCGGAAGCATCGATTAAGACTAAGCGTAATCGGATTAGTCGAGTTTGAAGAAACGTTGAGCTTGAGTTTGTAAATTAACATGCATTCATTGAAAAGGAAGATGACGATCCAAGTGATCGTCATCCGGAACATTCTTTGATGCCAACACACTTCCATCTTGATCGTCATCTAACCTGTTTTGAAAAAGAAAACGTTTTGGGCTGAGTACTTTTGGTACTCAGTGAGGTTCGTGCCCCTTTTTGAAAAACGTTTTACAGAAACATTTGAAAGACAAAGCATGCTCATTTTGTATACAAGGGCAATAACTTTAAAAATAAAACATTTAACCCAGGCATACGTAAAAATATTTTAACTTAACCTTGCGCGCATCTTAGCTCGCCTACCGTGTTACCTTCCCGGTTCTTTAAGTGGGGAGCCACTCCCTCTCTCTGAACCGCCATAAGTACCTGTGTGCGCACTACCTTGGGGTGTGCTGGTCTCAAGACTGATCAAAGCCAATAACATCATATATGGTAAACACGAGTAGTGAGCAAAAACATTTAGCATGCATTATCACTTTTTCATGAAAGCAGTTAGAGCTTAATAGCCCGAAAGTTACCTCCGTAGGGCTTATAACCCACTGTTTGAAAATAGAACCCACCTCTTGTCCTTGACGTGGATTTCCTCTTGCATCCCTAGCTCTTGGTGTCTCCTACAAGACAATCTAGATTCTTAAACATTTGACTCTAGGAGTCAATTAGTCTATCGATAATCCTAAAGGTCAACCTATTCCCGGTCTTTAACATTTGAAATTGAAAATCCATTAAGGCATTGCCTTGAGGTTTTATAGAAATCATGTCATAGATCATTTGTTAAGACATGCATCTTAGAAGTAAATCAAAACTTGATTTTGAAATCATGTCATACTATGAAATGCCATGTCATGCTTTGTCACTATTCCTTATAAACATGCATGTCACATAATTAACCATGTATAATATCATATCTTACTTATACAATTAAACTCATGCATACGTGTCATATCATTTATCATGTCACATTAAATTAGTGTGCTTCAACAAGTATACTTAAGCCATTTAGCACACATATTTCATCATATACTTAGTTAATTAATTACAATTAATTAACTCGTGCTTAGATAATTAATTCACTCGTGATTAACAAATAAATAATTAGTTAAAAGAAAATTAATTAATTAATTAATAACATAAAAATAATTAATTAATTATTAATTATTAATCAAGACTATTCATGTTATATAAGTACATGTTAATCATCGAAACATAAGTTAATTAAATAATTTAATTAACCTTTAAGAAATTAAAGTCATAAAGTAATGGTCTTGAATTATTCATTAAATTATTTAGACAAAAGTGGCCCAAGACCCAAACACGTAGGTCCAAGAAATAAATATTTATCTTATTGGCTCATAACTCAAAAGTATACCAACAAACATGCAAAATGGGCTGACACATAATAATCATATTTGACTTTATAGATCATAATAAAAATAACATGAGCCTATTATTCACTTTAATTTAATTTAGTCTTGGTCCAATAATAATAAATAGGTTGGGCCTCTTAAGGAAAATATTTTAATAGGAAAAATATGACCCAGATTCATATTGAATTAATTAAATCTGGTCGAGGCCCAAACCACATAGTCCACATGTTCAATTAATTATTTTTTGCCCAACAAAATACATAATTATAAAATCTGGAAAATTTGGTCCAATAATTCAAATCCACTTCATAAAAATTATTTGGGTCCAAACTTAATAATTTAACCCCACTTAATTATCCAACTATTTTAATTCATAAGATAAATTCATAATGACCTCAAATAAATTCCAACACAACAAATTAGCATAGAAAATAGTTTAATTATGTTGTCAAGATCCTTCATAATCATTTTTAAACATTAAAATTCGAATTTTAGCATACAAGTCAAAAAGACATATTCTGAAAATTTTCAGCATGACACTCGACGTCGTAAAATCCAAAATAAATAGCAAACGACCTCTAAACGCCTTGAAATTTCTACTGGAGACTTGAAACATGTTCATCTTATTCCAAAAATTTTCATAATCCAAAAATATTATATTTTACTAGCTCAAACGGGGCTCCGTTTACAGAACAGTGAATCTGTCAAAAATGAGGTTTCGCTGCAAATCAGTCCGCTCGTAAATTCATTTTAAAATCACCCGATTATCTAAAGATAGAGTTTCTTATCAATAAAGAAATCTTAGGAAGTATACTTTAGTTATCCAAGATAAGGAATTCCTGATTATTAAAGATAGAGGGTGCTACAGCCCCAAACATTTTACTGCGTAGATTTTTGGTTCTTTTTTTTTTATCAGGCAAGAAAATATTTTTATTAAAAAGAACAGATGGTACAAGGGGTACCAACCCATCACATTACAGGTTTTTCCACGTAATGCTAAGGGGATTTTTCGACCATTCTACATAGTTTCCATCGCAATTCGAAATTCCTTTAACCTCACACCAACTCCAGAATCTACATTTAATTTCCTCCTCCATTCTTCTAAAATCACAATCGTTTCGTTCAAAAATAAATGAATTTCTCCATCTCCAAATGATCCAGACAACACAAATCCATAACCCACCAAGCCTCCTCTTCCATTCTCCCTCACCAAGGATCCACGAAAAGGATGTAAAATGATCCCCGACCCTCTTAGGCGCCACCCACACCACCCCAATCCAGTCCAAAATATTTTTCCAGAGCAAGGCCGGCTCTTTGCATCTCAAAAAGAGATGTTCTGATGTCTCCAACTCAGAAGAACAACAACGACACATACCTTCTTCCGGCGGCAACTGTAACCATGAGATCAGATTGTCGTAGGTTGGAAGACAATCCCATAAAATCCTCCACGCCGTAATTTGGGTT